>OY282606.1:77298184-77931611 GCA_958298945.1 Atherix ibis | reverse complement strand
CTTACAAAAGTAACGTTATAGAATTATGCTCGTTTATTTGAATTAAGTGGTTTTTCTTCTTCTAAAATTTATAAAAAAATGGCTTAATTTATATAAGACAGAAAAAGAGGAGTTTTAAGTAATAAATTTAAAAAAAATTAAACTCAGCACAGTATTAATATTATAAATTTTTAACAAAAAAATGTTGGAATGTAATTTATCGTTATCAGAAGGCAGCATTTAGGAAAATTATGAAAAACTTTTTTAATGTTTTTACGAATTTCAGGGATGACTTACCACTAAAAAAAATTAATTTTATGTTTTGAGGCATTTTATTTATATTCAAAAAAAAAATGGAAATAAATCAAAATCAATTTCGAAAATTAATGAAAATCTACTCGTATATTGTAGAAAGATAAACCTTTGATGATGTTTAAGTAATGCCTTCAATTGATTTAGATACTTTCAATCAGCTTACGTAGAATATTACCCACAAAATCCTTTAGAGAAATATGGCAGCTCTAATTTTGGTAAGATGCTAGTTGATAAAAATAAGAACGTTGCAAGATTGATAAAGAAAATGGCTGCTAAAAATAAAATGGCGGATGTGCTGATTCTGTAGAAATTTAATATTCTCCATTTTGAAGTGGAACTTGATTGAACTGATTTAATATATCTTCCAATTTACGATAACAAAAAAATTTTATTTAATTTCTCTAAAAATAACTAGTATAGACGAACAGCCTAGAATTTTTTAGAACCCATTGTTATGGTATGATCTTTGGAAATCTAAAAACTATTTTCTGGGTGTTGGAACGTGAAGTTCACCATCAAGCTTGATGCTAGATTTATGCGGAGATCGTGGGGTGGGTACAAAGATTGCAAAGTAATAAACTTACGCGCACCATAATAAAAAAAATTATGCCGAACATATATGGAAAAAATGGAGACACCCAAAAGTGTTAAGTTCTTCGTTGGAGGAGAAAAGAAAAAGAAAAAAATGATAGGAAAAAAAATTTTAAAAAAATTTGTTAAGAAAAATTTAAACTGTTATAAAAATTTGAAAGGCAAAGAGAAAAGAAGCAAAAAATATACTAAAAGAAAATATTTATATTCAGGGTTTCTCTATAGGGGAATATGTTTTTAAATGATTTTAAGATTACATCTTTACAAAATTTTAATCATTGAAGCTGTGGGACCGTTAAAAATGCTAAGGAAAACACATCTTTACAAAAAAAGTTTTCACTTGAAAATGACGCTGACTTTTCCAAGAAAATCATCAACTCAGATGAGGTGTTTTTCATTCCTCTGGATCGGTGAGTCAACAAAAGTGTCATTACTGCGCTGACGCCAATCCACAAACTATTCACGAGAAACCTTCACATTCCGAAGAAGTGACCGTTTGGTGTAGTTTACAGCAGGGTGGCATCATTGGTCCTCTTTCAAAATATGGATGGAGTTGCTGTTACTGTCAACGGTGAGCGATACATATCGATGATAACGAACTTTTTGTAGGCTGAATCGGAAGATATTGATTTAACGAATATGTGGTTTTAAGAAAACGGCTGTACGTGCCTAATAGCCCATGCCACAACTGATTTATTGCGGTTAAGTTAGGCGAGTCGAAATTTTAAGAAATGCAAATGTACAATGACCTTCAAGAAGTTTTGATTTAACACTTTTCGACTTCTTCTTGTTGGATTATTTTAAATCATTGGTTTAAAAAATAATCCAACAAGAAGAAGTCCAATAACCCAGCAACTATTAATGCATTAAAATTGAATATATTTAGCGTCCAATTCGTAAAATAATTCAGTTCTGTATACAAAGCTGAGGCGGCCATTTGAATGATGTAAAAATAAAATAATAATTTTACTCTGCCATATTTCTTTTTTGCTGTATTTTAAAAAAAAAAACATATCGCTTTAATTGAAAAATCCTATTTATATAAAAATAGGAGTGGAAAAAAACGGGCGCAGCTGTTCTCCCCATGGCCATGCCCCAAAACCACCCATATGCACATCTCGACCAAATTATTTTTAGAGTGCCCTTAAAAAACAGTAACGAATCTCTCTTCTAGGCTCACTTATTAAAAAAAAAATTAGAGTCCCCAAACCGAGCACTATAGGAGGAAGATGAACCTTAAATTAGAAATAACTTTTTCATCATAAATATATCTATTCAATTATTCATTAATCTTATACATAATATAGGGTTTTCCAATAAGAGTAATATGATTTCTAAGTGACGTTTCGGCCATTTGTAATATGTCATGATCTGTCTTTTTTTTATTGTATTCAATAATGTTTACAATTTCATCATGGAGATATATACGCAAGAACAATGTTTACAAATTATTCAATTTTATTATCAAAATAATCGTTCTCCTATTGCAACTTTTCGTGCGATTTTGCCATTTTATGGTCGTAATAATCGTCCAACTGTGCTCGCTATTCGTCGAATTGTTAAAAATTTCGAGCGTACATGTTCTTTACATAATGTAAATTTTTCGGTCGAAGTAATGAAAATATTGCTGCGTTCAGGTAAGTGTTGCTGAAGACCGCAATTTGTCGATTCCGAGACGTTCTCAAAAATTGGGACTGTCTCAAACCACAATCTGGCGGATTTTGAGAAAGAATTTTGGCTTGCATCCGTATAAAATTGTTATCACTCAAGAACTGAAGCCATTGGAGCACCGTAAACGTCGTGAATTTGCTGATTTTGTCTTGGAACAACTTGAAAACGATAACGATTTTTTTAAGAAAATCATCTTCTCCGATGAGGCTCACTTTCATCTGAGTGGTGCGGTAAATAAACAAAACTGTCGATTCTGGTGCGAAGAAAATCCACAAATTATTCATGAACACCCATTACATTCACCTAAATTGACAGTTTGGTGTGGTTTTTGGTCTGGTGGAATCATCGGTCCGTACTTCTTTTGAAATGAAGGTGGTAACACCGTTACTGTCAATGGTTATCGATGATCACCAACTTTTTATGGCCGAAATTGGAAGAAGTTGATCTTGACAACATCTGATTCCAACAAGACGGGGCTTCGTGCCACACAGCACGTGCAACAACCGAATTATTGCGAGAAAAGTTTGGAGATTCGATTATTTCAAGAAATTGTGACATAGAATAGCCTCCAAGAAGTTGTGATTTAACACCATTAGACTATTTCTTGTGGGGTTATTTGAAGTCATTGGTCTTTAGCAATAAACCAGACTTTCTTTAAGCTTTAGAAGTCAATATTGAACGTGATATTCATGACATACGACTTGATTTAGTGGAAAAAGTGCTCGAAAATTGGGTTCATCGAATTCGTTCCTGCAAAAGAAGTCGTGGAGACCATTTGAATGACGTTTTATTCAGAACTTATTTGTATCGATTGTACTTTACATTAAATAAAAAACATTTGAATTTCCTTAACAATTAGTGTGTTTTTTTTTAAAAGAAATCATATCACTTTTATTCGAAAACTCTTTATATCAACTTTATATAAAATAATATAAAAAAGAAGAAAATTCATTAAAAAAAATTAGAAAAAACAGTTTTAGCTTTATTTATTAAATTATTCGTTTCAGAAAAAATACGTTTTAGGAAAATTCAGTTTTAGTTTTTACATAAGTTATTCAATTATTTTCCCTTTAAAATGACTAACAATTAAAAGGCGCATAAATACTTCTTTCGTATTTTTGTTTTCTTTTGATCTAACAGGAATAATATGTAATCATTTACAAGGAGTTTTATTACAAAAAAAAAATGCTTAACTAGATCTGAAAAATAATGTATGATTAAATAATAAAATTTAAAAAAACTATCCTTTCCTTTTTTTATACTTTATAAAAATTATGTGGATAAACTGATTCAAATTAAGAAAAATGTTATGTATTTTAGAAATATTTAATACCCACACACACAAAACCAAAATACAAAAAATTTATTTTCAATACTAAAATTTCTTATCTAATATTGTATCATCGATTTAGATAAAAAATCATTATTTCCTTATTTTTATGACTTTCGTTTAAAATAAAATAAGAAAGAAAACGAAGCACCACTAAATATTTAATGTTATTTCAAGAAAATCAACAAAAATACAAAATGATAACTAAACTTTTTATTTAAAAGAAAATAGAGAAAAACAAATCTTTAAAAAATTTATTATTGTAGTTGTATTATAGGCGTTTCATAAACAATTATCATTAACGAAATGTCCTTTCATTATCATTTTTTTTATAGTTTTCAATAAAAAGCGTTATATTTTATGTTTCTTAAAAAACTATAAAAATATATTCAAAAGATAAATTTTGTTAGGCAAAAACAAAAAGAAAAACTCATAAAAAAAAATTTCTTAATAAAAGTATAACAAATAAAATCAAAAATACCCACTATAAGAGTAAAATGGAGTCTGTGTGGAGCCAAAAAAATATTTATCGTAAATTTTATTCATTCCAATTGTTCAATGAACAACAAGACAAATAAAAATAATAATGAAAATAGAAATAATAATAAAAACAAAAACAAAAACTACCACCAAAAATTCAAAAAAAAAAAAACTGCAGAAAAAATACGCCATGCCATGAACATTTCACTGGATAAGCTTATAAATAAAATAATTCCAGAGATATCCTCTATTTTGTTACAATATATTCAAATGGTATATAGAAAATTACAATGTACCGAAAAAGGATAATAGGCCAGAAGAAAGATGACGACGCTAACAACAACTACGACGCCTTATGACGCCATACAAGCGCCAACGACGCCAAACAGTGACAAACACTAAAACTTGCTACGATGACGACGCTGAATATCCATATCCCCGGGCACATCAGGGACTCAAAGAATACTTCAATCTGTGCACACACTCTCTTCCTCCGTTCGCTGTCTGCCATCTTATCTAAAGCATCTCATGCATATGAATACATGTACTTTATGTAATGTCCTTACTTCGAATTCGAAAGTAAGTGTATTCAGCAAAAAGAAACTGTTTATAGACGCTATTGCTTCCAGTTTGGTTATAAATCTTTTTAAATTTAGTAGCTTGCAGTAATCTCAATGATAAACATACATTCACAGTTATGGTTGTCGTTATATAGAAGCTATGTTAACGGTTAGTTATCCATTTTTGGCAATGGCAACATAAACTTGGGTTACTGTGACCAAAATCATACAAGAAAAAAAGGACATTCGATAATGGGTAGGGCTGATGGGAATAGTTGCTATCCAACCGCCTGCCAACAAATTCCATCAGCCCCGGGGGTTGGGCCGCGATGGCGCCATGATGGCGGTAGATATTGCCAAAAATGCCATTTGTTTTTCCTTTTTGAAAATGAAAGTTGACTAAAGTTTTTCGACAGCCAATCGGCGTCTACCAATTCCGGTCGCGCAGATAGTCTATGCTCATTTCGATACCGTGGGGGAATCCATCACAATAACGACTACCAACACAACTGGAATGGTTGCAGAATGAAAAAAGCTTCATTTTAACTTTTATGCCAACCATTCAGAGGCAGAGTGAAGTTTGGGGTGACATTAAATGTGGGCGGAGATATAAAATGCACACAAACATACTAGAAATCGATACGAAAGGAAATCTCAAACCGAATTCAATACCAAAAGTAATTCTCGATGTTTGCTTATTTTGCCAAATGATATTTTTGAGATGTGCTTCTTTTTAAGTAAAACGAATTTAGACGATTTGGTTTTATTTCTATTTGCATTTTTATTTAAGTACTTTTACTTAATTTTCTATCCTTCATACTACAAAATATTTACTTTCGCTTAAAAAAAAACCCCAAAGCACATTTTCTTTTCAAGTCCATTACGATTTGTTTTTCTCTCAGGACTATTTGTTTTTTTTCATATAAATTCAACCATACACATAATTTAAGTAATAGGATTTTTTATATTTATTTAAGTATTTATCATTGAAGAATCTAGTAAGAAATCTTTTGCAAAAAAAATCATTATTCGAAGAATTTTTTTTAAAAAAGGTCAATTTCTGCCGTATTATGACGTAAAAATAATATGACAAAATTGGGAAATACTATTTTGGATCGATGCATAAATCCAAAATAATATTTCCCTATTTCGTCATATTATTTTTGCAGAAAAACATGTAGAAAATGTTGCCTTAACCATTTAGTTATCATATATTTTTTGATTTATACAATCCAAAAATTTTTAGGCACACAAAAATCCGAGATTTTCCAGTTGTGCACTCAAAAATCTTATGATTCACAAATTTTTCAATGCAAACTTTCAATCTTTACTTATAAAAAAAAAAACCACTATTGGCCAATAGCAGAGATGATTCGCTGTAGGGAAATCAGAAACAGATCAGATCTTCTCTTTGCGACAGTAGATAAAAAAACTGATCCAATATCTGTTCATCGAATTTAAAGCCACTTATGAAAGCATAGCCAGGATAAGACCCCACAAATGCATGAGAGAGTTCGGCATGCCAGAAAAACTTATGAGACTGAAGGCTGATCATGACCAGTAGAAGAGGAAGAGTTATAGTAGCCGAATCACTTTCAGTGCCATTTAACATTCGCACTGGTATACGGAACGGAGATGCATTTTATAGTTTCGAAAGAGTTAAATACCATTTTCCTATTTGGGCTCAAGGGTTGCAGCTGATGAAAACATGAAGGAATAAATTCGCGCACAGATGCTGGCAGCTGAGACAGCCTATTTCAGTCAATCTAAATTATTCCGCTCGAAAATTCTGACCGCGGGTTAGGTATATTTGATTTTAGATTTTTTTTGTGGCGTTATATTGGTACTGATGTATCTCACTTATGCCGACAAGTTCGGCCATTTTGAATGTTCAGTTAATTTTTGACAGCTGCTTTGCTTGCACGTGTTTTGGCTCGTCTTCGATTTTTGCCCATTCCAAAAAATGGATCAAAGAATCTGTATCAAATTTTGTGTGAAAAACAAAATTAATTGCGCGAACGCATTCCGAATATTGACTGTGGCATATGGTGAAGCTACCTTGGACTGAAGCAATGTTTATCGGTGGTACAAAATGTTCTCAGAGGGCCGAAAAGATGTGAACGATGAAAAGCGTGCCGGGGCGTGTGAACGACAGTTTTCCTCGATTTGCACGGGCGTGGTGCATCATGAGTTCTTGCCACAGGATAGAACGGTCAATAAGGAATATTGCCTGCAAGTTATGCGCAAGTTGCGTGGAGCAATCTGCCAGAAACGCCCGGATTTGAGGAAGAACAAAAATTGTTCCAGATCTGGCCCCCTGTGACTTTTTCTTGTTCCCGAAACTGAAGAGCCCCATGAAAGGACGACGCTACGCTATGATAGAGGAGATAAAGACGGCATCGAAGGAGGAGCTGAACAAGATCACAAAAGAAGATTTTTTGAAGTGCTTCGAGGATTGGAAAAAACGTTGGCACAAGTGTTTAATATCTGGTGAGGATAACTTTGAAGTGGACAAAATAGATATTCATGAATAAATAAATAATTTTTGAAGAAAACACAAAATTCGTGATACTTTTTGAACAGACCTCGTATTCTTCGGAAACTTGAGCTCTCAGCAAAAACCATTGCAAACTTTTGTCCGCGTTCAAGAGAAGAATGCTTCGGAGAATTTTTGGTCGATAAAATTAAGCTCAATAAGCTGCGGTGGACTGGGCGTTTTTTCAGTAAGTATTGTATAAGTAAGCTCCTGCCTGGGAAGGTAACAGTCACTCCACGAGGTAGACCCTGCCTTCGATTGAGCGACGACGTTAGCTAAGAGTCCAAAAATATGCTGGGACTATCGAACTGGAAGACTATGGAGATTAAACACCCAGAAAAACACAAATGGGTGTTTAATCTCACAGCATCCTCTGCTGTCATAATAGCGTCTTTGCCATAAAATCTGCTTGTTACAAAGTTTATGTAGTCCTCGACCGAGTGGGTTTATGATTACTAGGCAAGCGTACTCGAATTTGATTATAATAAAGTAACGTATTTTATTAGTGCGAAATATAAAATTACCTACCATTTTATAATTTAATTACCCATTTTTTTCAATATTGTTAAAAAATTCTTTTTAGATTTTAGTATTATGAAAAAAAAAAAATTAATAATTATGAAATTAGCTCAATAAAACTCCATCGTTTATGTACATGAAAATTACTAAAGAGTATGTTATGTAAAATATTCTCTTCTATGATTATGAATATATATTAAAAAAATTTTACAGAAAAATCCGAATACTCATCTTTTTTTTTTTGAAGAAAATCTTTATAGAATAATTCATAAAATGAAAATGAACAAAACGATTCGCGGGGAAAAGGATACAGAACTGACATGAATAAATTTCTAATTTTTCAGAAACAGACTAATATGCCATCATATATCATTTTTTGATTTATTATTACTTGCATAAGTTTATGATAAGATATCTACTTATAATGAGTTGGCTAAATAGTTTGTTTATTTTTTTTTAACTTTAATGAAAGAGATTGAATGCATACGAATTTTTGAAGGTTTTAAATCCATCAAATAATAGCTAAAAAGAAAATTGTTACATATTACTAATATAAATGCTGGAATATTTTTTTTCTCATCTTATACGTATAATGATTTATTGTTGATGTAGAATCATGGATAATACCTAATCAACAATTGTGACGATTGAATTGGTGTGAATTTCCTATACGAAGTAACGAAATTGATTTAAGTGAGCGAAATCTAATAGCATTGCGGACTTTGCCTCCACACAGTTTGTACGTTAATACCTCCAAGACGTGTAGTAGAAGTTTCAACCTCGTCTTGTAACTACGTGACCCCAAAAAGGATGGTTAGTGAAATTGTGTTTTTGGAACAGCGAAATATGGAGCTGGGTGAATCCGCGATTTACCTAACGTAAAGTTGCAAACGAGCCTATGGGGAACATTAGCGAGAACTTAACAACTCTTGTGTGGTTAGACCTTCGATTAATATTGAAGCTGATGCGTAAGTCCTTGAAAGTCTCTGAAAAAAGGTTTCTTCGCTTCAAATCGCTACCATCGCCCCCTGTCCCTGGGCCATATCCATCAACGAGTTTTTTTCAGAATAAAGGATTTCTGTGGTGCTATAGCCCTCTTAATCACCTAATTACAGTGAGTTTTTTTATTCATCAAAGTAGCATTATTTTAGTACTATCAATAATATTCAAGGGACTGTAACCAAGCAGCTCAAGGCGATTCTATTGGGTTGTTCGGAAGGCCAGTTGAAGCTGATGAAGATACGTGTACAATTAAGGTATTAATTGATGCAAACCGGCGAATAACAACTTGTGAGATCGCTGAGGGATTAAATTTATAGAATTCGACCGTTCATGATTATTTGAAACGGCTAGGTTTA
This sequence comes from Atherix ibis, assembly GCA_958298945.1. NCBI lineage: Eukaryota > Metazoa > Arthropoda > Insecta > Diptera > Athericidae > Atherix > Atherix ibis. The sequence goes on along the minus strand of OY282606.1, from coordinate 77,922,272 downwards.
ATCTCAAAGCTCGACATATAGGTTCCTCATCTTCTTCCGGAAAAAAATTTGTGCCGTCGCATTGACGTTTGTCATTTGCTTCTCAAACGTCAAGAAAAGGATATATTTTTGAAGCGTATCATCACTGGGGACGCGAAATGGGTTGTCTACAATAATGTTAAACGCAAAAGATCCTGGAGTAGAAAAGATGAACCGGCTCAAAGTACTTCGAAAGCCAATATTCATCAAAAAAACGTTATGCTATCTGTTTGATGATCAATTCATCAAACAGATAGCATAACCTTTTCTTTTGATGAATATTGTGTGATGAGAAACACAATGATTAATTCTGAGGTATACTGTCATCAGTTGGACAAATCTAATGATTCACTTAAAGAAAAAAGGCCAGAATTGGTTAATAGGAAAGGTATAGTGTTCCAACAGGGTAATAAGAAACCACATACATATTTGACTACTTGGCAAAAACTTTTACCAGGTGTATAAGCTTAAATCCGCTGTTTTTTTAGTCAAAAAACTCATGTTTTTTCATAGAAAGCAAAAACAAATTTATTCAAAGTACTTGCCCTCGCAATATTATCCAATCTCTATTTATTTGATATTTTAGATTAGATATTCGATAAAATCTTACAGAAAAAATAGTTTCTTAATGAACAATTAATTTGATTAGCTTGTACGTTAGTCCCTCCTTGACGTACAGTATGAGTATTAATCTCGTCCTGCAATTAAACGATCCTAGAGAGTGGGATGAGTGAAGTTATGTGTTTGTATTGTGTTAGGAAAAATTAAACAACAAAATTTGAGCACGGTGTTCCATCTCTCGGGCAATTTGTGGATACCACGCCAAAAAAATTCCTTCTCTTTCCAGGCAAACCACTCATTAAGCCATTTTCGGACGTCTTCGTAAGAATCGAAGTGCAGCTCAGCGAGCGCGTGGCGCATCGACGAAAACAGGTGGTAGTCGGAAGGGACCAGGTCTGGTGAATAAGTGGGGTGGGGTAGCACCTCCCAGTTGAGTGTCTCCAAGTAGTTTCGGACCATTTTTGACGTGTGCGATGGTTCGTTGTCGTGGAGAAAAATCAGCTTGTCATGTCTTTGTTGATAATCCATCCTTTTTTCACGCAGAACACGGTGCAATTTGATCAGCTGTTGGTGGTAGTGGTGGACATTGACATTTTCACCAGGTTTCAACATCTCATAGTAGACGATACCCTGCTGATCCCACCAAACGCACAGCATCGTCTTCCGTCCGAAGCAATTTGGTCTTGGCGAAGATGTCGCTGGTTGGCCGTGATCAACCCACGATTTTTTACGTTTAGGATTCTCGAAATATATCCAATTTTCATCGCCTGTCATAATCCAATGCAGGAACGACTTTCTTTTTTGTCTGGCGAGCAAGATTTCGCATGTATTTTGGCGTCGCTCCATCTGCCTATCGTTCAATTCATGCGGCACCCATTTTCCGATCCTTTCAATCTTCCCCATGGCACGCAAATCCATGGAAATGGTTGGTTGAGTAACACCCAATTGCTCCGTGAGTATTTTTTGCGATTGAGTATTGTCTTCGTCCAAAAGAGCCTGCAATTGATGGTCCTCAACCTTCCTAGGCCGATTTTCACGCTTTTTGTCCCACAAGTCAAAATTGCCGCCTTTGAACCGACGAACCCAATCTCGGCAGGTTGTTTCCGATAAAGCACTGTCACCATAGGCCTCCATAAGCATTCAATGCGATTCGGCAGTCGATTTCTTCAAATTGAAGTAGAAAAGCAGATTTTTTTTTCGGACACAAAACTAGACATGATTACCAAAGGAAAAATGTATGTTCTTGTACGAAATTGCTGACAATGTGCATTGATTAATGTTGGCAGATGTCAAACTCATAAAAAAAAGTATGGCGTGCCCATAGTAGCTTAAGACGCTCACTCACGCCATCTATGACCAAACATCGGCTTTAAGCTTATACACCTGGTAGAGCTTGGATGAGATATATTACCACACCCACTATACTCTCCAGACCTAGCACCTTCCGATTATCATTTGTTCCGTTGTCTACAAAATTTTTTAGACGGTTAAACGTTTAATTCAAATGAGGAGGTCAAAAATCACTTGGATCAGTTTTTTGTCAGCGAAGAACAAAAATTTTATGAGCGTGGAATCATGCTACTACCAGAAAGATGGCAAAGGGTATTTGATCAGACTAGACAATATTTAATTAAATAAAATATTAATTCACTATAAGAAAATCGTCTTTCATTTTATAAAAAAAAATTCCTTTCCGAACAACCCAATAGTTGAAACAATGCCTCCATTTAAAGGTGATATGTTTTGTTACTAAAAAGAAATCAGTTTTATTACTTTTGAGCTTTTATCAGAAGTTGAAATTTTTTAGAGCATATCTGATCATTGTAGAAAATTAAACAGAGGATTTGGGAAAGGAGTTGGCGGACTAAGGAGCTTCACATGGATGATGTCCTATTCGAACAACAACATGGGGAATGGCATTATTCGTCACAGAAATGGCATGAAGGAAGAGATTGGTTACCAAAATATTAATAAGTTTTATTAAAAAGTCATTTTTAAGCTCAAATCAATTTTATCAATATATTTACCACTTTTAATTTGATCATGAGTAATTTATACAAAGGATATATCACCAAAAAGCTGAAGTCGATTCAAGTTGAAGCCTGTGAGAACTGCTACGAAAAGTCGAAACAACGCCTACGCCAATATAAGAGGTCTGTTCAAAAAGTGTCACGAATTTTGAATTTCCGCGGGTTACGTATATTCGATTTTAGATTTTTTATGGCGTTATGTTGGTACACGTGTCTTTCACTTATGCCGACAAGTTCGGCAATTTTGAATGTTCAGTTAATTTTTGACAGCTGCTTTGCTTGCACGTGTTTTGGCTCGTCGTCGATTTTTGCTCAATTTCGACCAAAAACAGTACCGCATTAATATTGCTAAGGAGCTGTTGGACTCTGTCCGCGACGACCCAAATTTGCTCCAGAGGGTCATAACTGGTGACGAATCATGGGTTTATGGTTTGTAAAGGTTTTGCTTACAGTTTTCTGTAAGCAAAAAAAAAGCGGCAAGTTCGGTCGAATGTGAAGGTTTTGCTAACAGTTTTTTTCGATTGAAGAAGCGTAGTGCATCATGAGTTCTTGTCACAGGGTAGAACGGCCAAGAAGGAATATTACCTGCAAGTTATGCACAAGTTGCGTGAAGCAATCTGCCAGAAACGTCCGTTTTTGTGGAAGAACAAAAATTTGCTTTTGCCATTTTTGGCTAAAAACAACACACTCATAATGTGAGTGACTTTTTTCTTGTTTCCGAAACTTAAGAGTCTTATGAAAGGACGACGCTACGATACGATTGAGAAGATAAAGACGGCATGGAAGGAAGAGCTGAACAAGATAAAAAAAATGATTTTTGAAGTGCTTCGAGAATTGGAAAAAACGTTGGCACAAGTGTATAATATCTGGTGAGGATTACTTTGAAGGGGACAAAATAGATATTCATGACTAAATAAATGATTTTTGAGAAAACACAAAATTCGCGATACTTTTTGAACAGACCTCGTATAGCTGCCCAAAGGAAATAATTTGAAAACGGTAATATTAATGTATAAAAATAAAATAAAATGAGTTTCATTACTTTTCCGCCATACGTTGTAAGTTGCCAAGGCAATGGCTATGGTTGAGAAAAAGTGGGTAATTTAAAAAAAACTGAAAATTTCAAAAATAATAAAAGCTTTAACCCACAACTTCGTATAGTCATTTCTTAGTACTGCTCATTCAAAAAGGTGTTTTCCCCTGTTTTTCAATCCTAAAAGTAATTGCATTGAATTTTTAATATACCATATTTACAAACAAAACAGGTACTAATATCCTTCTAGTCTGAACTTTTTTATCTCATTAAGAAATTATACAAATTTTTTGTGTAAACAAATTCTTTAAAAAGACTTTATAAAAAATGTAATATTATCGATCACTTTCATTACGGAAGCCAGTAATACCCAACCTACATGAAACATGAAATCGCCAAATGATTTCAAGGTTCGCAGCGTTGCATAATGGCTACTAGTTATTGTGTCAGAGACTTCACTTGAGTGCGGATATTCTACGAAACTTTGCAGTTACGCAAGCCATATTATTTCTAATTTTCATCCGAGTTAATGATAAGAACCGGGAAACCGGGAATGTGAGGGCACTCCAAATGTAGACTCTGACTAATGCTTTTCAGATCTAAGCACTTACATACATAAAATAACCGAACTTTATATTTAAATCATAAAATATGCAGCGCCATCTATTGAAAAGATACACAAACAAAACCACACCCTCAACCCCGAAACAAATTAAAAAATCGTACTTCACTTTAAAAAAGGAAAACAGAAGTCGAGGTATCCATGTACACATTTTTAAAACAAATATTAATTATTTTATAATAAATATAATATTTTATTTTATAATAAATATAATAACAGAACTTTATATTTAAATCATACAACATGCTATGTAATATTAGCACACTTTTTCTTTTATTGAAATGGCTGTAACTTTCACATCTGTCATCCGATTTACATGAATTTAGGTGCGTTTGAAAGAGGATGAATGTATCTTTTTACATGCGTTTGAAAGAGGATGAATGGAAATTTTCAATAGATGGCGCTGCATGTTGTATATTTAAACATAAAGTTCGGTTATTTTTGGGACACTGTGTATTTCATGTCTCCACGATACTTAAAAGTATTTTGTGTAGACCAAACCTTAAAATTAATAATACTTAACTACTCTGCAATTGATTTTTTACATTATGGGTTTGAGAGAGAAAGAGACGGGAAGTGGGATGGGCAAATCAAAGACGATTTGAAAAAATTTAATATCTCAAGATTCATAATACAATACATTAAATTTCGTTAATAGCATAAAAATCGTATGACCACAGGAATCTTGATTTATTTCAATTGGGATTTCTGTATTTTCGGATATATTGTAGAATAACATATATTTAAACGCCTGGCGTATCTTGAATAATATTTGGAAATGCCTCTATAAGGACCAATGAGAAGCAGTCTGCGACCACGAAGGTGTTCCTTTTTTTAAGCCGGATCCGTAGATATTTTGACGTACCTTAAAACGTTGGCACAAGTGTATAATATATGGTGGGGATTTACACGAATCTAGGTGCATTTGAAAGAGGATGAATGTATCTTTTTAATGCTGCAAATTTTTAATAGATGGCGCTGTATGTTGTATGATTTAAAAATAAGTTCGGTTATTTTTTGGGCACACTGTATACATTAATATTAGTTAGTCGAAAAAGTTCATGGCATAACCACTAGTCGCAATATGGCGCGCGTTCGAACCGTGACACATAAAGCTTTGTGTGGTTATGCCACAAATTGACCAGAATAAAGAGAAAGTACGCTATGTTTTACAGGGTGGACCATTTAAAAGTTGCATTTTAAAAAGTAAATTTAAAAAAAATAGCGTATATTTTTTTTAAATTTCCGGTTTAATTAGAAAGATTGAACCTTGAAATTTAAGAATGAAACATAACATCATTTAAATGACTGCCAAGGCTAGCCTTACAGTACACCATTCGCTCGACCAAATTTGTCAGTACATTTTCGAATGTTTGGGGCTGTATCTCTTCAATGGCAACTTTGATTTCGTGTTTCAAGGCCTCAATTGTCTCTGGATGGCTTGCGTAACATTTATCCTTAACGGCTCCCCACAGAAAATAATCCAACGGGCTCAAATCACAACTCCGAGGCGGCCAATTGACATTAGAATTTCGGCTGATTATTCGGTTTTCGAAAGAAGTGCCCAAAAGTTGGATTATTACGTTGGCTGTGTGGCAAGTGGCCCCGTCCTGTTGAAACCAAATGTCGTCCATGCCATTCTCTTCAACTTTTGGAAACAAAAATTCGTTGAGCATGCCACGATAGCGCTCATCATTGACCGCAACGGCGGCTCCTTCATCGTTTTCGAAGAAAAACGGGCTAATGATGCCTCCATTCCAAAATCCGCACCAAACCGTGACTCGTTGTGGATGCATCGGCTTTTCCATGGTCACGTATGGATTTTCTGAGCCGAAAAGATGATTTTTCGGTGAAAATGCTCATCTTCGGCCAATTGATCTTGAGCCCATTGGGCAAACCGAAAATGCATCGGATGATCATGCGGCTTTAGTTGTTGGACTAATTGAACTTTGTAAGTTTTCATACCGAGGTCTTTATGCAAAATTCTCAACAGAGAAGTGCGAGAAATGTTCAATTCCTGAGAACGGTGACGAGTTGATGTTGATGGATGATCACGGACATTTTCAGCAACGGATGCAATATTCTCGGTCGTATGCACTGTATTAGAGCGGAAACGAGTTGCTTTGACAACCAACAAACCAGTTTCGCGAACTCGGGATGAAGACTCACCACTTTGGAAGTAAGTTCTCAATATTTCCCAGCTTTCTTCAAGCGTATGGATTACCATTTCGTAAAAGTCACACTTTCAACTAACAATCTGTCAATTCGTGTTGACATTTAACACTCTAGTACTTCAAATAAATAGTAGTTCAAAATGGAACCGTTCGATGGACCACCCTATACAATACCATTTCGTCAAATTCGACAACGCATCGCAGGCTTGTGAAAAAATTTGTCCTGAAGCTGTTGTATTAAAATCAGTTTGTTTCGCTTTCATTCTAGAAATTTCGACTCATTCCGGTGATGAATTTGACCAAGACCGGCATACCAAGCGTCATGACATAGCTTATGAATTAAACATTCACGTTTTAAACCATTTCCAAAAGGCTTTATTCAAACGGAAACTCGATTTTTGTGTGCCTCATCAATTGAGTATGAAAAACAAAGTTGACCGACTTAACAATCTGCTATACACAACTGGAGCGCAATGAAATCAAGTCATTTCTAAAGGAAATCGTAACTGGCGATGAAAAATTTATAAAATACGAGAATGTCGTTCAAAAGAGATCATGAAAAATGAGAGATGAACAATCACAAACAATGTCAAATCCAGGATTAAGGGCCAATAAAATTATGCTATATGTATTGTGGGACTTGAAGTGAATCGTCCATTATAAACTTCTACTTTTTTTTAGAAGGTGCATTGACTTTCTTCTATTGCTATCACCTTATCACTTAGATATGTTATTAATGTTAGCAAACTTTACAAAAAAGTTTAAAAGTTTCTTACCTCTTTCTTTTTGACACTTTCGATCCACTTTATGATGCCTGCAGTTGGAATGCAAAAGATATGTTGGGGTATTTTTGATTCCAGTTCGATTATCAAAGAAATTTTGAAGAAATCAGAACCGGCACATCTGAGGAATTGTTTTAATTAACATAGTTTGAGAGCTTTCCGGTTATGGCATTATTTATAATAACAATATTTTTCCATGCTTATTCAACTTACCTTTCTTTCCAACAATTGTAAAACCGCATTAAATTTGAAACGGTTTTTTTTTGTTTTTGAGAAGTACCATAACAGCTTGCTTAAATCCCAGTTACAGAGACAAGTGAAGAATAATAACTTCTTCCTTGTATAAAAAACTCGACATTCCTTCATTTTATATTTATCATATAAGGTGTAGTAAAAGGAAATCCATTATTTTTGCATTAAATTGAAGGTTTTATTTAGCATAGATAGAATGATACGATTTAGGTCAAATATGCACCGTTTTGTTCGATAACTTGTTGCCATTTTGGAGGTAATTTCATAATGCCTCTCTCATAGAAACCCTCGTCCCTATTGGCAAAAAACTGGGACAGTCGATTTTCACAATCTTCTCTTGAGGCGAATTTTTCACCTGCAAAATCATTCGTCATAGACAGGAAGAGGTGGTAATCACTTGGTGCCAGGTCCGGACTATTAGGTGGATGCATAAGAACATCCCAACCAAGGTCCCGGAACTTCTGGGGAGTCACTATCGATGTATGCGGCCTGGCGTTGTCCTGATGGAACACAATTCCTCTCCTATTGGCCAAAGCTGGCCGCTTCTGGGCGATTGCTTCTTTCAGACGGTCCAATTGTTGACAGTATAGGTCCGAATTAAGAGTTCGGCCGTAGGGGAGCAGCTCATAGTAGATGATTCCCTGCCAGTCCCACCAAACACACAGCAAAACCTTCCTGGCTTGACCACCGTTTGCGCCGGGTGACCGCGATTTGACCACAACCATTGTCGCTTGACGTTGTCGTAAGTGACCCACTTTTCATCACCAGTAACCATCCGCTTCAGAAATGGATCGATATTGTTGCGATTCAGCAGCGATTCGCAGATGGAAATTCGGTCCATGAGGTTTTTTTGCGATAACTCGTGTGGCACCCATACATCGAGCTTCTTTTTGTATCCAGCCTTATTTAAGTGGTTCCAAACGGTTTTTTGTGCAATGTTTAGCTCCTGGGCAATCGAAACAGTGCTTACATGACGGTCGGACTCGACGATTTCCATTATTTTATTGACATTTTCGACAATTGGCCTTCCAGAGCGTGGTGCATCTCTGACATCAAAATTACCGGAACGGAATCGACGAAACCAAAATTGCTCGTGTTTGACTGTTACAGTATCAGGACCATAAACACTATTCACATTTTCAGCTGCCTGGCTTGCGTTTTCGCCTTTATCGAAGAAAAACTGTAAAATATGGCGTATTTTCTTTTTGTTGGTGTCCATCTTTGACGCGTGCTTAAAAAAATACTGAGTCAAGTAATCACAAAACTGTATCAAAAGCTTTTTTAGTACAAAATCTTATCTTTCTAACGCCATCTAGTGCAACCCGATCGCACTTTTAAAACGGGAGATACAGACTACTAAAGCCATCTATTGGCAAAATAATGGATTACTTTTTACTACACCTTATATAAAAACTTTTTATTAATTGTAGAAAAATTACTAGCTCTCTCAAAATATTAGTTCACAACTTGAATATTCACGGACATTATCTTATTACGAATGGAAACAAAACCACACCCTCAACCCCGAAACAAATAAAAAAATCTTGCGCAATTCACTTTAAAAAAGCAAAACAGAAGTCCACGTATGCATGTAAATATTTTTAAAACAAATATTAATTATTTTATAATAAATATAATTTTTTCACACAAATATTTAATACGTATTTTCTTTTTCCATTTGCAAAACATTTTAGAATCGGACTTTATAGTCGTATAAAAATTACAGTAAAAGTTTGGATTAGTCGCCATTACAATTTTGATTTGGTTTTAATAAAATTTAGGAAATTTTTTTTGGAAAAATATCGATAACTATTCTTTTTGGAATATTAATATTTTAATTTATTTTCCGATACATTATAAACTTATCCGTTGAAATTAATTAATTCTAAATGAAACGGAAACCAAACTGACCATTTTGAAGCGGACGTTCTACCCATACAAAGATATGTGTATTAGATTAGATATGTGTAATTTATATATACCTAATACAGTGATTCCCAAAGTGGTATATATCGACCCCCAGGGGTCTATGACAACCTGCAAGGGGTGTACGTCAGCGAAAAAAAAATTTGGTTTCCATGAAATGAAAATGGGGGTCCACGTAGTGGATCTCAACATACACTGATAGTACCTATTTACTTACATTATACTATCTTATAATATAAAGACATATACATTATTTATAAAAGTACCTATGAAGTAAAAAATTTATTATATATATTTATAAAATTGTGTAAGTTGTAGGATGTAGGCATTCGCTTTGTGGTCGCAATACATTTTGAACTTGTAAAAACCTGCACATAATGATATACGAGGGTCATTCAACAAGTACTTAGCCTCACCGCCCGATGGAACTGCTGTCACAAAAGAAATATACCATCGTACAGTACATTTTTTAGTAGCCTACTGTCAAAGTTTCAGTCGATTCCCTTCATTAGTTTTGTTTTGAGAGCCTTTGAAAACGAGCGTGTCGGTCGGTTGCACAAAAATGGAAAGAGAACAATATCGTTCGGTGATTAGATTCTTGTTTTTGGAAGGGAAAACGCGCAGCGAAATCAAAGATTGCTTGGATGCTGTGTATGGCGACTCTTCTCCTTCGATGGCGACCGTCAAGAATTGGTCCAACGAGTTTGTTCGTGGCCGCACGTCGATTTTTGATGAGCCACGCCCAGGTGCCCCGAAAACGGCTGCTACGGAGGAAAACGTAAAAAAAGTCCACGATCTCGTGTTGGCAGACCGTCGATTGGAGGTTTACGAGATAGCTGAGACTGTGGGCATCGCAGTAGGAACGGTGCATCATATTCTACACGAAGAACTGGGCATGAGAATACTGTCGGCGCGATGGGTGCCGCGTTTGCTCACACCGGAAAACAAGCGCAACCGTGAGACCACATCGGCGACGTGTTTGGCGCTGTTTCAGCGCAATCCAGCGGAGTTCTTGCGTCGTTTCGTGACCGTCGACGAAACATGGATTCACTGGTACACACTAGAGACCAAGGAACAGACGAAACCGTGGACTTCACCCGGCGAACGTGCTCCGAAGAAGGCGACGACTGTTCGATCGGCCGGAAAGGTGATGGCCACCGTTTTCTGGGATTCACAAGGTGTGATCCACATCGATTACCTCGAGAAGGGTAAAACAATCACGGGCGCTACTATGCTGACTTATTGGACCGATTTGACGTCGAATTGAAGAAAAAGCGGCCCCGCTTTGCGAAGAAAAAAGTGCTGTTCCACCACGACAACGCGCCGGGTCACACCTCCGCCGTCGCCATGGCCAAATTGGTCGAATTGCGCTACGAATTGCTGCCCCATCCACCGTACTCTCCAGATTTGGCCCCCTGTGACTACTTTTTGTTTCCAAACCTGAAAAAATCACTCGCCGGGAATAGATTTGGGTCGAATGAGGAGGTCATCGTCGCCACGGAGGCCTATTTTGCTTCCCTAGAGAAAATGTATTTTTTGGACGGGTTAAAAAAGTTAGAGCATCGCTGGGCCAAGTGTATCGAGTTTGAAGGAGATTATGTGGAAAAATAAATTGCCACCTTTCCAAAATTTTCGTTTTTCTTTTGTAGGCTAAGTACTTGTTGAATGACCCTCGTACCAGTATCATCTTGTTAGAAGCATACGCGCAGTAAAAATTCTTGTCAATTTTTGTCTCACAGCTTCGCGAACTTGCACTGACTTGTTCAATTCGTCACTCTATAAATACGAATGTGACTCTATAAATACGTTTATTCGTTTCCTGAATCTTGAAAAGGAAAGTGCTTAGAAAATATTTAAAAAAATATAAACTGGTAGTTTATCACACAAATTATAGTGCCGGAAAAATGTAAGTACATTATTTTTTATTAAATTTTAGTTTTGTACTCGTACTTAGCAAAGATAGATAAATTGCGCCGATCATGACTTCAGTTATTAGTAGTTTAATATTCAAATTATGCAAAATTACACGAGTCCTCCTCAATAGTTGAAGAGGTTTTAAAAACTGTTTTACACAAACCTGCATCTGATATCATTAAAAGAATTCCCTTAAGCAACAATACTGTTGAAAGACGTATTGATAAAATGAGTTCTGATATTGAAAGCTTCTTGTGTAATTATTTGCAAACGACCCATTGCTCTATACAACTGGACGAGTCAACTTTACCTGGTAATGAAGCATTATTATTGGCATATGTTCTTTTTATTATGTGTATGAATCAAGAAATCTACGAAGAACTGTTCTTCGCAAGAACTTTGACAACCGATACTAAAGGTGAATCAATATTAACATGTTTTGAAAGATTACTTCATTGAAAAAACAATCCCTTTATCAAATATAATATCAGTAGCTACAGATGGAGCACCTGCCATGGTTGGACGTTATCGTGGATTTATAATCTATTTAAAACAAAATGTGCCAGGGGTGTTAGCAATACATTGCGTCATCCATCGACAACATTTAGTTGCTAAAAATTAGATTGTTAGATTGCATTAATCTCTTCAATTAGTCATTGACGCAGTAAACCGAATCCGAAGTAACGCGTTGAATACGCGGTTATTTGCGCAGTTGTGTGAAGAAAATGACGAACACTTTCATCAATTACTCCTTCAAAGGCTTATGTTTGACAAGATTTTTTGCACTTTTTAAAACTATTTTAGAAAATGTGGAAAACAGACATCGCCTATTTAACAGATTTGTTTACAAAATTTAATATGGTTAATTTGCAGTTACAAGGCGACAGTCCAAATTTGATTAAAACAAAGTCCATCTTATCAGCGTTTCTTGCCAGAGTTAAACTAATGAAGCAAAATATTGGACGGGACGAATTTTCCCAGTTCCCCAATTTGTTACAGACAAACTGCCAGGAAGACGACGTTTCAACCTACGATCAACATTTAAATGCCCTCTATTCAGATTTTGAAACTAGGTTTGAGGATGTTTTGACTATGGTAATACCACCGTGGATAATTAACCCATATGGTGACATAGAAGAAACGAATGTCATAATACAAGAGGAACTAACTGAAATAAGTACAAACGAAGAATTTTAGGTTCAGTTTAAGCACGGATATCAGCACTTCTGGCTGCAAAAAAACATACCCGTTACTTATCCCGTATTATGGAATTTTTAATTTCCTTTCCATCGTCATACCTAGTGGAGAGGAGGTTCAGCACTGTTACCAATCTCCTAACGAAAAAAAGAAACAGACTGGACATCATTAGCCGAGGAGATTTAAGATTAAACCTTACAAAATTGACGCCAAATGTTGATAATTTATTATCAAAGCATCAGGTTCATCCTTCCCACTAAAAACATTTACTTATTGCTTAGTTAATTTTATATAACAGATACAAAATTTTATTTTGAGTAGTTTTAATTTAAATTCAATTAATAAATGTATAAAACTTAACATGTGTTTTTACTTTAAGTTTTTAACACTAAACTTCACTACAGTTAGAAATTTACAAAAAATCAATATCAGGTAAGTAGTGGGTCTACCAAAAACCGAAAAATATGGTAAGGGGTCTACGACACAAAAAAGTTTGGGAACCTCTGATCTAATACAATAAGGAATAATCTCCAAAAAAAAAAGACAACAGGTGAGAGATAGTCAATACCATCCACTAATGGGCTATCAATTTAGGCGTTTACAAAAAATGTATTGCCAAAATTAGCGAAAATTAGCGAAAATACAATTTTATAATTTTTTTGCTATTTTTTTATTAGATTTTTTTTACAAATTTGATTCTTAATTAATAATAATAATAATAACAGTAAATAAATTTTTTTCAACCTATAACTTATTACAATTATATTATTTATAAGAAATATTATATTTTCATTGATTTTTATTTATTACGATAATTTATTAATTATTTTTTTTAAAAAAAAAAGCTCACACAAAAATGTACAATTTTTCTCATTATCCAATTTGGAAAAAAGGAAGTCTTTATTTCGTATAATTAGTATTTGATTTTTATCTAAATGTTAATATAAATTATCTATTGGACTCTTCCCTATATGAATCCTTTTAATTTTTTTCTTGTAATTATTTGATTTTGTATCATAAATTATTTTCAGATAATTTTTTGCAAATATTTTTTTTTCGTATATTTCAATACAATAATTAGATGTTTTCCCACAAGTATTTTTATGTTTGTTTTTTTTCCTAAAAATTTATTGTTCTACACGTTTTATTTTTATTTATATAAAATTAAATTTGGAGAAATTATTTCTTTTTATATTTTAATTATTTAAATAAAAAAAATTGTTTTTATATAAGTTTTCTTGTTTTATTATAAAATTTATTCGTTTTTATGTATACATTATAAAAAAAATTCGAGTTATAATAGAAAAAAAATTAATTAAAATCTATTTTTAAGAAAATTACCTAAAAAATTTTTTTTTGTAAACAAAAAACCTACTAAAAATGTTTATATAATAAAAAACTTTTTCTTTTTTATTTTAATAAAAATAATGAATAGAAAAAATTTGCATTTTGAATGTTTACTTAAAAAAATCTTTCTGAACAAACCATTTTCTACGGAAAATTTATTTTTTTTAAATAAGAAACGAAAAATGCAAATTTTTTATAGTAATTATCATTAATCCTCCCCAATTCAGTTTTCCTAACATAACAAATCCTTTTCTAACGTCATTGCTTTTTCGAATGCACTACCTACCTCTTCATATGCTATTGTAAATATAACCTCTATGGGCATTCGGGGGATGATCTTAAATGTTTTATTATAAACTTACATAGACAAAAAAAATTGTACTATAATATATGAGTAAATAAAATGTATTATAAAGAAATAAAATCCATTTTCTATGTGCATTTTATTTTGATATAAGACAAAGAAAAATAGAGTGAAGAAAAGAAATATAAAAAGCTTTCTACTTAATATAGAGTAAAATATAAATTTTAAATAAGAATATGATGAAATCTAATAAACTAAAATAAAAGACGAATTTTTCGAAGAAAAAATTAGTCTGACCAAAATTATTTTTAATATATGTATTGTATTTCTAATATAATTTTCTTCTCACTTGTTTTTTTATTATTAACCATTATTTACTTATTGATCATTACTTTATCGCTTTCAAAATTTTATCCATAATAAACAATAACAACACAAATAATTCATTATCAACTAAGTTGATTTTATTTTATTTTATTTAACTTCTACATTATATTGTATATAAAAAAATTATGTACGATACCAAAAATATGTAATTGGAAATTTTAAAATTTCGTTTTTGTAAAGGAAAATTTTACATAAAAAGTAATTTTTTTAAATGTAATTTTATTAAAAATATACATTTAAAGTTATTTTAGAAAAAATCAACTAAACTTGTTTTTTAAAAACATATCTTGGACGATATAAAGATTTTTTTCCATTTATATTTTCTGTTCCTTCTGATTGATAACAAGTTTTTAAATAATTCTAATTTTTATTAAAAAAAATTAAAGAAAAAGAACTAGACTTTACGATTTAGTCTTTAAAATGAAAGAATATTGCCATATTGACTACTTTCAAAATATTTTTACATTCCATTATAACGCATATGACTACTATATTTTAATAGTTATCCTATGCGATATAATTGAATGTAACCTATATTTAATGATGATATTTAGTAAAACAGTTTTTTTTCATACTTGTAGTCTTATAAGCTATATGTTTATAAATTTTATTGTATTTTATTATTGTTATTATTACTTTTTTTATTTGTTTACAATCATAATATCAACAACAATCACTTTTCTCTCACATTTTCGTAATGAAAACAATTCTGATTATATAAATTATCCCGAATTATTAAATTTATTCAATATATATTTCTATATAATCTTTTTTAGATTAAGTATAATGGCCAGATATTAATTTTAGCCATTTTTTATACAAAAAATTAAAGAAAAAAATTCCTCTTACAAAAATAGACTGTTCATGTACGAAGAAAAAAATTTTATTATTAAACTTATCAATTGAAAGCAATCGTCTATTAAATGATCTTTAAAGTATATAATTTTATTACTTATTCTCTTAAATTGTTTTATTTGATTTTATTCATTTTTTGTATGCACACATCTTACTTTTATATTAACTTTTCTTTTACATTTTTATTCATTTCGAAATTGATTTCTTCATTTATGACAGAATTTGCTTACTTTTTATTAATTTGCCATATTTTTCTTTGTTGTCTCTAAATATTATTTATTTTTAATTAAATTATTGTTTTTTATTCTTTTCTTTTTTTTAACTCACGAAATAAATACAAAAATTAATTTTATTCTCTATTCTAGTAAAATTTTTTCTTGTTTTCCGCATTTCGACTCCTAAAAAAGAAAAGAAATTTTTCATATTTAAAACATGTCTTTATAGAGAAAAAAAAATTTATAGTAATAATACTCACTGATAAATGCTGTATAGTAAAAGAACAGTAAACTGTACACCGGTAACTATTAGGAATGTTGTCATACTAAGACAATTTGTTGTTGGGCAAGCAGTTTGACCTGCTGCCGATGGTGTGCTTAGTCTATTAGAGTAGAAAACATGTAATTAGTTTTTTTTTTAAATCGTTTTTATATGAATTGTAATTACTTTTGGCCAACAACGGAAATGCCTTGTTTAACTTGATTCATGCCATCTCGCATCTCCGAAATTAAACCTTGTACATCATAGCCAGCTGATTGCACTTGTGCGGTGGGTGCTCTCGCTTGATTCGATATAATAGTATCGGTACGTGCATGGACCTCACCGATAAGAGATCGAATTTCTCGCACCGTATTCAACATAATGTTTTGATTGTTGATAAGAATATCTACTTCTGGACGTGTTATAGTACCAGTAACTTGAATTGCACCGCCACCGCCTTGGGCTTGTGGGATTTGTTGTATTTGAGGTTGAACCGATATTAGACTCATAGTACGCTCTTGTCGTCCAATCATTTCGTCCATCTTACGAGACAAATCACGCAAAGCATCATTCATGGAACTTTGGGCTTGCCAAATTTGTCGTAATTCACGTTGATTATCTGATTCGAACCAATCGTCCATTTCGTCTTTATGCTGTTACAAAAAAAATTTAAGTTTTTCATCTATAACCAATTTTGAATTTTCTACTCACTTCATCTGGATGCTCTTTTCTGTATTCTTCCTTTTGTTGATCTAAACGTTTTTGGTAGTCTTGGTATTCCTCGGTCAATTTCTTTGAATCTTGTTCATTCATCGCACTAGCATCGGAGAATTTTCCAGGTGGATGTAGCGATGTTGTTAAGAAATGGAAAACATCATGGTCATCAGCCAAACTACCTGTTGCTGCTGATAACCCGAAGTGGCCTCGAGACGGTAAATAGACGTTGTCCGCACGCAGACAAACTTCATAGTCTTGATTATTGTTTGTCATTCCATTGTGGAATAAAACAGTGAGTACGTTCTGGTAATATTCGATGCGTGCACGTGTTGGGAAAGGTTTATTTCGGAAGTCTCGCAAGCACCCGGACAATAGTTGTGACTGGCCGTCTTGTTGGTGGTCAAAATTTTTAGTGCCGTCGTTCAGTACAGCCATAATGTATGGATTATTGTGCTTATTATCGTTATCGAACGAATCGAAGAACAAACCCAAACCAACCCATTTATCCGATGAACCGAACACGGGCCCTGCATAGTCACCCTTGTTTTGAGTGTACCAGAACGCCAATCCATCGGCTCCCAGCCGACCGCGGCCTGTTACACGGAAAACAATTTCCACTTCCCACCAGTCAAAATTAGTTTGGCTCTTCGTCCATATTGCACCCTTTTGAGATCGTAACGATGGGGCCACTCTTACACTCTCCGCACTGGCAATTGCGTCTGAAATCAATTAAAATTACCCAACCGTTAGTTTTGAACTTTACACTTTAGAAAATTTGACCACGTAAAAAACAAGTTATCTTAAGTCTAACCAATATAAAAAATTGCAGGATGTGGTTAAGAATTTTTTAGTGTACGTTTCGTAATCACAAATTCAATGTATTCCATTCAAAATACGTTGACATTCTCGTATTTTTACATAAAGTCATTTTTAAATCGTTCAAAGGTTGTTCATTTCAAAATCGTATGCGTGTCAAAATATCTCCCCGCACACATGTGATGATAAAGTAACAGATCGTGATAATGTTATCTCTGTCCCACATTCCTTCAGATCAGGTATTAGAGCGCAACCACCGACGTATACGAAATGTTTTGTGTGACGTGTACTTACTTCCACCGTATTCCCAAAACGGCACTGTACCATCCTTCTGGGCCAAGTACGGAGGTTTGAACGAATATTTATATTCGAAACGTTTATGCACAGCACTACTTATATTTCCTGTTACTATTTTATGTGAAAAAACTAAAAATATCACTAAAACAGCAATTGAAGTAGAACGGAACGTCAAACCGGCGATAGAGATAGCCATTTTTCCTCAACAAAACTTAACTTGGCCACAATTCAGTAAATCAGATGTGCTTGATTACGATGCAAATAAACAGGGTTGCACAAAATATTTATGCTGTTTTTAAGTGACGTTTTTTATTTCCTTTGGCTTTTTTTTTTGATGCCATAATTTTATGTATACCCAATAAAAAATTTCAAAAGATATTTGCTGCCATAAACAATAAACTAAATTTTTCAATTTCAAATAAACAAAGTCAATTTAAGTGATAAAATTTAATGGTGCTAACGGTGTTATTATTTAAATACAATAAAATTTAATAGTGTAAAAACCTTTTTATAGCATGACCAGAGAGCACAATTCCGACAATAACTGCAAATTACAACTGACATTTGTCAAAAATAAACGAATTTCATCCGAACCAATCAATTTATTATAATTGCATTAAAATTTAATATTTATAAATAGTGTTTTAGCCAATTTTTTAATGTAACTCCAACTGTCGAACAACAATCATGCCACACAAAAAACACTGAAATGTGTGTTAGTACTTCAACCTAACGACAAAATTAAAACAAGATCTAATTCAGCAATAAAATAATTAATTTTGACGACGATAATTACATGCAATTTGCAGTTCCGTCTGTGTGGGGTTCTATTTGTTGGATACAATTGATAGTTTATGCTTTTTGTTATTTATTTTTTTAATTTAAAAAGAAAATGTTTATTTTATAATAATTATAAACAAACTAAGCTCCTCGAAATATATAAAATCAATCGATTTCCTCTACGAATCTGTTCTCTTTTTACAGATATCTTCAACTATAATATAGTAACAAGAATTTTTATATAATAGTAATAAGTACTGTGAATGCGTATAAGGAGTAAACATCCATCGAAGTTTCTCCTGCTATCGTGTGCTATTTTTAAGACTCAGTATTTTAATAAATCACGCGACCAATGACGTTTATGTATTCAATGGGTGTTTCTAGATAAGGAAGTGAAGGAGAGTTCTTGAACAAGTGGATTAGTATGATTAGAGATACTGGAAGGGAACTTTTTATAATGAGACACGGCCACGTCAAAAACAAATGGGACTTCAAGAGCACGATGAATAACAGTATTGCGAACATAAAAGAAGTTTTTGTGACTGAAAGGATTGGATTCGACGGGAATTAGAAGGCTCAGTAGGACCCCAGACTTATAATCCATAAGTCTATATTGGTTTTAGTAGGGCGTTTAGTAGTATAGTAAGTTTAGAACGTTTGTCTAGAAGCCGAAGTATTTGGCGGTATCATCTTTTTAAATCTTCTTTTGTTTTGTATGTGGTTCACGACAGAGAGTGAAAGTTACGTGGGTAGATTTACGTTCATTAACCTTTATTCTCCACCTGGTAAACAATTTTTGGAGTGTATGTAGCAAAAAATGTATTGAGACAGATTGGTATATCTAATGCATAAATATTGTAGAAGATGGATTCAAGTGTACTTCCCTGTGGAACACCAGCCAATATCGGAGAGATATTGGAAAGTTCGTGGCACTCGTTTACTTGGAAGTGTCAGTTTGAAAAGAATGATATTAGTATCACGGGTAATAGGTGGAAGCAAGGATCCTCTTGAGTTTCAATAACGAACGTTAAGCAAATAATTATGTATATCCCCAAATGTCTTGAAGCTCGCCGTACTATAGAATAAGCTGTGGCTCTTGTCTCCGGGACCTTACAAACAAAATAAAATTATGCCGTGGATAGGTAACTTGAAATCAATGCATTACAATTGAATAATAACCTTAAGGCGAGATTTTTGATCGTGGAGGGGTTATTTATGAAAAACCGATTATATGGGGCAACTTCTAATAGGAATATAATATTAGCACAGTCTTCATTGCGGATAAATAAAACTATATTCCGGATTCATGAATTTTTATAATTCTTTTCTCAATAAGTACTTTATTTATTATTACTGCTTATATATTTTTTCGGTATATATAGGATAATATTGTAAAAGTAAATATAATTATTTTTATACATTTGCAATTTATTTCTTATTTTTTTTCGTTTATTTTAAATTCCAGCATATTTTTTGTAATCGTAATCTTTCCATTTACCAAGTGAACATTTTAATAACAGAAAATTTTTTAAATAAGATTCTGAATAGTTTTTAATTGTTTTATTGTTTCTTTTTTTTTTTAATAAAAAAACATCAAACGAAAATGAAAGATGAGCTAAAAATACTTGGGACAGGCATACTAAGATTAGAATACTTGGGACAGGTATACTAAGATTAATTATTTTGGAATTGGATAAACAATTTATATATAATAGAATAGGTGATGAGGAAATAGGAATAAAGACATGATAATTTGTCTACGTGGAAAAATAAAAAAAATTGAGATCTTCGAAATAAGATGGTATAATTCATTAGAAAAATCGATATCTTATCTATTTTCCAAATATCTACTCTTTCAGTGAAAAAAATTTAGCTATAAGAATAATTACTAGGATACGAAGGATTACAAAGATTTTTTAAGAATACGAACGATATTCTAAGCTTTAATTGCAAAGATGAGTATACTGATAAAAAATAGGTGTTCATTGAATAGAAGAACATAAACTTCTTGATTCCGCAAACTTATTACGGTGCCATAGTTTGCGGAATCAAGAAGTTGAAACATGGAGTTTGTAAAATAGCAGAAAAGATAAAAAGTTCGTAAAATAGTCTTCAAAGTAGATTCTCTTCGGAAATAGGGCACTTGGAAAATTTTCTTCAATTTATAATGTTTTTAACGGTTTTAAGGGGGGTTTTTTTTTTAAAAAAATTTAGTTAAAAACTTAAATATTATTTATTGTAAAAAAAACAAAAACAAAAAACAATTTAATTAAAGTACTGATACGAATTTGTTTTTAACGGTAAATTATAGACAAGAAAACTTTTTTGAGCATACAAATAATTCGCTCTTAATTAACATAAATAATTTTTAGACCTTTATGGTATTGTTATTTCTAATATTATAATTATTATTATCATATTTATCATCATTATTATTGTAATTACTGGTAAAATATTTTCAATATGAATTTAATTGATTATCGTTATTATTTATATAGTTAATTTAGTTATATTTTTATTTTTATGATTTTTCTGTTTTTTCTTTCTTTTAATAAAAGTATTAAAAATATATATATTAATAGTTTATATTACATGAATTATCATAATTTTTTTTAAATATAAGTTTTTGCATATTTGATTATATCAACATTAATACGAAAATTGATAATTGAAAAATATTATTATTATTACTTGTATTTCTATTAATATATTATTACATTCTCTTTTCATTCTTGTTTATTAATAAATTATTTTCGAATAGTATTTTTTTATAATTTTTTTCAACTAAAATGCGTTAAACGAAAAGTTCTGTAAATGTGTCAACTACACAAATATTATTAATAATTATATAAACAAACAATTTTAATAATTACAAATTGAAATTATTGCTTATTAATAATAACTCGCATAATTAATAGAAATTCTTTACTTTTTTTTTGGTAATATTATTAGCATTTGTTAAGAATAATTTTCATTTTATTTTAAGATAATTACATACATTAAAAAATATTCCTATATCAATAATTATAATAATTCTTAAATTTATTATTTATATTATCATTAGTACTGGATATTTTAGTTTTTCTTTAAATATTATTTTTCAATATTTTTTCTTTTAAATTATTGTATAATATAATATATATAATACATGGTCAAGTGTAGAAAAAGTTATGTTTTATTTTTTAATATAATATTTTAGGAGGCTGCTCACAGAGTAATCACATATGAGATGATAAGACATTATAATTAATTGTTATTTTTTTTAATTTTGCCATTAATAATTTTTTTTCTTATTATCATTTTTACTAATTGTCATTATTATCATTATTTTTTTATTATTCTTAATACTATGACTATGACTATAATTTATAAACACTATTACCAATTCTTCTGGTCTATGATTTTTTTATCGATTTAGTTTCTTCCTTTTATTTGATTAATTTTTTAAATTAAATAAATTTACTATGGCTCTTCTTTTTTTATGTATATCTATAATATAGGCAAATATGTTTAGTTAGTAATTATGATATAATAAATAGTATGCAATATATAATTTTTATGGATATATAGAAAAATTGCTTACTTATGTTAATTTGTAATTAAAATTTTATATTTATTTTTTGTTTCGATTTTTAACATGAATGCATATGTATTTGCATTCCAAGCATACTTTTTTTATTTTATAAAAAAAAATGTGTTTTAATTTTTTTTTTGTACTAATAAATTAAACTAAATATTTGTGATCAGAATAAGGATTTTTTTGCAAGAAAGTTGTTTTTATTCATAAACTAATAAATTTATTATAACTAACAGTCATGAGGAGCAGGGAAAACAAGGATCAAAGTTAAAAGAAGAATATTAATTAGGTTTTAGTTTTTAATTTAAATTTTTCAGTTTACTTTTTTTTATATTTAAAAAAAATTTTGTTTTTGTTGAAGTTTGATAGCTCATTTGCATTTTTATACTATACATTAATTTTTTTATTAATTTAAGGATTTAAAAAAAATTTAATTAAAGTAAAAACAAACTTATTAAGCTTAAATTGGGAGTGTGAAATAATTTTTTTAGGAAAAATAACTCCAAAAATTGTTAAATTAATATAAGAACTCGCCAAAACTAGAATACTTTAAGAATAGATGACAGAATATAATTCAAGCAGAATCTTTAAAAAAAAAAATTATTAATACAGGGGGAAAAAACAATTCAAGACAGTGTAGAAGGCTTAAAAGGTTTAATGACTGAAGTGGTGACAATAAACATTTAACATTAAAAATTGAAAAGAAAATTTAGAACTGAATTGGTGTCGAGAAAATTTAGAAGGATAAAAGAGGTAAGGGGCGGCGCAGATGATAGTGAATAGGATTAGAAAGAAAGAAGAGGTAAAGTAAAAAGAATGTCTAAATATTTTTTGAGCTTTTTTCTTAATGCATTTTCGTTTTTAATAAATTCCGATTTAATTCTAATAAATTATGGGGTGGTGATCAAAAAAAATATATTTAACGTAGTAATGATTGAAAGGAAGAAATGGATGGAGAGGAGATGAAGAAAAACAAACAGAGTAATAATGTTTAAATATATTTAAGTTTTAATACGAAAATAAAATGGTCAAATTTAAAATTGAATATACCTTCGATGACAAATAAATAAAAAATACAAAATAATAATAATAATTTAGAAATTAGAAAAAACAACAAAAAATTGATAATTTATTATAATAGTTTTATTTATTTATAAACACTACAAATAAAACACATCAAAATAAAAATTAAATAAAAAAAACGTAAAAATTATGGTTAAAAAAAATTGAGGGAGAAATAAAATACAAATTTTGTCATTTCCATAATAAACTGTTCATACAATATTTAAAAAAAAAGTGGAAAACATATATAAATTTAATTTTTTTTCCACCAAGAGCTATTTTTCTTATTTTTTTTCATTCTTCAGTTTTCCATTAAGGTTTATCCATTTTTGATATGTGATTCTAAATGAAATTTATTTTTTTATCCTGTGTGATCATAATTTATGAAGTCTTCTTTTTCCTTTCTTTTGCTTTTCCTTCAAGAAATAAAAATATTGCTTTTCTGCTCCGTTTTATTTTTCAAATTACAAAATTTTTATTTTTATTACTAGGTATAAACAAAATATTTTTTTATATCATGTAATAAATATTAAATTTAAATTTATTTATTCCAATTTGATTTTATTACAATACATTTTCATTATACATAATAATAAAAGTGTTATTTTAATTTCTTTTTATATAATTGCAAAATAATAATAAAAAATATTGTTACATTAAACAAATAAAAAGTGCTAATTATATGAAAAATATTTCAGTATTTTTTTGAGAAAATTAGCAGTGTTGCCAAAATTTTTACTTTTCAAATTACTTTGCGAATTACTAAGAAAAAAATAATACTAATAACTATTTATAGAGGTGTTCAAAATTCCTTTTCTAAATTACTATTGGCTACATTATTTGTTTAATTTTTCATTTTATTACATTTTTTTTATACTTATTAAAAAAAAATATTTCTTTTATATTTTTTTTAAAAAATAAACTTTTAATTTTTTTAAAAGTTTTAAATTAAAAAAAAAAACTAACCGTAAGCAAAACTTCAATTTGTTATTCTACCTAAAATCTATTAAGTTATAATATTTATTTATTTTTATTGTGTTGCTATTGTTTTGTTTGGTTTTTATTTTTGTATAATATTCTCATAATTAATCCCAAACTTTCCTTAAAAATATCACTGTTCATTCAAAATTTTACATTTTTTCTCCATATTACAATTTTTTTTATGAAAAATAAATACAAAATAATTTATTTGCTTTTCTCTGTCTCTTTACATTATTGTATAAAATTATTCATAAAAACATTACATTTTATTTATTTCGACAATAAGAGAGTTTTTAAATGAATTGTAATAATTTTCTCCACCAATAATAATAAATTATTTACCATTATTATTTAAAATGGCAAATAGATTATTATCAATCAAATTTTTATTATTTCCTTTGACTTGTTAAGCGGTATAGATATCATTTTACTTTTAGCCAAATATAAAAAGAGTTAAATAAAATAAAAATTTACACTATGAGACACTATTTTCTACTATTGTGTTTGCGTACGACATTATATTCAAACAAATGGCGTAGAATTGCCACACTTAATAATTCATATTACAAAATGTTTTTTTTTCTAATTGGCTCTTTTACAAATTAATAAATATTTTTATTATTGTTCCTGCTAACACACTTTGGCAATGTCTCACATGGTTAAAGTTTATCAATTTTTCGGGATGCCGAATTTCATAAATCAATAAAAATTGTCTTTTTATATATTTTATTGCGAAATTTTACGGATTTATCATTTCTGATAGGAAATAATTTATTTGCCTTTAATAATTAAACTTGTAAAAATTTATTGTAATAATATAAAAAAAAGAACAAATTAAGAAAACCTCGATAAAATCAATTTTTCCTAATTACACCTAACAAGTTTATAGAATGTTAGAATAATATAGAATTTATATCAATTAAATGTTAAAAAAGTATTATTTCATTTACTATTAATAAAATATAATAAATAATATTATGTGCTTCCGTGCACGGACTTCATTCTAAGTAATAGAATTCATTTTCTGTATAATTGTATCTATTTTATTTCAATTCTGTGAAAAGAAAACATGGAGTAGAATAATTGAAGAAAAAAAAAATAGGTTGATTGAGACTGCAAACAAAAGATAAAAAGTATGAGACTTAGTAAATATGCTCAACACAACTTCTTAGATTTTTCCACTTATTAAAACTATCAAGCGAAAATGCTAAATTATATTTATATCTACAACAAAACTGCCATATCTTCTTATTCTTGTGAATTTTACTTAAATCAAATTAAGTTCTCCTTTTTTAATATATAAAAATTCTATTTTTAAAAAGTCCATTCATTATATAAGCACTTGCGTACACAAAATTACTGAGCTGCCAACGAAGAGCTATATTTTTAATTATGTATTCACTTTTATTAGTTTTTTTTGCATAAATATGTTTTCTTATATAAGCATGTTCTTCATCTTTTCCAATTAAAGATATCGGACGATACAAAAAGAAAATAATATAAAAAATAATTTATTTACTAAATAATATATTAATATCCTTCCTACTATTATGTAGGAAGGATAATTAAAAACGGCAGTAAATATTAGTGTTATTTTGTTATAAAAAGATTCTGAATATTTTCAAAATGAGACAAAATATTATTTTAACATAATTTCTAAATATGAGAACAATGAACAAAATATTTATAAAAAAAATGTAAAAATAATTAATAAAATTATATTCAAAAGGGGCTTTAAAAAAATCATACTCTAAATATAATTTTTTTTAAAATATATTTTTAATGTTCTTTTATTTTATTTAAAAATAACAGGTGAACAAAAAGTAACGAAAGAGAATAGAAAAACATAAAACAACATTTTAAGAATGTTTTTGCTTTTCTCTCTAAATCCTACTTATTATAAGTAATAAATTTATTCAAAATTCACAGGTGTGTATTTTTTATTATTCATTATCTGCTTTTGTTTAAATTGTTTACTTAAAAATTAATAATTGCATATTCTTAAAAAAATCAGTTTTCCACTGTTTTGTATTTTTTTTTATTAAGAAAGTTTTTCAATTTGATTTGTTTTTTTAACTTTTTTTTTTAGTTGTAACGGTGTACTAGATCATATACTTGCATTGCTTTGTATGAGTTTTTGTGTGTATTTCCGTATTTTATTTTTCTATTAAAATGCTGGAAACATTTTTGTGTTTACATTATCCAATTTTTCTAATTACAGTATAAATATTTTTTGTTATCTTAAAATAAAAGTTTTTGATTTAATAACACTTTCTACATTCTAGGCTTTAAGGTTTTTTTTTGTATTATTTTTTATTTTAGTTTTATTTTTGTGGTTTTTTTAATTTATTGAATATTTTCTGGAATTCTTTTATTTAAAATTTAATCTTTATTTTTCATGTATTAAATTTTGATCCTCAACAATTGTAGACATTTCAAATAAATTCAAATTCAAGACTTAGAAAGATTTTATACAACCCAACTAAAAATCTACATAAACTAATTGAGACCCCAAAAATAATTCAAATCCAATAAAAAATTTTATATCTCTCTATCCCTCCTAATATTTTCACCACGCGCGATGTACCATTACATTATAATTATATTCATAATTACTTTAACGCAAATAATTTATTTAAAAAACTCAATCAAAAAATTTTTAAAAATATATTTTTATTACAAAAATAAGACCTAATATATAATTATAAATCAATTGAAAACCAAAATTTGTTTAAGTTCATTTTGATTTAAAAAAAAAAATATGCGCAAAATTTAAAATTTTTAAATTTAATTGAAGCTCCAAAAAGTTTAATTAATAAAAATAAAACTAAACAAAATTCAGTTTGCCTGCCGCCCATTCCCAAGTTTTTTTTGAAAAATTTAACAATTTTTTTAATTAACTTCATCCCAAACAGTTAAAATTAATAATCTGGAAAAAATCGATTTTTTCAAGAACCGAAAAAGAAATTAAATAATCGGGAACTGCAAAAAATAAAATTAATTGAATAATTTCGAATGAATTCCACGGTCTTGAAGACCTTCATTAACTATTAACTAATTACTTATTTAAACACAAAAAAAACAAAGTGTAAAAATTTCAAAAAAATTGTAAAAAGTATAAAAATAAAATATGTTAAATTACATTATATAAAAAAAAGAAAAATATCAATAAGGCGAAATAACGGCTATCGAATTTTAATATTTACAAATCCATTCTTCTGTTACTAATAATGATAATGCCATAAATAAAAATAATTTTTACTTAAATAAAACTAAATAATAATAATTTAATAATAATACAATATTATGCATTGTTTTTCTCTCTGAATCTATACAACTTGTCTACTGTACGATTAAGCTAGATTAGGATTCTTCCTTTCTTTTCTACTTTTCAGTGGCTGAGTGCGTATTTTTTTCCATGTGGTTCTTTTCGGTTGCATTTTTCTCTTTTCATTTTGCTTTACTTTTATGTCTACACATTTTATGAGGAAGGGCCATTAAAAACTTAGAAAGATCAATAATAAAAATAACGATAAAAAATATATCGAAAATAGTATACATGAATTATTTTTCAATATGATCAAAATGAAACACTAACTAATGCTAATGCTGATGATGATGATTATCATTATAGTGTATGTGGTGTTTCTCAACCACATCGGACATTACAAAAATATTTTTAAAATCATTTTCATATAATGAAATCAATAGCATAATTAATAGACCAGAACACATTCCTAATAATTGAAGAAAACATTGTGAAAGTGCACACCGTTCATTATGTGTTGATGTTAATTCGGGCACCTAGAAATTAAATAGAAAACTATTAAAATATTTGTTAATATTTAAATTATATGCAAAAAAAATGTGCTTTTAAAAATATTAAACACATTTAACACAGCATATAATCACCGAGATAAATTTTTTAAATTTCTAATATTCTAATAAACTCATAAAACAATAAAAAAAAATGAAATTATAAAAACTAATATTCTAATTAACTCGTGAAAACAAAAAATTAAATTATAAAAACTCTTCCATTTACCATATCGACGAGTGCAATATAAATGAACATTCCAGCTGCGCATGCAAACACCCACGCCGAAACTTCTGGAGTCTCTCCAATAACAATCCCTAATATCATGCCCATAAAGCTTAACACCGACGATAGCACATTATAGTAGACAGCTTTTCGTGCTGACATTCCTGCCTTAAGTAGAACAGCAAAATCACCAAGCTCATGCGGTAATTCATGGCAAAATACTGCAATTGCTGTTGAAAATCCGCCAGCGATATTGTTCGAAAATGCTGCACCTGTAAAAGCGTAATTTTATAACAGAAAATTATAAAAAGTCGAATCAGGAATAAATGTCAGTATTCAATCAAAATAAGCAATACTCACCGATAGCCATTCCATCGGTAAAGTTGTGTAGACCATCGCCCATTACGACCATCCAGGCAACTGCTGATAGTGATCTTGGCGGTGAATGGACATGACCATGTTTGTGTGAATGACCATGGTGGGTTGTTTCGTGCTCTCGCAAAATTATTGTGTACGATTCCTCCTGTACCACACTCTTGTCTTTGTCGCATTCTATTGAAGTATCATCCAAATTCGTCGACAGCGTATTATCATCGGGGTTAGTGACATCCTCCTTGTTTATTACCGAAAAGCTTCCCGATATTGTCCGACCATAGTTCTGGCTCAAAAGGTTGTCGGCAGTTTCATTATGATCACCTGTTTCCCCACCTTTCATAATGCAGTTCATATGAATAATAATTTTTTTAATTGAATTTGGAGACTCACGTATTGATTTTTTCCGCAACTTTCGATTGTTGCTGTTGTTATGATGATGGTGATGGTGGTCATCCTTGGTGTCCATGGCAATCTCATCATAACAGTACGGATAGGAACTGTACTTGTGCTTACATTGTTTATCACCAGCAGTCGAATTGTTCACAGAGCCAGAGTCTGGATCTCGCATTACACGGACACGTGATGATGGTTTCTCTTTCTTTTCGATCTTTTTACGCCATTCAGCAATCATGGTTAACGCTCGCTCAGTTATAAAGAAAAAAATTATTCCCAGCACTGCCAGTAGACCTTTATATGTCATGGTTGTATGCTCATCATTATTTGATGGAAATGCCATCATCATTGACTGAAATAAAAAAAAGGAACTTTCCAATAATGAATTTTGTGTATACGAGGTATGTTCAAAAAGTATCGCGAATTATGAATTTCCGCGCATTGCGTATATTCAATTTTTTTGTGGCGTTATGTTGGTACTCATGTCTCTCACTTCGGCCATTTTGAAAGTTCAGTTAATTTTTGACAGCTGCTTTGCTTGCACGTGTTTTGGCTAGTCTTTGATTTTTGCCCATTTTCGACCAAAAACATCATCGCATTAACATTACTAATGACTCTGTCCGCGATGACCCAAATTTGCTCCAGAGAGTTATAACTGGTGACGAATCATGGGTTTATGGTTATGACGTGGAAACCAAAGCTCAATCATCCCAATGGAAGCTGCCGCACGAGCCAAGACCGAAAAAAGCGCGCCAAGTTCGGTCGAATGAGAAGGTTTTTCTTACAGTTTTCTTCGATTGCAGGGGTGTGGTGCATCATGAGTTCTTACCACAGAGTAGAACGGTTAATAAGGAATATAACCTGCAAGTTATGCGCAAGTTACGCAAAGCAATCCGCCAGAAACGCCCGGATTTGTGGAAGCACAAAAATTGGCTTTTGCACCATGATAACGCCCCTGCTCACGCATCGTTGCTTGTTCGCGAATTTTTAGGATGATGACGTCGATCAGTATGTCAAAATAACAAAAACGTTAAAAAGTGAATATTAGGAATCTAAGATTGCGAAAGTCAGGACTTTACGATGACGAAAACCAAAACGCCTAAGTAACAAAGGCCAGCACGCTGATATGATAAAGGTTGGGACATCAAATTGGTGAAGATTGGACCTTCAAGATGGTGAAGGCCAAAATAATCAGAGAAGATGGTGAAGGGAATACCACCAAGATGGCGGAAGATAAGATACCAAAGCAGTGTAGTTCATAGCACTAAGACGATAAAGATTGGGACGCTAGGATGATGAGTATCATAATATTAGATTGATGACGAATAGGAAGCGAAAGCAGTGAATGATAAAATGGCCAAGATGGCAAGATTCAGACGCATCACCTGTTTGAAAACCATTGTTAAAGAGCCAAAACAACGGCAAATGTTAACCGGGGAAAAATTAACAAATATTAAAAATTCCTACTTACATGAGGCAATAAATGTAGAAGCGCGTCACCAGCTAATGTTCCTACGGCAAGTGCCACTAAAAATTGTATAGCGTGCTGATAAAAATGTCTATCCATACAGGGAATTACCGCAACCCCCAGCAATCCAACTAAACTTACAACTAGGACAGAACTACTGGCATATATCCACACTGTAACGAATAGGAATGATTTTTTAGTTAATGATAAAATTTAGGATAATCCTAAAAACTACAATAATAATTACCCAGCAGACGACTCTCTTTTTTCAGAACTTCGACAATTCTCACATTTGGCTTCACCATCGAACTTTGTATACAACCGGACGGCTCTGTCAATGTTGGTTCCGTCAGATAATATAAAAGGATCGGACAAACGGCGAGCATATCCTCCGAATTAATGATAGTATTCGCCCTAAGTTGCTCATACTCTTTCTGTTGCTTTTGCTGCAGATCTGCTGCTGTATCATTTCGCTTCGAATCAGTCTTTTGGTTATGATCTCCACCGTTTACGGAATCATATTCCATTGTTACGGCCGTTGTTTCTGCTGAAGACGACGATGATGATATCGCCGGTTTACTATCCCTGCTCGCTCGATGACCATTTGTTATTAATTTCGTATCGTCTAAATGAGATTCTGTTGTTGTAGTACTAGGGCTAGTTTTTATTCGAGACATTAACTCTAGGCTTGATAAGCACTGCTATGGAAGGTGACAAATAATTTAAGAAATAAAAGAAGAAAAAAACGAAATTATTGAAGAGCAAAAATTAATTGCCAATAATTAAAAATTATTTAAATAAGCTCACAGATGAATCATTGGACGTATTTGAATTGGAAAAGCTTTGATATTCTTCCGTGAATTTCCGCTCCACTAAATTGTACAATTTTAATTGTTTCATCATCTTTTCGAAGCCGATAATGTTCATTGACATAGCATCGGCATTGCCAAATTGTTGGAATAACTTCTTTAGAAATACTCTTGAATTATCCGAATCAGGATCCTGTGGATGATAATCGTCGGAATGATGAACATGATCGTGATGCGCATGCCGTTTACTGCGATCATTTAATTGAAACGACTGAACGCTGGCAGCAATCGATTCGTCGTCATCTCTTGTCCAACCCTTTTGTTCTGTATACTGCGGTGATGATAACTTCTGGGGTGGTTCATGATTTTTCGCTATAAATTTCTCCTCTTTACTTTTATCACGCATTATTGTCGATATATTGATGCCACGAAATAGCAGATTACCATCGTTTGGTGCAGACGGTTCAAAGTGTTCCTCGCATGGAAGATTCTCTGCACACAGAAGGCATACAACACAAACAGCCATAAAATGACGTGCCATCTTATTCTGTTCTATTCTATTATGTACCGTTTTATTTTTATTGTTTCTCTTAATTTTCTCAGTTTTATTACGATTTGTTTCGTTTTGTTTTGTTTGGTTCTGTTTTAATTCCACTTTCCACTTTTGAAAATTCCACTTTTTATGCGGTGGTGGTAAAAGGTAAATTTTATTACACCAATTAACACCTATCACTTTTGTTTATACGAAAGGGTAAAGGTATCACAGTGGGGGAATTTACAAACAAAACAACAATAACAACAGCAACCACTTACTTCGTACGCCTTCTTCTCCTCTTATGTGCTGTTGCTATTTTAACTTCCATTTATTTTCGTAAACGTCTCTGGCAAAATGATTTATCTGAAAATTTCAACAAAATGAAGAAAATTTTAAAATTGTTAATAATTAATTTTTGGCAAAGAAAAAATTCTTTCAAAAGGTGTAAAAAATTTCTTTTAGAAACAGTTTATGGCACAACCTTTTTTTTGTGATTGTCAAAAAACAAATAAAAATTGATCTTATATAAATTTATTTATATTCAATTATTAACACATTTGACCATACCATCGATTGTAAATAACATAATTTAAAATTTTACGCACACACAAAACCGTACAGCAGCGAATGCATTTGGTAAGGAAGGAAAGTCCAATAACCGATTATGCACGTTTTATTTTACTTCCTTTTTTATCAGACACTCACCGAAATAGCCATAAAGAAAACTATTTGCAGTATCAATATAAGATATTAAAATAAATACAGTAAAAAGACTTGAACAAATATACCTACTATTAAATTAGATTCTACAGACATTATTTTGTCAATTAAGATGAAAAATAAAAAAGAATTTTTACAATAAAATTTGGAGGCACTAAAAATATTCAAATTAATCAGTAACATGCAGTGTTATGCATAACCTCTGTGTGAATAATAACAATAATTTATGGATTTGGAATTTTGTTTCATTAGTATCTTCGTAATTTAAGGTATGTCAGAATATATGCGGATTCGGCTTAAAAAAAGGAACACCTTCGTGGTCACAGACTGCTTCTCATTGGTCCTTATAGAGGCATTTCCAAATATTATTCAAGATACGCCAGGCGTTTAAATATATTCTACAATATATCCGAAAATGCAGAAATCCCAGCAGAAATAAATCAAGATTCCCGTGGTTATACGATTTTTATGCTATTAACGAAATTTCATTTATTATGAATCTTGAGATATTAAATTTTTTCAAATTGTCTTTGATTTTCCCATCCCTCCCACTTTCCCTGTCTTTCTCTCTCACACATAACGTAAAAAATCAATTGCAGAGTAGTTAAGTATTATTGATTTTAAGGTTTGGTCTACACAAAATACTTTTAGGTATCGTGGAGACATGAAATATGTCTAGCTTAGAATCGTACCTGTTCAGATTATGAATAACCATTGCAAAAATTATTTATAATATCACATATTGTACCTAAACGATCTTTACAAGCAAGCAAATAATTTTTTTTTTTTAATTTTTAAGTTACTTTAAGTGAAATTTCTCTTCAATTTTTTGGGTATATTTTTATTCAAAAACTTGAAGAGAAAAAAGGGAAGAATTTTTTTTTGGGTATATTTTTAGAAAAATATTTTATAAGAAAAAAAAAGTTGAAAACATATTTTAAATAATTAAATTTTGAATTTAAAAAAATAATTTATTTACACCGAATAAATGTCTACTTCATGGGCAGATGACAGCACTGCTGTTTGGACTAGACAATGTCATCGAACTTTCGAAAAAAAGGTATTTTTTACTTAAATAAAAATATAATAAAAAGTAATAGTTTTTACTTTTTTATTTTCAACCACGTTATAATAAATAATTGATGATTTGGCAAAAAAAAAACCAGGTATCTCAGTAATTCTATATAAAATTTTTATTATTCACTCAAGTTTACAATTCTACTTCCAAAATTTCTTTCTATTTCAGATTAATTTTTTTTCACTGCTAACTATTAGTGTTAGTAATATTCATATCTAAAAGATTAGGACGGTAGGATTGACGGGAATGCAATTTCTTATATCGTGAGATGCACAGTTCACGAACAAATGGAACATATAAGGATCACGATGGATAACACTGTTTCGTACATAAAAGAAGCATTGGCAATTTTACGAAGAAGTCGGGATTGTAGGATTTGGATTGGAAGGGAATTTGAATGCTTAGTCGAACTCCAAAGTTCGAGTTCGTACACGTATGTCTGTTTTAATTTTCATACAATTTGCAATAATTTTTTTTTTAAATTCTACTAATACACATCATGAACAGCTACTACAATAGAAAACAAAATAGAAAATGGACATGGGTGTCACCAGATGGGAAGACAAGAAATGAAATAGATTATATCCTCACCAACAAACCTAAAATATTTTCGAATATTGATGTTGTCCATCAACTCAACTACAGCACAGATCACAGAATGCTTAGAGGACAAATGTACACATTAGAGCCAAAAATACCGAGGAAAATTATTCATAGTAGCAAAAAACCATTAACTCTCCCAATTGTAAGCGATATTCTAGAATTATTGAAATGTAATTTGAAAACAAAAAACAATGCCAAATATGTTCAGGAGAAATATGACGCTCTTGAAAACGAACTAAAGAAAGTAGAAAACGAATCTAAAACAAATAACAAAATTAAGGACAAAATAGGTCCAGAGGCAAGAAGTCTACTTATGCAGAGGAAGTCCATATTTAAAGACAGAAAAAACAACAAGAAGAAGATCGAAAGTCTAAGTAAAGAAATAAATATACAAATCAGGAAATATAGACTAGAAAAAAGGAATAATATAATAAATGATTATATACAAAAAACAGGAGGAGTTAGGATAGCATTAAAAGAGCTTCGAGAAAGTACAAACTGGATAGAGAATATGACACACCAGAAAGATAAGAGAAAGAAGACCGATAGAATCGAAATATTAGACATAGCCACGGATTACTACCGTGAGCTATACGACAACGACAAAACACCAGACGAAATCCACCAACTAACTGAAAACGATACAAATAATAACGAAGAAATTCCAAGTATACTGAAAGAAGAAGTAGAAAAAGCTATTAAATCTCAAAAAAGAGGCAAAGCACCAGGAGAAGATGGCATATCTAACGAAATTATGATAGGAACATCTGATATTATAGTAGACACTATTACAGATTTATTTAACCAAATTTTTGAGACAGAATGTATACCTCACCAGTGGACCACGTCAACTATAATACTACTACATAAAAAGGGAAATAAAGACAACATAAATAACTACAGACCCATCAGCCTGATGTCGAACGTATATAAAATCTTTTCCAAAATACTGTTGAATCGTTTAACAAAGACTTTGGATGAAAACCAACCCAGAGAACAAGCAGGCTTTCGCAAGGACTTTTCAACAATCGACCACATACACACCATAAAACAAGTTATCCAGAAATGTACAGAATATGGTATCAATTACTATTTGGCGTTTGTAGACTATAATAAAGCTTTCGACTCATTAAAACATACAAAAATATGGGAAGCGCTTACAACACAAGGGGTTAAAAACAAGTACATATAAATTGTTAAAAATATATACAAGAACATGAAAGCGAAAATAAGAACAGAAAGAGTAGGTGTATACTTCCCTATAAAAAGAGGAGTCCGACAGGGAGACCCACTATCGCCCAAACTTTTCTCGGCGGTGCTTGAATATATATTTAGACGTCTCGAATGGAGTCAATATGGACTAAACATTAACGGAATGCAACTAAACCATTTAAGATTTGCAGACGATCTAATTCTAATCTCTGAAGACCCGAGAAGCCTGCAAGCAATGCTTGAACAGTTGGTGTACGAAAGCGATAAAGTCGGACTCTCCATGAATAATACAAAAACCAAAGTAATGACTAATTCCGACAAAATCACCATTACAGTCAACGGCAACAAAATAGAGTACGTCGATGAATACACATACCTAGGACAGATAATATCACCAAAAGACCTTACAACCAAAGAAATAAACAACAGAGTACAATTAGCATGGAAAAGATACTGGTCTCTTAAAGAAATTGTCAAAAACCCGCAGGTACCACTTAAAGCTAAGAAAAAAATATTTGATTCCTGTATTCTACCTATCATGACATACGGATGTCAAACTTGGAGTCTAACAAAACAAAACTTACACAAACTAGAAACCTGTCAACACAGCATAAAGCGAAGTATGCTCAAAATCAAGTTAAGAGACAAAGTAAAACTACGAACATTACGTAACCAAACTAAAATTAACGATGTAACATACTGCATCAGAAAACTAAAATGGAGTTGGGCAGGTCATATGATGAGGAGTAAACAAGAAAAATGGGCTAAGGATGCAACCGAATGGTGTCCAAGACAAAATAAAAGAAAGAAAGGGAGGCAGCTTCTGAGATGGGAGGACGATATTCGGAAAATAGCCGGTGCTACTTGGAAGAGGACGACTCATGACCGGAAAGTGTGGCAAGCTCTAGGGGAGGCCTTTGCGGAAACGCAAGACAATCTCAAAACCGGTGTCAATTAACATAAGTGATAGTAACTTTTTTCTAAGATTGTTAAATAAAGGCTATTATTATTATTATTATTATTATTATAATACGAATATCTACACCATTTAAACTAGTGTTTTTTTTTTAAATTTCCGGTTTTATTAGAAAGATTGAACCTTGAAATTTAAGAATGAAACACAACATCATTTAAATGACTGCCACGGCTGGCCTTACAATACACCATTCGCTCGACCAAATTTTTCAGTACATTTTCGATTGTCCGGGCCTGTATCTCTTCAATGGCAACTTTGATTTCGTGTTTTAAGACCTCAATAATTGTCTCTGGATGGCTTGCGTAACATTTATCCTTAACGGCTCTCCATGGAAAATAATCCAACGGGCTCAAATCACTGCTCCGAGGCGGCCAATTGACATCAGAATTTCGGCTGATTATTCGGTTTTCGAAAGCAATGCCCAAAAGTTGGATTGGCTGTGTGGCCCCGTCCTGTTAAAACCAAATGTCGTCCATGCCATTCTCTTCAACTTTTGGAAACAAAAATTCATTGAGCATGCCACGATAGCGATCACCATTGGCCGTAACGGCGGCTCCTTCATCGTTTTCGAAGAAAAATGGGCCAATAATGCCTCCAGTCCAAAATCCCCACTAAACCGTGACTCGTTGTGCATGCATCGGCTTTTCCATGGTGATGTATGGATTTTCTGAGCCCCAGATGCGACAATTTTGTTTGTTGACTTATCTCATCTTCGGCCAATTGATATTGAGCCCATTGAGCAAACCGAAAATGCATCGGACGGTCATGCGGCTTTAGTTGTTAGACTAATTGAACTTTGTAAGCTTTCATACCAAGGTCTTTGCGCAAAATTCTCAATAGAGAAGTGCGAGAAATGTTCAATTCCTGAGAACTGTGACGAGTTGATGTTGATGGATGATCACGGACATTTTCAGCAACGGCGGCAATATTCTCGGTCGTATGCACTGTATTAGAGTGGGAACGACTTGCTATAGCAACCAACAAACCAGTTTCGCAAACTCGCTTCACGAATTTGTCCACAAATTCACGTGATGGCATTCGATCTTTGCTCATTTTTTTTTAATTTCTCACAGTTTGGGTTGAAGACTCACCATTTTGGAAGTAAGTTCTCAAAATTTCCCAGTTTTCTTCAAGCGTATGGATTACTATTTCGTAAAATTCAGACTTTCAACTAACAATCTGTCAATTCGTGATGACATTTAACACTCAAGAACTTCAAATAAATAGTGGTTCAAAATGCAACCGCTAGATGGACCACCCTATATAATAGAATAAAGTATTCTTACGAGTGGATTCTGGATGATAGGATAAACGGGAATGCAATTTTTCGTGGAATTCCTATATCAATACAAGATATTCCGAAAAATTTTATGGTTTTAAAGGCAATATTAAAATCATAAAATTTTTCGGAATATCTTGTATTGATATAGGAATTGAAATGGAAAAATTTCAATTCCATAGGTCCGAATAGGTTGTAAAGTTTACTATTCATTTTTAGTTGCGAACGGTTGTTCTGTAATTTAAGTAGTTGTGGATAACGTCTGATAGTTTCAAGTCTTTTTAGTCTAGTGTGTTAGTTTCAGATTAATGTCTTCTCTGCGAAAAATCCTCAGTAACGGACTTTGATACATTGTGGAAACATGTTACCATTACGGTATGAAGGGATAAGTTGCTTTTGCCAAAGAGTGAAAGTAGTGTCAGCACCTTCATGTAATATCGCAAAATAATACCGGTAACTATCGGAACTATCCAAATAAAACTAGTTCTCTTCACAAAAAATCACAAAGGACCATTCAGATTTCCAGGACTCACTGCAGAATTGAAGTCTTGCTTTTTTTTGTTGTTATTGTAAATTCAGATTTTTCTTTAGTTTTTACTTTAAACTTTGAATCACAGATTCTTTTGTAAAATTACAACTTTGCACATCAAATCCATGTCAAAAATTTTCGGATAGCAGATATATTAAGCTTGTATCACAAGATCTTCTTTTGCGATGGGATCTTGAAAATAATGTGAGAACTTTTCTGTTCATTTACCTTCACTGTCAATTTCGTAAACCAGGATTGGAGATTTTGGATATGGAATTGTTTATTATTAAATCTATGTATGGGTAGAAAGTATAGACTGTATCATCTCCATAAGTGGCAATGATAGTCTTTCAATCAAGTCATGGATATATATAAAAATATAGTATAATTAATATATATATATGCGGATGCTGTGTTAATTGGTACTGGAGAAATACATTGGGAAATTATGAATTTATAGGATAGTATGTAGAGAAAACGTAGTTCTTGAGTCTTTAAAGGAGTCCACAATGGTTATTTAATAAAAATCTTCAACAAATTTAATTCTTTTATTTAAAATTTAAACGAATTTAGTTCTTTTATATATAAATACTACAATAATTTGTATTTATATTTTAAAAAAGCAAACAAAACAAAAACCAAAATTTAAATTAAATTTTTTTAAATACTTATATTTTTGTTTATTTTAACTTAATTTATTATTTAACTTCAAAATATTTAATATGAAAAAAAAAACAAAAAACAAATTAAGAATATTATTTATGGTTTTAATAATTAATTGTTTGTTTTTAAATATTTTTTCACGAAAAACCTTATTTTTTAAAATAGTCTTACCTAGTTTTTACAATATTTTAATTTTTGTATAAGAAAAAAAATTAATTTTTGTCACTTTTTTTATGAAAATTGAATTAACTATTTAAAAACGATTTATTTTTCCTTAATTTAAAAACATTTTTTTTATGAACACTTTTAATATTAATTTCAAATTTTTTAAATAAACACTATTTTTAGGTTTATAAATTAACTTTAAATGATAGTGTTTTAAGTCAATTTTCATTAGAAAACTTCATTAGCTATCTTCTTATTGCAAAAACTCTTTAAAGTTAAATCAAAAATTTCGATTTGACTACTTTTGAACAACTTTTAAGGACATTAAACTTATTCAATTTAAAAGACAACAATAAAAACATAGTTTAGGAAAATTCATTCAATAGCAAACTTTTTAAACAAGAATTTTTTTTGTGAACACATTATAAAAAAAATTAATTTGTTAAAAACTCGATTTTTATTTTATAAAAAAATCTATATAATTAAATATACTTTTTTTAAATGAGCAGAATATTTAAAAAAAAATTTTATATATATTTTTTAACTACTTTTAAATTGGTAACTTCTTTGAACGAATTAACATTTGTTTAACTTGATTATAAATAAAATATTCAAAAAAAAATATATTATAAAAATTTTTTATAATCGTTTATAAGAAATTTTCGCGAATAATTTATACTAGACGGTAAGTGAGATTCACTAATAAATCCGTCTCATACTGACTGACAACCGTATCGATAAGCCCCAACTAATTTTTCCAACAATTAAAAAGGAAGTAATAACAACTTTCATGTGATTTTAATAAATAAATTAATAATTTTTCCAATACGATAAAAATACACACATTGGCAGCTGCCTGGAAAGACGTACACTGGTATCTACTCTTATTCGAACTAACCAATAACCAATAATAATTGTAATTAATTTACTTAGTATTGTAGAAAATTTCAAATTCATTTGGAGAGTTTTGTTTTTTATTTATTTTATTTTATTTTTTTATTTTGTTTAATTTTACATTAAGAAGGTACGCATTTTAGGTTACTCGTATTTATTATGTGTGCATACGTAATGTAAGTAAGAATGTACGTCGTAACTCGTAGCTTTTAAATAGATACACGTAGTAGCACGTTTGCAAGTTAAAATAAATATTGAAAGAAATCAAAATCGAAATCGAAATCGGAATGACCCACTGAATGCGTAATTGATGCACTTTACGGGGACTTAGATATAAGTATATGGGCACTCACGTACGTACCTGCGTACATATGTATGCATGTTATGTATGTAAATGCAATCGTTGTTAGTTATTTAAGATTGCGTAACTGCCATAATCTATCTCACTTTCTATTTACCACTATCTCTTTTACTTGAAACCAACCATTTGCATATATTCTGTTATATAATTTTCTATTATAGTTTAATTGTGCATAAAATTTTCAATCTTACACTAAAAATTAATTTTAGTTTTTTTTTTTTAAATGTTTAAAATATAGTTGAATGAATTATTTGAAAAAAATTCGAATTTATAAAAATACCAACTGAGGTAGAGTGCTTAGCTTGACTGTAAGCACGTGGGTTTTTCTAGAATCTCATGTGTACAAAGGTTTGTAAATAAAATTACACAAATACCAATCAATATGATTTATTGCAAAATGATCGTAATCAGTGTATTGTTTCTTTTCCCTTTGATTATTTTTCCAATCTTTAAAAATTTCGTATTTTTATATAATTTTTTTTATATTTTTTTTTTTTTGGTTGAAAAAATTTCCTATTATAATTATTTTTTATAATTTCTATTTTCTTTAATTGATATTTATTTAACTTGTTCTTTAAAGACAGT
This sequence comes from Atherix ibis, assembly GCA_958298945.1. Classification (NCBI taxonomy): domain Eukaryota; kingdom Metazoa; phylum Arthropoda; class Insecta; order Diptera; family Athericidae; genus Atherix; species Atherix ibis. Next base: position 77,881,476 of record OY282606.1, on the reverse strand, counting down.
ATAAAATTAAATATAAAATAAAAATAAAAATATTAGTACAATTTTTTTAACCAATAACATAGTAGACTATCCAAATTTTTGATGGAACAAAAAAAAACAAAAATTAATATAAAAAGAAAAATTAAAAAGCAAATATAAAAAGAAGTTTTTTTTTGATTACGTAAAAATGACATTTATGCTAATTAACAACTTTTATGTGGGACAGAATGGCAAACAAATAAAACACAATCTAGTATTAATACTAATTTTTTTTTATCAACAGTTAAACATTATTTACGTTTTTTTTTGTTTTATCAAACGTACACAACAAAATTTAAATTATTACGCCTGTTTTTACTATTATTATTTTGATAGGAATAACTGAGTGTTCGTTAATTGTTCTAATTTTACTTTATTTTTTTGTTGTTAAATTCATTATACAGTTTGATATTTGTTTTTTAAAGAAAAGAAAAGAAATGAAAAAATTGTTTTTATTTTTATTTAATTTCTTAAAAGTTATAATTTTTTTTACTATTTTTCTTCAATTCATTTATCTAAACTCTTTAATAAATTTTTAAGTTTTATGTATGATTTTTACGTTATTTGTAATAAAAAAGAGTAAAAACTCTTTTAATTACCCAATCCATGACATAAAAAACATATAACAAAAAATTTAAAAAAAGTCAAAATCTTAGATTATAAAATTATTGGATAGGCATCTACCATACATAAAAATTATGCCTTCTTATTTTCAAAATACATTCGCAAAAACACTCACAATTATTATAATAAATATAAGATTTTAATTTACGCTAGGAATTAAACTATTTATAAAAACGAATGAACAAATATTAAATAAATACTAAATTAAAACTTTGAACAAAGCCTAAATATGCCCACTGTTTGGTATGCTATCACTTCATGGAGAAATGGCGTTTTAAAACTCTATAAAATATTTGATTTTTATTTGTAAAAAACAAAAGATTGTAAAAAATATAAATATCAACTTACGTTATGTTTAAATTATATTTCTCAATGAAATAAGTAAGTTCAAATAGATAATTTATTACATTATTAGAATTCAGAAAATTTCCAATAGCGAAAACTAGATACCAGTGGGAGTTAAATATACACAAAATATTCTACACATATATAAATATGCAGGTTGTTCGATTTATCACCGCTAGTCTTAATACGACGCCATAAAATTACGTGTACATAGAGCGAAATATGACGAAAGTTTGAGCAGTGCTTTAACGTAAGTTTACCATCAAATACAATTGCTGACGAGTTCGCTTTAGTACAATTATCACTTAACTGTTATACCCCTATATCCGCTCCCATTATTTTCTCTTTATTCTCTTTTATGTTAACATTGTTTTTTTGTGCAATTTTTCTTTGTAATTTTATAAAATAATATTTTATGAATTATTTCAAATTAGTTTTTATTAATATATTCGATTTAGCCCTTTTTGTTTTATTCAGTTTTATTTTCATACCTAGACACTCTCTTTCAATTTATACTGAATAGACATTAAAATTTCGTGTCAGTTAATGCCAAAAAAAAACCTGTTCAGTGTCCGAAAATTCGCAATATTGTTTTTATATCATTTAGAAATTCAATTTATTGATTATTGTAAATTTTTATTATTATTTTTAATAATTTTTTTTAATTTTTTGATAAATTGAATTTTTACTTGTTTTTTTCCTATTATAACAATATTTTTTTTTGTCTTGGAGCTTCATTCCAAAAAAAAATGTAATTATTATTAAGGCGAACAATTTTTTTTAATTAAATAAAATTTTTAAAAGTAATTATTTCTAATAAAAATAGAAACTGCATTTCGTGTTATTTGAAAATAGTTTAAAAAAAGTAATTGGACGAATGTCTGTTTGAAAATAATATTTTTAAAAATAGTACAATAACAAATTGCTCGTATGTAACATATATACAGGAAGCGAAGCATTTTTATTAATTATTAAAATATAATAAATAAATAGAAAACCTGACATGAGATGACTTGTAAATACACTTGGTAGATGTTTATTTCAAAATATATCAATTAAATAAATCAGATAGATGTCAACATAATCTACGTAAACATACAATTTTAAATTTTGTATTTTTTACGGACTTTTTGATTTTCTAATATTTTTTAATTAAAAAAAAACAGAAATAAATGATTTCAAAAATTCAATTCAAGTACTTTCAAATTATTCTGTGCAATATTTAAAAAAAAATTAATATTATAAAACTAAAATTTGCAAAAAATCATTGATTTTTTTTTAGAATTTTTAAATTTTTATGTAGTATAAAAAGTTATTAAACTAACACAACTTTATATAAATTTTTCCTATTTTTTTAACAATTTTTAAATATAATTAAATATCTGTATATAATAATTGCTGAGCAAATTAATAATTAATGAATATTCATATGTTTTCCGATTAGAATTAGTTTCTAATTATTAATAAAGATTAATAAAAACTCATCCTAATCTTGTTGAAAAAGAGTATTTTTAACTAATTTTATTTATTGGCTTTAAAAAATTAATACATTTTTAAAAATATCAATTTTGACTATTGAAAAATTTATAAATTTCACTATAGGTGAAAAAAAATATTTTTTGTTTAACATTAAAATATTAGCAAGAATATTAACTGGAAATAAACTAGGAGTGTAAAAAATATATGAAATTGAACATCGGATTTTTGAGTAATTATATTGTCAGCCCATACATATACTATTAAAATTTATCGATAAAATACTATTGTTAAATTTATTGCATTATTATTTAGATACACTCTCCCAGGTAATTATAAACTTTTCTAGAATAATCCAAATTTCATCATATATCATAAGTTAAGCAAAAGAACATGCCCGCGACAATCAATAATTAGATGACTAAACAAATTGTATTGATTTTAAATAAAAATCACGTGAATATAGCCGTTCTCACTGCTATCAATTACATATTATTAGTTAGTTAAAAATTATGTAAAATAAAATACTTCAATATTAATTGAAAATATATTTTTAAATTCAATAAGTTTTTGAATAATATTTGAACATAAAATATGAAAACGCCTAAATTTATACCACTTGAGCATGTGGCATTCACATTCATAAAGTGTCTATTTTACCAGCACAAAATATACTCGTACAATGCAAAAAAAAATGAATTTTGAAATTTTCTTTTTCAGAAGTATTTCATCACCTACCTTGTCATACCAACGAAATATGATAGACTATATTTCGGCAAAAAAACTACTATTTTTCTACAATAATTATTATTATTAATATAATTATTAGTAATAGTTTTATGTTCGTATATTTTAAAATTCAGACTTACATTTACTCTTGAATAAGAATATTTAATTTGCTGAAAAGCTCACAAAACCAAATTCCAATCGGTAATCAAGAAAAAAAATTATTTATATCGTTAAGGTGAAAAGAGTACGCGGACTAAAGTCAACTAAACTCTGGCAATTGTAGCGTAGTACTGTGAACATGGGTTCAGAGTTGCGCCTCGTACAATGGCAAACAGTAGAAGAGAGAAACGCGATAATCGAAAGAGATAGGAATGGAGACCTATACATAAGCAGGCTAAAATATTTCAAAACAGAAAGAGAAGTCTATAACAAGTTAAAAAAAAAAGAAAATAATAAATAAAACTATACAATGCATCATGATCACTGATGACTGACTGGCTTAACAAAAAAAATTCGCTTTAAGCGCTATCTAGTTTCAAATGGGTACACGTCCGCCATTATCGTGCTGAATGTGTGCTTTTATATTATACCAAACGCTGCTTACGTGCCATGTTTTGTTATACGATTCTGCGAACTCTCCTCCATAATACGTCATGATTGAATATTATTTAAGCCAATAGGAGCGCTTAAATGCACATATCAATTGAATAATGATCGTAATTTTGTTGATATTAAAAACGTTCCGCGGTGATATTGATGACGGCGAATAACCGAAAAATAACAATTTTTCTTTTTTGATCTCAATATTTATCATAATCGAATTATAATGTAAACTTATAAATAAATCATGATTTTAAAAAAACCAAGAAAATGAAAATACAAACAATTTTATCTTAAACAGAGTCAATGGCGGTTAAGTAAAAAAATTGGTTTAAATACTGCTCTTGTCTGGCAAAAAAGTGTTTATGTCATTTTGTTTTCTTAAATTTAGTTAATTAATTTTTTTTTTGTAGTCACATTCCGATATTGTATTACGATATAATTTTGAATAGGATAAATTTATAAACATATCGTCACAACAAATTCCATAAGGAAATGTTTATTTATTTAAATTTTCTACCATTTATTTGAGTTATTTGAGCTTGAAATTCTTTAAGAATATTTTTTAAGACCTATATAAATAGTAAGTAAATTATTATTAATAAGAATACATGAACAAAATAAAGCAAATATTTGTAATAAACTTCTATGCCCATAAATCATAGTTTTTGTTTTCATTTCATTTTTAATCTTTCATCTAAAAAATTAATTTTGCCGTTTCCAAATTACTATTTAAAATAAAATTGTTGGTAACTTTTTTTTTTAAAGAAAAAGTGGTAACGCATTTTCGTTTTGTTTTATATTTAGTGTTTTTTTGTTAAAAGAGCTAGTGGAGTTGAAATATTTAAGAAAATACCATTTTCAAATACTTAAATAAGACGATTTTTTATAACTGCTCTTAAATTTGAGTAATAAAAACAATCAACAAATTGTTTTTATTTTTTAAAATTACCGTTTGAAAATCTCTTATCATCAATCTCATTTTTGACGATCAAAATAAGCTTTAATCAATCTACATTTTTATCGTTTATATGATCAAGAACAATGTCGTTATTATACTTAAATATTCTTTCGATAATATATTTTTTATAATTAAAAATTGGTTCGAGAAGTTCTTATTTATACTCGATAAAAAGACAAAATCATTAATTATACTCGTATTTTACAGCTAAAATTAAGGATCCGAAAGTTCATCGTTTAAATTTTCAGTTTAATTTTATGTGATTGTATAATTTGTGAAAAAAATTTATCGGAAATGTTATAATTTTGATACGATAAAATACTGAATAAATAATCTTATCATAAATGGTTATCTCAAATAATTTAACGGCATTTTTGCCTATATTTCTGTCTATGGTATTAGTGTTATCTAAACATTTTTATAGTTTAGTTAAAAAAAAATAGATCAAATCCTTCGCAATGGAAAATAAATACGCATACATACAATTTTGTCAGCAATTATCATAATAAAGTAAATATGGAAATCGTAATTTTTCTGCGCTGACTAAGAAAAGTCAGCACAGAAAAAATTACGTTTTTCAGAGCGAATTCTTTAAGCTCTGAAAAACGTAATTCTTTAAATTATGATTTTCAGAGCTGAATTTAATTCTTTAAAACGTAGCTGAATTACATTAAGAGGTAGCTGAATTGCAATATGAGGTAGCTGAATTACATTAACAAGTTAAAGGTCATCTCAATTAAAGCGTTCATGGGTGTTATTAAGAAAGCAGGTAAAAAATTGGAAAAATTGTTTTTTAATAACTTTCAAATAAATTCAATAGCTTCTGGCATATAATTCTGAAAATATTCGCTGAGTTTTTAAAGTTTTTTTGAACCACTATTAAACATAAAAATAATAAGAATTATCGAAGAGTTTATCAATTTTTATTTTTGGAAATTTATAATTTTTATAAATCAGTATCTTTGATTTAAAAAATTATTTTCTTACAATTTATAATTATTCTTTAAAAAATTCTTATCAAAATATTCTCTCGAATTTTTTAGTATTTTTTTTTTAAGGAATGTATTGATTGATCGTAATTTAAGTAAATACTATTAGAAAAAAAATTTATACTGAAACAGTGGCAATTAAAATAATTTTTGAATTTATAAAAACTTTAAAAGAATTTTCTTCTTTTCATAAAATTGAGTTTATATTTTCAAAAAAAAGGAAGTGTTCATCTAATTTGAAAAATAAAAATAATTTATGTTTTAGACTAACTTCATCTATTCATGTGAATTATGTTATTCCGCTATTTGTTCTAAATAAAGTAGCCAATCTAACATTCTCAGTACAAATGACGTATTTTTCATTCAACCTTCAAAACAAGTAACAAAAACTAATGCAAATAATATGTTAAATTTTGAAAAACTTATTAAATAAATTTTCAATGCGGTTTTATTGTGATCTGTACATAATAATCACGTGTCGTTTTAGGTTGAAGAGGCGATTCCATATAAAAAAGATTGTAAAATGACTCCATAAAAATTTGATATGACTTGACTGGACAACTTTGTAGCAACCAAAAGCATCATAATAAGATCTATTTTGTAATGATAGCGGAAATGTGATAGGTAAGCATTGGTAATTTGAGGTTTCATCATTATCGGAATTTAGACGGAATTTGTTTTTTATGTAGTTAGTTTTTATAGATGGTAGTTATTGTTGCTCAAGGTATTTATTCAAAAAGTTTACAATAAGAAAACAAATAAAATTTCCCCAAAAAAACTTAATTATAAATAGCATTTTAGAGTTAAAAATAATTTAAAAATTCCTTATGAATGAAAAAAACTTGCATGGTAATACGTAAAGTTTGATTCCGTGAAAGATCCTGTGCCAGAGACAATTTTGTTAGCACCATAATAAAGGGTTTTCGAATAAGAGTGATATGATTTCTTTAAAAAAAAACACACTAATTGTTAAGGAAATTCAAATGTCTTTTATTTAGTGTGAAGTACAATCGATACAATTAAGTTCTGAATAAAACGTCATTCAAATGGCCTCCACGACTTCTTTTGCAGGAACGATTTCTATGAACCCAATTTTCAAGCACTTTTTCCACTAAATCCAAGTCGTATGTCATGAATAGCACGTTCAATATTGACTTCTAAAGCTTGAAGAGAGTCTGGTTTATTGATAAAGACTAATGACTTCAAATAACCCCACAAGAAATAGTCTAATGGTGTTAAATCACAACTTCTTGGAGGCCATTCAATGTCACAATTTCTTGAAATAATCGAATCTCCAAACTTTTCTCACAATAATTCGGTTGTTGCACGTGCTGTGTGGCACGTAGCCCCGTCTTCTTGGAATCAGATGTTGTCAAGATCAACTTCTTCCAATTTCGGCCATAAAAAGTTGGTTATCATCGATCTATATCGCTCTCCATTGACAGTAACTGTGTGTCGAAAGAAGTACGGACCAATGATTCCACCAGACCAAAAACCACACCAAACTGTTAATTTGGGTGAATGTAATGGGTGTTCATGAATAATTTGTGGATTTTCTTCGCACCAGAATCGACAGTTTTGTTTATTTACCGCACCACTCAGATGAAAGTGAGCCTCATCGAAGAAGTTGATTTTCTTAAAAAATTCTTATTGTTTTCAAGTTGTTCTAAGACAAAATCAGCAAATTTACGAAGTTGACGGTGGTCCAATGGGTTCGATTCTTGAGTGATAACAATTTTATACGGATGCAAGCCCAAATCCTTTCTCGAAATCCACCAGGTTGTGGTTTGAGATAGTCCCAATTCTTGAGAACGTCTTGGAATCGACAAATTGCGGTCTTCACCAATACTTGCCTGAACGACAGCAATATTTTCATTACTTCGAGCGGTTTTTTGTCTTATTGGCACTTGAATATTATGTAAAGAAAATGTACGCTCGAAATTTTTAACAATTCGACGAATAGCGAGCACAGTTAGACGATTATTACGACCATAAAATGGCAAAAGCGCACGAAAAGTTGCAATTGGAGAACGATTACTTTGATAATAAAATTGAATAATTTGTAAACGTTGTTCTTGCGTATATCTCTTCATGATAAAATTGTAAATATTACTGAATACAATGAAAAAAAATGACAGATCATGACATATTACAAATGGACGAAACGTCACTTCGAAATCATAAAACTCTTATTGGAAAACCCTATATATAAAGCCAGTCGTTTGATATTTTAGCTATGACAATTTAGATGTTAGTAAACATAATTTGTATATAGAGCGGATATAGTAAATATTTTAAAATTATAATGGAAATATATCGAGTGTTTTTTTGGTTTGATAGAACATCCGAAAGGGTTAGTTGCGCTATGCAGCTTTATTTGTTAATAATTTTTTAGATGAAATAAATTCACATTTGATTAACGTTCTAAAATTATCTAAATTTAATTAGGATCTCAAAATTGTAAAAATGAATTGTGGGTCAAATTATTTGTTGATAAAAATTATAAAATAAAACCATTAAAATTCTTTAATAATCACACGATATATTATCATTTTTTAAAGTAATAATTACTAGTAACCCTTTTGACAACAAATAAATCTATTGATCAATTATCCAAAAATACTGGAGCTCCATAGTCTGAATTCAAATCAATATATATAAGAACATAAAAAAAACAGAAAACAGAAAACTAAATACATTTTGATAAATTGAACATATTGCATTCATAATAATATGATAAATTGAGCAAATACATATGCTTCCATCGATTGATATTTTAACTTAGAAAAAAGGAAAATTTCTTTAAGTGAATTCCATCAATTAATCAATCAATAAAGATTCAACGTAATTACGAATAAAACCATTTCCAAGCATATTTATACAATTGACCAATACAAAATTATATTATCCAATTTAATATTATTGACAGATTAATTGTCTAGACTGACCTATGAGGATGAAAATCAAAATGGCAACAATATTAAAATAAAAGTTTTTTTCCCCTTATATGCATTTCTTCTGCTTTAGAAGAAAGAACAGATTGGAATAAATATAACCTAGTTATTTTTAAATGTTCTTAAATATGCAAAAATTAAGGTCATGTTCCTACGATTCTGTTTTTAATTTTTTTTAAATTTGTTTATAGATATTATCAACAACGAAAAAATAATGACATTATTTGCATACCAAATAATTATATGTGAAATTTCTTTTCCAACTCCTCTCACTCAATACACTCCTCCATAATCTGCTGCCAAAAAGATGCATTTTCTTTTCCTCAAATTAATAGACTATGTCCTATGATCCAAATGATCAGTAGTCAATTTTAATAGCCTAACTTTTTAGGATATTTTCATTCATTCATTTTCTCACAAAATTATTTAATAAAAAATGGGAAAAAAAACTTTCCTAGCAGAAAATATGAATTTAAATATTTTCTTATTTTAGATTTGACTATTTTTATTTGTTCTTCTTATTCTTCTGTTATTATTGGTTATTTTTATATTCAAACCATTTTCAATATGAAGAACTTCTCTTACATTTTAATTAAATTTGTGCTTTCTTACAAATTTACTTTCAATTTTTAATTAAAAATTCATACAAAAAAAAAACATGGCAATCACTCAATAAATAATTATAATGAAAAGCTAAATATTTTCAAATGAAATAAATAAAATAAAAAGCAAAGTTTCTATCAAACCGTAAATAAAGAATTTTTTTAATTGTCAAATTTTCATATCAGAGTAGAAAGGATAACTTGAATCGAAATGAAAAGAATGAAATTGAATCTTCGAATTCGAAATTGTAATAATAAATAAATGGCGGATACGATACAGTCGATATTAAGGTCCGAACACAATTCCGATGACTACATAGCCAAGAACGATAAATCGTTGTCAAAATTTATAAAACCTTCGCAATCTTACGGAAGTGCATATAATTGCGACGATCGACGACAACGTCAAACGATTTCATCGTCACATCAAATGGGCATATTTAAGAGCGGTTAACATAATACGGGTGCCGCGTTTGCTCACAATGGAACAGCGTCGTGAGGATGTTTCAATATTTTGCATAAATAAAACCAAGTTTTTGCGTCGATTCATAACCATGGATGAAACATGAGTCCATTGCTTCACACCTGAGATGAAGGATCAGTCAAAGCAATGGACTGAAGGAGGGAATAGGCTCCAAAGAAGACGGAGGCAGTTCTATATGCTGGCAATGTCATAGCGTCAGATTGTTCATTGATTATTATTAAAGAGGAAAAACAATCAAGGCCAAGTTAGTATGCGAACTTATTGCAGCGTCTGAGTGATGAAATCAAGAAATAACGGCCGCATTTGGTGAAAAAGAAAGTGTTCTTTCATCAAGACATTGCAGCAGTTTATACATCCGTTATAACGATGGTCAATATTAATGAATTAAAGTTCGATTTTCTTGTTCACGCACCCTATTTGCCAAAATTAGCCTCCTCGGATTATTTTCTCTTTCCAAATTTGAAAAAATTGTTCGGTAGTAAAAGATTTGCCAACAGTGAAGAGGTGGAATCTGCAGTTAATGGCTATTTTGAGATGCTCGATGGTTCTTACTATAAACAGGCTATCGAAGCTATTGACAATCGCTGGGAAAAGTGTATCGACCTAAAAAGGAGACTATATTGATAAATAAAGATATTTTTTCCTTTTTTTTACTTTCATCTTAGGTCGGATACTTCTGCGACTACCCTCGTATGAGGATAGATGAAATAATTGATAGCGGAACTGAGTATTCCTAAATCAATAGCGGCTCAAAGTTATTTTATTGGGAAGGCGCAGAAAAGCAGATTTAATTTCAAAAGCTTCAAAAGGAAGACTCATAGGAATATTAGTTGCTCGTTTATTTTGTTAAATAATTTTGTTTCAGTGGGTGTTATGTTGATTTGTACAAACGTATTCTTCTAATGGCTTCCCATAGAGGGTTAGTTAGCAGTTTTCTAGATTTTATCTATTTTTTGTTGTTGCTATAATATCTTAAAATCCAAATATAAATATATCAACTAAATATTATATTTTCTTTGAAATAATTTCATTCCTTATTAAATTAAGGATGTACATAGATACAAAAATACATATTGCACTCACCTAAACTATCATGGACCAATTAATTTATCAAAAGTTTTTTTTTATTAATAATTCTCCATTTTTTAAAATGTTATCACACTAAATTATATCAAGAAAAAAATGTATAATTTAAAAAAAAAAAAAACAATAAATAACAACATAAATAGGTGCTTATTTTTTTTAAATGTTATTACAAAAATAGTAATAAATATAATTTATAAAACTATTGACCTCATCCGTATAACATTATCTGCGACCTCAAAATTTTATCGGTCACTACTTAAGTATAAAAAAAAATTTTATAAACAAGAATAAGTTTTAGATGATAAATAAATTGAAATATACCATCAATTAAAGTAATTTAATAGATAAACATTTTTATCGTATACTATTTATTATTAAAAGTGATAAAAATGACTAAATAGAAATAATTTTACAAACAAGATACGCCAAATACGCAAAAAAGAACAAGTAATGTAATAATGAAAATATGTCAAACTAAGTAAGACAATATACTACATATTTATAATACATTAATCAATTTACATAAAAATAAAAATTAAGTTAATCTTTTTATTATTTTTAACGATCTAAAAGAGATGCCGGACGCTTACAAGATGCAAAAGTATCACAATTATAAAACTTTTAAAAAAAAGTTGTCGGAATGTTAAATTATCTCTTAAAAAAAACAACAACAAAAAAAACTAGTAGAAAAAATTGGAAGAAAAACTGACGACTTGTCAAAATTATCTAGGAATGTCTATTGAAAACGACAATATGCGATGTTCTCCTGATGCGTTGCTTGGAGGCATATTGCGATCAGTTCTTAAGTGGAACGTGTGCTTTAGAAATTTGCTTGCACAAAAGCAACAACAACGATGCCACCTAACAGATAGACAGGTACAAGTGTATGTACACACCCACCTACGTGCCAGTTTTTTTATTATTTTATTTTGGTCACATCATTTTTAAACGATTACTTGGCGAAATCCGCAGTAAAAAGAGAATATTATTTATAAGAAGAATTATTATAAAAATGACAAATTTTTAATCAAACTAACCCACATTCGTTGGCATGGTGTGAGAGAAATAGTGAAAAGCCGAAAGCCATGAATCGGTCTATTTATAAATAAGAACTAATGAACTTGCTGAGTGACGGACGAACCAAGAGCTAAGTACACCGAATATCCAGAAAATGTGCTCGGGCGAGAATTGTGCAAATATTTTTACTTTTATAAAATAGAAATTTTTGCAAAATGTCCATTATTATATTGTAGAATATTTAAAAGTATTTCGATTATACACATAATTCAAATAATCAAACAAAAAAGAAAATTTTATAAATACTTAATAAAGATCGATCGATCTGTGTATTTACAATATGTGTTAGGCGGATAGTAAAGAAAAGCTTTCTTTTCAAATTTTTGCCAGCCCACATTTATGAAAATTTAATTTGTTTTTGTTCAAAAGTTGTCAGTATTTATTAAAAGATGGGCGGGGTAGAAAACGCAATGCAATCGGTACGTTTGTCTAATTTAGAAAATATCTAAATTAGAAATAAAGATAAAAAAAATCAACTTCACTCCCACTGTGCACATTTTACCTTGATGGGATCTTTTTCTACTCCCACGCTCGAGAAATCGCTAACAAATAATACCGAAAATCTAAAGATGTGCTCATATGTTCATATTAACATCGATACACGTATAATATTAGAAATTTATTATTTAATAAATTCTTTTCCTTTCTTTCAATAGAGAGAATATGCATAAATTTGTTTTCATTTTTTGTGTGTCTTATTTTCCCTCACCACCCCCCTCCTTCTTTCCACCTCGCTACCCCACGCAAAAGTGTTGTTGTTGGTTTTTTTTTTACTTATAGTAAAATCTCAGTAAAATATATACTATAAAATTTGGTAGTATTTGTATTTAAAAAAGAATTTCTTTCATATTATTGCTGAAATATTTTTTTTTTCAAATTGTTTTTCAATCAAAACTATACCAAAAAGATATAAAATGCGAGGAAGTTGCTACCAAAATTTGAGGGAAATTAATAAAAATTGAGACTAATGTTAATATTGGTCATATTGGCAATGAAATTGTCTTCAAAAAATTTTCATAAATACTTTTATTTTGTTATAAAAAAAAATGCAATTTAATCTATTTTTATAAATATTTGAATTTGTAGAAAATGTTAAAAAATATTTTCATTATCGAATGAAAATTTTGTTCATACACTTTTTCAATTAAAAGAAAATAATCTAGAGACTTTTCGAAGATTAAGAAAAAATTTTAAATATGTAATTTTTTGTGTTGGAATTATAACGAATTAGCTAATAAACGCCGCGCGATTTTGCACCCCTCAATAAATAAAACGTACGGATTTTTATTTTTAGTTGAAAGTCTTTATTGCAATACAAGCGAGTATACAATATTTTTGGGTTTTCTATTTTGTGCATAAATAAACAAATTTTCATTTTTTGACTCCGGAGCAAGCAACGTATATGGTAGTTGACAATTGACCATGGGAAAGTAAGCGTTTTCTAAATTCAATCCAGCAATACTTAGCATTTAAGCTTGGACTTTGTTGATTGAAATTGTGGAGGCAAGGCGGGTACTGGAAAATGTAGTCGCTTCAGATCGAAGGGCAAATTGGGGGAAATCGTTTATATTATACAATACTTGAATTATACCTGTAATAACAGCTGCATTCATACCTAAATTATACCTGAATAAATTTGCTATTGTGTAAGACAATATTTTTTTAACTTACACATCGTAAAGACTTATAAATAATTGAGACAAATACAAAAAAAAGCATAATGTTTTTAATTTAAAAATGCAAAAACAAAAAAACGCAAAGAAACGGAAAAAAAATATTTTTTAAATAATTGAACTACAGCGCCATTTTGACAGCCAGTTAGACCAAAATGGGTAGCACAGAAATGCTCCCCGTTATATACAAATTCTATAGGGAACAAACAAATAAACAAACATTCGCTTTTATATACGAGGTCTGTTCAAAAAGTATCGCGAATTTTGAATTTCCGCGGGTTACGTATATTTGATTTTCGATTTTTTGTGGCGTTATGTTGGTACTCATATCTTTTACTTATGCCGACAGGTTCGGCCATTTTGAATGCTCAGTTAATTTTTGACAGCTGCTTTGCTTGCACGTGCTTTGGCTCGTCTTCGATTTTTGCCAAGCTTGTGCGCGAATTTTTGGCCAAAAATAACAAACTTATAATGTCGCAGCCACCGTATTCCTCAGATCTGGCCCCTGTGACTTTTTCTTGTTCCCGAAACTGATTCTTTGATCCATTTTTTGAAATGGGCAAAAATCGAAGACGAGCCAAAACACGTGCAAGAAAAGCAGCTGTCAAAAATTAACTGAACATTCGATATGGCCGAACTTGTCGGCATAAGTGAGAGACATGAGTACCAACATAACGCCACAAAAAATCGAATATACGTGTACGTAACCCACGTATTGAATGTTTCTAGTTTTTAATTTTTTTTCTTGAGTTTAACTTCTTTATCGTACTTATATAAACTGCTTCAAAAACATTTCAATAACAAACAAATTTGCATATCATATTCAAATTCTTTTTTAACAGAGGGCGCTATAGTTAGCAAGTGGAAGTTTAGAGCCGTTATAGTGAAAATGATTGCGATTCGATTTTTCAAATTAATGAAATTTAAAAATATAATTGATCCTTGAAAGAGATCTTACTTAGTATAGGTAAATAGAAGAACAAAAAATCAAATTAATATCTATTTAATTTTCTAATTAATCTATTAATATAAAAACAAATTTGTAAGAAGTATTGTTACGATCTTACTTAGATTCAATGGATAGAGTAAAATAATGTTTTTGTTTATTTAGGATTTTCTTTATTTAACTAAGTTATATATTTCACAAATAGATTACAAGTGTTTGTTTGCCAAGGACGCCCAAATCATAATTTAATCTTTTCGCTGTATTTCTACTTCACACTGTATTTATACGATCAAACTTTACCCACCGATCACTGAAACAACGTGTCTCGTTTACACTTTCCGTCTTTATTCGTCGTTCAGTCTAGGCGTTCCTATATACCTGTTCTTACCGAAATCACTCGCTGACGAGCAGCTCTCCTATTTATATTGCTCCGGCGTGCTTCTAGAACATTCCGGAATACTCTGGAACTCTGGAATCGGTCTTCTAGAATGTTCTAGAATATGCCAGAGCCATGTTACGTCGTAACAGTATTTTTTGAGATATTTAATAAATAAAAATACCATAACAAAAAATGTTGAACTTTAGGTAGAAAGATTTTAACAGCCTCGGAAAAGTTTTCCACTTAAAATGGTCCCTGATTTTCGGAGTTTCTTTAAATTCTTTTTGAAGTAATAATTTTTAGGTGTTTAAAATATTGGATTGGCAAGTAAGTGATTGTGGATTTTAAATAAGAAGAAAAATTCAAAAATTTTTTTTCTACGAATAAACTTTACCCACCGATCACTGAAACAACGTGTCTCGTTTACACTTTCCGTCTTTATTCGTCGTTCAGTCTAGGCGTTCCTATATACCTGTTCTTACCGAAATCACTCGCTGACGAGCAGCTCTCCTATTTATATTGCTCCGGCGTGCTTCTAGAACATTCCGGAATACTCTGGAACTCTGGAATCGGTCTTCTAGAATGTTCTAGAATATGCCAGAGCCATGTTACGTCGTAACAGTATTCTTTGAGATATTTAATAAATAAAAATACCATAACAAAAAAAGTTAATTTTTATGTAGAAAGATTTTAACAGCCTCTCAAAAGTTTTTCATTTAAAATGGTCCCTGATTTTTGGATTTTCTTTAAATTTATTTTTGAAATAATAATTTTTAGGTTTTTAAAATATTTTTAATTTTTCTTTACTTTATGAAATTATAAATTTTTATTAGATGCTTTTCGTAATTTTTAGATTTTTGTGGTTACTGGAAATTTACTATTGTATTATGTGTAAATAAATTTTCCAATATGACTTTTATTAGTTAATTTATTGGGTCATGTTATTCAAATATCAACAAAAAGAAATTCTTGTGGTTCCCCGGTCCCCTATTGTTGGTTTGTTGTAAACTCTCTAAGACAAGAGCCACAGGCCATTCTGAAGCGTCACGACCATGAGGTCATCCAACTACTTCATTTTTCTAATGAAAATGGTCGACAATTATGTGTAGTTGGAGAGAGCATTCAGAAGAGCCCTGGTCCCTCTATTTATCTAAATAGTCCGCGCGACTTTTTCTTTTCTCAAAGATAAAAAAAAACATTTGAAAGGACGCCATTTTGGTACTGTGGATAACATTCAAAGAAGTGAACCATACAAGCGGAAGACAATTTTAGTTAAAACAGCGTTTTTGCTGACATATAGCTGTCCAAGGACACTACTGTGAAGTATATATCCTACAAATAACCACTGAGGAGTTATTGTAAAAATTCCATTTCTAAGATTTGATTCTAAAACCAGTTATCTAACAATAAGATTTGATCAAAATTTCGATTATTTTTTGCATAAAAATTTTTATTTAATCAATAAAACAGGAAAAGTTGCAATATTTTCTTACAATGTAAAAAAGAATGAAGCTTATGACCACAAAAAATATATTTATTATTCTTCAGAAATGAACTTAACTAAAAAAAACGAATATCTCCAATTGAACAATCATTTCATACCTCAAACTACACATAAACCTATTCTATACGATAGCTTTCAATATTTTTACCATCGGATTAGACAAAACATTTCTAACCTCACTCAAGTGGTGAGTATTTCACGTTCGTGTACACTTTTCACCATGTGAATAATAGTCACATAATCGTTGGCACGTTGTTTCGATGTGCGTACCGATGACGATGACAATAGTGAATTTTGTAATATGAAACCGTTTCGTTGTGTGAAATTAATATGTTACCCGTGCAACAGAAATTAACTACGAAATTTATAATTTAGTTGGCTTTGGATAATGGAAAACTAATCTTTTTACCATTGAAACTTGCATTCAAACTATTCCATCTGATGTTCATATGTACGCTGTTTTTTTTAGGCCTTATAAGTCATAACTTTTTTTTTATATCGTGTATTGTTTCAATTTCCTTGGAGATATATTTTCAATTAACAAACGAATTTATTGCACCTGCTCATATTTTTTTTATTAGAAAGCACTTGCGCTAACTAAAGCAATTTTGAATATCCTAATAATGTTTTGGTACAAAGCGCTTGTGGAAGATATTAAAGAGGATAAAAAGAGAGGTATCGGTGCACTTTGCTCTTAAATAAATAGCTATTGATTGTAATGATTTGGATAAATCGAGTGAGGTATTACATTCCACATTTGGACACAGTACGTCTGAAATATGCATTCAGGGTCAAATAATTGAGGAAATGGAGCCAGTTTAATGGAACACTGTTTCTATAAAATATGATAAAATAAGGAAAAAACAAATCCGTAATATTTTTGTCGCCTATTCATTTTATCGTTTGATTTGGTATCCTATATAGTAAGCGCAATGACAATTTTAAAAGCGTCTAACCATACATCGGAATTGTATTTCAGCTTCGGGCGAATATATAACTTGTGTATATTGGCTAGATTAGAAGGCGTAAGAAGCTTTACTGACAACCTCCGTTGAAATAACAACATATTTAATATTATTTCAAAAGGAGGTTGTCATTAATACACATACTAAGAAGAGAAAAATTATCGGTTTCAGTTACCATTAATGAATAATTACTCTAGATTTCGGTTTCCTTTTTGAGGCAGGAGACAGCTCTGTGTTTGGAAGTATTAAATTGCACTCTGTTCTTCGAGGCTGATAGCAGTATACTGTCTATATCGAAATTTAATGTGCTTAACATACACTACCGTTCCATTATCACGCCCGAAGAGCAAGGACTTGAATCATGTAACGAACATGAAAATTGAGAGTACGATCATCAGCGAAACAGTGGATTGGATTAAAAGTAACAAATAAAAGACCATAGATGAAAATAAAAAAAGGGATGGAGGTTAAATAGAACCCTGAAGAACACTAGCATTTATTTAGTGCACTGCAGACATATAGCCATCCAAAAGAAGTATTGAATGACTCGAAATGTAACTTCTAATCCATTTAAGGAGGAAATCGTCGACACCTTATGCACGCAATTTCGATAAAAGATCTTGACGCCTAACTCTATTAAATGCCTTTAAAATATCAAGAGCAATAATCCTACATTCCCAAGAGACATGAAGAGTGGAGTTCCATCAAATAACCAGTGGATCTATTGCTACGGAAACCATATTTACAGTTATTGAACAGCTACCCTGATTCAAGATATTTCATTAGCTGATAGTTTTCCGCATCATCCTTCAAATTTAATATTTATTTTTTTTACAGTTTTTCGTATCTAAAATATTTAGATACTGTTTTTTTAATACCTTGCGTAATCCAAAGATTTGGAACTTTAACTCATCCGTTCAGAGTAGATTTTTAAAGTCCTCAGGAATTCAGTTTTAATGAAATAAAGCACAATCTAATCTTTTTTTATTTTGAGGTCGTAGTTATGGTTTGCTTATCGCCACGTGGCTAAATACAGGGTGAACCATTTATAAGTTCCATTTTAAAAAGTAAATAAAAAAAAACTAGTATATGTTTTTTTCAAATTTCCGGTTTTATTAAAAAGATTGAACCTTGAAATTTATTAATGAAATACAACATCATTTAAATGACTGCCACGGCTGGCGTTTCAGTACCCCATTCGCTCGAACCAATTTTTCAGTACATTTTCGATTGTCCGGACCTGTATTTCTTCAATGGTAACTTTGATTTCGTGTTTCAAATCTCTGGATGGCTTGCGTAAGCCATCGGGCTCAAATCACAGCTCCGAGGCGGCCAATTGACATCAGTATTTCGGCTGATTATTCGGTTTTCGAAAGTAGTGCCCAAAAGTTGGATTGTTACGTTGGCTGTGTGGCAAGTGGCCCCGTCCTGTTGAAACCAAATGTCGTACATGCCAAAAACAGGCCAATGATGCCTCCACTCCGCACCAAACCGTGACTCGTTGTGGATGCATCGGCTTTTCCATGGTGACGTATGGATTTTCTGAGCCCCAGATGCGACAATTTTGTTTGTTGACATACCCACCGAGGTGGAAATGGGCCTCATCCGAAAAGATGATTTTTCGGTAAAAATGCTCATCTTCGGCCAATTGATCTTGAGCCCATTGGGCAAACCGAAAACGCACCGGATGGTCATGCGGCTTTAGCTGTTGGACTAATTGAACTTTGTAAGCTTTCATACCGAGGTCTTTGTGCAAAATTCTCAATAGAGAAGTGCGAGAAATGTTCAATTCCTGAGAACGGTGACGAGTTGATGTTGATGGATGATCATGGACATTTTCACCAACGGCGGCAATATTTTTGGTCGTACGTTCAGCAACGTATTAGAGCAGAAACGAGTTGCTTTGGCAACCAACAAACCAGTTTCGCGAACTGGCTTCACGAATTTGCCCACAAATTCACGTGATAGCATTCGATCTTTACTCATTTTTTTTTTAAATTTCTCAGTTTGGGTTGAAGACTCACCACTTTGGAAGTAAGTTCTCAATATTTCCCATTTTTCTTCAAGCGTATGGATTACCATTTCGTAAAATTCTGACTTTCAACTAACAATCTGTCAATTCGTATTAACATATAACACTTTAGTACTTCAAATAAATAGTAGTTCAAAATGGGACCGCTAGATGGACCACCCTATAAATCACTAGTTCTGAAACGCTTTTTTACCGTTGTCAGGGATACTGTTTTGGCATGGCTTTTACATTTTTCGTAAATTTTGGAATTTAAAACTTAGTTCCGGATAAATAGTTTTGATTTATCTTTGTTAAATATAGTAACATTAGTATATCGCACTAATTTCACGAACTTACATTTTTAGTTAAATAGACTTAAATGTTAGATAAATATTAAGGAAAAATATGATCAAATTTATCCTTCTATATCTATATAGGATACTGTTTACAAACTAGGACATGAACTTGGTCATCACAGTTAGCCTGTTATGACAAAAAAAAGAGGACATGAATCCAATTTACGACTGTATTTTTTAAATATTTATACTATTAAAAATAATAAATTTCGATTTATTAAAATTTTAACGGAAGATTTCTAGAGAATATGTGGTCGCATATTTTTGACCATTACTGTATTCATGTGTAAAAATAATAAAATATGTTTAATTTATTAGAACAAACGTTTAAAAATAATAAATTGTTGAAGTTCATAGCATATGTGACGAACAAAATTCAATCGATACCAATTTATTTTCATTTATTTAAAAAATTTGAGATTTCACGATTCATAACAACCTGACCTGAATATGAAAACCGTTTTAAGAAAATTCCAAATTTAGAAAAGGAATACATTTTAAGAGCAAAATTATTATTCGTATTTATTTATTTTACAAATAATAAAATCTCTAATTTATTAAATTTTTTTTTAGCAACAATCAATTGGCTTTTCCCTCCTCGACTTTTATCTCAATTTTTACTACACCACCTTTTATTACAAATTTTTCTTTAAAAAAAACAATAAATTTTATCGATTTTGCAACAGCGGTTTTAAATTAATTACATAATATAGGAGAAAAAAACTTTGTAATTCATGTTTTTATATTTTAATCGATTTCCCATTTATTTCCAACGTGTTTACTTCGTTTATTTTGGCAAAAAATATGTACACGAAACTATACCAACAATTCCATTTTCCAATACATAATTGGCTAATCGAACACGACATAAACGACCTAGAAATAAGCTCCCATCGCCTTATTGAAAACTTACAATTGATCAAATCAATAAATACACATTTGCTCTGTCTAAAATGAAACTTTGTATAATCATTATCATCAGCCGCCAATGACGCAATCAATTAAATGTAATAAAAATAATTTCCCTTTAGATTTTTTTATTGGAAATTAAAAATTGATTGTCAAAAATAGAAAATTAGACCACAAAACAGAAAATTAGAACATCTGTGGACAAGGCTGAAGAATATTTCGAAATGAGAAAGGAGAAGTTCTATAAAGAATCTCCGATCGATTCTAACAGCAGCACAAAAAAAGCAGAAAATTTAGGTTATGTTTGTTTTGACAATTAGTTGCGCCGTTTTTTAAGGCTGCCGTGCAAACTGGAAGTTAAACTATACCGGCCACGCCATACGGAATTTTATTCCATTTACAAAATTGAATGTTATTAGTAGGCTGCACGGTGTATCAATACTTCAATCGTATTAAATTAAATTCAAAAATGTTGAAAAACTATGCACAATATCAAACGCGCCACTTTTTTTCTATACCTTTTCCCTTTTCCAATATATAATTTTATAAATGATCATTATGATTGCATTTATAATGAACTTTAAGACGATAATAACTCATATTTACAATCAATATTATAAATAAATAAATTGTAAGAAAAAAAGTAGAAATGTTCGTATGCATTCCAATGCATCTCATTTAAAGCTATGTTAACCTGCATTCGCACAAACACATATACTCACACGCATTGCCCAGAAACGTCAGTCTACCCACAATAATAAAGATTTATTCCACTTCAATAAGTTATTTATAATATCTTCTCCTATTTAAACTTTATAACAAAAATAAAAACACTTTTCCCGCCTGTATTACAAATAATACAACAACAAAAACACTATTTGCTCGGCAAATTTTGAAATTGTAAATTACTTGCTGCAAATTTCATAGGTCCCTCCTGACTAAAAAAAATTCACCACTTTCAGCTGAAAATACTTTACATCTTCGAATACGAATACGGATACCGCCTTTTGCTGATAATAATGCTGATTCTGGTGTTCCTTCAGATGGTTTTTATTACACTTATTTTTCAACAAAAGTTATAAATAAAACAAACATAAATAGAAGCAAAACAGAAAGAGAGATATATAAAAAGAGAGATTATACGTTTTAAGATTATCTCTTCCTAATTGATGCAATTCAAAATCACAATATTCTTGTCACCAAATTACGGAAATTTTATCCATAATCGAATGATATTTTCCGAACTTTATTATTTTTTTTCTTTCAATTTATATTTCCATTACAGAAAGCATTTAATTACCGTCGACAGGTGATCTGATTTCGAAAATCACATACGACGTACGACATGAGATTTTGTAGGTACGTATGGGCGCAGGAAGATTGCCAAAAGCGGCGTCCCGAATACACGAAAGTCACCACAGTGGCAACAAATATCTCCGTTTAAGGTATTCACTATTGTCCTATAATAATTGACATATAATTCAAACCAATATGCTTTTTAATAACACTTTCTTAATATCGAATTTATATTGTTTTTTTGCACTTCTCAAAAAACTTTTGGCAAATTGAGGTAAGAGAATCGAACTGAGAAAAGCTCGAGTTCAATTTAGACGAACGCACTAGCAGCAGCCAGCGGGTGTGCATGTGTATTCAAATATATAAAGATGGATATGTATATAGAAATAGAAATGTTTACACATATAGATAGATGCACAGAGTAGGGAGTAGCATGCCTTATATTTAGTTAACGAATGGCGCACTAACACACACAAACAAATTTGTGCAGCTTATGCATATGCCACATCAGGCGCCGCCGTATCGTGTCTCTGAACGCAAATTATCAATGTAAAAATTTTGAATACCATTAATTGGCATATTTCTGTAACGTCACTTTAATAAGTTGATATGAAATAATAAATTCGATTGGTACTTTTTTTCTGAACAATAAATTTTTACTTACATCTTTTGAGTTATTTAAATAAAATTCGATTAAAAATGGAACCGGCTTTGAGAAATACTTCTCCCCTCTACACTGTCACAAATTATGGCGTTTTCCTTGCAGAAGCTCTGGCATAAATGACATTTGGTCAGAGAGTAAAAAGAGAGCATTATGGCATCATATTAGATGAGCGCTTGTACAAATACGCGGGAAATTCTATGTTGACTTATTCAATTTTTAAAATAAGCGGTATAAATTTAGGAATTTAATTTAATTGTTGTTTTAAAAAAATAGGAGTATTTTTGTTATAAATTCTTTTTGCAAAGATAGATATTCTTTTTATGATTAAAATGTTTTTGTTGAAAAAAAGGTTCTTTTTAATACTCAATTATGTATTTTGAAATGTTTTTTTTTAATTTAAAAAAATAGACTTTTTTGAATTTTAATAAATTGCAAAATTTAAAAAAAACCGACAGATTTTCAATGTTAAAGAAATTTTTCATTAAGTGGATTCTATTTTTATTAAGAGAGCACTATTTTCGATGTTATTTTTTTTTTCTTTTAAAAGAGGTTGATTTATCTTTTAAGCGTGACTTTGCTGTAAATTTATGAATTTTAAAATAAAGTGAATTATGAAAAATTAATTTCGTTTAATAATAAGAAAGATAAAGAGTAGTATTTTATACATCTATTTATTTCCATGTATTCTATTAAATTATATTATATTATATAATTAATGAAAAAAAAACTGTGTAGCTTAAAATGTGTCTTTTTTAATGCATTTTAAATTGTTCTTTGCAGCAGCAATTGCCTCCATAAACAGTAGCGCATCAGATATGGTAAAAATTCTGAATTCACAATGTAGTTTTTCACCACATCGTTTAATGGTGAAAGTATTTTGTTGAATTTGCAGTGTAGACGGGAAAATGTCATAAAATAATTTGAATTATTGACGTTAGATTATTCGATTGTTTTTTAGTATTTATAAATATATTTCACTATTTATATTTTTAACAAATTTTGTAATATTTTTTTTTTATATTCGTAAGATATTTATGTTTTGGGTATTCGTAAATATTTTGCCATTTTTTTGTGGTAAAAATGAACACAGGTAAAGTTTTCCCTCCAAAATGGTATAGAAAATATTAGTTTTATTAAAAATAGTCACGATAAGTGCGATTAGATTACACTAAAGCCTGATTTCCTAACCCCAAATCTTCCAAAATCAAATTTTTAACAATATAAATAAAATTCATTGAAAAATTTAAAAAAAATATTTACATGAATATCGACATTTTTCCATTTATTTTACGAACAACGAAAATCGGATTATTTTATATTTATTTAAATACATAAAAAAATCATTACTGATATACTGAAGAGGTGATGAGCATAAAAATATGATTAAACTTTTCAATTTTATTCAATTTAGAGGAACTGTTGTCTTTGCACTTTCCTGTCGGATCGCATTTATCAATTCATAATTAACGAGGAATATAAATCGTAGTCCAGATATCTACAAAAAAAATGGTATAAAATTAATAAAAATCTGAAAATATACTAAATGTTATGAAATTTATTTACCTCGACCACACAATTATTGTTTAGTCTTGATTTGTTCCCTTGTAATAAAGGAATTCCATCCAGATAGATTGGTCGTTTGCCTTCGTTTGAAATAAAGAAATCTCCATTGCTGCGTAGTTTGATTGTGCCCTGCTTTCGTGAGATTTTATATGCAGGACCCTCAAGGGACATGTCCACATCGACGGTGACGTCTTTTCCATTACGGCCAAAAGTGATTTCTTTGGATCGCATCAAATAGCGAACTAAACGGCCTCTTAACACAGCCAATGTTTGATTATCAAATTCGGGCGTAAATCCAGCTGTGGCTAAAGATTCAGCCAATACTGTCCATCGTCCTAGTTCATTTTCTAGTTGCCGGATTTCTCCTTTACTCTTTCGATCTGCTAGTGCGAGTTCTATTTCGAATGCTTCATCCCACTGCTCTGATAAATCGGCATCGTTAAGCAAGTCCTCAGCATCCGAAAACGTCATTGTATGATCGTCGCTCGGGAACGGCTTCACTATTTGATCTGGCAGCAACGAATATTGTTTCATCAGCTGCCAATGGTTCAACAAAGCTTTCGAAGTTCGGGCAGGGTAGAATATTGAAGCGTTTTTATCTAGTAACTCTTGAAATGTTTCCAGCGTTGGATTTTCAGTCTTTTTTTTTTGGTATCGAAGCACATTTTTATAAAAAGGAAAAAAAATATAAGCTCACTAATTTCTTTGCCGAAGATTCATCATTAATACTCACGCTTTTTATAGTTCCTAAAAGATCTTCCTCTTGAGTTGTATACAACGCTTTACTTTGTATACTTTCAACAAGTTCCGGATGAAGATTCCTCATAGCCGCAACGGCAATTCTAGAAATTGGTTCCTCGTAAAGCAACGAATACCATCGTGACTGCATTTCCTGCACGGTAAATTTACAAGAAAACTTTGTCGCTCGGTGCACCATTCGTAAGTCATTTGTTTGTTGAATTCCAATTATCAATGCTAAATCATCAATTGGTTTCCATCGTCCCAAGTCTTTTGTTGTTATTTGATTTCCACCGCGTGATTTTCTACTCTTTTTACTAGTCTTCCCCACCTTGCTGCGTTTTTCAGCTACAATAATAGGAGTACTTATTGGTACAATTGGAGCAACTACTGGCGTCACTGGAGTGCTAATGACGGGCGGATTAGGTGTCACAATTGGAGTTGTCGGAGTTGTTGGTGTCTCTGGCGGGAATTGTGGAGCGAATGTTTGCGATTGTGTGCGTGATCGTCCAACGCGCCCAATTTGTGACGGAGGAAAACCAAGACTATACTCAACAATTTCATCATCAAATCTTTTCCTTTTTATCGAACGAGACGAACTAAAAATATTCCCATAATAAAAGAAAATGAAAACACTACAAATATGAAAATGTATACAATTTTTTAGATGCAAACCTGCGCCTTTTTTGATCATTGCTAGCTTCCGCATTTGATGTATTTGGCGATACTGACGATTCATTTAATATATCCCCTTTGATTATGACTGCATCCATAGTTTAGAAATAAGAAAATTTTCGTAATTGCGTCGTAAAAAAATAGATGAAATTAAATAAAAGCGATGTAGTTTTGTAAATAATTAGGCTTTGTTTATGTTTCTGAACGAAATAAGAAAATCCGTCAAATTACAAAACATGACAGCTCCGCAAATCAAGATTATGGCATGTTTTCGTTGTTTAATAGATGGCGTTGTTCAAATTGTTATAGTTCGATAATGGTTATGCCATATTTCGAATTGGCTGATGTCTTCGATATTAATTTGTTTTTCTCCTTTTCAAAATTGAACGAAGAAGTTAATTCGGTTTTCTCCTTTTTAAAACTCAACGAAGAGGTTGTTTTAATTCAGTTTTCATTTTAATTATATCATTATTAAAATGATTATAAAAAAATAGTATTTGTACAAATACAAGTTTAAATAGAAATGAGAAATATAAGAATTCGCACTTCACTGAGATTCAATTTACCAATTTCGAATTATCTTTAAAATAATTAAATAATAAATACCCGCGTAATTACTGGACAATTTAAAATTGAATATGAGGATGCATGGGGTAAATTATGTGCTGTAAAATTGCTATTACTAAAATGTTATAGGAATAAACTATGTTTGATTCTCTTAAAAAGTGAACATTTCTATAAAAATAGATAATGAATAATGGACTATAAGAAGTTGGAGAAAATCTCTTGGTTAAATATCGATTGTGTTTGCAAATTAAATTCAGACGACATATTACATATTTATAATGACTTTAAAAGAAATTGAAATAATCGTGCTTAACAAAAGGAAACAATGAGGTGAGCATTACTATTTACGTGGAGTTTTAATTCCGCACATTGATTGTCTAAATTACTCTATGCATTTTTTCTAAGCGAATGAAAATTGCGTCTTTTTAATTATAACGCAATGGTACGCTCTCGTGACAGATAATTTGCATTTGTACAAAAAAATGTATTTATTTTAGAATTTACAGGTTTTAAATAATTTCATTGAAAATAATGCCAAATAATTATTCTTTTCAATTGTATTCTATGCTAATGTTAAAATTCGGTTTAAATTAGCAAATATTTAAATAAATGCGCAATAATTTTTTAGTCAATATGTTTAATTTATTTTTTGTTGGTTTGATGGGGCTAAATAAAGAATATATTCTTTTTTTTTAACGTTGAGCTCCATTATGGTTTTATATCGATACAGTTTGAGTTTGTATTCAAACTAGTTAGGTTCATAGACGAAGTGCCCCTTAGTTATCACCAAAAATGTTACATGAAATATTATTAAAATTATAATTCGATGTTTAATTAGATAATTTCGAATTATTCATTTGATACTGTTCTGATGAATCATTATCGCCAGTATTACAATGGTGTGACAGCCAAAACTCCGGTATACATACGTCTGTTTTTAATGTCAGCCTACCGGCGTTAGGGCCTAAATTGCGTTTGTCAGACCTTAGAATATATAGATATTACGATAGGTAATCTTGCTATCATTCAAATCCGTATATATGCAATATCTTTTCCACTCATATCTACATTCTCTAAACTGTCAAACTTTAAATAGGATCTTCTAACTTTAAATAGGAAGCCTAAGAAGCTTAATTTTATCAGCGATGTCACTCCAATATTTCATTATTGAAATAGGACATTTTTCATGAAGAAATGATTAATTCTAAATCAGGAATCCAAATATTTTTAGAGCATTATTCTGTCAAATTGGAACATTGGCTTTGCAGATTTAAAATCCAGTTTTAGCAAAGTGACCAGTACTGAGAAAAGTATGACTTGGATGTCAATAGTTGTGTGTAGATTCTTATTTTAAATGTTGTTATTTGCTATTATCTGAATCTAATGTAACCTCTTTGACTTCAGATAGAAAAATTACTTCAGTAATTTCGACGTTGTAGCCCAAACTTTGTTGGTTATTGGCTAACTCTATGCGAAGGCTTCTTATGCAGCCTTTTCTGGCAACACACTCCGTATGCTAACACCTGACCCAAAAGTAGTCTTTCCAGCGACATTGGCGGACGTTCATCTTTTTGCGAGACACAATTGCATATATTGAATATTGTTGGACTGGATCCAATTGCTTTTATCTTGCTTCACACGTTGACCAGAGTTCGCCTGGTCAGCCACATTCTTTTAGTTGGGATTCCATACTCTCTCGCGGCTAATTAGTTTTGTTTTATAATAAATATTTAAAAGAAAAATTAAATATATTTTATTTGATTGTATCTAAGCCATGGATGACAGATGAGCCACGGATGACAGATGAGCCATGGACGAATTATGAGCCATGGACGAATTATGAGCCATGGACGAATTATGAGCCGTGGACGAATTATGAACCATGGACTACTTACTGCCGGCTTATGAAGCTAGTTACGCCCAACCAAACGTAATGTGATGTCACCAAATCTTAAGGTTATTTGGTGACATCAGATTTCATATGGTTGGGCGCAACTAGTTTCCTAAGCCTGAAGTAAGTTTCTTGTGCTAGTAGACTAATTAAATAAAAGTGTGTGAGTTTGTAGAACAAGTTAGTTGGTTTGAGAGGGAACTTGGAAATGTGATGTATTGATATAGAAGAGTCACAAAAGACATTTACCGAAAAATAGTTGGCAGAACTCCAAAAGGCATAGTTAGCAGAACTCCAAAAAAAATAGTTAGAAGAACACCAAAAGGGATAGTTAGCGGAACTCCAAATGGGAGTTAGAAGAACTCCAAAAGCGACAGTTAGCAGAACTCCGAACGAATCACCAAGCAGAACTCCAAAAAGGATACTTAGCAGAACTCTAAAAGCGATAGTTAGCAAAACTCCAAAAGAGATATAATAGTTAGAAGAACTCCAAAAGGGACAGTCAACAGAACTTCAAAAGGAAAAGGAAAAATAAACAGAACTCCAAAAGGGACAGTTAGCAGAACTCCAAAAGCGATAGTTAGCAGAACTCCAAAAGAGATAGTTAGAAGAACTCCAAAAGGGACAGTTAGCAGAACTCCAAAGCGATAGTTAGTAGAACTCCAAATGGGACAGTTAGAAGAAATCCAAAGCGATAGTTAGCAGAACTCCAAAAGAGATAGTTAGAAGAACTCCAAAAGGGACGGTCAGCAGAACTTCAAAAGGAAAAGGAAAAGTAAACAGAACTTCAAAAGGGATAGTTAGCAGAACTCCAAATGGGATAGTTAGCAGAACTCCAAAAATGATAGTTAGAAGAACTCCAAAAGCGATAGTTAGCAAAACTCCAAAAGAGATATGATAGTTAGAAGAACTCCAAAAGGGACAGTCAACAGAACTCCAAAAGGAAAAGGAAACCGAACTCTAAAAGGGACAGTTAGCAGAACTCCAAAGCGAGAGTTAGCAGAACTCCAAATGGAACAGTTAGAAGAACTCCAAAAGGGACAGTCAACAGAACTCCAAAAGGAAAAGGAAACCGAACTCTAAAAGGGACAGTTAGCAGAACTCCAAAGCGAGAGTTAGCAGAACTCCAAATGGAACAGTTAGAAGAACTCCAAAAGGGACAGTCAACAGAACTCCAAAAGGAAAAGGAAACCGAACTCTAAAAGGGACAGTTAGCAGAACTCCAAAGCGAGAGTTAGCAGAACTCCAAATGGAACAGTTAGAAGAACTCCAAAAGGGACAGTCAACAGAACTCCAAAAGGAAAAGTAAACAGAACTCTAAAAGGGACAGTTAGCAGAACTCCAAAGCGATAGTTAGCAGAACTCCAAAAGAGATATGATAGTTAGAAGAACTCCAAATGGGGCAGTCAACCGAACTTCACAAGGAAAAGGAAAAGTAAACAGAACTCCAAAAGGGACAGTAAGCAGAACTTCAAAAGCGATAGTTAGTAGAACTCCAAAAGAGATAGTTAGAAGAACTCCAAAAGGGACGGTCAGCAGAACTTCAAAAGGAAAAGGAAAACTAAACAGAACTTCAAAAGGGATAGTTAGCAGAACTCCAAAAGCGATAGTTAGCATAACTCGAAAAGGGATAGTTAGCAGACCTCGAAAAGGGACAGTCAACAGAACTCCAAAAGGAAAAGTAAACAGAACTCTAAAAGGGACAGTTAGCAGAACTCCAAAGCGATAGTTAGCAGAACTCCAAATGGAACAGTTAGAAGAACTCCAAAAGGGACAGTCAACAGAACTCCAAAAGGAAAAGTAAACAGAACTCTAAAAGGGACAGTTAGCAGAACTCCAAAAGCGATAGTTAGCATAACTCGAAAAGGAATAGTTAGCAGAACTCCAAATGGGACAGTCAACAGAACTTCACAAGGAAAAGGAAAAGTAAACAGAACTCCAAAAGGGACGGTCAGCAGAACTTCAAAAGGAAAAGGAAAAGTAAACAGAACTTCAAATGGGACAGTTAGAAGAAATCCAAAGCGATAGTTAGCAGAACTCCAAAAAGGACAGTCAACAGAACTTCAAAAGGAAAAGGAAAAGTGAACAGAACTCCAAAAGAGATAGTTAGCAGAACTCCAAAAGAATCACTAAGCAGAACTCCAAAAATGATAGAAGAACTCCAAAAGGGACAGTCAGCAGAACTCCGACAGTTAACAGAACACTAAAAGAGACAGTTAGCAGAGTTTCAAAGCATTGGCAAACAAGTTGAACCCTGAGGTAGGTTGAAAATTAAAAATTGTCTGACTTCAAGTTAATAGGTTTTCTTTGATTTCAGACAAGTTTCAATTTTTTGTTCTTTCTCCTTCTCTTTAATTAAGTTAAAATACAATTAAAACTCTTTATTTAAATATGCTATTTATTCTCTAAATTACATGTGTATGTATATGTGCTCGTACAAAAAAGAGAGAACAAAATATTTGTGTATATGCTTTCTATGTATTGTATATATATATGGATGTATGTATAATTTTTTTTCTATTTTATTTTCTTCTAATTAATCTTTTTCAGCTTTTTTCCATCGTATTTTATACATTTTTTTCTTCTAAACTAACACATTTCTATTTGACGATCATCGAACATAAATCGAGCATTTGTTCAAAAATCGTAATTATTAATTATTGTAGTATTTATTTAACCAAGAACTGCCATCCATTATTTACGTATGAATAAATGTAGTTCAGGTTCACGCAGATATTAAACAATTTTTTTTTTTCATCTTACTAATAATACATTGTTTAAATAGTTTTTTATTAATTATTTTTATTGTTTTTTCTTTTTTTCTTTCTTAAAGATTTATTTGCAAATATATTCGATGTACTGATAAGTGTTTTTTTTTCTTCAAATTCTTGTTTTTTTCTCGATATTTTAATCCATTTATAAATAATGTCTTTTTTCTGGACACACCAAGGCCTGGACTAAATAGCGTTAACGTCGACACCCAAACATAACAGAATTTGCAGTCTTTTTTTTTGTAAAAATATAATAAAAAGGAAATAAAAATTCGTCCTAATTTTCAGAATTTTTGCAATTAAATTAAGGATTTTAATCTTGAAAAAAACTGTAATTTTTTTGAAACAGTTCAAGAAAAAATACCAATTTTCGAAAACAAAACTAAAAAATCGTGCAGTTTCGAAATGATGCAACTTGGAAATTACGTAAATATGAGACTACGTAACCTCGAAACAATGCAAATCAAAGTTTTGGCGTATTTGATCCATATTTTTCTTAATCTCATTTTAGTAACTTAATTTTTCTTGTTTTTTTTTTTATAGATAATTTCACTTCTCGAATGAAAATAAATTACTTATTGTTTTATGTTATATACAATCTATCATACCATATTTTTTGTCTGAATTTTCCAAAATACGAGTATAAACAAAAACAATGTATTCTTTAAGTAATAACAAATAATTTTTTTTAAATAAAAAATACCTTATAAGAAAAACAGAATTTTTGATTTTAAATAAGGTTTTTTTTCAATAGTAAAAACCAAATATATTAAATAAATTTAAAAAAAAAACTAAGGTACTTTTTTTTTTAAAAAATTACTTTTATAAAGCAAAAATAAATAAAAAAACTAAATTATTTCTTGGAAAAAAGGTGGAATAAAAATTTTTTTCTTAGATAATTTCTTTTTTAATAAAAAATAATTTTTTTACAGTGTTTCTTTTGTGTATAAGCACATAATTTTTGTGAAAATATATTTTTTTTGAAATATGTAATTCTCATTTCAAGATAATTCAGTGTAAATAAAATACAATATTATAAAAAAAATTGAAAATTTTTGATTAAACTTTGTTTTTTTAAAGGATTTTTGAGAAAATATTTGGTTAAAAAAAAAAATAATCTAAAAATTTACTACTAGAAGTTTTTTCTTAAAAATTGTTAAAAATAAATAAAGAATTGTTTTCTTCAAAGATTGTTAATTGAAAACTCATCTCAAGGGCTCTTTATATAAAAGTCCTTTTCTTTTTTTTACTGTTTAAATATTTTTTGGGAAAATTCTAATTTTTTAAGAAGCCTTGACCAAAAATTTGTTTTTTTTCTGTTTTTAAGGGTAAACCTTTTTTTGTGTTTGAGATGTTTTATGAACAATTCAAATTAGTAATTAAAACTAATTTGTTCGAAAAATTTTTTACTTCCGACAAATGGTTATTAGAGTTTGAAGCTTATCGAAAAGGGAATTTCTTTTGTTTCAAAGATTTATATCGATGAGCAATAATTTTTTTGTAAAAAATTTCTAGCAAAAAAAGGTTTTTTTTTAAAAACAATTTTCAATAAATATTCCTTGTGACTAAGAAAAAACAATTATTTAATAAATTCTTTTTCCTAAAACATTTCTTAAAGCACTCTTGATAAAAAGTTAATCAAGGAAAACATTTTTTAAGCAGACTAGAAACTTTTTCTTTTGAGATTATATTTGACTAACTAAATGACCTTTGAAAACACAATTGCTTAAATTAAATCTTTTAAAATAAAATTGATAAAATTGAAAAATTACACAAAAAATAAATCTTTTTTATTATAGCGGGGAAAGTGGGAGAAAAAACAAAATAAAAATTTATGCTAGAATTATATACAAGCGTATGAATTGTATTTATGTATGGCTATATGTTTATATATATATATGCATTTTTATGTATATCACATGTATTTATAGTGTGCTACAAACAATCTTATCTATTTTCTTTAAATTCTTATTTTTCTTTTATTATATATTCTTTCCTATTCTTTTAATTTTTTGACAAAAAATTTTGTTTCTTTATTTGACAAACAAAATTTTTTTTTGGTACATTTAGTAAGTTAAGGTGTGTTGAATTTTCCAAAAACATGAATTCAGTTGTTGCACTTTAAGGATAAACTCATTTATGATTGATTGTTTTCACCGTTAGGACGTCTTTAAAAACCCTAAATTTCTTGTAACAATTTTAAACAAATTCTACAATCTAAGATTCTGTCATTAAATTTAATACAAAAATCCATTTTATTTGAAATTTTCGTTTAAACACGTTTTATATTTTTTTCTAAAGGGTTTTTGAATAAGAACTTGACAACTTTTTTTTTAAATATCTCATAAACCATTTGAGATGTATCAAAACTTATTGGCTTAAAGTACAATCAATGCAATTATGAATGGAACTCGACTTCGGTCATATATTTACCACGGGCATGCTTGTAGCGGTCGATTCGTTGAAGCCAATTTTCGATGACTCGGCCACAGAATTCGACGGGAATGGCCGCTATTTCTCGTTCGATGTTGGCTCTTAGGTCCTCTAACGTCGCCGGCTTGTTGGCATAGACCATCGATTTAACGTAGCCCCACAGAAAAAATTCTAGAGGTGTTAAATCACAAAATTGAACACGGCGTCCAATCGACAGG
Source organism: Atherix ibis (assembly GCA_958298945.1). Classification (NCBI taxonomy): domain Eukaryota; kingdom Metazoa; phylum Arthropoda; class Insecta; order Diptera; family Athericidae; genus Atherix; species Atherix ibis. The sequence goes on along the minus strand of OY282606.1, from coordinate 77,847,972 downwards.
ACCTTTTCTCGATATAACACGTTCACCGAACTTGGACTTCAATAAGTCGATTGTTTCTCCCACTGTGTGGGATGTGGCACCGTCTTGTTGAAGCCACATATCACTGATGTCCAGCTCATGCAATTGATCGAAGAAATAACGCTGCAACATGTCTCTGTAGCGTTCACCATTTACTGTAACGTGACGGTCATTTTCATCAACGAAGAAAAATGGCCCAATGACGCCACCGGCATGAAAACCGCACCATACAGTCAATTTTTGTGGATGAAGTCGTGTTTCATAAAGCACATGAGGGTTTGCATCACTTCAATAACGCATGTTTTGTTTATTGACGAAGGCCATTCAACCAAAAATGCGCTTCATCACTGAAGATGATATTGCGATGAAAGTCGTCATTTTCGGCAAACTTCTCTAAATCCCAATCTGAGAACGTGCGTCGCTTCATATGGTCAAGTGGCTTTAGTTCTTGAGTTAACTTGATCTTAAGTCAAGATCTTAAAATCGAGGTAGAATGTTTCTCGACTTTTTTCGAAATGCTCTTTTTGGTCTATGCAAACCGATATGAACTATTAGTTAAGGGAAAAGAAATCCACTATTTTTTCGTTAGATGGCTATAGTAATATACATCTCGTAAAGTATTCATTAAACAGGTTCAGACTTGTGCTCATTGGAAAAGTGACATTCCGTACTAAAAAAAAATTCTTTTACAGTTTTTTTTATTGTCGATTCAGTTGTAAGTTATAGGGTGTAAAAAATGGAATCTAACGAAGAGAAAATTCAGTATATTTTACAATTTTGCTTTAATAAAGGCGAAAATTTAAGCCAGAGAGTATCGGGGCCATAAACACCATTCACAATTTTAATTTCGGTTTCGCCGATTCCGTTCCAGTATTTTCGATGTTAAAAATATACCTCGCAAAGGAAGGTCTGTCGTCGAAAATGTTGATAAAATCATGTATGGTGACTCGGGATGAGAAATGGGTCACATACGACAATATTGTGTGAAATACGGCGGCCAAACCAGGACGAACGGTCAGGAAGGTTTCGCTGTGTATTTGATGGGACTGGACAGGAATCATCTACTTGAGCTGCACAATTGGACCGTTCGAAGCTATCGATTGACCGGATGCGGCCAAAATTGACCAACAGGAGAACGTCAGGCCACACACGTCTATAGTAACTCGCCAGAAATTCCGAGCGCTTGGTTGGGAAGTTTTGATGCATCCACCCTGGCACCTTATAGTCCAACCTGGCATCTTTTTTTTTCATTGCAAAAGAAATTGGCATCAAGAGAAGATTGTGAAAATTGCTTAGTCGAGTTTTCGCCAATAGGGACCAGGGCTTCTATAAGAGCTGCAGTATGAAGTTACCTTTAAAACGACAACAAATTATAAAACAAAACAGTGTTTGACTTATATCGGACAATCCAAACCATATTAAACAAAGTTTTCAAATGGATTTATTTCACCACCCCAAAGCGTTTTAGAAAATAATGGATTTCTTTTTCCCCAGATATTTTAGAAAAAGGAAAAGGTTTATCTTTTATGAATTCATCTAAGGTACAATTAATTAAGATCGAAAAAGGGTTAGACTTAGGGTAAAATGCATTATAAATTGACGAGATTTTCGAATTTTTTAAAGTAACATTTTGTAGTACTATAAATAAATTTTTCCATCTGAACCAAACAAATATCAATAATCTCTGAACTTAAATAATTTTTTTGCGAGCAGAGAGGAATATTCAGCTTGCAATTTGAAATTACTGAATTCACTTCAATGCAAATTCAACACACAATCTACACATAGACGCACACCATTCAAATGTCTTCTCATTTTTTTCTCTTTGTCTTGTCTTCTCATTTTTTTATCTTTGCCTTCTCATTTCTTTTTCTCTTTGTCTTCTCATTTTTTTCTCTTTGTCTTCACATTTTATTCATTTTAAATTTTATTTAAATTCATTTTCTTTTAAAATTTTTAAATTTTTTTTTTTATTACTAAAAATATACATATGTAAATAATGACATTTTATATATAAGTATAGATAGATATATGTATATAGTATAATTTTTAATATTAATTTTTTTCTCAAAAATAAAACTATAGATAATTTTTTTTTTATTTGAGATCAAATAAAGTCATATTTAATGAAGAGATGTACATATGCGTGCATGAATGTATGTATGTATGTATGTATTTGTGTATGTATGTACATTTATATAGTAGGGCCAACAAATTTTCGTTCACAAAATATTGGCAGACATTTCATTCAATATCCATTTAAGTGTTAATAAATGGAAGCAAATTATATTTAGTTGGCGTAGATAACACAGTATTCTAAAAACTTTGGCAGAGATGAAAAAAATTGAAAAAGGATAATCAATTTTAATTTTTAAAAAAATAAAGGGTTCTCGCAATCGATATTAAAAAATTGTTCGTAGAGCAACAATAATGTCTCTTTACTCTTAGTAATAGCAGCAATTTAAGTAAACTGTTAATTATCAGATAATGTTTAAATATCATTAAAAACATTAAATAGAACAAATTTTAGTGCAAGTCTTTAAAAATAAATATTCTTATAAAGAAAAACGAACACCAAATAAATCACCATGTGAATGTCACCGAGTTGGTTGGCTAAAATTAGTATTCCCGCTTAATCTAATGAAGATAAAAAAAGTTGCTAAAATAGTATCACCGCGAAGAATTAACAGTTGTAATATAGTGAAAATCTATATTTGTTGTTCATTAGAATTTAACGGTATCTTTTCATTTAAAAAAACATATATTGCAAGCAATATGTTACGTCTCGAACTAGTGAGATTTTGTTCGAGAGAAGTTTTGCCAATTAACAATGAGTCGCTGTGCTCATGAAATTAATTGAAATTAATTAATAGTAATTAATTAATTAATTACTATTTTTTTATAAAAAGAAAAGAATAGTACAGTTTTGTAAATTTCATTATAGAGTGTATTTAATATAGTACACATAATTAGGATTATTTTATGAAAATTATTTTTATATAATGTTTATCAGACAGTGAATCAGGTTGATCACCCTAATTTTAGTTATGAATTAAGTGGCTTTAAATGGGCATTTTTATTTAATAGAAATATTCCCTATTATGCAAAAAAAAAGCGTTAACTCCAGAAAAAGACCTATGAGAGTGATTTCGGAAGATGAAGAAGCGACTTCCATATAATCATTAGAAAAAGAGATCAATGTAACAAATGGAACAGAAACTCATCGTTTATGAAAAAAGTGGATTTAGAAACGAAAAGAATTATATTTTATTTTGAAGCTCTCGGAAGCACATTAATCTCTGAATTAAGAGATCCACCCTTTCTTTCGATTTTCCAACCTCCCTCCTCTACCCGAAGTGGAAACCATGGTTTGGAGCGAAGTTGAGGGTTTTTACGTTACTCAGCAGGTAGAGTACGGCAAACACCGATGCATCTAGCTATAGGAAACTGTTCCAAGAACTGCTGGATGGACTGGGTAATTCAGTTCTAATATTCACGGATGATGCAGCTGTTGATGACCACGTAATGCCGTTTGCTTGTCATTCCATGGCGAGTTGTGGGCGATTAAGACGACAGTGGAGAATGCCATCAACCTCCCAGTCGAATTGGACTGAGTTCCCGGTCATGGCTGCACGCTGGGTAATGCATTGGCTGACTATTTGGCGGGGGAGGTTTTCCACCATCCGATGCTCACTGTGATTCCAAACTTGCCCTGCCTTCTAACTAAATGGCGTATTATTTGTTTGTCTTTAGCCATTTGTAGACAAATATACTGGTGCGAAAATGGCAGATTTCTTTCCACACATTGGTCTAGCATCGCAAAACCAGTTTACTTAACAACTATTCCGAAATTCTGGGCAAGGAAACGTCTTAGAATTCGGATTGGGCATACCGCACTTACCCATTATTTGAGCCTTGGTAACCAATCTTGTTCATGTGGCATTCAAATCAAAAATCCCCATATTTTAAATGAATGTCACTTCAGCCAGAATTATTTTTTGAATATAACTCCTTCCAGTGTGGAGCTTCTAGATCGAACAATTAGTTTTCCAAGCTCCTTTTTTGACCTTCTTAATCGCTTTAATTTGCTCCACAAAATTTAACAATGTCTGACATTTCCCTCCAAATTAACATCGATCAGTTTAATTAGGGATGCTGGCAATGCCAAGCTACATGTAATATGCAGTCATCAAATGGCTTCCGGCTCTTGCTGCAGAGACCTTACAACAGCACCATCTCAGGCCTACTGCCACGTTCTCTTTAACGAAATGTTCAGAGAGAATATGTGCATGGAAAATCTAAAAGTCAAGAATAAAAACTTAAGAATCTCTTTTTTTGTTACTGCATTCTAATTGAGAGAGGATTTAACTAGAAAGATTGACATTGAGTGAGGATTTAATTTTTAAGAAGAGCACGACGGTACCAAACGTAAAGTCCGGAACACACAACTGTGGCAACTGTACAATATTTCGAAACCGCTCAACACACATCGAGAGTTATCTGATATTAATCTTTTCGAGAAATTATGGAGAGTAATTTAGTGGAGCAGGTTCAACAAAATGTTTTTCAATGCCAAAGTACTTAAAAATTAATTGAAAAAGTTAAAAATTATCAAAATACTAACGTTCTTATTAAATTTATAATTAATATAATTAATTAGGTAATTTAAAAAAATTTTGGACTATTATCTAATATTATACAAATATGCGAATAGTTTTTTGGCATAAATTTCATGACGTACTTTTAGATTTTTACAATTTGAAATGGGCAATTTTTTTATTTAATTGTATTTATCCTTATAGGAGAATCAATAGAAAACGAACGAAATGTAATAAAAACATTAGGTGTTTGAATATTTGTTCGAGACTCACTGTATATTCTTCGAAATTGTATGTATTCGAAATTTTCAATTTAATATTTCATCTAATTTATTACCCTCAATTTTTTGATTTTATTATTTATCGTTATTTTTTTGTTGTTTTTATTTTTTATTTTTATTTAAACTGCAAATTTTAATAATATTTGCTAAGTTTTTTTTATTGTGGGATTTTTTTCCCTTCTAATTCTTGGATTTTCTTTTAAAGTTAATAAAGCTGTTTCACAATTCAAGAGAAATATATCCATGTATATATATTGTGTATATATAAGTAAATATCTATATATTTATGTATGTATGTATATATTGCATATATTTATTTATTAATATAAATTCATTATTAATTCCGCATAATGTAAGCAAATATTTCCCATTAGCGTTTTTTACTCGTTTTTTTTTTCAATTCAAATTTAACATTTTATCAATAAATATTTAATGTAAAAAATTTTCTTATTATTTTTTCTATTATTATTCTTTTCTCACATAAGTTGGTATATTTATCTATGAGTTTTATAAATCAGTAATTTTGATTTATTTACTTTTAATAATTAATTTTAAAATTCATTTGCTGTTGTTATTTTTTTCTTCAATTTATATACTTAATTTTATTTTCAATTTATTTACTTATTATAACTTGTATTTATTTACTTATACATATATATATATTTAATTCAATTATTTACTTATTGCATAATTATTAACACCATTTTTTCTCTAGATTCATTTGTATTGTCACTACGTGTATTTTTGAAAAAAAAAATTAACAAAAACAACAACACAAAAGATTATTATAAAAAATTTAAAAGCATTTTTTTTCTTATTATAGTAAATAAATTCGTAAATTATTAAATAAAAATGTACTCATAATTTCAACTATTATTGCATTAACCATTCATTATTTAGTAATTTTCCTCATTAAAATAGATAAAAGATAATTTTCATTTTTTCCTTCATATAAATATAAGATGTTTGGCCAAAAATTTTAAATATTTCAAGAGATTTTTTCAGTTTGCTTTGATTTTAAATAGCGCATAGAAATGTTAATATTTTAAAATTCATTTAACATTACTTTTTTTTGGGAAAATAATTATTTAAGAGGGAAAACGGTAGATATTTTCCTATTAAAATCGCGTTAAAAATATTTTCTACTAGTACTGAATAACTGATCGAATGAATGAATGGCGTTTTTATTTTCTGTCACTAAATTCTGTATTATCGACATAAATTCGCATATAACATATCGAATTATTTAAAAAAAATGTATTTCACTTTATTTCTATTATAAATTTAAGCAGTCTTAATTGCTATTATAAATTTAAGCAATTTTTTATTATAAATTATTTTTCAATTAAATGAGTAATGAGTTTTTAATAAAAATGCACTTAAAATATTTTTTATATTATAATTTCGATCGTTTTAAATAATATGCCGTGAATGATTTATTACTTTTGTGGTGAATTGTCTGTCTGAGCTACGAATGCGTTTGCAGCGGTTATAATTTCGATTGAAACATTCTTTTACAGCGGTTTATGATTTAAATAAAAACCCAGATAATATTTGTAATTATCGGCCATACATACGTGTCCTGTTATATGAGCCGTTGTTTTTGAAAGTGGTATAAGTTCATTTTTTCAAATATTGAGATATTTAAAGGGTTCGCGCGTTTCAATTAAATTAAAAATATTGACAAAAATGTTAATCGATTTTGGTTATGTTTTTAATACTATAAACCTGTTAAATATATTCAAATGAACTTATACCCAACTATAAACAAATATTACAAATGAGCTGTTGTATTTAAAAGTGGTATAAGTCCACTTTTGAAAAAAAAACGAGTTAATGGTAGTTTTTGTGATACACCGATTTGTTATTTTTATATTTATAATTATAAATGTTTCATTCCTTGTTTTTCATAATAAAAAAAATTACTATTAAATGGCATACTTTCTTCCATACAGGTTTTGTAGAAAATTTTGAGCGATTCATATCTTTTAAATCTCATCCAGTACATTTACGACCAATGTAAATTTTCTCAGTTCGTATTGTGATACCTGTTTGATATTATCTTTTCAGGAGATTTGGTCGAGACAAAATCTTCTAGTTTCTTTTCATATAAAAGGACATTATTTTATCCGGTAATTCTTTATTACGTTATTATAGTCTTGAACATTATAAAATGGTTCCTTTTTTTTGTTTACGATAACTTCGTCCACTTTCAAAAAAAAAACATTGTTTACGATACATTTAACAGCTAAAATTATTTTAATTAATTTATGATGAAATCATGCATCATTGAATGTATGAAGTATAAATATACCAGGAGTATGGCGTGAGTGAGCGTATTAAGCTACCAAGGGCACGTCATACTTTTTTTTATGAGTTTGACATTAATCAGTGCACATTGTCAGCAATTTCGTACAACAACATATATTTTTCCTTTGGTAATCATGTCTAGTTTTGTGGCAGAAAAAGAGCATATGCGAGAATCGCATCGAATGCTTATGGAGGCCTATGGTGACAGTGCTTTATCAGAAAGAACATGCCAAGATTAGTTTCGTCGGTTTAACGACGGCAATTTTTACTTGTGGGACAAGACGCGTGAAAATCGGCCTAGGAAGGTTGAGGACCATCAATTGCAGGTTCTTTTGGACAAAGACAATACCCAATCCAAAAAATGCTCGCGGAGCAATTGGGTGTTACTCAACCAGCCATTTCCATGCGTCTGCGGGCCATGTGGAAGATTAAAAAGTCGTTCCTGCATCGGATTGTGACAGGCGATGAAAAGTGGATATATTTCGAGAATCCTAAACGCAAGAAATCATGGGTTGATCCCGGCCAACCATCAACATCTTCCCCAAGACCAAATCACTTCGGACGGAAGACGATATTGTGCGTTTGGTGGGATCAGCAGGGTATCGTCTACTATGAGATGTTGAAACCTGGTGAAACTGTCAATGCTCAACACTACCACCAACACTGATCAAATTGTACCGTGCTCTGCGTGAAAAAAGGACGAATTATCAACAAAGACATGACAAGCTGATTTTCCTCCCCGACAACGGTCCATCGCACACGTCAAAAATGGTCCGAAACTACTTGAAGATAATCAACTGGGAGGTGCTACCCCACCCCGCTTATTCACCCAACCTGGCCCCTTCCGACTACCACCTGTTTTCGTCGATGGGCCACGCGCTCGCTTAGCAGCACTTCGATTCTTACGAAGACGTCCGTGAAAAAAACCACCGGATTTAAGCTTATACACCGTAAAACGAGGATATCTATATTTTATTAAAATTACCATTAACTCATTTTTTTTTCTTCAAAAAGTGGACATACCACTTTTTAAAAAATAGCTAATATATACCAAAAAATAATTTTTCATTCCTAACAAAACTTACTTTTTTTTTTTTTTTTATAAATTAAATATACAAAAAAAAATTCATAAAAAATATCACAAATAATTTTTTTTTTTAATTCCAAAATGTTTGGATTTCAGTTGATTTGTTGTTTTTAACTTTATAAAATTAATATTTATTAAATTTTTAGTTTTAAATCATAATCAATTAATCAAAAAAAGATTTTATCAAATGCCTTTTATTAATTATTATTATTATTACTTTTTATTATGTTTTTCTTTTAATTTAAAAATTATTTAATTTTGATTGTTTATTGCTATCAATTCTTAATATTTGTTCATTTAAATTAATTATAAAAATAATACCATTTTGAATGTATGTAAATTTTATCTAATATAATAAAAGCTAAGAATTATTGTTAAGATTTTCAAAAGAAAAATAAACTAATCAATTTATTAATGATAATTGAAAATAAATAATACAAATAATAATAATATTATTAATCAAAAAAATAATTCATATATTATTATTATTGGATTTTATTTATAAAAAAAAAGATCAAATTCGAGATCATATTTTTTATCTACTTCTATGTATATTTCGAATCGTAATTTTTTACTTTATCTGGAATGGCCGCCTTTTCTACTGGCACTAAACTGTACAGCTCTTCCAATGTGCGAACGTATATTAATTTTCTCCAAAATTTTGAGCTAAATTTTAAGTTTTTTTTTTTTTTTTTAGAAAAAAAAAACAGAATATAATAAAAACAAATTTTATAAATTCATTAAATATCTTCCAAATAAAATATAATAATTATATAATAAAATAGTTAAGAATATAATAATTAAATATAATTTATTTTTGAATAAAAATAATTTAAAACATTTATTTTTATTGTTGATTATATGGTATTTACCTAACAAATGGTCTAGACATCCAAACGATTGATTTTAACCAAAAAGTTGGATGGACTAAATATAAATTCCGTAAACTTTTACGCAATCGTCGATCAATAAGTTGATAGCATCTGAAAAAGAAAATTATAAATATAAAGAAAAAAATTAACTAATAACTAATAATAGCTGTTAGAGGAAAAGGTAAAAGATAATTTCATTTTAAGTAATCAGATTGCTTTTTTTCTCTTTAAATTTCACTGTATTGTAGTGATAGCTTACCTACTCGACAATGAAGTCAACATAAAAATCATGAATGAGTTATCATTACGTGTATGTGCAAGCGTGAAATTTGAATACTTTAAGAGGGCCACTCTTTCATCATTTATTTTTGGATAGTTTTGGTGCACACATTCTATGTGATATGAATAGCTAATGGGGATGACTTTGGGCTAAGTGTACTTAAGCCAAGGAATTCCAATTTTAAATATATTAATTTTTGCTACCAATGAACAATGGTGCGCTACGAATTCACTTTTTGAAAATTATTGATTTCTTTGCATATTGATGCATAAGTGCATCAATGGCAATTTCATTATGTACAATACATTAGGTACTTTACTTCAAATTATCTATAAATAGGAATAACTATTAAATAAAAATTCAAAAATAAAACCGAACTCAAGCGTTCAGGACTTTTAATTTCTCAAATCAGATGGTGCATTTAACAGTGCACTATATGATATACGTATAAAAAAGGGGCACTTAACGGTGCTTTATCGCCTTTCTACTAAATCAAAACATTGCACTGGTCTTAAAACTCAAGCTGAGTCTGGGTTGAGTGGTGAATAAAACAAAAAAATATTACCAATTACGAAAAACCTTAACAAGAAAAAGCTAACTACAGTATCGAAATTTTCAAAATTTTATATTTTAGTATTATTAGTGAGAAAATTAAAATTTCGAGGGAATTTGTATATAAATAGAAGGGGCAAAATTCTTCTCCACTCTTGACATAATAAGTTCCTTCCACTATAGGGTGGTCCATCTAGCGGTTCCATTTTGAACTACTATTTATTTGAAGTACTAGAGTGTTAAATGTCAACACGAATTGACATATTGTTAGTTGAAAGTCTGAATTTTACGAAATGGTAATCCATACGCTTGAAGAAAACTGGGAAATATTGAGAACTTACTTCCAAAATGGTGAGTCTTCAACGCAAACTGTAAAAATTAAAAAAAAAATGAGCAAAGATCGAATGCCATCACGTCAACTTGTGGACAAATTCGTGAAGCGAGTTCCCGAAACTGGTTTGTTGGTGGCCATAGCAAGTCGTTCCCACTCTAATACAGTACATACGACCGAGAATATTGCCGCCGTTGCTGAAAATATCCGGGATCATTCATCAACATCAACTCGTCACAGTTCTCAGGAATTGAACATTTCTCGCACTTCTCTATTGAGAATTTTGCGCAAAGACCCCGGTATGAAAGCTTACAAAGTTCAATTAGTCCAACAAATAAAGCCGCATGACCATCCGATGCATTTTCGGTTTGCTCAATGGGCTCAAGATCAATTGGCCGAAAATGAGGTAAGTCAACAAACAAAATTGTCGCATCTGGGGCTCAGAAAATCCATACGTCACCATGGAAAAGCCGATGCATCCACAACGAGTCACGGTTTGGTGGGGATTTTGGACAAATATTTATATTCCAACCAATGCTATCGACAGCACTAGCTGGTTTGGATAAGTGTGTATATATATATATGTCGATGATATAATAGTCGTTGGTTCAGACTTACGTAACCATAACGAGAACCTAGATAGGGTATTGGAAACATTAAGTGAATAAAACCTCAATCTAAACCCCACAAAATGTAGTTTCCTAAAAAAGAAAGTCATTTACCTAGAACACCTAATCACAAAACAAGAATATCACAAATAAATATTATCTCATTGCAAAAACTGATGATGAAACAAAACGGTTCGTAGCGTTCTGTAATTGAGTAGATTGTTAAAAATGCACACCTAACTCCAATATCCCAACTTTGACAAATAATTTATAATAACAACTGATGCCTCAGATAATGCCTTGAAAACAGTTTTGTTACAGGGCGAAATAGGCAAAGACATACAAATTGAATAAATATGAGCTAAACAAGTCAATTATAGAAAAGGAGCTACTAAGTATTCATTAGGGTATAAACTATTTTAGGCCATATCTATTGCAGATAAAAACTTGTAATAGAAATATCTATTTTTCTCCAAAACATATGAAAATCATTAAAATTATGTAGGATGTTGGTTTTTTATCTACTTTCAAAATATTGTTGGTTTTTTTTTCTACTTTATGGAGTCATTAACAACAGAATAACAAAACTTACTACGAAAACGGGCGCTCTGCAAAAATAACATTTCGCAAAATTCATCTTTAGCGACGAAGCACATTTTCATATTGATGGCAATGTTATCCCCTCATGTGATTTACACATGAGGGAAAAAACCGTTATGTGATTTACAAAAAAAACCGATGCATCCTAAAAAAAGTCACTGTTAGGTGTAGTTTATAGGCTGATGGAATCATTCGGCCATTTTTCTTCGAAAATGATCGTGAAGAGACCATTACACTGAATTCTGAATGATATCGTGACATGTTAACGAATTTTTTGTGTTCATATAGGGTTTTCCAATAAGAGTGATATGATTTCTAAGTGACGTTTCGGCCATTTGTAATATGTCATGATCTATCTTTTTTTTTCATTGCATTCAGTAATGTTTTTACAATTTCATCATGGAGAGATATACGCAAGAACAATGCTTACAAATTATTCAATTTTATTATCAAAATAATCGTTCTCAAATTTAAAAAGCATCTTCTCCGATGAGGCTCACTTTCATCTGAGTGGTGCGGTAAATAAACAAAACTGTCGATTCTGGTGCGAAGAAAATCCACAAATTATTCATAAACACCCATTACATTCACTTAAATTGACAGTTTGGTGTGGTTTTTGGTCTGGTGGAATCATCGGTCCGTTCTTCTTTCGAAATGAAGATGGTAGCACCGTTACTGTCAATGGAGAGCGGTATAGATCAATGATAACCAACTTATAATGGCCGAAATTGGAAGAAGTTGATTTTGACAACATCTGGTTCCAACAAGACGGGGCTACGTGCCACACAGCACGTGCAACAACCGAATTATTGCGAGAAAAGTTTGGAGATTCGATTATTTCAAGGTTTTATGACATTGAATGGCCTCCAAGAAGTTGTGATTTAACACCATTAGACTATTTCTTGTGGGGTTATTTGAATTCATTGGTTTTAAGCAATAAACCAGACTCTCTTCAAGCTTTAGAAGTCAATATTGAACCTTCTATTCATGACATACGACTTCATTTCGTGGAAAAGTGTTCGAAAATTGGGTTCATCGAATTCCTTCCTGCAAAAGAACTCGTGGAGGCCATTTGAATGACGTTTTATTCCGAACTTAATTGTATCGATTGTACTTCACATTAAATAAAAAACCTTTGAATTTCCTTAACAATTAGTGTTTTTTTTAAAAAAGAAATCATATCACCCTTATTCGAAAACCCTATATAAATAATATGGTTTTTTATACATAATTGTAACAGATTCAACTTTTATTTTCAATAAAAATTTCCAATGTTTGCTTGCGATATGTGTGTTGTCTACAAATGGGTCAACTCTTTATAATTAATTCAAAAAATAATTTGACAAAAAGTAAATAAGTCGATGAAGCGGAATTTGTGCGGAAAATCTCAATGGCTCTGGGGATTTATTGTAATTAACTTTTGAGAACATTTGATAACTTTTCGGATGTTTTGCATAGAATTTTTTCTATCTGTCTGCATGAAATTCTTCGGAATTTGATGCCATTTGGCTTTTAAGAGAAAATTCTTATTTGAGAACGTATGCTGTGTTAGTAAGGAAGATGCAGCATTTCAAATTCGATTTCATGGGAAAATTCCAATTCAAATTCTTAATTTTTTTTGGAATTTTTAAAAAAAATGGGGTAAAAATTTTCCGGGTTAAGAAGCTTTAATAGAAAAAGATGGAATCGTGAAAAAAATAAAAATGGTGGCGTTTCTGAAGAATTTCTATGACAGTGAATCGGACGTCACAGCATTGGCGAATGGGATGAGAAAGGCTAATCAAGGTGGAAATTGTAAGTGACGAAGAGAGGATATAGTTAATTTATGAATTTTAGTAATTTTGTTACCTAGAATTTTTGAATGACAGCTTAATAGACTAGAAGCTTAGGGATGGACTATCTAAAACCAATTTCGACGGTTTATATTAGGCATTATTATTTTTAAGATTATATATATGGAGAATATACATAAATATATACAATATTATTTTCGGGATTATTGGTGTTGCCAGATGTATGTCACAATATTAAAATATTAAATTACGTTGTAATTGTTTCATATTTCGATTGAAATTTTTTCTTTGCTATCTTTTAAAGGGCAACCTACTTGTTTATACATTAATGGTAACATGATTCCACGATTTATTAAAGTGAGTTTCACAGAACTTCATCTAGACAAGAAATTAAACTGGAATGTACATACTAGATCAATAATTCAAACTCAGAGAAAATAGCAGCGATAATAAGATTTGGAACCTAATCGCTCGGTTTGAAAGAATTGGATGAGTCGGCAATTTCCTGAGAAGAAGTCTGTAGTGTGCTCTTGACTATAGTACATTAGCACACTACAATTATGTAGGCATACATTATAATTATTTTATTTCATATGTATTAATAAATTAAAAATAATTCGATTGAGTCTTATATTCCAACTCATTAACATTAAAATATTAAAATTGTTGAAGTATGTTGTTGATTGGGTTGAATTATTTAAATTAACATCAATAAAAATATATTTTATTAATATATTAAATTATTAAAAACTATAAGGTCCTAAACACATTGTGCGCACTGGTGCTGCGATAGAATTCCTTGAGGATACATATACTCAATTAGGCATCGCCAGAACTTCACTGTAAAATTCAAATTTATTTCAAACAATTCTGAATTTATTTGGCATCCGTGTTCATCTGATTTGACGGCATCTGAAAATTTTTGTGGAACTACTTGAAAGAACGGGTTGTCGTAAATAAACCTTGAACAACTGAAGAACTTAAGAAAAATAATCGAACCGTAATCCGATGGTTAGGACCTAAAACCCTGTGTACGGCCTCTATTTGTGAGCAGGAAAATTATGGTCATTTGAGGGATGTTGTTTTTCATACATAATACTAAAAACAATCCATTAAATATATTCCAAATAAAATAATAAAAAATTAAAAAAACACCTTTTTGTAAAAGTAATTTTTGTTTTATATTATTTATTCTTTTAGTAGTGCATAACAGTTCGAAATCAACGATAAATAATAAAAGTTGAATTTCGTGGGTCAGCCAAACGTTCCAATTCCTATCGCATTCAGTCCTTACAATCCCAGACCCTCCCCCTTTTAAGTTCCTAATAATGTTGTATATCGTGATCTTCATGTTCCCTTTCTTCACGCTCTGTGTATTTTCCGTTATCAAACTTTTTATCCCTGTTTATCCTATCATCATAATCAACTCGTAAGAGAAACTTCTCCTATACGGTGTATAAGCTTAAATCCGCTGTGCATAGAAAGCAAAAACAAATTTATTCAAAGTACTTGTCCTCGCTAGCTACACATTTTTCCCATCTCTCGGGGAATTTGTGGATGCCACGCCAAAAAATGCCTTCTCTTTCGAGTTAAACCACTCATCGTCATTTTCGGACGTCTATGTAAGGATCGAAGTGCTGCTCAGCGAGTACGTGGCCCATCGACGAAAACAGGTGGTAGTCGGAAGGGGCCAGGTCTGGCGAATAAGCGGGGTAGGTAGCACCTCCCAGCTGAGCGTCTCCAAGTAGTTTTGGACCATTTTTGACGTGCGATGGTGCGTTGTCGTCGAGGAAAATCAGTTTGTCATGTCTTTGTTGATAATCCGTCCTTTTTTCACACAGAGCACGGTGCAATTTGATGAGTTGTTGGTGGTAGCGGTGGGTATTGACAGTTTCACCAGGTTTCAACATCTCATAGTAGACGATACCCTGCTAATCCCACGAAACGCACAGCATCGTCTTCCGTACGAAGCGATTTGGTCTTGGAGAAGATGTTAATGGTTGGCCGTGATCAACCCACCATTTCTGCGTTTAGGATTCTCGAAATATTTCCACTTTTCATCGCCTGTCACAATCCGATGCAGGAACGACTTTCTTTTTTGTCTGCCGAGCAAGATTTCGCATGTGTTTTGACGTCACTCCATCTGCACATCGTTCAATTCATTCGGCAACCATTTTCCAATTTGCTCCGCGAGCATTTTTTACGATTGGGTTTTGTCTTCGTCCGAAAGAACCAGCAATTGATGGTACTCAACCTTCCTAGGCCGATTTTCACGCCTCTTTTCTCACAAGTCAAAAAGCAGACCTTCCCGTATATGCTCTTTTTCTGGCACAAAACTAGCCATGATTACCAAAGGAAAAATGTATGTTGTTGTACGAAATTGCTGACAATGTGCACTGATTAATGTTGACAGATGTCAAAATCATAAAAAAAAGTATGGCGTGTTCATGATAGCTTAATACGCTCACTCACGCCATTTATGACCAAACAGCGGATTTAAGCTTATACCCCTGGTATTACCCTTCCTCAAAACCACTAATCGGAGACCAGATCTATTATTTGGAAATTTTCCTACTTGATAAAAATTGTCGATTATCAAATTAGAAGACCATTAATTTGTAATTTATAATATTTACTGTTTTAATTGATGCAAATTCTTAGTTAAATAGCTAAAAATTTATTAAAATCTTTTTCATTAATTGAAAGGAAAAAGACGAAGGATAGAAAATTTACATTATTAGTTGCAGTTGCTGTAAAATATGCGAATAGCTTTTTTAATGAGACTACCTGTTCATGTGTCTAAGTAGCGCATTACGCTATTACAAAATAAAAAATAAATAAGAAAAACAAAGTAAAATCTTAAAATTTGTATTTTCTAAGTAAAGTCTCTAAAATAATAATGCATTTATATTCTTGATAATATCGTCTGATAAGTGCAAGCATAAAATATATTAGTGTGCTTATCGTTTCATGAGTTCAAACACAAAATGAAAGTTTAAAAATAAAACAAATAAATCTTCAAAATCTACAAATTCTCTCGCAGTCATAATAAATTTCAATTATTATCAGTATTTTTTTATCATATTAGCAGAGTAATTAAAATGAAAAGCATTTTTTGCCAGTCATGACTGACTATGAATTATTTATTTACCAAGGGTTTTTTGTTTTAAATTTTTAGATTGCAGTTCTTATGAGAAATCATAAGAATAATAAAAAGAATTGAAGAAGAGAATTTTATTAAATACTTACTTCTTTAACCATGGAAACGGTGGTACATTTCTTCTACTGGATCCCCCATGCAAATATATGAGAACATAGTCTTCGGTGACAAGTTGTTCTAATGTTTTAACAACGTACAAAAACAAATTATCCATCACATAATGATAGTCAGTTCTGGATCTGTCGGGTAGATGACAGGCGCAAAACATAACGATTGCATTGTGTCCGCCAGCCTTCAAATAGCCACCATGAGAGAGCACCCTTTTATAAGGTTCAATTACTTTCATGTCAATCTCTCTGGTACGACCATCCGGAAGAGTAATTTTTTGCCAATTGCGTGAATCTCTTCGTTCCTCCTCGGCTGTGTATTGCGGTATGGGATCTGGTGGCAAGTTAGTTGGTGTATCGGGGTCCAAAAAGTCGTCGTCTCTATCATTTAATCCGTCTAGCACCGAACTGGATGGACTGAGAGATGCTAAATTGTGCTCTGCATCATCGTCGAAACTATGGTTTGAGATTGAGTCAAGCGATGATAAATCATCCGATAGAATGTCGGCTGATAGAGGAATTTTTCTTCTATTCAGTGGTTTTGGAGAAGGCATTTTTAGATTCCGATTTATATTATTTGAAATAAGGGCAACGGATTGGTAATTGGGCTCTACACTAGCCTGATACTGTGACAAGTCCTGTTCGGAGCCACTACTAACCAAATCCGGACTAGGTTCTCGTAGCGATGAAAATTTCTTTCTTTGACTCACTGTGCACAATGACGTTGGATTTAAATTCAATTGCTTTGGGGGTTTTTGGGCGGCATTCCGATTTTTAGGTCTACTGGGTTGTGGGCTAGCCAAACGTAATGGCTCACTCTCCGGCACAACATCAGGGAAACTGAATACATTTCTGTGTACATTGTCTGTATCTGAGTCAGGAGATGACATCAGCGGATGACTATTAGCTATTGTCAATTCGCTGCGATGTGTGTTCGTATTCATATTTAGGTGGCGATTGTCATTGTGGCCTAAGCGCAATACCCTACTGCTTGGATCGTTGTCGAGGCAATGATTATTTAATTTTAAATTCTCATCTAGTGGCGTTGTGGATAGCTTATCAATATTTCCAGTGGTCCCTTGGGTAATATTTGATTGCAGTAATTTACTATTGGTTATCGTTGTTACGTTATCTGTTGTTGAAGTTGTTGTTGTTGATGTTTCCAACTTGTTTGTGCTATTCTCTATTGTTGGCGATCCACCAGCTGATTCCTGAGACGTCGTTGCTTCCGATATGTCCATCTTGCCGTCCGATACTGGACTTTCCTCATAAGTGTGACTTGAACGAAAAGAATGCATTCATTCCAGAACAGCTCACAACAAAACATCGATTTTGGTCCCACTTCTGATCATTTCAAATCACACAATTTTTTCTCAGCTAACTCACCTCATTTGTGTTATTTATCAACAATGCTTAAAATTACAGGGCCAATGCTTTTTCTATTCTTTCACCGTCAAAAAATAACCGAGAATTTATTATGAATTCTATGTGAACTAGGCAAAT
The DNA here is from genome assembly GCA_958298945.1 of Atherix ibis. Taxonomy (NCBI): domain Eukaryota; kingdom Metazoa; phylum Arthropoda; class Insecta; order Diptera; family Athericidae; genus Atherix; species Atherix ibis. The sequence continues at coordinate 77,829,872 of OY282606.1, read as the reverse complement.
TTCATGTAAACTTTACACTATTTTTATTTTAAAATGTTTTTTATTCTACGCTGATGACATTTCTGCACGCGGGCGCATTGACGTCTGACAAAACTAATTTAAATTCTTCTTCTTGGGAATCGTATTATGCTGAGTAAACTTTTTTTTAAAGAAGACTTTTGCTCTCATCTGAATTCGATTTCTACTAAAATTCTATTACTCATTCATTCATATGAGATGGGGGTATTTTTGCTATTTTATAAACGAACTTTTTTCCCTTGTATGCTTTTGGTTTTAATAGTTACCCTATAGTTTCCCAAGTATTGGAGTTTTTTTCCTCCTATAATAAAAGTTCATATTCGTCGATACAAGCACTTTTAATAGCTTTCAAATAATTCCAAACAAAACAAATTTCTTAATAACCTCGAATAAATATAATTTGATAAAAATTTTGACAAAATATAAATAACCAAAATGACAAAAATATTCCTTCAAAAGTCAATTTCCAATCAGCATTTAAGTAGCAATTTAAGATCAGTTAGATTCAAATTCAATTGGGATTATAAAAATATTTTGAAGCATTGCAATTTAAATAAATTAAATTTTTTAAATATTTTGTATATATTTTCAAATATTCATTTGTAGTATGTATTGCCATCTATGAGTTAACGGAATGGTTTCACAATATAAAAGTGGTGCTAAGTTCATGTTAGATAGATTTCACTGACTATGGCAGGGTAAGCAAGCTATTAATAGAAAAATAAATGTTTGCTTTGAATAATAAAAAAAATTTACAAAGAAAATTATAATTGATTTTATTGAACAAGAAAGATAAATTTTTTTAAAAATATTTGTTCAAAATTATATATTTTATAGAAATATTCGAAAAGTTCTTATAAAATATTTTTAACTAAATAGGATTTTTCAGTTAATAATTTTTTTTAATAAGCGGCTGCTCTTTTCACTGATTAAAAGATACAAGAATTTAAAACTTGGAAACTTTACATCACTTCATTGTGGATAAAAGAAGCAAATTATCCAAGATTAGCAGACTGTCACTTAATTATTATGTGACAGAAAAGTAATGAGACCGACATCAATGTGATCTATCTCGCAGCACTCGCCTCCACACATACACCTACGTTAGTCTGTGGTTACCATTTTTTCTGCGGTGAAATCCGGGATATTTAAAAAAAAAACTCTTCATAAAACAAATATAAATACATACAATAAAAATTAAGAATATTTTGAAACGGTATGCATATTTTTAAGAAGGTCATCGTAATTTTCTATCGTAGCTTGAAGTCTCATACTTTGTTATAGCTGCATTGGTACCAGATGTAAATAATATTCGTTAAAATGATTGACAACTTTTGTAAGATGAACACAAGGATAAATAATATTCGTTAAAATGAATGAAAATTTGAATGCAACTCTAATCGATGGGTGTTTTTTCATTATTCCATTGTTCATTTTTTCATTATTTTCAACGTTTCCGTATATTTCCAAATATAAAATTTCGTCAAATAATTCGTTCTCCGATACTATATACAATAGATATACTATTGTTTCTTCTACGTTGTTCCAATCTACTTGACGTTTCAAAGTAATCCATTTAAAATTAGTAATTTCCTTAAATTGTTTACCCCATAATTCTCGATAAGGAACAATATTCGTCATCTTGTTGCGGTCGTTACTTTTTCTTAGTACAATTTTTTTTCTGTTGCTACAGTTGTATACCTACGAGGTGTATCAAAAAAGTAATGTTTTCTCATTACACTATATACAATATATTATCAAAATTAGTAAATATTTGAATTACTTCCAGCAGATGATAACCAAAGCTGAGAGTATAATAAAACGAAATTCTATTTTGATACGATTGAGAGATTATGTTTTTCGCAAGTGCAATTAAATAAAATTATTTTGAAGTTTGAAAGAGTTTTTAAGCAATTTTTGATGAAAAATGATTGTTTATGAGCACTGGAATCAGTTAGGATTTGGAAAACTTATATTGGAATTTGAATATGTGCCTCCTGTCACACGGATATGGGAATGGTTTTTTTTTAAACTTTTGTTGTCGGATATTCAAGAGTTTTTTTTTTTTAATTTTAATGACTGTAGTAAAATATATAATAGATCAAGGACGAGTTGCAATTATCAAACACTTGCTGATTATAAGAAATTTTCTACTTATCATTAAGTCATCTAGAAAATCTAGCAAACTCAGTGATTATTTACCTTTTATTCTCTAAGTCATGAGGAGTTATCATCTCATAAGGGGCTTTACAGTCATCTGCCATTATAGCATCTTCGGGGAGAATTTTTAAAGTGACTTAATAATCAAATATAAATATACAAATATAAGAAATCATTATTTATATTTAGCAGTAAATCGTAGCTAGGCATAGAAATACAAAGGAGCCTACAATCACCCCACTTAGAGTAACAATTACTTGTCGCAAGACCTGTTGTAGTATGTCGCAATCCAACAATATTGCAGATTCTCCCTATAGGGTTAAGCTTGATGAATTTGCAAGTTTAACTTACGACAAGCTGCGATGAGTCTATGGGGAACATACCCTGTCAAAAGCACAAGAGTTTTCGCAGGTGGCATAAAGCCTTTTGGGAGTACCGACGAGAAATGGACGACGAACGTCAGAAAGGATTTGACCATCGAAAACTGATGAAAATATGAAGTGGATGAGGGCTCTTGTGCGAACGTCGTCGACTAACAATGAAATTGATAAGAAGTCCTTGAAAAGCTCAGAAATAGGATTCATCGCATCATATTGGACAGCACAGACTCTTGTTTCCCAGCCCCATTTTCGCATACTGTCAATCCATAATGACATTTTAAGGAAGTCATATTGATACCATTGATAAAATCCAACGATGTGTAATCAGGGAGCTAAATGCGATTCCCATTCAGCACGATTCTACAGCACTACCAGGAAGAGTTAAAATAACGCCTCCGCTGATGTATAGCTACCCAAGCTAACTACTTTTAAGGCAATAACATTGATGTATAAAAATAAAATAAAATTGTTGATCAAATTTCAGCCTTCCAGTAGTAGCGCTCCTTGTAGTTGCTGAGGCCATGATGGACACAGCATGGCTGTTATTGTCACGTTATGACTATTGAGGCATATTCTAGGATTATTTCACTTTTAACATCCCAAACGAATTAGATCAGAAATTAACATAAAATGAAAATATTATTAACAAATTCTATGAAACAATTATTTATTTTCCATTAAATTTTTAATAGACCGACATTTTATTTAATGTGTTTTTTTTTCAAACTTTTCTTTGTACATTCAATTATTTTAAGAACAAAAAGACAAAATTAATAATTTGTAAAAGTGTTTGTTTTTTAAATATTTATTGAGTATATTATGTTCATTATAGTCAACAAGTATTGATTTCATAATTAGTTGAAGATAATTGTACAGTGTTTTTGAAAGAAAAAGATGAAAGATTTTCAATATTACAAAAATGGAATTAAATAAATTTTAGATTATTGTTATTATTTTTATCTTTTTAGAAAATACATACTATTCATACATAAACCACAAAATTTACAATTACTATTGGTATTATTATTATTGTTATTATTATAATTAATAATGCTCGTCTAAGAAATTAAATTGTTTAATTTATCGATTCAAATAATCACCCTGTTTTTTTTTCTATATATTTAATAACTTTTAGTTTTCGTATATTTAAACATTTTTTATTAATTATTATTTGATATCGATAAATTCGACAATAAAGGCATAGTAAAAAATTAAGTAAAAATAAACACTATTTTTTTGTTGTTGAAATTATTCTAAATTTACAAAAGGACATATTTTATGAAAGAAATAGTAGAAAAACCGTTATCTTAGTTCATATTTACCATACGAACAATAATATTTTTTTGGGAATAATTTTAAGAAATTAGAAATTTACACAAAAAATTAGAAATTTAAAAAAAATTAACTCATTAGTAATATAAGCTACCCTAAATTTTATTAGTTACTTGAAACTTTTTAATCAAATTAGTGTCGTCGATTTTTTCTTTTATTTCCACTTACAATTTTACGGTTATAAGGAATTCTAGTCCCTAATAATAAAAAATTTAACAAATTTAACAAAAAAGTTATTTTGACTAAGAATTTGCTAAAAACCATTTTGTAATTTTAATTTTACTAAAAAACTTGTCATGACACAATCCCGTATACTCTATTAGTACTTTTTGGGCATGTTTAAAAAACATACCAATTTGGAAATTTTACTAGGCCTATTTTTTATGATTTCTTTATTCAAGGATTTAAGGTTTAACAAAAATTTGTTTTTATAATTTTTTGAAATGGAGAATTAGTAGATTCTTTTTAAAAAAAAATGTACACAAATTTTTTTATTATATTGTACTGTGAGGGGGATGGAAAGTCCTTAAGAATTTGAGCAATTAGAACGAAAGGTGTTATTTATCTGAGAAAAATCACCAAATTCATTTCAGGAAAGAAGAACCTTAAATAAGATTTAAAAGAGAGCAATTAATGTTCTTAAAAAGTTGAAAAGTGGATTAGGTAAGAGATATTTCTCGAGGAACTGGAAACCTATTAGAAATTCAGCTCTGGTTTACTATGCAGTATCAAAACATATGATATAGGTTTTGCTAATGAACAATATGTCCAAAATTTTGATAAAAAAAAGCAAATCTTCTAAAATTGACACTGCTTCGCACCTTAAATAAACCAAGTTTATACGCTATTATAGATCAAGATAATATTATTTAATCGAGACCATATGTTTTCCTAAATATTTTTTTCAAAACTTTTTTATATAAATATTATTTTGTATTGTTAAACGTTATTTAATCTATTTTATTTACACTTATTCGGAAATTTCAAACATTTTCCATTATTTGTAAGTACAATTATTTTATAATAATTAAAATAAGTTTTAATAACCTTAACAAAAATATTATAGTCTGCTTTTAAACGTTACATTATTATTATTTTTTTTAAATCAACTTTAATTCACAAAAAAATTATAACAATTGCAGAAAATTAAATTTAGATACAAGAAAATATTTTGTAAAATAAAATATTTGATGTAGAGAGTGTTCTTAAAATAAGCTTACAACAAACATAATTTGGCTAGGAAACATCTGTCGCAGAGACTACATTTAATCAAACAACAATTGGTTGAGGGCACGGTTGAAGAAGATATTTCACTAGTGTGCTCAAAGAAATGACACCTCCACCTCGAATACCTTACCAAATGTCACTCTACGAGAGTTTAAAGGTCGTTTGTGAATTGCCTCTAGATTTTCACGTCCACAGAAGCGGCCAATTTGCTTATTAACGAATTTGCTTCGGTCAAAATTCACTTCGTCAGTTATGAATATCAGGGTTTTTATTCAAATTTTCCACGCAACAGTTTAAGGAAGGGTTAGTTCTTGTAAGCAATACCTCATGGGGAATTTCCCGGACTTTTAACTACACTATCACGCGGACCTCAGCGATATTCTCGGTTGAGCGTCCGGTTCCAAGACGACGGTAAGTCTACCTGACTATCGAACATTCTATCATGTTTTACGATAAACAGTGCAACTTGAAGTCATGTCATTCCAGCCAATTTGTCACGTAGTCTTCTGAGCGTCATAATTATTGATGAAATATTTTCGTAAAATGTATTTTAAATAAAACATCAAATTGAAGTCGTAAACCTACCTTTAGAACACCCTGTACATACATTTCTTAACACAATACAAATATAAAAAAAGTTTTTTAAAAAAAAGATTCTTTAATACATAAAAGAAAATTTGTAATACATATTTTCTAACACCCTGTGTAATACATAACCACACCTACACATATTGAGTAGTTGGAAAAATTTTTCACATAATAAATTTTTACTATAAGATAAAATTTTCTCTAAACTGTTCTTTTAACACCCTGTGCACGTATACATATGGTGGTGAAGAGATTATTTACATATTTTTGACTATAAAAATTTTTTTTTAACGTTACATTTTTTTCTTTTGAAAAATTTATAGTATTTGTGCATGTGCTTCGTGTTTATAGAAATTTTTAAACAATTTTTTAATCAAAAGATTTTGAATATGTTCTAATAAAAAAATATCCTTTAAAAAATTTTAAATAATTTCTTTATACATAGAATAGCAATAAAACTAATTTTATGTGCAAAAATTAAAAATTGGAGTTATTACTCAGACAATGGAGGAAAGAAGTGTTTATTTCACAAGTAATAGTGAATCAATACGGAAGGATGTGCATCTACACATATAGGCGAAATTATGGGAAAAATCCGTTTTTAGTGCGGGAGTAATTTTTTTTTAGTTTTAATGTCTGAATATTTTAGTATCCGTCAAATTGGTGAAAGATCAAATATTTTTCAACATTCTGTTGCAAAGATTTTGGAAAAATTTTGCGGGACTGCCAATATCGAAACGACGAAAGATCGTTTTTTGATTCTCCAAAACTTCGATCGACCTTAGTAATGCTCTTGTCCGAGCAACTGGGAAAATAATTTCGATAAGTTAAGCCAGGAGGACACTTGTGAGAATCTGTGTCGGCGTAAACGAATTTCATTCACGCTGAACCAACATTAGGGGAATATCTCAGTAGGTCAAGCGTAAACGTTTAATGTGGACGCAATAACATGTCAATTGGACTCAGGAGATCTGGAACAACGTTATCTTCTGTGGTGAATCCATATTTAATTTTCATATTGAGAATGGCAAAATTTTAGTTCGGAGAAAACCGGAACAAATGTTCAGAGATGAGTTCCTAAAAAGGACTGTAATGTGACATTAAAGCAATGCCATCAAAAAAATAACACACTGTATTGCAACGTGCTTGTGAAATTCAGTCACCATTGCTAGAATCAAAAGCAATTTCATCGGGTAAAATCATCAAAAAAATTGAATCATCGGACAAAGAAAAACAATCATCGGAATAAAATAACACCGGAAAAGAAAAATTCTCGCGAAGTTTCACGGATTTAATTACATTTATCGGATATTTTTGCCAATTCCATCGGAACACATTGAAAATAGGTGATACACGGAAAAATTTGCGAGAGCTGGATTGTTCAAATTTGTCATTGGTTTGGAAAAATTGGAAACGAGATTTTCGGATCTACATGATGGCAAACGACAAAGAGACTTAGTCGGAAGCAAAGAAAATTTCAATTTTTCTATGGTTAATCGGAAAAGGTGCAAACATTTACAACACGTTGTTTCCAAATGATGGTTCGCAAAATTCATTGCTGGGTACAGCCACAACACAACGAGTGGTACCAGCAGATGGCGATGTAGCAGAGCACACGGAAGATGTAACAACACAGCGTACATTGGACGAAGTTTTGACGGCATTTGATTATCATTGTCTGCCACAAAAGAATGTGACAATGGAATCGTACATATTCAATAAAATGATGCAAAAGGAACGTCAACCGTTCAGGGAATTTTTAACTGAGCTTCGTGCTCAAATAGAACGTTGTGAATTCGAAATTGAAGGGAAATTGTATGAAGATCGAATGTTGCGTGATCGTATTATCACTGGGGTTTTCGACAAGAATCTGCAACTCAAGTTGCTAGATGGTCGTGACGAAAAATTGGACCGAGTGATTGACATTTGCAAAACATTCGAATAGGCAAATGTTAACAAGGGAATTTTGGCATCAAAACAAACGATTTTTGATGTAATTATCGTATATTATAAGGTACCGCTCGTACATTTTTAAGGATTCATTCGACAATCATTTTAGACGTAATCGTAGATTCATTGCCAAAATGAAGAATAAGGATTTTAGTGCTAGTGATCTAGTTTTTGAAGAAAATGTTAAGACAGGGTACTTGGACAATTTGCCAGAAATTCAAATCGCAAAGCCAGTAAATGAACCAGTTGATCTCGGTGAGACATATGTTGGCAATAATTCCCATGAATATTGTAATTGCGGATGAACCAGAGCTTCCAGTAGAGGTGGAAATTGACGATTATTATAATTCGTCTTCGGAATATGAAACTGCTGGAAGTGATGATTCAGATGCAAATATGGGCAGTGATGCAGAAGTCGTTCCAGAACCAGTGGTTCAGGGCGGTTACAGAACGCGCAGTGGTCGTACTGTAAGACCACCGCAAAGATATGGCTGGTGAAAATTGTAACAGTCATTAGGTGGTCAATTGTAACAGTTATGGCTGGTGAAAATTGTAACAGTCATATGGCTGGCCAATTGTAACAGTTATTGTTACTAATTTAGACTTAAAGAAAAAAGCGTGTAATGTGACATTAAAGCAATGTCATCAAAAAAAAAATGGGGCCCTCAAAAGGCAACATTGCTGCATGTGACAGCTGACGTTTGAAGTTAGTTGAGCTTCAACCATGTACAAAGTAACACGTAATATTAATAAGCATTGAATATATCTAATTTATTATTTCGCATGCATATTACAAGGATTGCCCCGAAAAACGAAATGTATTATAATCTGGGGTTGTTTTGTTGGTGAAGAAGGAAGTAGAATATGTTTTCTTACCTCAAAGCTAACACCAAACATTTATTTGAATGTCCTCGAAGACGAATTCGAGCCCTGCTTAATATAAACTTTTTTTTAAAAATATTGTAATGTAAAATTAACGAATTGCTTCTTAGGGCGAAGAGCCCTTATAATCCAGATTTAACTACAAACAAAAATATCTAGGCTATAAGAAAATCAGAGGTAGCTAAAAATGGAGCAACATCATTTTTGTTGGAATTAAAGGACTTATGAGAGATCGCGCACGTGGATGTCAATATCTACATTGGCATGGAAAAATTTGGCAGAGCCTACGAATAAACGATGTGTATGGTAGAAACACAAATCCTACGGAACTGCAAACCGCACGCAGTCACCACTGTCAAAATATTCACTATTTTATGGGATGGCAAAAAATTCTGACAAATGACGGGCCACTGCCAACTGTTTATCGGCGAATTAGATCTTGTTTTAATTTTGCAGTTGTAGTTGAAGTACTGCCATGCATTTCAGAGTTTTGTTATGTGGCAGGATTGTTCTTTGACAGTTGAAATAGAATAACAAGTAAGGTAGAGTGAATACATTATATGTAGTAATAATAAAAAATTGAATGAAACATCATAAAATAAATATTAATTGTTATTGCAATTGTATTTAATTGATTAATTTGGACAAATTTTTACAGCGGCAATTCCGTGCAGTTTGCAGGTGCCGTTGGACTGGTGTTTTTATCATAAGACAGTAATAAAAGCCAAAGGAGGATAAATAAAATATCAAAAAGTAAAAAAAAACTATCACATAAAAAATTGGACTACAAATAAAGCAAGGTTAAGACAGAAAGAATAATTTTAATTTGTTCATTTAAAAAAATTCTGGTAAAATACTTGAAAAAAATATATATATAGAATTATATTGTATATACTAAAAAATTAATGCTTGAATTATTACTGAGAAAACCCTACTTCGCGAAAAAGATGTAAACAGGCTGAGCCATATTTTTTGCACACCGCTGTAACATAGGTATTTGGTTTGTTTTTGTGTTTGCGTTTTTCTTTCTATTAATTTGTTTTCTTCTAGACACTATAATAACAATAGTGTTTGTAGTTTTTTTTTTTTTTAAATTTCCTAATTGTTTGCTAATTAATATAATTATTTAAAAAAAATAAAGGATTGGGGAGGGAGAAGGGTTGAATATTACTAGTATGTTAATGAATTGTTTGTAATGAATTTTGTTTTTATTCCATTTAAATTTCGTTTTTTTTTGTTCTTGTTAACAAATTACAATTAAGTAAATATGAATACATGTCAAATTGAATTTGTATAATTTTTTCTTTCATAATTAATAATTATTCAAATTGTTTTTTTCGTCAATAATCAATTTTTTTCATGTAGCACCAAATGTTATTTTTTTTAAATTTTTTTTTTGGTTTTTGTTTATTTATTACAATGATAAGAAAGAACACAAGCCAATTTTTGTTCTCTTATTCTCTTTAACACAAATTTAACTAATTAATTTCTATCGCTCTTTCTCTCACTCTCTCTCTCTCTCTTTGTGTGTACTTTTTCATTATCTCCTCGTTATTAACTAAGTCACAATTAATTTACTTTTTTTTCCTTATTTGTTTATGATTTATTTCTGTTAATACAAAAATAAAAAACGTTTTTTTTACTATCATCCTTTTCGCACATGCATTTTTATATTTCAGTTTTTCCTTTTCACCCTTTCTTTAGTATTCCTCAACGACTTATGTGAATATGTCTTACCTTTTTCAACTTACGACGAATATAGAAGAATACGTTGTGTTTCAGTGCTTGCGTGCAATACAAATTTTTTATTATAAATTTTACGATTCTTATACTTATTTATATATGTATGATCACTTAATTTACTTTCTAAAATAGAAATTTATCCTATGTATAAGTATAAATTCTATTAAATCAATTCTATTCACATATACGTGTATATGTATGAGCATACATTTTTTATAAACGATTTTGTATGAATGGATATATATGTATTTACCTGTTTGGGTATAAATATATCAATATAATGAATGAATCCAGTAGGAAAAGGAATCGATTCTAGAATGACTCTATAATCCAAGAAAATCTTTTTAAAATTAAATCTTCATCCACTTTTTATCGTGTATTGCTAATTTTCATTTTGCGAATGACTTTTTTTTTGCATTATCAAGCATTGATTGTAGAATTGTTGAAATTTTATTAATTTTAAAGAAGCTATTACTGAATACATTACGTATCAAAAGCATTTAATTCCAAAAAAAGCTATTACTTAAAAAAAAAAACAATTTTCATACTTGACCGAGTTATTTTCTTATGATTTTAGTGACTTCTATTGGAAAATGCGTAGAGTATGTTATATTCTTAAATTCCATTACTATGAATTTATATAGTTTCAAATTAAAAACGGGTGTAAATGTTAATAAATGTCATTGTATAGGGTGGGCCATTGGATGATTTTTTTTTAACTTTTTAAAATATATGTCAAAAAAGAAATGTCATGTTTTCTTTTATAGCTGTCAAGTATAAAGAAGTACAATTTTAGTTATGGAGTCATTAACAACCAAACAATACATTTTAATCAAACAAGTATACTACGAAAACTGTCGTTCTGTAATAATTACATTTCGCAAAATTCACATCGACGGTTACATTAACAAATAATATTGTCGAATCTGGGGCACGAAAAACCCTTATGTAATTTGCGAAAAACTAATGATAAATAATAAGAAAATTTGATATTTATTCTATCTAATAATTAGAAGTTAATAAACTTCTTGAATAAATTAAATTTGAATTAGTTATGACACAGTTGCACTTTTTTCTTTGGCGCTATTTAAAAGGAAAAGTGTAAGCGAATCGTGGAAGAACAATTCAGGACCTAAAGAGCAAGTCATCAAAAATTACGACGTTCGGATACAGTCCTGCAAACTGAGTCGTCGTAGTCATGAATAATATTACTTTTCATCCATAATTGTAATAAATTTAGCTTTTATTTTCAATAAAAAAAGTCATCAGACCCTATTTCAGTCAGTAAAAAGTATTTCGCTCGAAAATTCTGACCGTTACATCGAAGCTACTGCTGTGCAAGTCACTAGTCTGCGTTCGAGAGGAGAATACTTCAAACAGTATATGAACACATACATGAGGATCGGGGTTCCCGGAGCCTATTTATCTATGAAACGCTGGAACGATACCACGATTGCCCAGTTGTGTTTAAAATATACTATATATAACTCAACGAGAGTCAGGCTGTTGGGTGATGGAAAAATAAGTAAAAACAATTATTTGTAAAACTGCGGACGTTAAGTTCTAGAGGGACGGCACTGATAATTGCACCCGATCATCCAGAAGACGAGGAAGTGACAAGGCATGCTTGTTTGTAGGCTAGTTAAATCTGTTGACCTGAAGAAATTATTTGGATGGAAATAAAAAAAATTGTTTTTCAAGCAAAGCTCAAAACGCTTATAGAATTACGGGAGGCAGTGTATTCTTTGTGATAAGCTATTCCTTTAAAAAAAATGCAGTCTATGGTATACCTTAGATTTGTCATTCCCTTCCATAGGAAGTGGTTACGGTTTAGCTTATTGTCACCGATAGCAGAAGTAGTTAAAATGAGAATCTCTTACAAACTTTCCTACTGGGTATAACACTATTTCTGTATGGATTTATATATACTATATGTGTATATGTAAACGTGTGCATGCCTATTAAAAATATTCTAAATTCCTGCATTGCTTTTTCTTCGTCTTCATAATTTTTTATACAATTCTCGAACATAATTGTTATATTTCTTAATATTATTATTAATTAATTAATTTTTTTTATTATAATTATTATTTCTATGTGCTTATAAATTTCCATTTTTTTATATGCTCTAACCCTCGTTCTCACTGTTTACCTTTTTCTCTCACCTTCTCTCTGTTTCACTTTCTTTTTCATTCGGACCCCAAATTGATACGATTGTGTTTGCTTCTCATAAGATCAGTTCTTTTTTCTCTTACACTTAACTTCCATCTGCTATTGGTTACAAAAAAATAACAAATTCATTTCGATTACAATTCCAATAGCAGAACCTCCTCATGCTATAGCGTATGAATACCAGACGAATCCATCATTCGATCATCGTATAAGCTGAGAGTCTTGGAAGCTCTTACTTTTCGTACTGATGGTGGTACATCGCCGGGTGTTTTTACCCGTTGACTAGGATCACGTAGCCTTTCAATACTTCCTTTATTGCCGAATACCTCATGGAATATCTCTAAACTCCTTTGCCGCTTAATTAGTCGCTCCTCAGATGTGTGATTGTTGAGATTTTTGACTGCATTCGCTGATCTTGATATCACTAATTTTGGTGTACGATTCACTATTGTGAATTGCTCATTGATATTATTGCCTGGTAATTTTTTATAAACACTGCTCAGCTCATCAGATATATTTCGTACAGTAGCGGAATTGTCCGCCGATATGGAATTAACTCGAACGTTGATTGGAGCCAAGTCGAGATTGTTTGGTCTCAAATTGGTCGCCTCCAACCTGGTCTGGATCGTGCCATTGTGGTAAATACTTTTTGCATCGACCAAATTTACGCGCATCTCTCTAGTTGGTGATGGTGCCTCAATTCGAAGTGCCAACTTATTATCCACCAAATTCGATTTCTCTTCCGGTTCAGTATTGTTGGACGTATAAGGTATACGCCGGAATAATTTCTTTTGTATTAAAGCTCTAACACCATGCCAACCACGTAATTTTTTCTCGGTATTAATTTGTTTTGGAAATCCTTCACCTAAAATAGCTTGTTCACTTATGATTCGTGTATTCGATGATAGCAAATCCTCAACGCTGACATCGTCCTCAAGGCATGAAAGACTATTTTCTTGGGTTTTTTGAACGAAACTGTGCTTTTTGCTTTTCTCGAATAGAATTTGATTATTTTTTGGTGTCGGAGCCAAATTTCTTTCCTGACAAGGATTTCGTCCTTGGAAGGGTTGGATTTGATGTGAATAGATCGCGTGATTCTTTTCATTAGGGTGAACGATGTGATTTTTTGTGGTAGAAATAATTTGATTGGGTGGCAACACCATGCCAGTATCACTTGAATTGGTCATATTGCTAGATGCAGATTGTGAGTATGAGGCTTGAGAAGACAATGCATTTAAATTGTTTGCGTTGATGGGCGGGCTTGATCCGCGATTTGCATGCGAACGGGGTTTTAAATTTGCAAGTTCGTGTATACGTTCTTCTACGCAGAGCGCCGTCAGTCTCGCTTCAGCGTCATGATCCCAACAGTCTTCGCATGTGTCTTTTGTAATTTTGCTAGCTGGTCCGCCACCCCATGCTGGCGGGAAGAGTGGCCGCGCCTTATGTCTAGCCACAAGAACTTGCATTTGTTCGAAGGTTGGATTTTTGCCAATTTCCTCTTCGTACGGTGCCTTATAATCGGGCACTGCATGTCCGTGTGGATAAAGGTCGTGGCATCGGACACAGAGTTCCCAAAGTACAAGTCCCAATGCGTATACATCGATTTGTTTTAGAGCCGTTTCACAGTCCCTCAAATTGACGGCGCCTTCTAATACTTCCGGTGCCATATACCTCAAAGTTCCGACTTCATTAATACTCTTTGTCTCAGCAACTGCCATCTCACCCTTATACTCGTACCTCGAACCGTATGCCTTGAGGGCAAAGCCAAAATCAGCAATACAACACGTCAGATCTGCTTTAACTAAAATATTTCGCGTATTCAAATCGCGATGGCAAACACACGGTTTGGTTTGGTTGCCTTTTTTGATTTCCGTATGCAAATGTGATAGACCGCGCGTTATTGATTTTGCCATTCTACAAAATGTAACATAATTTGTTGTGTTTTGTATTAACCAGTCCTGTAAACATCCAAGCGGAGCTAACGACAATACTAGAAAATATTCCGTATTTCCATCTAACGTTTTGCGTTCATCGCAACCTGCGTAAAAGAGACGAAATATTAAATACAATTTTTAAGGCTAATTATGGTCAATTTCTTATTAATGTTAAAAAATATTCATGAAAAATGACAAGCAAATTGTCTGAAATATCATATGACTGAACTTACCAAAATAAGACAGTAAAGATGAACATTCCATAAAGGATAACGAGTAAATATTTCGTTCATTGATAAAATAATTTTTATAATGCGCTGGAAATATTTTCACTGCCACCGGTTGCTCGTTGACCATCCCCTTCCATACGGTGCCATACTTTCCGCGACCGATCAATGAGCAAACACTTAAATTATCGACGTTTTGTAAATTGGAACTATAGCCGGGCCCAGTCGGTGCAAGTGCCGTATTTTCCGGTCGTGATTTTGGTGCTCTTCGACAGCTCAGAAATACGAGAACAGCTACTGTTATTAAAGTGGCTGATATTGAACAAATCCATATTATTGGAGAAGACCACACTGTTTGGAAGCGTGCCAATTCTGGTAAATCTGTTTGACTCGAGATGACACTCTCAGCAGTCTGGAAAGAATATTTACGAAATAAATTATGAACATCATAAATACTCGATTTGATTGGTCAGCTATGGGTTGAATTGAATTGAAATGGGTAAGACTGAACCTACCTCGACGGCATCATAGCTGGATATGTTGCCATTGCATAAATCTGTTGAACAACAGCAGAAACGATGTGATAAATAGACTGGCCGGTCACTGATACATTGTTCTTGCTGGCAAGAGCTCTTTTTATCGGAATTATCCCAACATCCTTTAAATCATATTAAAGCAAATAAACAAAAGATGACAAATACTATTAGTCTGTATTTATACTGACGATATTCTTATGTATATTTTAAAATAACTATAAAATAGACACTAAAAATATTATGAAGTATAAAATAGACAGCAAAAATATTATAGAATTTGTAAATGAAAGAAAAAATTCGATAACAGAGAATATTGAAAATATTTTATATTACCATATATGTATGTGAAACAAAATATTAAATATTTCCGCTTCTTCTGAACATGATAAATAATATTATAAAAGTAAATATTTTGAAATTATTATTATTTAAATAATATTTGTAAGAAGTATGAAAAAAAAGTATATTGCCGCCTAAGCAGACATTTCAACCATGAATCTTTGGATTAAAAGTCCAACGCTCTATCGACTGCGCTACTCTGTCTACATGAAACTTTTACCTTCGACTTGTGTGGGCGCTGAATTTAACCTTTAAATCATAAAAATTTTATGGCACAATTGATGATGAATAAAAAAAATCAAAAAATTACACGCGCCCGAGAAGGGACTCGAACCCTGGACCGTTGGATTAAAAGTCCAACGCTCTACCGACTGAGCTACCCGGGCTACATAAATACTTAACTTTTGTCTTGTATAGGTTCTAAACTCAATCTTCTAAAATAACAATTTTATGGCACATTTACTAACTAATAAAAATTATAAAAAAATCTGCGCGCCCGAGAAGGGACTCGAACCCTGGACCGTTGGATTAAAAGTCCAACGCTCTACCGACTGAGCTACCCGGGCTACATTAAACT
Source organism: Atherix ibis (assembly GCA_958298945.1). Taxonomy (NCBI): domain Eukaryota; kingdom Metazoa; phylum Arthropoda; class Insecta; order Diptera; family Athericidae; genus Atherix; species Atherix ibis. The sequence goes on along the minus strand of OY282606.1, from coordinate 77,813,807 downwards.
TTAAGCTTTGTCTTGTATAGGTTCCGAACTCAATGTTCTAAAACAAACAATTTTATGGCGTAATTATGACAAATAAAAATTCTAAAAATTACACGCGCCCGAGAAGGGACTCGAACCCTGGACCGTTGGATTAAAAGTCCAACGCTCTACCGACTGAGCTACCCGGGCTACATAAAATCTTAATCTTGTATGTATGTATGTATGTAGTGCTAAAGGGCAACCAAACCTCGCCAGACGCTTTCGCATCCATCTGCTCAAGCGGTTTGACTGTGCTGTTGAGTACATATCGTCCTGAGTCGTCTCTATTTCACCCGTTTCACCGCATTTCATATTCTTATCATTATCACTTATTATTATAACATATTTATTTTCCCCTGTTCCCCATATTTCACTTGTTTCACTGTAATATATATTGTTATCATTATCGCCATAATTTCCATCTATTATTATTCATATTTATTTTCCCCTATTCCAATTACAACCATATATTCCACTTTACAATCCTATTACCATTTATTCCCGTTTTAAAGGGCAACCAAACCTCGCCAGACGCTTTCGCATCCATCTGCTCAAGCGGTTCGACTGTCCTGTTGAGTACATATCGTCCTGAGTCGTCTCTATTTCACCCGTTTCACCGCATTTCATATTCTTATCATTATCACTTATTATTATAACATATTTATTTTCCCCTGTTCCCCATATTTCACTTGTTTCACTGTAATATATATTGTTATCATTATCGCCATAATTTCCATCTATTATTATTCATATTTATTTTCCCTTATTCCAATTACAACCATATATTCCACTTTACAATCCTATTACCATTTATTCCCGTTTTAATCTTTATACTCTAACATCCTCCTATTCGACGCCATAGCCACTCCCCACCTAGAGCAAGCAGCCATGACGACGACCCAGTATCCCTTTAGTCGCCTCTTACGACAGGCAGGAAATACCATAGGGCTATTCTTTACCTCCGACCCTACCCGGAGGAAGGACGGTATGTATGTATGTATGTATTTATTGCTAAAGGGCAACCAAACCTCGCCAGACGCTTTCGCATCCATCTGCTCAGGCGGTTTGGCTGTCCTGTGTAGATACATATCGTCCTGAGTCGTCCCCATTTCACCCGTTTCACCGCTTTTCATATTATTATCATTATCACTTATTATTACAACATATCTATTTTCACCTGTTCCCCATATTTCACTTGTTTCACTGTATTTTATTTTATATTGTTATCATTATCGCCATAATTTCCATCTATTATTATTCATATTTATTTTCCCTTATTCCAATTACAAACCATATATTCCACTTTACAATCCTATTGCCATTTATTCCCGTTTTAACATATCTATTTTCACCTGTTCCCCATATTTCACTTGTTTCACTGTATTTTATTTTATATTGTTATCATTATCGCCATAATTTCCATCTATTATTATTCATATTTATTTTCCCTTATTCCAATTACAACCATATATTCCACTTTACAATCCTATTGCCATTTATTCCCGTTTTAATTTCCATCTATTATTATTCATATTTATTTTCCCTTATTCCAATTACAACCATATATTCCACTTTACAATCCTATTGCCATTTATTCCCGTTTTAATTTCCATCTATTATTATTCATATTTATTTTCCCTTATTCCAATTACAACCATATATTCCACTTTACAATCCTATTGCCATTTATTCCCGTTTTAATCTTTATACTATAAACATCCTCCTATTCGACGCCATAGCCACTCCCCACCTAGAGCAAGCAGCCATGACGACGACCCCGTATCCCTTTAGTCGCCTCTTACGACAGGCAGGAAATACCGTAGGGCTATTCTTTACCTCCGACCCTACCCGGAGGAGGACGGTATGTATGTATGTATGTATGTATTTATTGCTAAAGGGCAACCAAACCTCGCCAGACGCTTTCGCATCCATCTGCTCAGGCGGTTCGGCTGTCCTGTGTAGATACATATCGTCCTGAGTCGTCCCTATTTCACCCGTTTCACCGCTTTTCATATTATTATCATTATCACTTATTATTATAACATATCTATTTTCACCTGTTCCCCATATTTCACTTGTTTCACTGTATTTTATTTTATATTGTTATCATTATCGCCATAATTTCCATCTATTATTATTCATATTTATTTTCCCTTATTCCAATTACAACCATATATTCCACTTTACAATCCTATTGCCATTTATTCCCGTTTTAATTTCCATCTATTATTATTCATATTTATTTTCCCTTATTCCAATTACAACCATATATTCCACTTTACAATCCTATTGCCATTTATTCCCGTTTTAATTTCCATCTATTATTATTCATATTTATTTTCCCTTATTCCAATTACAACCATATATTCCACTTTACAATCCTATTGCCATTTATTCCCGTTTTAATCTTTATACTATAAACATCCTCCTATTCGACGCCATAGCCACTCCCCACCTAGAGCAAGCAGCCATGACGACGACCCAGTATCCCTTTAGTCGCCTCTTACGACAGGCAGGAAATACCGTAGGGCTATTCTTTACCTCCGACCCTACCCGGAGGATCTTAATCTTGTGTTTTGTACAGGTTCTAAATTCAATCTTCAATAATAAAAAAATTATAGCACAGTAATTGATGATAAAAAAAATTTTAAAAATTATACCGCCCGAGAAGGGACTCGAACCCTGGACCGTTGGATTAAAAGTCCAACGCTCTACCGACTGAGCTACTCGGGCCACATATTAAATTTGGCTTATTCATATCTACGCTTAGAATCGAAGTGTCCATAATTGTTTTTCTGCTTGTTACTCTGTTCAATTTAAAGCATGTGGCTTGAGAACTTTCATTAAATTTTTCGATTGTGCAGTTGTTCTTTTTTAACACTATCATATTTTTGCTTACCTTGTCGAACAATTGTTTTAGTATCATTTAGGCCGACTTGCCAGAGTGTGAAACAAAAATTAAATTCAGTTGAACAAATGATTTCTTCTGCCTGTAAAGAAAGAATGTATGCTTTAAAAAAAGGTGGTTAAGTTTGTGGAGAATGTATTGTAAATATTTGTTTAACATTTAAAAGAATATTTTCTGTAGACAATGACAAACAGGTGCCGTAAGCTACATAATCAATATAAAAAATACATATGGAAAAACTCTTTCTACATTGTATAATTATTAAGAAACTGATCGAAATTTGTTTCTATCTTAAGCTAGGTTGATTTAGGTTAGACTTCAAAATTAGACTATGCTGCATAAAATAATAGCGATTGTTTGTGAGGTCATAAAATCATTTCACTTACGCGGTCTGTTCAAAAAGTATCGCGAATTTTGTGTTTTTTTCAAAAATTATTTATTTATTCATGAATATCGATTTTGTTCCCTTCAAAGTAATCCCCACCAGATATTATGCACTTATGCCAACGTTTTTTCCAATCCTCGAAGCACTTCAAAAAATCAATTTTTGTGATTTTGTTCAGTTCCTCCTTCGTCTTTATCTCCTCAATCGTAGCGTAGCGTCGTCCTTTCGTGGGGCTCTTCAGTTTCGGGAACAAGAAAAAATCACATGGGGCCAGATCTGGGGAGTACGGTGGCTGCGGCATTATGAGTGTGTTGTTTTTGGACAAAAATGGCAAAAGCCAAAGACATTGACCATTTTTTGCAATTTTAATCACATGAAACCTTGTCTTAATCGATCTGGCAATTGAACTATAAGACAGGACGGCAAAATGAACATTTTGATTCCAGTTCCTTATAACTTTTTTATTTTGAATGTTTTTTTTTATAAATTTTATTTCAGTATGTTTTGAAGAAGCAATACACAATCGAACAACGAACTGAAATCGTTGAATTTTATTTTAAAAATCAACAATGCGATTTGGACCCCCAGACCCACCAATAAACCGCCAATTTTCGATAACAAAGGACAGCAAAAAACGTTCGTAGTGCCGAAAGACGACGTGCACATTGATGAAAATATCGTTCGACACAACTTCGGCTATCACGAAGGTTGCAAGAATTGAAACTGACAAATTACTAGCCATGGCTTGATTATGCCGTTTATTTCTGGCAAAAAGCTGAAGATATTATTCACAATTTGATAATGGGCGATTAAGCCTATTTTCAATTAAATGGTTTAGTAAATAACCAAAACTGCAGCAGATAGGCTATGGAGAATCCAAGAGCAGTTCATTAGCGACAATAACACCTACTTAAATGTGTATCGTCCTGAACAATCATTAACGTATATATTTTTTAAAATGGAGACGGTTTCGCATTTTCTATCACCAGTGCTCAATATCGGACGATGTTGGTAAAGTTTTTAAGGCCAGCTATGGAGAACCATCCAACCCTGTAGTTCTAACAAGATGGAGTGACAGGGTATACTACAAGAATTTCGATTCTAGGAAACTCAGAATATGATCAATCTCAGAAGTGTGTTACGGGTCTTGGGGAAGGTGTGGTCCTGAGTCGGCCGAGCAGTACCTAGGAAGTTACAAGATTCAGTTACTATAGCTCTTTGAGTGAGAGTATAGATCAAATAATCAAAACTGTGCCTGATGAGAGAGATGAGGAGCCCTTAGCTGAAACGTGGTGACTACCAACAGTTAGGGTAACTAGCTTGTAACTGGTTACTGACTTTTATCAACGGTCCTACCTGTGGTACAATAGATGGAGTTGGTCAGGGGCGGAACCAGAAGGAAGCATAAGTTACGGCGAATTAAACGTTGCACCTTAGAGGAATTGATGGATGGACTACTTGATTACTTCAAGAATAGAACAAGAAGTAGGTTTTGTTTGTTAAAGATGGTATAGTTCTTTATACATATACCATCTTTAACAAACAAACCTGCAAGAAGTAGGTTTTATTTGTTAAAGATGGTATATGGCAGACTGTGGCCACTTGCCATAAGAAGAAGCGGAGATGAAATGGTGAACAGTAAGGCAGGTTATCTGAATCACGTTGAATAAAATAATTATGATGTTTCCTTTTGGGATATTTGGAAGAATTATTATACGTTAATAAGCCAAAAACCATCCTCTAATTAAAAATCAACATTGGCAATGATATCGAGATCATAACATCTGAAATTTTCCCAAAAGGTTATGAAATTTTCTTTTGGAAAGACCACGAATTTGCGAAGCAGAAATTGACCATCACTTGCAAGAGAAGTGTAGTCATAATAAGAAAATAGCCTCATAATGTAACCAAAAATATTCCTTATTAATAAATTATATTTACAAAAAAAATTATTATCGCTTAAATAAAAACAAAATTTTTATACTAGCTAATGCCCGGCATGCGAAAAAATGCCTGTTTCAATTTTTTTGTAATTTGTTTATAGTAGGTACACATACACAAAGCAGACACATTTGCATATACAAAATAAATTGAAGACAATAATTTTTTTTTCACTAGATTAAATTTGAAAAATTTATTCAAGTGCTTTGGGATCTACAATATTTTCGGTGTTTCTGTCTTCTGCAGAAACAAATATATTTTTCGGCTGTTCCACACGGGAGCATCCAACATACACATACACATATAATTGACCATGTGAAAAGCATAGATTTTCTAAATTTAATACATATACTTGAAGCAATTGTGCCTTGTGCCTTGTTGATGGTCATTGGGAAAGCAAAGCGAACAAATGGCATGTCGGTGGGAATGTTGGGAATACGTGGAATCAGCACATCTTCTCCTTTTGATTTGCCACTCAGAATTGTCGCTTCAATGACGTTTGGCATCAGTTTTTTAACAGCGAGCCTGGTTCCATTGCACAATCGAGGTGTTAATGTTGCACAAAGGAATTATTGGTGCGCAAGTTATCAATTGATGTTTTGAACTATTTTATCAGAGCGTTGTGTTGGTGAAAAAAAGGTTGCAACGTTTGTAAAATTTATGTTCAGCATCGGGAACTGGTAGAAGTGATCCTACGCGATGATATATTTGCCCTGGAATTTTGAAAGTGGGCACATATTGGTCTTGGAATACTTTATCGGCTCCAAATGATGTCACTTGACACGCCGAATTATATTTGCGCGTGTTTTGTAAAAAGTACTTCGAATTGGCAGCAATGACAACAGAGGTTCAGGTGCTAGTTGCAAAGTCGGAAGTTTAACTTTTCCATTTGCGCAGCATATTCCTGGTGTTTCATTGTTGAAATTTTGTGCACCGCAATGCTCACACATCTTATCCATTTTGCCGATGTCAATAGTTGGGTGCAGACTGCAGTCGTAATTGATATTGTACTGGAATGCACCAAGATTCAAGTCAACAAGTACTGTTTGTCGAGATCGAGTAGCTCGTAAACGTTCTACTTCGACTATTACTGTTCGTTGTCCTTCTGATTGCAATGCGCGCGATCGAGTAGCTCGTAAACGATTACTTAAATTTCTGGTGCGCGTTGGTCTTCTAATTCCGATGCGTGCGATTGCGCAACTTGTAAACGATCTGCTTCATTCCTTGCTAGTCGTTCCTCGCCTGTTTGCTTTTTCTTTTACCCTCCGCTAGTATACCAACCAATTGATGCGCGTTTAGGAGGTATTTTTATTATTTTCACGAAGAAGGCAACAACAACTCTACAAAGTTTGAACTCAACGTTTTCTTTATCATTATAATAATGAACAAAAAGTGACACTGTCATTAATTTACAAATTGTCAACATGTTTCTTCTTCCTATTCAATTATGTAACTAACTGACATTACTTATTTGTAACACTAAAAATATTATTTTACTAACTGACATTACTTATTTCTCGTGTACTTCGCACAACGATTTACCAAAGTTTCATCACAATCGGATGAATGGCATAGGAACGCATAGAGGACAGCCAATCAGACATTCATTTTTATATATTGTATAGGGTTTTCGAATAAGAGTTATATGATTTCTTTTTTAAGGAAATTGTTAAGGAAATTCAAATGTTTTTTATTTAATGTGAAGTACAATCGATACAATTAAGTTTTGAATAAAACGTCATTCAAATGGCCTCCACGACTTCTTTTGCAGAAACGAATTCGATGAACCCAATTTTTGAGCACTTTTTCCACTAAATTAAGTCGTATGTCATGAATAAAACGTTCAATATTGACTTCTAAAGCTTGAAGAGTGTCTGGTTTATTGCTAAAAACCAATGACTTTAAATAACCCCACAAGAAATAGTCGAATGGTGTTAAATCACAACTTCTTGGAGGCCATTCAATGTCACAATTTCTTGAAATAATCGAATCTCCAAACTTTTCTCGCAATAATTCGGTTGTTGCACGTGCTGTGTGGCACGTAGCCCCGTCTTGTTGGAATCACATGTTGTCAAGACCAACTTCTTCCAATTTCGGCCATAAAAGTTGGTTATCATCGATTTATACCGCTCTCCATTGACAGTAACGGTGTTACCAGCTTCATTTCGAAAGAAGTACGGACCGATGATTCCACCAGACCAAAAACCACACCCAACTGTTAATTTAGGTGAATGTAATGGGTGTTCATGAATAGTTTGTGGATTTTCTTCGCACCAGAATCGACAGTTTTGTTTATTTACCGCACCACTCAGATGAAAGTGAGCCTCATCGGAGAAAATGATTTTCTTAAAAAAATCGTTATCGTTTTGAAGTTGTTCCAAGACAAAATCAGCAAATTCACGACCTTTCTTGAATAATAACAATTTTATACGGATGCAAGTCCAAATCCTTTCTCAAAATCCGCCAGGTTGTGGTTTGAGATAGTCGCAATTCTTGAGAACGTCTTGCTGAACGGCAGCAATATTTTCATTACTTCGAGCGGTTCTTTGTCTTATTGGCGCTTGAACATTATGTAAAGAAAATGTACGCTCGAAATTTTTAACCATTCGACGAATAGCGACCATAATATGGCAAAAGCGCACGAAAAGTTGCAATTGGAAAACGATTACTTTGATAATAAAATTGAATAATCTATAAACGTTGTTCTTGCGTATATCTCTCCATGATGAAATTGTAAACATTACTGAATACAATGAAAAGATCATGACACATTACAAATGGCCGAAACGTCACTTAGAAATCATATCACTCTTATTGAAAAACCTTATATAACGATTATGAATTTTTCTTAATAAAAAAACCAAATAAATTTTTCTTAATTATTAATTTTTCTTAATAGTTAAACTTACTTCACCGACAAGTTGTGTTTGTGTGGGTGCTGTTGCATTGAAAATTTCCTCTGAATCCTGATCCGTATCGTAGGGTGCATTCAAATTTGGTGCTATATAATTAATACATAATCGTCCTTTTGGAGCTATAAGCAAATCAATTTTAGATTATTTATTTTTAAATTTATTTAAAAATTATTAAAATAATTACCTGCTTGTATATGTATTCGTAGACTAGAATAGATACTTAATATAAGAAGGCATCGTAGTAGAATAAAATTATCCATTTTCAAAACGCTCATATAAGTTTTAAACGATTGATTATAATTTTTTTTGACGATATTTTTTTAATTATATATGTTTTTGTTTTGTATTTAATTGAAATTTTTTAATCACAAACTCATCTGACACACTACACATATGTTTATAATTTTTTTATTTTTGCATATACTTTTTATGCTTTTAATGATCGCGCATATTTCTTCTATTCATGTTATTGTCTGTTCTTTTTTTTTAATTTCTTTTGCGATAGTATATAAAAATAATATGCTTGTATGCATATCTGTGCATATATTAGTTCCTGATTAAAATGACTGTAAATAATATATTAGAGAAAAAGAAATAAATAAAAACTTGTGGACATTCTCTTTGAATGATCGCATTGAGTACATAAAGTGTATGGGTTTCTCTATAACTGCACTCAATACTCAATATTCGCACAAAGCAAACGTAAATCAAACAATTTAATTCGTATTCGTTTTTCTTTTACGTTTTCGATTAGTACTCGTAGTATTGGATTTTTTCTAGGTCGTCTAGTGACTTATCGATTATTATTAATTCAAATATTTAAAAAAAATTCTAACCCACTTTGTGGTGAATTACTCTTATGAGTATTGGAAATAGAATAATATGAAAAAAAAGTTAGAAGAAAAACTATTCACAATACCACATGGTGGAAACTTAAATACAATCAAATGAGCAGGGGAGACGAGGAAAAAAACTATTACAAAATCTACAAATAATATCACTGAACTTTATTCATGCATTGATTGTGATTATTTTTATTTCTATTATTATATCATTGGAATTCGTATAATATTGAATAATTTCTATTGGAAATGCAAAAGTAGACGATGGAAATGCGCGATTAGTTCTGCTGCTGTACTCTTGTCTAATCGGTATTCTAGAATGGTTTACTATGACAACTTCCATGTTCTGAAGGAATCGACCAGATTTGATTTAATGTCGATTTGTTGGCAATCAATTTTATATTGAGCAGTAGTTCGTTTCTATTTGTTTTCATTATGAGTAGCTTAGTTGGAATATACTTAACACTTTGTATGTGAGACTCGTACGAATATGATTTTGTTTCTCATGTACTGTCGGTAATCTTTAGGATCTATATTTGAACAATTTCTTTACCCTAAACAGTCCATAGAAGAGTCCATATTTTTTTAAATGTATGCGTTGTAGTTTATAGTATCGAACAATTTCCAAGCCCAAATTTGTAAGCTTTTTACATATTGGCGATAGCATGAGTTTCCGTTTGCTGTCAAATTGTCTGCCAAATCTGTACTACAACGTTTTCCATATTTGTCTCTAGTTTTTAAAATCTTTACTGGATTTTTTTCTATATAAATCGATCTGTATTTGTTTATGGTAGAAATATAAACTTGTTCCATCAGCAAAAATCCATGGTATCGAAATATTTACTAATTAATTTCAATATGTATTTGCTTATCATATTTCTAAAATGTACCTCAGGTGACTCGATTTGACTTGAATACATTGCGATTCATAATTGGTGATTTTGCCAATCAATTAAGCGAAGAACGATTATGCACACAAGTGCATTGTTCGTTCAATAGTTCTAAGTAAGTATGCTACAATATAATTTCATTAGACTATGAAATCGAACATGTTAAGAGGTATCTGTACACTAAATAACAATTTTATATAGGGTAGCCATTGAAAAACTGAAGGGTTTGAAAAAGTCGTACCTTGTTTATTTTTAATTTTTTTCCTTTCTTTTGTGGGTTAAAGAGCACCTTTTGGAGATTTCCTTTCTTTTGTGGGTTAAAGAGCACCTCAATAAGTTTTATTTCAGTGAAAGATCAATTATTTAAAGTCAGAAAAACAATAGGAAATATTTTAATGTCAAATTATCTCCTAGTAATAACAAGAATTGAAATCGAATCGCCCGGTTTGAAAAAACTGGATCAGTCGGCAATCTTCGTGAAAGCTGTACGCCAGAATATGCTTGAGGATCCATCTACATCTCCCCGTCTCCTGTAAGGGGGTTATTTCTGGGAGGTGACCATCCAAGGTGAGGGAGTCTTTTGCTGAAACGTGGTGGCTCTGGTTTAATATCTATATCGCGGGTACAGTTTAAGGACTGGTGGTGAGTGATGCCAGGATCTCGGGTGCTACCACTGCAGATGATAGTAGAGGTTAAGGTAAGCTTTGCTACCAACAGTTAGGGTAACTAGCTTTTAACTGGTTACCGACTGTTAGCAACGGTCCTACCTGTTATGGATAAAGCTGGTTCAGCGGCGAGATCGCGTGGTTGCACAAATATGTGTGGTGTAAAGAGAAAAATGGTCTACAGGTTGGGACCGCTCACCATTGGAATGTTTGTCTGCTTCATGCATGGAACACAAAGGATGGTTTAATGATGGAACGGTAGAAATGGTATGTGAGGACACTTGCCATAGAGGGAACCGACAAAGGTTCGTAAATGAGGGTTTGTAAAAGAGAAAACCTAATAGAGTATTTTTTCCATAAGATGAGCCTTAATAAGCGTTAAGTTTACCCACCAAAAGCACTTCAGAAGTAAAAACTTGTACAATGAGGATCGCGAGCCCCATGGTGGTTCGTGTAAGACATGTGAGAGGGTTCGACTGCATGAGGGTGTTTAAGCAATTATTTAAAGAGGAAGTAGAAATGGAAAATGAGCATGCTGAATACAACTATCTGGATCTAGTCTACTGTGCTGGCGAAATCCATTAGAAGCTCAGATCTGCTTTGCACTCATTGGGCATATCCCAACTAATTGGTTGTAGACGACCCGTTATGTTATTTCTAACGATAGATATGCCGCGTTAAATAACAAAATTATTCTGCCTCTATCCGTCATCATTCTGCTCGCATCGCTTGAAAATCACAAAATCAGAAGATTCTAAAACTGAATTTAAAAATGTTTCACTACAAGATCTGAATGGTCCAAACTTTAGTACTCCATTAGGGGCTTAGGTGTGAGTATTTTAAAATTTCTTTTTTGTAATTTTAATTATGATTTTTAGGTGGTTTTGATTTTTTCTAACTAAAATGTTACAATATCAAGGCGTGTTCTTGTTGTTAGTTATAATGAAATCAAAATTTAATAAAAATAAAATTAGGAAAACAAAGTACTTTTTTAAATAGAGTTTAATATATACTGACTATATTACTCAGCAGCGCCAGTCTGCCTTATTGCCAGAGAGCTCTCAGGAATGCTGTTCTCATTATGCAACACCTCCTATATATATACATTTTGAACTTATTTTGTATAAGCCTAGATCTTTTAAAAAATAAATTACATTCGATGGAAATATGTTCGAAACTATAATTAGGTCGTTATGGGCCTATAACTATAAATTTAAAACTTCTTCAGTATGGTAGTTGATATTTGATTAGTTCTATGGATTTAGGATTTTAGATTAAAATTTTGCATGAACGCGTAATTGAACTTATGCCAAATTAATATCGTCAATATTTGAAACTATAAAATATCCAAAAATTAGAGCGTATCCAGAATTAATTTTGCGGTGCTCATAGTACTAACGATCAAACTAAAGTAATTGTGGTATTTTCCGGTATCAACTCATTTAATGGATAATAAGTTCTTAGATGGTTATTATACGTAGAATTTTTATTTTAAAATCGTATCTTACAACCCAATTAAAATTTATACAATATTTTTATCAATTTGTTAATATATTTTTGAATAACTTCTACTTAAATACGAAACCGTGCCCTATTTGCTATATTCTTTGGTTATTTTTATTTAAACCTGATATCTTTCATAGAGAAATTTCTTTACAAGTAGCATTATTAAAAAATATATATATAATATATATAAAATAGAAAAATTTACATTAAATGTCCTTTTATAAAAATTCATACAATTGTTCTCTAATCAATAAACATGAATATCAGCGGATGTGAACATGAATAAATTTCCAAGTCGGGTCCCTTTTCATACTTCAATATTTGGATTGAGTGGAAAAATATAAAATCTAATCGGCTTATCATATGTAATACAATAAATATAAATTATTTATAAATGAAAATATTCTTGTAGTTAGTTTATTCCATTTTTTTTAATCATAAAGTATATACAAGAAAATTGAATAAATATAAATGTGTAACATGACCAGTTTAGATCTTTCGTATTAAATATATGATGGTATATATACCCTTGTTAAAACCCATAGGATATGATGTACTTTAAATTCAATTTATTATATAAGTAGGAAAATTTCTTTAATATTTTGATGATACTTCGAGTATGAACTAGAAAATTATTATGTACCCAAAATTAGGCCATTAAACATATCTGCACCCCTATATATGCAAGCGGCAAGGACTCGATATTTATTCAAGTAAGTATGTAGTTATATCATCGTTTGTTATCATCTCACCCACGCCCTTTGCTTATCATTTTCCTACATTTTGTATTAACTTGTCGAAAAAGCGTTTTGTAGGCATCTTTAATGACATATTTGAATATTATCTAAAATGTTGAAATTTCATCTAGATTACGCTATAGAATCGATTTAAATGGAAATTGTTACCACCTTAAATTGATTTATGAACATTATATGGAATTTAATGAGATTCTTTTCCTCTTTATTGATAAGCAATTACTTTGTAATAATTTATTTTGAATTAAAATTTAAATCCTGTTAATAATAATAACTGAAGGGTTGATATGATTAAATGTTAAACTTATCTTAACTGCTTTTCTAATTGGTTTTGTTAGTTCATTGGTAATGGTAAATTCTTGTTAAATTATAGGAATTATACGATAGTAAATATAAATAAATTCCGAATGATTGGGAAAAAATTCTTACTTATTAAAGAAATGTATTTAACAGAAAAAAGAATTTAAGATGAACTTGAAAGAATAGATTTTTTTAAACAATAAATTATGTAGATCGATAGTCTCTTAAAATAAACTATATGAGTTTTTCTCTCATATATAGTTTATAAGTACTTTTCGCCTGGAGAGGGCAATTTTTGTCTGAAGAAAAAAGATATAAAACTGCTATAGCTACTGCTGCTCAAGAAGGAAAAACATTTTTAAATACTAAATCAATAATTTTGAATGTGTTCAAAAAGCAGCACTTTTCGTTTAACTCAAAACATGGTAGAGAGCCATAGAATATTGTTCAAGTCAAAACGTTGTATATATATCGTTCGACATAATATTATGGGTTGCCTACGACCATAAGAATTGAATTATAATTAACTAGCAAGATACCAGCCTAATCGGATATTACAGTCAGACACCTGATTATCCTAACTGTTTATAGCGGGTCCTATATAAACCGGAGACCATAACCTCAATGTGGATGGTAAGGACAGCTATTACTTTTCAGCTACAGGCACCTGAGAATGGTCGGGCATAATGTGACCAAAAACCGTGGAACTCCCAATCCCCGTGGTACCCATTTTTGTTTCAATAGTTATTCGGTCTGTACGCCGCTCGTTGAACTATGGTAAGGAACGTTGTAAATTCCTAGGCACCACTGAACTAGCTTTGGCGGGTCGCCAAAACTCGTAGGTACATTTCCCATTGTAAAAACAACAGTAGATAATACTACGGGGCGCCTACGATCGTATGGGATTGAAATTCTGGATTTCCTCATTCAAAATAGGACAACCCTCCACCAATACAATGCCCCGACGCATCCGATGGAGGATACTCGTACGGAAGGCCTCTAGATTAAAATGCTGAGTGATATTACATAAAAACATTAAGTCATATGATCATACTATATTTGACAATTTATAATTTCTTTTAATAAGTCGACTAAAATCTATTTAAAACCTAACCACAACATAATAAGCCCACAATATTGTATATACAATAAAGTTGAAAGCCCACATTTTTTAGACTAAGCTGCTTGTAGCTTATAACATTTTTTTTTATTATTTTCGATTCAAATTTCTACTATCTTTCTTAATTTTAGTTTTGATAGATTAATATTAGATTTTAACGCTGTATTACTAACCACCTACACGTTTTTTTTTTAACTTTGCAAATGTTGGCAATCTGTATATTATCTGCGCGTTTACATGTGTATGCCTATTTTAAAAATATTTGTTGATATATTTTATTTTGGGAAGAACATTGGGTCATATAAAATCATGACGCAGATCAGTCTGTCTATAAAATTTCCCTAATTTGTTCCCTAGGATTTTTTTTGTTTGGGTCAAGTACTCGTATGTGTGCATGCTCTGTAGACACATTTTGATCATTGTCTATTTTTATACCTTTAATAATAAGTAAATCAAATGAAGTTACTTAATAATACTAATAAAATCCTTTTAAAAGAAATAAACATAAATTCGGAATATGTATGCGTCATTCATTGGCAATAGGATGACGTGGTAGCATTTAATACGTTCCCACGTCATTCACAATAAAAATAATCAATAATCCTTACTTAACTCGTAATATACCCCTTAAACGAAAAAAAAAAATTTACGCAATAGTTTTATACACGTATAATATTTTTTAAGTTATTTATTTGAATTTCTTAAAATTAATAATAATTGAAGTTGAAAATGCTAGAAATACGAAAAAAATAATTTTGTTTTGATTCAAGTTGATTGAAGGGCGTCAATTTTGCATCACACACTATGAGTAGACAGTAAGTTTGCTTTTTGTTCAAAAATAGATACTGTTCTATTTGAGTATTGAGTTACAAAACAAAAATATATGAGAACACAAATACCAGAGGGGATTATACTAACCCACCCTCATTTGTCTGTCCGATTCATATATCGAGAAAGGAACTGTTTCGCTAAATATGTGTTGTGGCATTGAAATATTTCACATATCCTAGCCTAGAAAGCGTACTGGACACTTGAAAACGGAATACGTTTTTCTGTGGTCAAAAGAGCTTATTGGCCATAACCTTTTTCTATTTCATATCTTGTTTTTTTCGTCGAATTCCTAGACATTGCATTTATTACTCTGGCTTATTGAATCGTATACTAGCGTTTCTAGGCTTTCTACAATTTTCTCTGAAATGAGTAATTCCCAATTGCGTAGCGACAGTTTTAAATTCATACAAAGTCGTTTAGTTAGAATTGTGTTTCTAGCTAATCTCCCACTTGGGAGACGTTAACCAATATAAACGTTTTGTAATTGATATAAAACTACTTGTGCCTGCATAGAAGAAGAAGAAGGGTTGTAATATATGTTAAAATGTTCATGATAGTTTATGATATTAAGTGGGCAAATCTGAATATAAGCTCAAATATTTAGGGTATAATGTATGAACAACTACAATTATATACTCTTAAATACTCGTATATGATAATTTCTGTGAATATTAATTTTATTATCTAATATAAAGTGCTTTTGGTATAAAATATAAAAGGTAAAAATGGGATATTCCGTACCATATTTGACTGTCAATAAATTTAACAAGTCATTAAATTATTAAAATTTAAATTTAACATTCTCAATTTTTGAATATATGATAGCATTTGAGATTTATTAATAATGTTATGGAATTCTCTTAGTACAATGCTATATGGTGTTTATTTAAGAGATTAAAAAAGTAAATACTTGTCGAAAGGGAATGTGAAGATGTATTTGGAGGTTTTCTTGATCTGCTGAACATATGTACTCTGAAAAATTCGAGACCAAGGTCATGAAGAAATTTCTCGCTATCTTAGATGAACTATTGTACATTTTAAAACAAAATAGCTTATACTGTCCGATTTCGATGCGTTAAGAGCCAAGCATCAAAGTCATGTAAACCCAGCCAAATATTGAAAACAGTTTTAAAAATATTCAAGTCCAAAAAATAAATTTGATCGAAAAAGATATAATAATTTTTTGTGTGGACACAATTAAATTTTGACATAGCAATTTTCGAACCATATACTTGAAAGTTAACATACGTGTAATAGCCGTCCCACTACAGCATGGTCCTACGCTAATTTCCAGAATTCACTTTACTTTCTTTTCCTTATCCCGTTTGTATTTTTTTATTTAACAAAACACTGCGAAAAAAAACACCTTAAAAAGCCATCAACCATCAGAAACACGGAAATATCACTACTAGATTTCGGAAGGAAAAACCGATCGTGGATAAGCACCCGTTTTGGTCAAAGATAATAACCCGTAATGGACATAATGGTCGCCCAACCATCTGCTAACCGAGGACAAAAACATGATCTTTAGAACATTTGCAAAAGGTTCCATGCTCCGAAAGGAATATTAAAAGGGACATAGATACTCGTAAATAATACAAGTATTATTGATTTTTCAAAAATTAAAAATTCGATACTTGAAAAAAAGTGTATGGTGGAGGAATCAAATTCATTTTTTTTTTGGAGTTGCACTTACAATTATTTTGATTGTTTTTTAATTTATACCGAATATTTTGATGGAAAGATATTTTATGCGTTTTTTAGCTTTCCGGAAATGTGGAAAATGAATTTGCAGATATAAATTTTTGATAAATAGGATATTTTTTTTAAAAAAAAGGCATGAAATTCGAGATTTTTTTATTTGGCGCAAAATTTAATTTTGAATAGCATAATTTGAATAAATCAGCAAAAAATAATATTTTTGATTTTTTTATAGGTTAAGGTAGGCAATAATATTTTATTGGGTTTTTTTTTTTAAAATTTATACCGAAAATTTTAGTTAAAAGACAATTTACGAGTTTTGTAATTTTATGGAAATGTGGAAAATGATTTTTTTTTGCAGTTGAAAATAGAAAATATTGAATTTTTATTGAAAAATCTACATATAGTCAAAAATTCAAATTATAGAAATTAATAAAAGATATATTAGGTTTGGTTAAGATTTCGAATGTTTTCCATCAATTTTTGAAATGGTTATTCACAAAAATATGAGTGGGGAAATCTTCTTTCTCCGAAACGATAGACAAAAGAAGTTTTTTTTTCTCAAACGTAGTAAAATAAGCTTTCGTTTGTAAATGAGTATTTAGATTAAGTAGGTTTTATTAAATTTATTAAACTGTTCATGGTTGTTTTAAAAAATATTATTTTTATTAGAATTATTTTAATATTTACAATATGAAAATTTAGAATTTTTATGTATTTTTTATTATTGTCTTTTATGTATAAAGAAATAAAATATCTAAACTACACATATAAATATTTGGGTCGAAGATGAGATAGGGAGAAAGGAGGAAGGAAAAGGAGCTTAACAAACGTGAAAGTTACCATTTTTTTTGTTCTTGATGACATGCTTATATAGGAGCACTGCGGAGGCGATGATGGTGAGGGGACGGTGGCCATAACTCACAGCCAGTATATACAAAGTATATATTCTTATTTTTATAAGTTTCTACTGTTTTTTTAAATAAACAAATTTGATAACATAAAAAGCTAACTAAAGGAAAATTGCACTTGATTGGAGGTGAGTTGAACGGTTCTCCTCTCACGGTCCTTCACCGACTCCCGATATCACGTATGGCAAATATACATCTGATTACTTCTCATGTCGCCATATGGCCTTCAAGGTCGTGGTGCTGAAGCAGTGACCTCTGGCCTATGTTCATGTGGTTCCTACTATAAAACAATAATAAAATTCTGGAATTATCGGCTGGCATTGCTGCCAAATGAAGTAAAATGAAAGGCAGAATCCAAAGAAAAAAAGTTTTTACTTGACTTGATCGTTACCAACTTAACTAGATACAACTTTTGAAACTAGGGTCAAGGCCCGAACACGTTTTGTTAAATCTTAATTTCATATTCGTGACTTTTTTCAATTTATATCAAGCATTATCAGAGACTACCAAGTACCCCTTATAATGCATTTAACTTTTAATATACACCAACACGAAATATCATTGAAATTATTCATATTTTCTGCGATTTGCTCCTAATATTCCGTATAAATGTAACTTTTAGAATAAAGAAAATAATTATAGTTTCAAATGAATAACTTTATCAAAATTGATTTCCTAACAAAAAATCCATAAGATTAAAATAAATTTTAAATAATATTAATACGCAAAAGTTCATTAGCACTTCAGTCAAATTGCGAGAACGATTAGCAAATACTACTCACAGTTGTCATTTATACTTATTTTTTCAGAGACTATCGGAAAATAAATATATAATTTTTTTTGTAATTTTACTCTACAAACAAACAGTAGTCAATAAAATTGATAAAAGTCAATAAACTTTAGAAATGTGCTTTTTTTTGGACATGTAGAAAATTATTAAAAGTGATCAACAATTTTTTGTAGCATTTTTTCTATCTACGTAAACTTTCTGTTTTTGAAGGTGTACTGTAAATACGCACTACACTGTATTGTATGGTATATTTACAGATGTAAGTAAGTATTTGCATATTTAAGTATTTATAATCACTTATGTATATACTTCAATGAAGTAAATATGCATTTATGAGTAAATGACTCGTCAGAGAATATTTATTCAAATTGATCTCTTTCTTGCTTCTCTGAG
Organism: Atherix ibis; assembly: GCA_958298945.1. Taxonomy (NCBI): domain Eukaryota; kingdom Metazoa; phylum Arthropoda; class Insecta; order Diptera; family Athericidae; genus Atherix; species Atherix ibis. Next base: position 77,794,936 of record OY282606.1, on the reverse strand, counting down.
TACCCCTTTTATTTATTGTCTATGTTTTGAAGAGGAAAAAATAGACAGAAAGAGAAAGAGAAGTATTACAAAATGTACAAAAATTAAATGTATTAGTTTCTGTGACCCTTTGTAGGGATCTCATGCGTTCTCTTTAATCTGGCGGTGGAAAAAGAGATTTCTCACTCCGGCATAAACATGATGGGTACCATCCTCATTAAATTTGCCCAGATTTTAGCATACGCCAGCGACATCGACTTTATAAGAGAGCCCCTAGTTTAGTAAGTCTAAATTATTTCGATGGAAAAATCAGACTAGTCTTGCCAGTCCTCATGTATTCTTCTTAAACTTGAGTCCGCAAGAACCCTTGTCTACGTGGTGCGAGAGGAGGATCCTGCCAAAAATATATAGTTCGCTACATAAGAATGGACGATTCCGAAGCCTATTGAATGTCGAAATCCTGGAGCTTCACCACAATCGCTCGGTTGTGGATAAAATTAAGCTCAATAAGCTCCGGTGGGCTGGGAACTTAATCCATATGGATGAGGAAGATGGTGTATGCTCCATTTATGGTCCAGGAAGGTGAGGTAGGCCTCTGCATTCGTTGGAGCGATGGCCGGACGACATTTAGAGTTCTTTGATTCAGCGGGTCTAGAACGGACTTTCGATGATGATGACGCCTTGTAGAGCTTTTTTGTAGAATTTGCAATTTTGAAGATTGATTTTGACTTCGTTCCATGTTTTCCCAACACTGGTGAGTCAGATTAGCATGGCGCAGTTCTAGGAATTACTTGACCATCCGTATTTGCAACTGCCCTGCCGATTCCATTTCAATACGTGTCTTCAAACTTCATTTAGATTTGTTTGTTTGTTTGTAAGGTCTCTGAGACAAGAGGCAGAAGCCTTTTTGAGGCGCCATAACTTTAAGCTCATTTGGCGATTCCATGTCCCGTGTGGACTTGCATTGTAAGCTTCCTTAAAGAAACTGAGCAATAGTTAATTGGAGGTAAAAGTTGGAGATCGTTAAATGAAGCATATTCAAATGTTTTATAAAATTAAAGACAGGGTTTGCACATGGAATGGTTGGGTCTAAAAGCTACACAATGTCAGAAGTCCTATTCAAAAATAAATTCCGGATTAGGTGGAATTCGTTTAGAATATGAGAGATAGTAAGTTGAACACCACAAAAATTACACGAAGGACGAGTTTGGGTAGAGAAGAGGAAATCATGGGTAAGTGTGGTATGACCAATTTGAATACTGAGAAGTTTCTTTGCCCAGGATTTTGGCATGGTTATTGAGTAGACTAGTTTGCCGATGTTTGGCTAACGAGTGGAAAAAATCTACCGTTGGTTCAGCCTGGTTGTCTGCGCACGGGTAAAAATGTTAAATATCATTAACAGACTGGACAAGATCGGAATTTCAGTAGGACGGTGAAGGGCCGCTTCCGCCAGCTGATTAGCCTACTCATTACCAATATGCCCACAGTTTGCCGTAGAAAGATGAACTTTCATTTGATAAGATTCCATATTTAATTTTGCAATGTTTACCGCCAATAAGCTGGATGTGTACAAGAGTGGTGGTGTCACCCAATCCATCCACCTATTCTAGGGAAAGTTTTTATGGATGAGTGGATTAATATTTATCTCTTTGATTCTATTTAGTATCATAGACGCCCTCAACTCAGCTCCTAACCACGGTTTCCAATGCGGATGTGGTAGGGAGGTTTGGAAAAAAGATGAAGAGTAGATGGATCTCTTTCCAATTCAGAGATCGTTGTTAGAGGAGGGAGAACGAACTTCTTTTTGAGTAGGTGATAAATAAACCGTGTTTCAAGAGATTGTGAACCGGATAATTTGGAAAGCGAAAGATTTTATGGATTAGGGTCTCGACCAATTTCAATATGGAAAGAGTCCACAGGAGAAGAACGGTGTGCTCCACTGGCTAGTATAAGACACCGATCGATCGTTGCTTCAATTTGCCTTTGTCTTGCTACTGGTATTCTTACGCATAAAGTGAGGCGAATGGAGTAACTTACCGTTTGGTAGGGAGTTAGCTACTCTGATTGCCTCACTTTGTACAATGTAATCTTACATTTACTACCAACCAGAATCTTCACTATAGACATGTATTTTTTGTGACGAAGGGAGTTGGGGCCATACATGTATTTTTTTGGATTCATGCATTCAGTCAAGAAGTAATTTCATTTACTTGGTTATCCCACATATACTCGATAGGATTCAGGTTAGGAATCTGCCATGGGCATTTTCGAACGATTTGTTTAGTCTATCGTTATCTTGAATAAATAATAAATTGTCACGGATAAAAACCGCATAAAGTGGAGCATAGAGCGTCTGTGAAGCACTTCCAAATCTGACAATTTTGTTGCTACGGTTTTCAGTTCGTTCCACATTTCTCCCACACTGGCGGTTTTACTTAGCATGGAATTTTGCTCAGAAATTTTTCGACTATCCGCTTTTGCGATTGCCCTACAGTTTCTATTCCAATGCTTGCTTGCACACCTTATATGAGATTTTTCTGAACGTATGGCACATACATTTTTTTTTTCTTATTTTTATTTCGACTGAAATGGGCTGTTGATTGTATATTTGAAGTGCAGGTCTATATTTTTAATTTTGGATAGTCATCATATTTTCTAAATAGGCGGTAGACAATGATTGACAAAATTTTGGACTTAATTTGTCAGATTTTCAGTGACCGGCCACTTACCACATCCATATAAAAGAACCAATTTAACGTTGGCATTAAAAATTCGTACTCCTATACGCGTGAATAGAATTGATGAGCTTCACACGAAGCTGAGCAAATGTTCCTTTGACTTTATTAATTTTTGAAATAATATCCTCCTTTGCTCCCGCATCTATTGTGAGACCGTCTAGGACATTGCTCAAGATGTCATCAAGAACAATTAAGAACAGAACTGGTGATAATTAACAGCCCTGCCCTACCCCTACAACGGTATTGATGGGATCTGTGAGCGGGACAATTTTGTTACTGAAAATCCTCTTATTAAGATTTTATCAACTTGAACAAAAATCAAATGAAAAATAATTAATTCCAACCGACCATAAATAATTACTTTTTCTATCAAAACTACTATTTCAATGTATTTAGTATTTTTTGAGACCGCTCATAAGTATTACTTATGATAGAGAGAGGCTATCGGAAAAAAATTGTTTTCTTTTTGACAGGGGGTGGATTGTAAATGTGAATTTTCTTACAGAAAAATTACTATTGCAAGAAAACCAATTTTTCATGTTAATTAAATTCATTATCTTTAAATTTAATAAATTTTTTCCTTAATATTACTTAAAATTGCTTTGTACAAAAGAAAAATTGGAAAACTTTCAATTTTCTTCTGGCGGATTATACTGGATTCCAGTAGATAACGCCAATTTGATTATATCAATTAACGAAATTGACAATCCCCATTTTTCCCTTTCATCCTTTCAACCACAAAAATAAATTTTTTGCGAAATTTCTGTTGTTTAATTTTGTATCGATTTTATTTATTTTACATTTTTTTTTCGCATTACTTTCAATTTTCTTTTCTATCGTGATTTAATGGAAATATTACGCATTTGAATAAAGTGAAATTATATCTGATTTTGTTGATGGAGCGTTTCAGCTGAAATTATTTCATCCCTACCCCAATAACGTTGAGAAATTATCCCTTAAGGAATGTTTTTTGGGAATTATTTTATTTTCTCTCTATTTAGTAATTACATACATTTACGTTATTATTTCTTTCACACCGTAAATAATCGATTAGGATTTCATTCTCGATGAAGCGGGGGTGGTTGTAAGAAAAAGTTTTCCTTCGAAGAAATGACATTTTCATCAATTTTCGCTTTGGGTCATAATCAATATAATTTGAATGGTGCTATTAAGGAAATTGCTTAAAAGAATAACGATTAAATAAGAAACTTAAAGGTCCGTAAAAAGAAATTAGCACAATAAAGTGGAAAGAAAGGAAGGCAGATTTTTAATTTGTTTAGAATAAAAAAATCCTCATTTTTATTAAAAATTCTCAAAATAAAAACTACATACTTGTGGGTGTAAACTTTTCTTATTAAATTACTAACTGACTACCCTGCCTGTTCTTTTATTTGTAAGAGTGCAAAATGTGGACTAAAGCAATTCGAGACTAAATAGATTATGCGAACCTTGTCAGATTGATGATCGGTAAATTTTGTAGAAAAAATATCTTCGAGCACAAATTAGAATGAGCAAAAAAATTAATTCATCAAAAGTATTTTGATTTTTAATGAAATCTCTGTGGACAAAAAAAATTGATACTTTCAGCAACTGTACTATGATAATTTGTCAAGGATAGAGGAAAAAGGTTTACCAACGCGATCAAAGGAGGATTCCTTTCAATTCAGGAAGAAATAAAATCCAAGAATATAAAAATGATATCCAATTCCCAATCGTATATAATTCTCTGTTTCCTTTATCGTTCTGTCATTGTAAATTTTATTCAAAAGTTTATCCTAAAATCCTTAAGGGATAAATATCCTTTTGATATTGTTCTCTACCAAAATTATCAGTCTACAATCTTTTATAGAGTTATCAGATTATGGGTTTTTATTTAGTGATAAACATGTACTCGTAATTTGATAACGATAATGGAGTTTGTTTAACAAATTGGGTTTTATTTATAATTTTGTTTTAATTTTCGAATGACAATTTATTTAAATTCATCTAATTTTTTTGAATTCTTTAAATTCTATCTACATTAGTGCGTATTCTATTTATATTTTAATTTCTTGACGACTATACATTTTTTTTAATTTCATGAAAGAAGAAAGATATTTCTTGTTTATTTATTTTTTAACGGCAAGCATAAAAAGCAACAATTTTAATTAATTAACTTTAAAGTTGATGACGCAACCTTGAAGTTAAATATTTACAAATACCACAACTTTGGCAACAGCGTAAATCGGAACAATTCTCGGCTGTACAAAAAAAAGAATTAATAATTTATGTTTTTTATTAATAATATTCTGGATTTTTTTTACTTTTGACGAACTGAAAAATTCAACAAATTTTACATAGTTCAGTAAAATTAAAATTGATTTCAATTAATAGTAGGTATAATATAAAACTAAAGTTGGCAGTCTTGCAAGGAGTCGACCGATCCTTAGATGGGAGGGTTGCATTGGATGGGATTTTAATAGACTCGGTGTTAGAGGGAGAAAGTCTTTAATAGAGAAATTTGACAAACTTTTCTCGACAAACGTACCAAACCTACAATAGGTTGTAGTGTGTAGTGTGCTGGTACCTACAGTGTATAAATGCTCAATTTATCATAATTTCAAGGGATTTTTTTAATAAATTTGAAACAAGAAGATAGTCATGTGCTTGAAAAGTTGCACACTGCAATGAACGAATTTTTTTAATAATTTTGATACTGAGTGTCCCCAAATTAACAACAATTTGTTAGTGTATCAATTAATTAACTATGTTTAAGATTCACTAAAATCAGCACCAATTATTGATCTATCGACTGCCGCAATTGTAAACAAGAAAGTGAAATCCGTTCCAAGTGACAAAGAAGTGTTCATTAATTTATTTCCAAAAGTTGGAATGGGTGTACCGATGGTACCTATCAGGTTTAAATCGTTAGATTGAGTTGATCTTTGGCAAAAACATTTTGGAATGACGAAAATGTAAGGTCCAGTTTCAATTAAAAAATTTAATTTAGTTAAAGGATCGAAAACAAGTAAACATCAATAGCCCAGTTTACCATTGTCCTTGTTAAAATATTGGTAGAAGAATTAAATTTACACGGTGAAATCTATTTAGCTAATTTATCCCCAAACTTATGGTGATACCAACAAAACCCAAAAGAACGTGGACGTGAGTTAGACCTAGACCTGGACCGACAATTTAATAAACAATTGAAAGAAATAATTAGAATAGTAATATTAGGAACACATAGGTCAATTTTTTTTAAAATTTTTTGCAGATATCTTCAACTACAACATCGTAATAAGCAGATTTGAATAATAGTTTGAATTAACGTTAAAAGTTATGGGGAGTTAGTATCCATCGAAGTTTCTCCTGCTACCGTGTGCTTATGTTAAGCATCAGTATTTTAGTAGAGGATAGTTCTTGAACAAGGAACTAGAGGATAGTTCTTGAACAAGGGGATTAGTATGATCGGAGATACGAGAATGGAACTTTTTATAACGAGACACGGCCACATCAAAAACAAATGTGACTTCAAGATCACAATGAATAACAGTATAATGAACATAAAAGTATTTTTGATTCAAGGGATTGGATTCGACAGGAATTGGAAGGCTTAGTAGGATCCCAGAGTTCTAGTCCGTAAGTCCGGATGGGTTTCAGTAGGGCATTGTATAAAAGTACTTCGCCGTGTATAGTAACTTTAGAATGTTTGTCTAGAAGTCAAAGTAGTTGTATGTTAGGTATCGTCTTTTGAGTTCTTGTCTTTTAAGTCTTTTATGTGGGTTCCATGTCAAGCGTTTATCTACGTTCAGTCCCAGGTACCGAACTTCGGGTGTGCTGTGGTATTTTGTTGCCATTAAAGTATATGGGAGGACATGATGTAGGGCGGAGAGTAAGTCACGTAGGTAGATTTGCGTTAATTAATTTTTACTCTCCACTTGGTAAACTAGTTCTGGAGGGTTTGGATTTAGATTTGGAGAATTTCGGAAGCTAGATGTCATCGGCATATGTAGCGAAGAAGCTATTGAGACAGATTGGGATATTGGATGTATAAATGTTGTAGACGATGGTGCTAAGTAGACTTCCCTATGGAACACCAGCCGGAGAGATATTGGAGAGTTCGTTGGATTCGTTTACTTGCAAATATCAGTTGGAAAGGAATGATCTTAGGGCTAGGAAAGAGGTAGAAGGAAGGATTTTCATAAAATTTCAGTGTACACTCACATATAATATATAACTTACTAAAAATTGTTCAGTTGAAATCGAGGGTAAGCCTACACTCTATATGATAGTATATTAGCACACTATATTCGATAAAATTTTTCGTCAATTAAGTAGGATTTAATGTGAATAGTTTAAGTTTACACTTGATTGTAATTTTAATTGTAAATTATTTGGAGTTCTTTTAGTTACTTAAAATGATTGTTTGTAAATTTGTTAATAAAAAAACATTAGAAATATAAAATAGAAAAATATGAATACAATAAAAATAAAAAAAATAAAATATAAGTAAAAATTGTCTTTCATTATGCACGCTAAAGACTATTTCGAGCCAATTAATTTTTATTATTTTTTTTTTTTTAAATTTTAAAAAAATCAAGTATTGATACTCATTTTGCAAAAACTTTTCACTGATTTGATTCGTCACGAAAATTTACGTAATCAAAAACATTTTAGTTTAATTTTTAGCATGAATAAAGAATTTGTATTGAGTATTGGTAGTATTTTCTACTCTTATGATAAAATATTAATTTTGATGATAGTACAACTATAGTTGAATACAACTTTTAGTTAAAATATTTAAATAAATGTTACATAATGAATGCAAAAATAAAAATCTTCAGACCACTTCTTCCCCTATTGCTGAGAGCACCTTCCTTTCAATCTCTTTGGAACGAAATTATTTCACTTCATTCAATTTGAATTATTGATGAAAGCCTAATTCTATTAAAAATGTTGAGTTTTGTTCGTGCATTTATAATCAGAGATAAATAATAAAATACGATTGGGCAATTCAATTTAATGAATTCATTTTAAAATGTTCAAAGTTTCTATTTCAACGAATAGTAATTGTGGTATGTCCTTTAATTCTATTACAATTGAGTAATATGTATGGCTATTTAGGCAGAGGAATTTAACTGATAATTTTCTGTTGTGGAAGCAAGAAATTCTCTTACTAACTTATTCACGATGGAATACCCAAAAGAAACAAGAAAATAAATGAATTTTAAAATTAGTTTTTTTCTTGATCTTTTATCGTGTTATTCAGGTTGATTTTTTTTCCCTCAACTGTTACTATAGTGCTCCTATTATGGTTAGATAAATTTTCCCCAAAAACTATTTTGTATAAGCAAATAAATAAATTTACTGGTATATGTATAAAAATTCTGCAAAAGTTTTCGATAAGTTCTGTTCTTGTAAATATTCTTCCAACTTGCTGACATTCTTCCTTTTAATTTTTATTATATTTCTACAATCGTATCCAACTTAAAGGATTTCTAAATATAAAACGATTATCAGATCATGTTAACTCAATAGTTGGTAAAACTTTTCGAAATTAGTTTGATTTTGATTTCTGTTTTAATGACTTTTCAAAGTAATAAACAATTTTTTTTTTGTATAAAATAAAAATAAATTAAAACTAAAATATAGAACTGTGAAGAAGAATTTTATTCGTAAATGACATAAATGACTTATAACTCGCTTAACCTTATGACATGTAATAATAACGTTTTCTTGCTTTAAATAAGAAAACGTTCTTATTAACTATTTTATTCCACTTTTCATTTATTTTTATTAATTCAAGAATCTGATATTTCCGGCCAACTATTGGGTGTATAACTTAAAAATGCGGGATTTTTGGAAAACTTTGAGTGTTTATTTTGAAAAATTGTTACAATATATTTCATTCAAAATATTGTCCATCGGAAGCCACTACTTTTTCCCATCTTTCTGGCAACATATGGATTCCGCGCCAAAAAAACTCTCCGGTTTTGAGGCCAAGAATGAATCGAGCCAATTTTTGATGCCCTATTCTGAAGTGAAGCGTATTCCGGTGAGGGCGTTTTGCATGGATCTAAAGAAATGGTAGTCAAGGTTAAGGTCTGGGCTATAAGGCGGGTGAGGCAAAACTTCCCAGCCACTGTTTTCTAAATAATTTTTAACCGGTCTTGCAACATGAAGCCGAGCGTTGTCATGATGGAAAATTATAGCTTCGTGTCTGGTCGCATATTCCGGGCGTTTTTCGGCCAATGCTCGCTTCAAACGGATTAATTGTGTTCGGTAGAGGTCGCCTGTGATCGTCTGGCCCGATTTCAATAGCTCATAATAGATCACACCCTTCTGATCCCACCAAATACAGAGCATTACCTTGGCGCCATGGGTATTTGGCTTTGGCGTTGATTTGGCTGGTTGGCCGGGCTTCACATACGATTTTTTGCGCTTTGGGTTGTCGTAATGAGTCCATTTTTCGTCGCCAGTAATGATTCGATTCAAAAACGACTTCTTTTTCTGCCGTTCAAGCAGCATTTCGGACATGCAAAATCGCCTTTCAACGTCTCTCGGCTTCAATTCATATGGGACCCTATTTCCTTGCTTTTGGATGAATTCTGCTGCTTTCAAACGTTTTGAAATGGCTGCTTGAGTGACTCCCAATGATTTTGCAATTTCTTCTTGAGTTCGACAACAGTCTTCGTCGAGTAATGCCTCCAAATCTTCATCTTCAAACTTTTTTGGCTGACCTGGTCGTTCTTTGTCTTCCGTGTCAAAATCACCACTTCTGAACCGCACAAACCATCTCTCGCACGTTGAAATCGATGGAACATATTCAGGATAAGCTTCGGTGAGCAATCGATGGGCTTCAGCTGCACTTTTTTTCAAATTGAAGAAGTAAATCAATACTTCCCGCAAATGGGACTTTTTTGGTACGAAATTCGACATTTTTGAAGCAAAAAAAAACTTTGTTGTTTACACTATTTCGTTCGATGGCTAATCGAGAATGAATGACAGATGTTTAACCTCCAAAATGCCATATGAGTTATTATTAACACAAACCATGTGTAAAAGTTATGCCATCTGTTGTCAATCTCGCATTTTTAGGTTATACACCCAATATCTATCGCTCAGGTCTGATTATCTATCGAAAATTGTTATCACTGAACCATATCAAGGAGACCTAATATGCGCGTATTTTTTCATTCATATATCTTCTAACAATACAGGAATAGGAAAGATAAAATAATAATTTTAACTAAATATAAACAAATAAAAATAAACCTTTTTGTCAAATTATTGTCTGAAATGGTTTATGAGAAAAAAAAATGTCTTACGGAATTCAATAAAGTCCAATAGAAAATCAAATTTTATTATTCCATTCAAACAAGTTAAATTTAGGGTTAAAAACAACAACCGATAACAACTTGGAAAGAAAAATCCGTGAAAAAAGAAAATGGCAGCCAACAGAGCCAATTCCATTCAGCCTAGGTTATTCCACTAAAAACACCCCATAATAAAATAAAATCTACTGTTGTGCAGGTCCATGTTGGGTTATATATAAATACAATGGTTGAATGATTAGTAGCTGGCCTTAGCAAGAAATGGTGCTGATGCGATTAAAAGCACTCTATTTTTTGTAAACGTAACCTGTCATAAGAATTCTGTCAAATTTGTGATTGGAGTGACATCCATTTTAAGTGGAAAACTTTTGTGATTTTATATAATCGAGCAGTGATAAAAAAAATTGTTTTTGAAAAAGAAAGCTGAGGCTATGGGCATCTCAATTGAACGGGTACAGAACATTTTAACTACTTGTTTGGATATGAACAAGCTTTCCGCAAGTTGGGTCCCACGGTTGCTTACAATTGATCATAAACACGATCAACATAGTGTTTGGCGCTGTTATAGCACAATCCGAATGATTTTTGGCGTCGATTAATCACTGTTGATAAAACATAGATTCATAGCAGCAAATCAGAGACTAACGTGGTTTTTGAGTAGCGAATCAATACCAAAGAAGGTTCAGGCAACTTTATCGACCAACAAAGTCATGGTCACAGTGTTTGCATGCAGCATAATCCATGATTATTACCTTGAAAAGGATACGACGATTAATAGCGAGTATTACGCCAACTTTTTGGATCATTTCAATAATGCTGTAAAAGGAAAATTGTCCGCATTTGGCAAAGAATCATATTCTCTTTCATCAAGACAATGTACGCAAGCACACTTGTGTCATCGCCATGGCTAAATTCCATGAGTTAGGATACAAACTGTATATGAAAAATGGCTTGGTGGCTTAAAAAATAAGGTGATTGCTGAAACAAACGCTTATTTTGAAGGGTTGGAGAGATCATAATTTTTAGATGGGATACAAAAGATAGAGAAATGTTGTACTTATTATATCGAGCTAAAAAGACCTTAGTTTTAGAAATAAAATAAATTTTACATTTAAAAATATTTTTTCCATTTTCAAGGCCAGGTATTAATCATACACAACTCTTGTATCATTGGGAACTCTTGGCCGCATTCAAGAAGAGGGTCATCCAACGAATATTTGCACTCTTACATGATGATGGAAAATTTGTCCATCAACGTTCCTTTTTCAAAACCTAACATTGAAAAAAAGATTTTTGAAATTACTTTTTCTTAAAAATAGTTGATGTCATTGTCGAAGTCGTTTCTTTTATTTAATGAAGATGCACATGATCTTACACGATTCAATTTAGATTGTGGTTGATAGTATAATCGAGATTTTTTCCTTGCATGAGAATTAATATTGGCATGATCCCTAAACTAAGACTATGGCCAATGGCAAAGTCGAAGGTTTTTTTCTGTCTGACTAAGTTTTATATTTGAATTTAGACTATGTTCTATATAATAATTAATTTTGTTTGGTACTCCAATTCAGAGATTTTTCTTTTTAGTCAATTTGTACAGAGATATAAATTGTACGCATATAAGAGTCATTTTATAAAACAGCTAAAAGAGATTTTATACAAATTCTTAAGAAGCCATAAAGTATAAAAATATTATTTAATATTTGCTACAATAATTCAAACTTATTTCCAATAAAACTTACCCATTCTCATATGTTAAAAGGACATCTAATTTTTTTGTTACGTAAGAGTAGAGAGAATAATAGATTTTTCTTTCCTGAACCTTCAAAAAAAATCATAAACAAATCTACGTTCATACAAAAATATAAAGCTGTTTTTTATTGATTATTTTAAGGGAAAATTATTTTATGTTAAAAAGGGCAAAGAAAAAAGCTTTTACGATATTGCCGCTTCAGTGAATTTCTTAAAATAAAAATGAGTTCCGCCTACTTACACTATTTGCAATTTACTCGTACCCACTTGCTAATATATTTTACTAAATTAATGTACAAGTAGTATGTATATATTACTAGAAAGAGATTTTCTTATAAAAACTATGTGTGGGTATGTGTAAATGATAAATTTTCTTTAAAAAAAAAAAAAAAAAAACAAAAAAGTCGAAAAGGGGATGTATTTGGAGTAATTTATTAAAATAGTCAACAAATTTCTACTGTTAGTATGTGTGATATTTGAATTTTTTTCAATATATTTCATATGTATTTGAACTGTTTTAAGGCTTGACTTCAATAAGTGTTTGTTATTTTTGAATATTTATTATTTTTGAATAAAATAATTTAAATAAAAATTTAGCTTACTCAAACAACTAAAACGAAATTAAATAAACATACAGAAATATTTAAGCTTACTTTATTTAATCTTTAAAAAAATTGAATTTACCTCACTAGCCCCAATATGTTGAAAAAAATTTGGTATTACCCTTTCAATTTAATGGTAGCATTCAATTCCTACTGAACATGCTTGATGAAAATTTTCAATCCAAGTCGAAGACTGCAAATTGGATGAGTTGAATTTTTCTATCTAAATTGCCTAAAAATGGTTATATTTTTTCAAAAGCATATTCTCCCCATACGGGTATAATGAAGATTCTCGATTTTTCATGGTTTTTTTGGCTAACCCTTTTTTTTATAGATTTCTTTTCTTCCCTCTAGTTATCCACGTAGTACGAAATAAATGCTTTTAAATTTTTAGTTTTCAGTTTTAGGTTTTTTGAATTTCCTACATTATTTTTTGGATTTATGTAGTCAAAAATAATTAAATGCTTATCCACATAAGTAGATAGTTGGACTAATACTATAGAAAAAGAGTCTAGAGTAATAATATTACGAGGTGTTACAGTAAAGTAATGAGCATGGCGCTACTAAGAGCGATCTGGGAATAGTGAGGAAGTACTCTCCACAAAGTCTCAACCTCGTCCTTTAACAACACGATACTTTAAGCGTACTAAGTTAAGTGGTGTTTTTTTATATTGAGTTATGATATATAGATTTTCGAAATTTGGAAAAACGACGAGACATCAAATTTTTTAATAAGCTTTGTGTATCCTTACGAACTTTCGAGTTTAACTTACAAAACATTGAATCAAAAGCATAAGTTTTCCCTTGGAATAAAGCATTTTTGGAAGGTTCAGAAGCAGTGACTTCGCTCAAGAAGGACTTCGGACATCGAAATAATGATAATGGGGAACGAATAAGGCTCTTGCGAAGTTAACTAGTTTTATAAAGAAGTCCTTGAAAGGCTGAGAAATAGGGTTCTTAGCGTCAAATTGAACATTGCCAACACTTGAATGATCGACTATAACAACGTACCCCCTTATCACACGGCCATCGCTATCAACAAGTTTTTATCGGTAAATGGCATCCAAAGAATTATAACCGTGGAACTGGTGTCGAACAACGCATCCGCCAATTTATAGCTGCTTAAGGGAACTTTGAAGAAATAACATTAATGTATAAAAATAGAAAAAAATGCTTGTTAAAATTAAAAAAAAAAAAAAAACTTATTGCAAAGAAAATTAAATAGTTTGCAATTTTGGACAAAAAATAATTAAGAGCAATAGTCAGCTTGAAGTGTTGAACTTGGTTGTTTGTTACCTAAACAAATAGAGCCAACCTCAAGATTGGATGGAGAAAAGATTAATGGACTAGATTAGTTTAGTTCAATTATCTATCGATTAGTAAGTCTATAAACCAGATGTTTTTAAGAAACTCATGTCATCAATTCCAACAACAAAAAATAAAACTGAAAAAGAAAGAAGCCAAATGGTTAAATAAAAAACCTCTATAAAAAGGTATGGTCAAGTACCGTTATGAAAAACATCCCAGCACATTTTTTAAGGAGTCTTGTCAATATTCCTTTAAAAGAGCAGCAAACTTTTTCTCACAGTAACATGCAAGGTATGTTCAAAAAGTATCGCGATTTTTTTTTTTTTTAAATTATTTATTTATTTATGAATATCTATTTTGTCCCCTTCAAAGTAATCCCCATCAGCTATTATACACTTATGCCAATGTTTTTTCCATTCCTCGAAGCACTTCAAGGATTGGAAATTCGATGCCGTCTTTATCTCCTCAATCGTAGCGTAGCGTCGTCCTTTCATTAGGGTCTTCAGTTTCGGGAACAAGAAAAAGTCACAGGGGGCCAGATCTGGGGAATACGGTGGCTGCGGCAATATTAGTGTGTTGTTTTTGGCCGAAAATTCGCACACAAGCAAAAGCCAATTTTTGTTCTTCCACAAATCCGGGCGTTTCTGACGGATTGCCTCGTGCAACTTGCGCATAACTTGCAGGTAATATTCCTTATTGACCGTTCTACCCTGTGGCAAGAACTCATGATGTACCACGCCCCTGTAATCGAAGTAAACTGTAAGCAAAACCTTCACATTCGACCAAACTTGGCGCGCTTTTTTCGGTCTTGGCTCCTGCGGCAGCTTCCATTGGGATGATTGAGCTTTGGTTTCCACGTCATAACCATAAATCCACGATTCGTCACCAATTATGACCCTCTGGAGCAAATTTGGGTTGTCACGGACAGAGTCCAACAGCTCCTTAGCAATGTTAATGCAATGCTGTTTTTGGTCGCAATTGAGCAATTTTGGTACGAATTTCGCGGCGACCCGTCTCTAACGCCTAAATCATTGGTATAAATCGAATGGCACGAGCCAATCGATATGTTTAAGTCTTCAGCAACTTCTCTAACGATGATTCGACGATTGACCAATACTATTTTCTTCACTTCATCAATGTTTTCGTATGTTGTTGACTTGCTCGGGCGTCCGGCACGCTTTTCGTCGTTCACATCTTCTCGGCCTTCTGAGAACATTTTGTACTACCTATAAACGTTGCTTTGGTCCAAGGTAGCTTCACCATATGCCACAGTCAACATTCGGAATGCGTCCGCGCAATTAATTTTGTTTTTCACACAAAATTTGATACAGATTCTTTGATCCATTATTTGTAATGGGTAAAAATCGAAGACGAGCCAAAACACGTGCAAGCAAAGCAGCTGTCAAAAATTAACTGAACATTCAAACTGATCGAACTTGTCGGCATAAGTGAGAGACATGAGTACCAACATAACGAAAATCGAATAAACGTCACCCGCGGAAATTCAAAATTCACAATACTTTTTGAACAGACCTCGTGTATTTATATGCTCAAAAAGTATGAGTATATCATGAACAAGGCACATCTACTTATTACGTTAATTTAAATTTAAAAAAAAATTAAAATAACAAAAAAATACAAAAAAAAGTAAAATACAAAATTAGTAGCTACACGTACTTGTATTTATTCATGTAAAAAAGAGATTTCAGTTGTAAACACAAGCAAACTTTTTTAACTAAAATCCAATAAAACGTATTTACTGCATTGCAAGGAAGCCTAAAAGTGTACCTTATCGACTTTTAAGTTGTTTTTTCTTATTTTGCAAATTTTTTTCTTGTTTCTATTTTAAGGAATGTTTTCTTCTTTAAAAAAAGATACTGCTCTTGATGGAATTTTCTAAATATAAAAATAAATACCACCTCCACGTACACATATGTTCGTGGAGCTACAAATAAGTTCGTATTTATTTACAAGTACGAATGTTGTCGGTTGCCTATCAACTTTCCATTTTAATATGAAAAATATTCACTAGTCCTTTAATAGTTTTCCTTTCTCTTTACCATTATTGTTTTTCAAGTACTAAAAATAAGTATACATATACGTGCATAAATATATAGAAAATGAGATTGCATGTATATGTGTATGTCGTGTTTGCTGATGTATGGCGCCGGTTAAAAAAGTTGCAATGTTCGTGCTTAAGACGAATTAATTTCGACGGCGCAACGAATCGATTCATATACGACGTTAGGAAGGGGGACGAAAAAAGGAAAATATAGAATGGGCCAAGTGGGCTGTTCTGGTTAGGGTTTCCGTATACCCTCATCCTTGCTGTTTAGTGCTTGTTATTTGCTGCTTTCTGCTTGGCTTTATGGTAGCAACACAATTCTAGCGGCAACTGCAAACTGCATTCAATTGTGACTGTCAAAAATTTTTAAAACCTATACAATCTTATTGGTATGAACTAAATTCCGACGACGGACGCCAACTGCTAACTGTTCAATGGCCGAATAAGATCTTGTTTTAATTTTGCAGTTTTAGTTCAATGTTTTGTTATCTAGCAGGATTTTCGTTTGGCAGTTGAAATAGAAAAAGAAATAAGAAAGACCGACTACAATACTTGTAGTTATATTAAAAAACTTAATAAAATATCATTAATAAATAAATTATATTGCTATTATATTTAATTGGTTGATTTGTGCGAAATTCGTTTATTTTTGACAGTATTTTCAGTTTCAGTTTTTAGTGCTTGTTTAGCGGTTGTTGCTTTTGCTGTGCTTGGTTGGTTTGGTGTGGCTGCTTACTTGCAGTATGCAACTTACTGCTTCTAGTATAACAGTTTCTGTTTGCAGTATGCCTTTTAGCGCGTTTTGCTGGTTGATGATCAAACATGAGTATTTGTGTTAACGTGAACACTTGCTGTCTCACACCTTTTATACAACTGCTCGCGTAATAACTTATTTAAGAGTGCGAAGTTTTTAGCTGAGCGGTTGTAAAAAATGAGTGATGGACAAATGTTGTGGTTAACATAAATACTCATGTAAAAATGCCATTTGGTTGCTGTATAACAATTACTTGCTTTTGGCCTTCTGTCTGCAGCACTTTCCGTCCGTCTTCAGGCTGAGTGCTCGCTGCTTAACGTTTGTTTCTTCTGCTGGCAACACAATTTCAACTGAACTGAAACTGCATGCAGTAAACCGTTATCAAAATTTTAAAACCTATACAGTATTATGGAAATGCACAAAACTCCAACTGTTTTATTGCCGAATTAGATTTTGATTTAAATTTTGCAGTTGCAATTGCAGAAAAAGAAATAATGGAAACTAAATACATTACTTGAAAACATCATTAATAAATAATAAAATAATATTGCCATTTTATTTAATTAGTTAACTTGGGTGAAATTCTTAAATTTTTAACAGATTTTCAGTTTTGTTTCAGTTGCCATTCGAACTGTGTTTCTACCATTACAGTTCATTCCTTTCAGTATGCATCTCGACCACTCACTGCACGCAGTATGCGTTTCCGCTTGCTGTATAACACTTGAAGCCTCTTTCTTAATACATGCAGCATGTATTCATCTGCTTCATCCTGCTTACGACATGACACTTGCTGTCTGTTTCTTACTTCAGGCAATATGTTTTCTGCTGCACTCTGCTTGCAATAAGGTACTTACTGATCCCTGTTTTCCGATTGCTAGTTCCTTGTTGCTTCGAGTTCTACCACATGCCATGCCGTTGTTATCGATTTTCTTTCCGTTGCATGCACATCATCAGAAAATTTTATAAAAAGCCCTTTTCGAAAAAGACCAACAATTCTAGCTGAAGTCAGCCAAAATAGAATAATATTGCAAAGGGATGCCGAAAACAAAATGAAAATACAAAAACAACAACATTTGGAATAATTCACATTTTATTATTTTTGCTGTTTTCTTGCGCTTTTTTTCTCTCCATAATAACAGCGAATTTTGCATGTGCATTTTCAACGGTATTTAAATAATCCATGCAATTCGCAAATATCAAATATGAAAATAATAGAAAAAATTATATTGTATATATAGAAAATAGCTTTTATTATTTGTTTATAATTTTGCATAAACATCGAGTTTTTATGTGCACAGGTACTTGTACACTAGTGATGAGGGATTATAGTGAATATGACATGCAAATATTATCTAACTCATAAAAACGATATCGAATTTAGTTGTTTATGAAATATTCAAAATTAATTAAAATTTCTAGGCTTAAAAAATACTTAAAAATAGTTAGTTTATTTTATTTAAGAAATAAAATAAACTAACTATTTTTAAGTATTTGTTTTTCTCAATATTTTTTATATAGTCTTAGGGGATTGCACTAACACGTTTAAGCAAGATTAATAAAAGTTTGAAAAGTAGAATCAATAAAATTTCAAGATGCCAAAAATTTTATTAAAATTTGGATTAAATCCAAGAAAAGAGGGAGATTATTTTTCTGACAAGAGCTTGATATTAGTTTCATTGTTCATATAATATTATTTGGTTATGGCCATAAAGCTCTTCAGCTCTTGTTTAAAAGCTCAACGGAAAAAATAATAAATGAGGTAAATATAAGTAGTTTTTAGAAATTTTCTCCAAATTGAAAATTTTTTGAACAAAGAAAATTAATTAAAATTAAAATTAAAATCTTTGAGATATTATGGGTAATATTTTTTCAGAGCATATATTTTTTGTTCTTATTTGCTAAGGTCTCAAATGTTATGTGTTATACTTTTCTGGTAATAATTGTCATTGGAAAAATGACTAATTTAATCCTATAGTCTATTCACATAAAGCCTATAAACGCACAATCAAAATTAAGACCAAAATAGTATTCGCACGATATCCAAGAAGACCTATTCGAAAAATATATAATGTAGGCGCATCTAAGATCTAACCTAAGGTCAAATGGCCTAAAAAATTAAAACAAAATTAGAGCGCGCAAACCTGGACAAAAGGCCGTTTCATAAGCATACGAGGTCTGTTCAAAAAGTATCGCGAATTTTGAATTTCCACGGGTTACGTATATTCGATTTTCGATTTTATTTGTGGCGTTATGTTGGTACTCATGTCTCTCACTTGTGCCAATAAGTTCGGCCATTTTGAATGTTTAGTTAATTTTTGACAGCTGCTTTGCTTGCACGTGTTTTAGCTTGTCTTCGATTTTTGCCCACTCCAAAAAATGGATTAAAGAATCTGTTTCGGGAACAAGAAAAAGTCACGGGGGGCCAGATCTGGGGAATACGGTGGCTGCGGCATTATTGGTGTGCTGTTTTTGGCCAAAAATTCGCACACAAGCAACGATACGTGAGCAGGGGCGTTATCATGGTGCAAAAGCCAATTTTGTTCTACCCTGTGGCAAGAACTCATGATGTACCACGCCCCTGCAATCGAAGAAAACTGTAAGCAAAACCTTCACATTCGACCGAACTTGGCGCACTTTTTTCGGTCTTGGCTCGTGCGGCAGCTTCCATTGGGATGATTGAGCTTTGGTTTCCATGATTCGTCACCAGTAATGACCCTCTGAAGCAAATTTGGGTCGTCACGGACAGAGTCCAACAGCTCCAATGTAAATGCAATTCGGTTTTTGGTCGAAAATGGGCAAAAATCAAAGACGAGCCAAAACAAGTGCAAGCAAAGCAACTGTCAAAAATTAACTGAACATTCAAAATAATCGAACTTGTCGGCATAAGTAAGAGATATGAGTACCAATATAACGCCACAAATAAAATCGAAAATCGAATATACGTAACCCGCGGACGTTCGCAATATTTTTTGAACAGATCTCGTATACGGAATAGTAGGTTAATCGCCACAGGAGTAAGAGATAGGGCCAGAAAAATTATGAGAATGTAGAATATTAACTGAGAGCAAGGTACTCTAGATAGTTTCGGAGTAGTTCTTATTTTCAGTATATTGATGAAATGCCTCAAATGGTCTAATTATAATTATTAAGAATTGAAGATCTTAAATCCTTAATAAATAAATTTTTGTAAAAGTCTATTGGCTATAACGAGTCTTAAATTACAAGCAAGCAATTTTTTTAAATGTTTACTGCATTATTTCGAATTTGGAACTTTTTTTCTTCTACATCCTTATGCAACTACATGCTTAAAGAGGAACCCTTTAGTTTTTTATCTAAAAATTGATTGTAAAATTTCATAATTTTAATCAAACTTAATTTAAAAAAAGTATCTGTACGAAAGTCATAGTTTCGTATGCAATTCTATGTGCGTCTACGTAAAAAGGATACAGTTTCTATAAAAATTTTATTTTATTTGTTAATATTGATGCAGTTTATCTAGTGTTTATTTTTATCTATCTGTCAGTTTTTCTTTTTCATCTTGTTAATACTATAAATCTGGTTAAATAACTTATTCAGAAGCAACTGTTAGTATAAGATAACTTTTATACATTATTAGGAATAAATATGCCTAAGGTGATAATGTGAAAAAAACTATATTTCTCTTTAGAATATTAAAATGACAAACAAACAAATAAACAAATATTCTTGGTAACTGATAACAGGATACATAACAGCAATAAAAAATCAAAATAACAGCAATAAAGACGATGAACATCGACTAAAGTGCATTTATGCACTGATTTGTAAGATCATTCAACTTTTCAGTTCGAAAAAGAAGGAAAAAAATTAAGGACGACAGTGATTTAGGAAAATACGAGTTCAAGATAAGATTTTATTCTGCTCTATTCAGTGTATTTTTACAGTATGTTTTTGTGCTCCCCTATTCCCCTTTCTCTCTTTCCCATTCTCTTCATACGAGTATGTCTTTCTCTTTTTTGCCCAAAGAAAATCTCTTATTTAAAACTTATTCTGTGCACCCTTAATTCTTCATAGTGTCTACTTTTCATCCATCCACTTCGATTTTCTACCCTTTTCCATCGCCTTATTATAATTCATACCCTCTAAAAATGCATTTATACTTTGTATGCTGCAAATAAAGTATCCGCTTCCATCATCCTAATAATTTTATATTCTTTATTCGTTTAGATGTATTTCTTAAATGGATATGTGTACGTTAATACATACTTATCGGCTTGTCGTATTTGCATACAAACGTGAATTTATACGGTGAGTTTTGAAGTGCATTCGATTGCATTTGGACGTCTGCGAAAATATTGCCTCGTGCTGCCTGCATTAATTTTGCTTAATGATGTTTGTCAAACTCATGATATTTGGTGGTTGATTATTCTTATATGGCAGTCAAAGCATTCATTGCATATTTCTTTGAGAACATCTTATATATTATGGAGAAATTTTTTTAAATTTTTAATTTTTCTGCAGACTTTGTCGCATGCACCTTTTTGTCGGTTATTATTTGTAGTTGCTTCCGTATTATGCACTTTGAATATTATGAACTATAAACACTAATTTATTGTCTCATAAACACTTAAGGATCGTGTCAACATTCAAATGCTAATCAACTTATTTCCGCTAAAAGTTATAGATGAAATTTTCCATCGTAATTTAAGCATAACTATAAGAAAACGTGTCAAAAAATTTCAGTGTTATTTGCAACCGTTTGGTGTTTTTACTCCAATTAGTCATAAATTCGAATTTTTTTTGGTTTTTATGCAAGATTTAATTAATTTTTGATATTAATAGATTCAATAATATTAAACCAGAAATTCCTGTAAGGTTTTTAATATCTAAAATAACAATTAAAAATATATTTTTTCTCGATTGTTTTTATCTTTAAAATTTTAAAAATATTTTGCAATCCAAAAAAAAGTAGTATTTTTAAGGTTTCTATAATCTATAAAAATAAAATAAAAATTTATTTTTGTAGACTAATTATTTTTATCTATAAAATTTTAAAAAATATCTTTTTTTATGGTATTAGGGTCCGCAGTATTAAGAGAAAAAGATTGTTTCCTTAATTTTTTTTTACTGCAGTATCAACAAAACAAGAACCTTTTCTTGATATAATTAAGGTATTTTTATGAATTTATATAATTTGTTTCTATAAAAAATTGAAATTTTTCTTTTGAAGGCAAGTCGTCAGTGGTTTTGGTTTTTAAACAAAACCGATTACTATAAAAAAAATTATTATTAGAAAATTTTAAAACTTTAAGGAAAAAACTAAAAAAAAAAGTATTAAAAAAACAGTTTAATTTTTTGAGAATAGCTAACATTTAAAAAGTTATGGCTAAAAAATAAAATTTAAAAAAAATTATAAGACAAAATAGATTTTCTTTTTAAGCAAAATGTAATAAAAATGTTAATTTTTTTTAAAAATATAGTAAAAATGATTTTTGCGAGGGTGGGAGGGGTGGTGGGTGGAAGTTGGTGAGGTAAGGTAACTAAAAAGGTTTTGTTAAGAGTATATATGTGCATGTTTAATTTAATGGGAACAATTTTTCAAACTAATTAAAAAAATAAAATTATAGGAAAAAACCT
Organism: Atherix ibis; assembly: GCA_958298945.1. Lineage (NCBI taxonomy): Eukaryota > Metazoa > Arthropoda > Insecta > Diptera > Athericidae > Atherix > Atherix ibis. The sequence goes on along the minus strand of OY282606.1, from coordinate 77,772,809 downwards.
TTACAAAATGAAAAAAAATATTTTGGTGATATCATCCAGATTATAATCCTTAATTTTTGTAAAAAGGAACCCTTTAAAAAATTGAGAGATAGAAAAGCATATAAATTTTTATAAAAATGAGAGAATTTTTAGATGAAAAAGAAAGTGAATGTCAACAATTTCATTTCGCTGGTGGAAGACTATAATTGTTAGGATAAAAAAATCTTCCTTTTTTTTTAATAAGAAAATAATATATTAAATTGCACCTAACATACACAAAATGTACCCTTGTAATTTTCTATATGTGTGCATCTGTATTTGTATTTATGTACTTATGTTATTAAAAAAAAAAAAAAGAGTTTGTTACGAGTACACAAATTTATAGCGGGTAGATTTCATACCAACAACTGCACCAACCACGAGTAAAAAGTCGTAAATTTCTTTATTGAAATAATACCAACTAATCCCCATCCCTATTCAACTGATAAATTTTGTGTGTATTTTGTATAATCAAATGTAAGAGAATTGAATGAATTCTCTTATCATTCTTAAAATAATAAATCTACTTTAAAAAAATAAATCAAAATTACAGAAAATCAATTTAAAATTGATGAAATTTTAAAAATTCATAATAAAAATAAATTTTAAAAATTCGTAAAAAAAACGTTCAATTTGTAAATTTGCTAAAAAAAAATTCCCTCTCTTTTTAGATGTATTCAGCTCTCTTTTTATATAATTTTTCTCTTTTAATTTATGAGTCAGATAGTATCTAAATTTGTATAAAAAATCGCGCGCTAAAGATGATTTTTATTCCTCATTATTATAATAGAAGAGCACATTTAATTAAAATATTATTAATAATAATTTTAAAATAAATACGTACATATGTATTTATTATATCAGTACATACATACATGAAGTTTAGGTCGTTAGTACATCCATAGATGTACGGGTAAAACAGATACACGACCGAAACAGACTTGTTATTTGTTATTAATATTATTATTGGTATTATTCAATAATTTCCAATAAGTTCCGAATTCTTTCGATATATTTTTTTATATTCTTTTTTAAAAGTTATTAACTCTCACTTTTCAATTATTTTTTTTAATATTCAAATTTTCTTATGTTAAAATGTTTTTACCACATCTTGATAGTATGCTACTACTATCACCACTACTACTACTACTACGACTGCTACTATGAGAAATTTATAAATATATTAAATAAATAAACTAGTAGACAGACGAAAACAAATAATTATCCTACAAAGTAAATAAACAAACCAATCGACTATGTTATTTTGTATAATTTCAGTTTTGGACTTATTTTATTTTATTTTTCTGCTAATTTACTTTGCATCCAAATATGTGCAAATATTTCGAGAATATTTTTTTTTATTATAATACAATTAATTAGCACACAAAAATATTATACGACAAACCGATATGGGTAGACCTTAAAAAATAGAAATTTATTTTTCTCGACTCTGTGAAGCAAACAATTTGCCTTTCCGACCCTAGAATAATAATAATTCTCACAATATTACCTCAAAATAATCAATTCGAATATAGTTGATGAATACTATAAAAGTAGGAGTGTTATTTAAAACTCGATTGTATATAATTTTTTGGCTATTAATGATTAAATCGAAACTGTTATCATCATTATTAGAATTTTTCACTGTCGTACATATTACATGTGTACTAGCTTATCACTATTTAAGTAGAATTATTAATCGCATTTATACGAATATAAATAATTAGTATTGTCGATGCACAGTTTTCTTATTGAATTTTTATTTTTAATAAAAAGTAATACTTTCTCTGTGGCGATAGAACAGAACGAGGTAGAAAGAAATCTTGACGCGATTATAATCGACCGGCGCCTTACGACTGTCAGAGACACTGTTTGCTTCCCAAATCGAACTCAAATGTTAGGTCTTAAATATTATTATACAAAATAGTATCTACCACCACTTTTTCCATAAATGGGGATTATATACAAATATAGTGATGAAGAGAAATCGCCTATGTTTCACTGCAATTTAACTAGCAGTAAGAATGTATTGCCGCTTTTGATCTATTGCGCAAGTGCTTTCATTTTTAAGGGATGCTCTTTGTGTTCAGGGAAGTACGAAAAATTGTATTTTTTTATAAAAACTTTTATACATTTTTTCATAGAGAATTTTATAAAGTTTTTCACGGAATTTATTAAAAATTTTCAATTACTTTTGCTAATTTCCATTTACAAACTTTATTTGAAAGTTTTTAAAATTTTTCGAGGTTGGGATAAAATTTAAAAATTTTTAATAATTAAATTTTTAATTTTTTTTTTTAAATTTATGTACCGTTTCTTTAAAAATATCAAGTCTATAGTAATTAAACAAAACGTAAATTATTTTGAATTTATTATCAATATAAAAAAAATTCAAATTGACCTAACTTAAAATTTGTAATTAAAAAGTCCCAAATAATATCGTAGAAGAACAGTTGCATTTATTGTTACAATAGTAAAAAAATTTAAGTTATGTTATTGTTATTACTTAATATTTTTAATAAAAGAGATAATTAAATTTTTAGATAATTTTAAAAGTTGTAAGTTAAAGGCAAAATAAAACAGCTTTTATTCTTTTCTGGTAAGTACAACATCAACGAACAGATACTTCAATTAAAAGGAGGAAATTTTCGTTAAAAACGTGTAGGGAAAAATAACAGAAGATATAATTTGTACCTAGAAGGTCTAGAAATTCAGTGTTTTGTATGTAGTATTCTTATCCTAAAGTAAAATAAAAAAATTTTCACCTCTTAATCAGCTTTTACTTGATCAATCTAGCATTTAATTATTTTAGTTAATAAACATAAAGGTAGTCATTTTTAGGCTTACATGAGCCTTATTTGTTAATTTTTATTTTCTTATTCATAAAAACGTTGTTTTGATTTATTCTAAAAATGTTTTTTTTTCAAATTAGATGCTATTAAAAGATGCTTGCAAAATTAATTCATTTGTGGGTTTATTAGTTAAGAAACATACCATTTAAAAATAATGGTTATATTATACCATTTTATAATGAATTTTTAAATGGTAAAAAAAAATTTTTACCATTTAAAAATTCATTATGAAGAAAAACTGCATGGAAATATTTTGAGAGCAAATTGTTCTAATAATAATAATAGATAATATATGATTAATTTTTTAATCATCTTTTGATACCAATTGATCATATCCTGACTCGTTCAACAATTTTACTGTAATTAGACTATAAAAATTTAGATCAGTTGTTTATGAATGAAATTTTTAAAAATAATAAACAGTTTAAAGCATAAAATCAAAATGGCCAAAAATTTAGAGTAAAATGTATTTTAAATCCTAAAAATTGGATAAGTTTGAGTTTTTCCTTCATATTTAATTAAAAATTTATGGATCCTTTCCTGCATAAAAATGTATGTTTGTAGTTGATAATTGTCTATACAGAACACAGCTTAATATGTGGAAATTTAGAATATTATTCAATCTAATATACAACCAACTATCGAAAGACCCGCTAGATGTCTCTGTTCAATTTCCAACGGCTGTCATCTTGCTTTTTTTCCAGCAAAGGAATGACCTCTTTTCTCGCATATTTTTCAATACGATTATCGCTGTCCAATTTATTATATCATAATAAGTTTATTTATTCATCAAACCTAGGAACATAACACAAATATAAGAATTCGATCAAAAGGCAGACTCTTTACAAATGAGAAACAGACAAAAAAACAAGAATATTTTTTTTTATTTATGATTTTATAAAGCATTAACAAAATACATTTCAATCTTCAATATAGCAAAATAAATTTAAAAAAAAATTGAATTAAATACAATTATTATTAAAAAAGCCAAATTAAGAAACGAATTTTTAAAAATGACAATACTTTTTATGGAAACGGCAAAGCAGGTAGTACTTTTCCAGTACAATTTCCAAAGCCAATTCGTAGTCCATTTCGTTCACAATGTCCGCGAATTATAACCTCATCGCCATCTTGCAGAAATTTACGTACTTCACCACCATTTAGATGAACAGTTTTAGTACCTTTCCAGCTAAGTTCCAGCATCGAACCATAAGATCCTTCTGTATCTCCGCTTATCGTGCCAGATGCCATTAAATCGCCCGGACGAAGGTTGCAACCTGTTACGGTGTGATGAGCAATTTGCTGTACGGCAGTCCAGTACAAGTTTTTGTAGTTAGATTGACAAACCACAGTTGCTTCGGATTGTTTTTCCGCTAAGAAAATATCAAATTAGTTGTTTTTATTGCTTGTTTTTTTTAAACCCAAATTAAATGACTTACGTTTTATGGCTACCTCTAAATTAATATCAAAGTTAAAAGGTTGTTCATGTTTAAGGTACGGGAATACTTCCGGGTCTTGTGGATAGTTTGGAACCAAAAATGGCTCCAATGCTGCTGTAGAAATGATCCAGGGGGAAATGGTAGTTCCAAGGTTCTTAGCTGTGAAAGGACCTAACGGTACATATTCCCACTTTTGAATGTCACGAGCGCTCCAATCATTCATGAGAGTAAATCCAAAGACGTGTTTCCATGCCTCTTGAACTGATACACGATCACCAAGTTTTGTTTCTGGTCCTCCAATAAAGAAAGCCATTTCCAATTCGAAATCGAGTAGCTTACAAGGTCCGAAAACAGGATTAGCTGCATCTGCCGGAAGTGTCTGTCCGAAAGGACGTCGAATTGGTGTGCCTGAGACTACCACTGAACTCGCACGTCCATGATATCCTACCGGTAAGTATTTCCAGTTCGGCATCAGAGCGTTTTCCTTTCCGCGGAACATAATACCAACATTAGTGGCATGGTGGATAGAGGAGTAAAAATCCGTATAGTCACCTATATTCGCCGGAAGGTGCATTTGACATTCCGATTGTGGGATGATTGCTCTAAATATTAAGAAAGATTTAAGCTTTTCTGATCTTCCATGACGTTAAGAAAATATTATTTTTTTTTGTATTTTTACGTGTTTGGACGGATATATAATATCATTTAACATTTGGAGACTATTTCAAAAACAATTTTAAAATAAATAAAAATAATCTTAAAATATATTAAAAATGAAATTAAAAAAAACGTATTTTTAACTACGTAGTTATGACGAAAAGTTAAAAATATTTAAAAATAAAATCGGTAAAATTAAAAAACGAAATTTTACATTACAGAATCTGTTTACATTACTTTCTAACAACTTACTCCTTCGTCAATTCCACGTTGTTTTCAAGTACTGAACCTTTGCTTAAAAGCTCGATGGTTCGTGCCCTAACTATAAAAAAACTTTTCAATAAAATGGCTTTAAGTTTATGTTTGCTTATTTATACCAGTTTTCCATGCTTTATAACCCAGACTCATTAAAATGTTCAGATTTTCAGCTTTCAAGGCGGTCTAAAAATAATATTTTATCAAAAAACCAATCATTTATATTTTCTTTTTTTTTAACTTTTCTAGTCTACTTGCAAAAAAGAATTGGTTTTAATAAAAAAATGCATTTGATCATAGTTCATATATTACCTGAACTCGTTCGGGATAGAGTAAATGGGCAGCATTCATATCGAAAACACTATTTCCTATGGCAACACATATGCGTCTTTGTGGCTAAAAAATATATACGAGTATATTAGAAATAATGAACACCTAATACAGAATGTTTATTAATAGAATTTGAGTTGTTCACAGTATTTTGATTAAATATTGTTATAGTCAGGATGGCCGAGCGGTCTAAGGCGCCAGACTCAAGAGTAATCTTATCCGATTTGGTCGGGTATCTGGGTGTTCTGGTCCTCTCTGAGGGCGTGGGTTCGAATCCCACTTCTGACAGAAATTTTTTAATTTTTATACGTTCCATAATTTTTATTTAAAATTTACATTTAGTTGCCTTTTTTCTAGAACTTTTGATTTCATTTTCGAAAAAAATTGATTTATTCTGCAATTTAACATATTTTTATGTATGTTAAATTATAATTTTCCCCAATTTTTTAGTATAATTTGTTTATTTGATTTTATAAAAATTTTTCTACAAACTGCAGTTTTAAAAAAAAAACATTATTTATTACTTATTCGCTAAAGGGAAATTTTAGATATTTAGACCCCCCAACACTTTAGAGTTTCACAATAACTTACATTTGTTTTTGTTGAAAATACACCATAAGGAAGATTTTGAATTGGAAAATCACTTCCATTCGATACTGGCACAAAACTTTCCATGTTAATTTTATTGATTCTCTTTCTATCACCTGTAATCAGTGCGATGTTATCTTGTTTAGTTAAAAGCCAATTGAACGAATATATTAATAGAGTTAAAACTATTGATAAAAAGTAATATTTTAATAACATTTATTTCGGGTTTTCTTTAACATTTTTTTTGGTAATTATTAAGAGTTTTTTTAATTTTTATTGTTTCTCAACATTTTCATTTTTGTGTAGAATACCAAAATTTTGTTTTTTCTTACGTTTTTATTCGAAAAATTATTTATTGCCAAATGAAAAGAGTAGAAAACACGAACTGACGACTTATCAACTAGTAGACTAGTGGGAACTGCCTAGCGACTAATATTCGTATAAAAATGTGAATTAAGAAAACAAGTCGATGAATAGTAATTACCTTTCGAGTGACCAGGTTTATTTGAGAATTTGAATATATCCATGCGGCGGGGTTCGATTAGAACTAGTTTTCTTATGCATTTTATCTAATAATCGTCGATTTCACGTGTGCATTTTATAAAATGCCAAGCCGATCTCTTCGAGAATTCATAACAGAAATCTAGTAAAAGCGAAATTTTTACTTGACAAACAACTTTGTTGTTTATTATTTTATATTTTCGATAACAACACATTTGTAAGCGATAATCCGGTTCATACTCGTAAGTTTGTTCAGCATTTCTGTATATTTGAAAGATGATTTTAGGTAGGAAGCGTGGTATGATCGTAAAAATGACAGCACAAATTCACATTAGACGCACACGAATTAATTCTCTTTTACCATATTTGAGGTTTCTCTTTCTATGGTCAGTTATCTAGCAATTATTTCAAGGGTATACGTTAAGATAAGGTCTTTCGACTGTGGAATTTCTCGAAAGAGAGTGAATTGATTACTCTTTTATTGTTGAGAGATGATAATAAAATGACAGTAAACTTTGGTTGATCAGTGACGGCCTATACGAGGTCTGTTCAAAAAGTATCGCGAATTTTCAATTTCCGCGGGTTACGTATATTTGATTTTCCATTTTTTTGTGGCGTTATGTTTGTACTCATGTCTCTCACTTATGCCGACAAGTTCGGCCATTTTGAATGTTGTTATTTTTTGACAGCTGCTTTGTTTGCACGTGTTTTGGCTCGTCTTCGATTTTTGCCCATTTTCTACCAAAAACAGCATCGCATTAACATTGCTAAGGAGCTGTTGGACTCTGTCCGTGACGACTCAAATTTACTCCAGAGGGTCATAACTGGTGACGAATCATGGGTTTATGGTTATGACGTGGAAACCAAAACTCAATCATCCCAATGGAAGCTGCCGCTTGAGCTAAGACCCAAAAAAACGCGCCAAGTTCGGTCGAATGTGAAGGTTTTGCTTAGTTTTCTTCGATTGCAGGGACGTGGTGCATGAAGAGTTCTTGTCACAGGATAGAACGGTCAATAAGGAATATTACCTGCAAGTTATGCGCAAGTTGCGTGAACCAATTCGCTAGAAACGCCCGGATTTGTGGAAGAAAAAAATTTGCTTTTGCCATTTTTGGCCAAAAACAACACACTAATAATGCCGCAGTCACCGTAAATCTAGCCCCCTGCGCCTTTTTCTTGTTCCCGAAACAGATTCTTTGATCCATTTTTTTAAATGGGCAAAAATCGAAGACGAGCCAAAACACGTGCAAGCAAAGCAGCAAAACCGAATACGATGATTCCAATTTTCGACCACCATGGGCAATATATCCGGCCTTATTTCACGTATTTGATGCAATTTTAATGCATCAACAGTTGCTGGTTTTTTGACAAAAAACAATGACTTCAAACAACCCTACAAAAAAGTCCAAAGGTGTTAAATCGCAACTCCGTGAAGGTCATTACATATTTACAACTTTTCCCGCAATAAATCAATTATGGCATGGGCTGCATGGCACATTGCTCCGTTTTGTTGAAACCGCATATTCGTTAAATCAATATCTTTCAATTAAGATTTGTACCGCTTACTATTAACAGTAGGCAACTCAATCATCATTTAAAAAAAATAAGGGCCAATGATTCCACTATGCCATAAACCACTCCACATGGTCACTTCTTCGGAGTGTAACGGTTCGTCGTGAATAATTTGTGAATTGGCTTCTACCCAGTAACGCCAATTTTGTTTATTCACCGCTCCAAAGAGATGAAAATGCGCCTATCTTCTGGGTTGTTAAGGCGTATATCTTTCCATGAATAGATTGCAAACCTTACTGAATACAACTGACAGTAACAGAAAATTTTAAAATTTCAAGTATGGCCACACCTTAGATTAAACAATATCTGGATAGGCCAAGATTTTCGTATATGCATCTACGACTATTGCAAATACGGCAAGAAATCGTAGACATGGTTTTTTTTATGTAGATATGACACGCACTAACATCTAGTTTTCATAATAGAAATTTGTTGAATACCAAAACCATAATTAATTTCTATTTTAACTTACTTATTCCAAACAAAAATATAATTTAAACACGACAGAAGGCAACATTTATTTTCTTATAATTTATTATTTGTTTTGTAAATAACATATCAAGCGCTTCAATTTTGTAGACTTTCGGAGAGTTTTAAACACGTCATTCTTCATGAAATGATAGCATACCGAAATGCTTGCATACTTTTGTCGACATTTATTGTAGATACTTATCGCGGAGTAAAAATTTAAGTGCGATTTTTTTAATTTTAAATAGCTTACGAACGCGTGAAAATGTGTACGTTCTTACGAATAATTTTGTATAGAGGCCTATCCAGTAAGGGCCACACGGTCTATTTGAAAACATATCACCCCAATTGCAAAATCCATTACTTAACCAAGTACAACAGTACAGTGTCGGTACCATCTTGGTGGAGCTCTTTGATTAACGTTAATACAACATTAGACGGCAAGAAAAATTTAAATTAAATGCTTTCATATATTATTGCAATGCACTATTCTTATCATTTTATTATTTTAATGTACTTTAATTTTAACTAAATAAATAAAAATGTCTATAATATCATATTAATATTATCGGTATACATCGAGAACATGTGGCTGAAACTGCACTGTCATAATCCAAGATGGAAAACCAAACCAAACATGCAATTATGAAATAGTGAATGTGTGTATCGGTATGCCTGCAAAGTGATTTGCGTAACGCTACTGGATGCTGAAATAGCAGGATAATATGTGCCGATTATTATAAAAGTGACCGGTTCCGACGCCGATTGAAAACTGATATGCAAATACTGTCAAAAATTGACAGTATTTGTCTTCGGGTATCTCTATTATCCCCTATATGTTCCGGCATGATCTTTTCTGTTTATGCTGGGTGTGGGAGCACATTTCTGCTAAAAAACATTGAGCCCCCCGCAATCTTCGCATAAAGCTAGCGAGAAGCATGCCTACTAGAAACACGTGCTCTCTTAGTATGGTCGCCATTGGCCCATATTTAAAAACCCTCCCGTTCTGTCCAACACCCCAGAATACACTTTTGCACAATATTTTGTTTTATTATTAAAAATAGACTGATACAACTGAAATACTATCCGTTTAATTAACGATTACAATTATTCATTAATTTTGAAAGTGAGGCAAGTCCATTTGGGTATAATAAAACATATATTTTTTTTAGCTGATACTATAAACACTCTTGGATAATAAACTTACATTATCAGACACCCACAAAATACAAAAAAGTTATCTCTATTAGGTTTTATCAATATTTTTAAATTTATTGAAATGCAAACCGTTAAAGCTCAAATTATGATGGCGAATTTCATGTTTTAAATATTTCACCCAATAGGGGATGAACGCCAGAAATATACGGAAATATCTGCTGACTTCGATTATGTAGAACGACTAGATTTTGAAATATAAAAATATTATGAATTTACTACTTTACATCCCGCCAATTTACCAGGAATATTTTAAATCACTTCAAAATCGCATTTTCGAAGAAGGCAGAGAACCGGATCTGATAAAAATAATTATGAAATGTGAATTTTTTTACTTTTGCATTCATTATTTCGTTTGTTATAAATAATTTTGAAGCAATTCTGTTAATTTTTAAAAAGTTCAAAGAAATTTTAAATTTTCAAAATTTTACAATTATAAAAAAATTTTATATGCAAGAGTAAATATTTTATTATATAGTATAGAAATATTTTTTAATTTATTCAAACTTCCAACCTTAAAATATCTTAAATTAGAAAATATATGACTTATCCCACTTCCATTAAATACCGGTACGGCACATATAATCAATAATAAATGATTTTATATTAATAAAAATTTGCAGTAAATAAAATTCTTTTGATAAAGAATATTATTTCATAGTCATAGTGAATGTTTTCCCATAAAGAATAACTTTCATAATAAAGACTCTTCCATGAGTAGTTAATTTCCATACTATAAAAAATATATACAATATTTACGTGACAGTATTTACATGAGCTTCTATGGACATATGTATATGTATGTAGGTATGTATTTATTGCTAAAGGGCAACCAAACCTTGCCAGACGCTTTCACATCCATCTGCTCAAGCGGTTTGACTGTCCTGTTGAGTACATATCGTCCTGAGTCGTCTCTATTTCACCCGTATCACCGCATTTCATATTCTTATCATTATCACTTATTATTATAACATATTTATTTTCCCCTGTTCCCCATATTTCACTTGTTTCACTGTAATATATATTGTTATCATTATCGCCATAATTTCCATCTATTATTATTCATAATTATTTTCCCTTATTCCAATTACAACCATATATTCCACTTTACAATCCTATTACCATTTATTCCCGTTTTAATCTTTATACTCTAACATCCTCCTATTCGACGCCATAGCCACTCCCCACCTAGAGCAAGCAGCCATGACGACGACCCAGTATCCCTTTAGTCGCCTCTTACGACATGCAGGAAATACCATAGGGCTATTCTTTACCTCCGACCCTATCCGGACAACATATGTATATGTTTATTTATAGAATTTACTGTGATGTGTAATATTAATTTTGTACAGTTATAAGTCAGGATGGCCGAGCGGTCTAAGGCGCCAGACTCAAGAGCAATCTTGCCCGATAAACTTGGGCGCTGGGTGTTCTGGTCCTCTCTGAGGGCGTGGGTTCGAATCCCACTTCTGACACAGAATCTTTTTTAAAACATAGTTTTATTTTTTATGAGTAGTAATTTATTATATTATTTATCAATATAAATTGAAAAGAAATAGATTTTAAGTTAAGGATCTCATTGATAAATGCAAAGACATATAAGTTTAACGAAAATACTCAGTAGTTGTGAATTGATCTAAAATTAGAATCATATTCTTTGGCATTTGGATATTATCATAGATCAAGGAGTATATGATCTGTGGTGTTATCTATTCAAGTCAAATAAGGAAATTATTTTTATAAAGATAGGAATTTGTATAAGCAGTAATAATAGAAAATATTCTTTCATTGTCAGAAACATCAGGAAATGTATTTTTATATATATTTCATAGTCTTAAATATCAAATAAAAATTGATCTAAAAGCAACATTGAAGAGAACTTCAGAGTACCTTGATAAGGTGCAAACTTTGAATACGCAAATGTATAGTAGAGACATGCTTTAACTGTTTATTTTAACATGTAATACAAGGGATTGTAGACACGTTCTTTTATTGTTAATTTCATTTTGAAAAAAAATACTGTGTCAGAAGTGGGATTCGAACCCACGCCCTCAGAGAGGACCAGAACACCCAGATACCCGACCAAATCGGATAAGATTACTCTTGAGTCTGGCGCCTTAGACCGCTCGGCCATCCTGACAACTAGGTTGATTTTGATTGTGCGTAGAGCGTGTGGAGATCTTCCCAAATTTATTTTGTTAAAACGAATATAATTTTCATCTTCCCAATATTTCTAAAACATAATTTTCATCTCTTTCACTATTATAATTCGTACATATATATTGAGTTTTCTTGACATATTTTTGCAAAATCTCCAAAAGGAATAATCAAGAAAGTTTGGGAATATGTGCAATTATGTAAAATCATTGATATATTATTTTATTTTTTTACAGGAAATTCAACATAGCTTATTATTATACAGACAAATTTTATTTCTCGGAAGAAATATTCGCTGCTTTTAGCTTCCTAATCTTAGTTTTGGTACCGAGATTATATCCAGAAAACATCCATCTCATTGAGGCCTTTTCATAAAATACGTCGCATTAGTTCTGATTTAGTATTGAAAATTATTCAAACAAAAATTTAATTTTAAAAAATTTAAAATTTCGGAGATGAAATCTTCTTAAAATTATCATTAAAGTTCTGTAAATTACAAGTGCAACGTTAATCTCCTTTGTTTACGCATATATATCATTTATAATATAATAAATTTGTTCACACAAAGGGTTTTATGAAGGAATTTTTGTAAGTTACAACTTTACAATAAAATCCTTCGTTTTTACGGTTCTAGAACATTCTGAATGTGAAGGAAACTCCAATGGCACATCGCTTATTGTATAAAAAATCCTCTTAATTAACGGAGTCAAATCGGGTTTTGCCTTAATTATATGTACTAAAAAGAGAATTGGAAATTAATCTGGATAGAAATCTGCTATTTATATTAAAATATATCCAAAAACTCTTTCCATAAATAGTTCCGGTTGTAAATTAAGCAACGAATTAATTGAAAATACACTTTTTTTTCTTCACCATAATTCAATAGGCTTTTCTTATAAGTATTATATTCTACTAACAATATCATTACTAATAATAATATAACCTTTTTTTATATACTATAAATGTTCTTATTTTGAAATGCTTTTCTATTAGAATAATAAAAATTAACCAAAACAATAAACAGCAACATTAAATATAGAATTGCCAACATGACAGCGTACCGTTTTATGAAATGTCATAAGAACTGTCTGTTTATGCAGCCTTAGGGTACGTTCCCATGGGTAGCAGGTTTTTTTCTTTTGAAACCTAATTTCTGTTCTTTTATTTTTGAACTGAAAAAATTAATTTAACTTAACGTATATTTTATACAATATATTGAAACATTTTTTTCCAAAAATTGTGGTAATACAAATGCATCGTACCTCAGCAAATGTTTCACCGTAAATGAGATGCAGCAAACATGTTTCAGTATAAAATTTTTATTAATTTGATTCTTGGACATGAACAGAACAAAATTTTCTAAAAAAATGGATAAATTTCTATACTTAATAAAGATAAATATTGATTTTTGTGATGTGTTAATTTGTAAGGAATATAAAAGCTGTATTCAAGTGGATTAATTTTGCTCAATGGAATGCAAAATTTACTGACAGCAGTAAAATATAACCTCAAAATAGTCAACAACAAAAATGAGTTTACTCCCACATAAACAATAAAAACTGAGTTTATTCACACATAAATAATACTGACAAAAAACGCTTGCGAACTACTCATTTGTTCGAGGTGGTGTAGATGATGACAGCTAGAACTACTCGTGAGTAGCAAAATTTTCCCAATGGAATACAGCTAGTGTTATGGTAGCCACAGCCACAATTTCGCTGATTGTAGTTGGTGCGAAGTTTTAATTTGGTACCGAACGAATCAGTGGAATTGGCAGCACTACCATCAGAAAATTACATGGTTCGACAGTGCATCCTCAAGCATTGGAAAAAACGATCTATTAATCCGATCGTTCGAATGCCGTGTGCAAGCATTATCGTACGATTAGATAGAGTGGGTAAGGGCGGTTCGTGGAAGCGATATGTCCGTGATCTTTCGGTGGTACGAAAGTTTTAATGAAGGCACTTGGTGTTTGATCGTTGGAATTATTAGTCGAAAAATTTGTTCACAATAATTCCATGTTAATTTGCGCTCTTTCCAAATAAGTTTTGCTACATATGCAGTGGATCGATGCCTACAGTGTGTACTGGAAATAGTATACACTGTGGGAAATCGATACACTGAGTCCAAAAAGAACAAAGCAGATACATATGATTATTTTTGTTTTTAAAATCGAGTTGCCCGAGATATAAGCGAGATATATCTCTCGCTTATATAGATATAAGCGAGATTGCGGATTTTAAATAATAAAAAAAATTCAAAATTTTTACTTAAAAATATAACTTTATTAAATTAAGTATTGTCCGTACAGTTATTTGTATAACCGTACAGTATTTGACACGGTATGCTGGGATGGGCTCTTATATAAACTTTCGCAAATAGGGATAGATTCTACTCTCTTTAATATGTACAAATCATTTCCAACTTATAGATATTTCAAAATAAAACACAGTGACCAAATTACGGGTACATATCCTCTAAAAAGGGGAGTTCCACAGGGATCAATCTCCGGTCCTCTCCTCTACACGATTTTCATTGCCTCTGTTAGTGGTTGCTTCTGTTAGTGGTTGCAAGAGCATTTACTACGCGGACGACACTCTTGCAAACTCAACACATGCAAACCCTAGAATTGCTGCGAAATTCGTAAGGGCGGGAACTTCTAGAATACTACAAAAAGTGGAGAATCAAGGTAAATAATGAGAAAACTCAACTGATATGTATCAGAAACAGCCAAAAGGCGACCCAGAAGAATTGCAAAAAAAGCAAAGTATCTATCGAAATCAACGGAGCCAACATTGAGGCAACATCGACATGTAAATATCTTGGTGTCACTTTTATCTCATTACTAAAGTTTCGAACACAAGCTAAATCCAATCTGAATAAAGCACTGAGGCAATCATTTCTCGGATTGTCTTTTTTATTCAAAAGAAAACACTGTTTCTCCCTAAACCCTAAAGTTCTGCTGTACAAAGAATTGATTAGACCAATAATTTCATATGGTTTTCCTATTTGGTTTTCTATCTCAAAAAGCCAGGTGAATAGGTTGGAAACCTATTTTTCACAGATAAAAGTAAATATTACTCCAACAATTACCTTTATGCGAAAACGAGGATGTTTCCATTGTTCCAATATATGCTAACAATTGCTAAAAAATGTTCCAATATATATGCTAACAATTGCTAAGTGCTCGAAATTGAACTACCTGAACATACCATATATCCGGAGAATTGATCGACACGCAGCGTACATGATGCGATTTTGCCATAACCGGCCAGAAACAAATTCAAGAGGCCTAAAGAAGGAGCCACATGCTTAACTTTTGTATGCATACCTCTGAGAAGTATTAACGAAGAGAACGAGTTCTAAAGAACCATTTGTAGGATTCACCTAATCGTTCTTGGTTCAAGTCCGAATTTCTATAATTTTTTTTCTATTTTATCATTTTGTTTTCTGTGTTGTTGCTACGGCTAAAGCGGGACAGCTAATTATATGAAAGAATAATTTTTCCAAAGCTTTTATCTGTTAGTTTTTTTTTAACTTTCAAAATATCTGTCAAAACATATCATGATTTTTTTACAGGTGTCGACTACAAAGTAGTACAGTTTTAGTGATGGAGATCCTGGTGCGATTTACGAAAAACCCATGCATCCTAAAAATGTCACGGTGTGGTTCAGTTTATGGGATGACAAAATTATTCTTCGAAAATGATCGTGAACAGGCCATTATAGTGATTTCTGAACAATATCATGGAATGTTAACGAACTTTTTGTGGTCTAAATTGAATGAATTGAATATGAGTGAACGTTTGTTTCAACAAGACACCGCTCCGAGCCACACAATGCCACACAATGCCATAAAATATGTTTGTTGTGCACTAAATTTGGTGAAGATTTTACACTTTGATACACTGAACTTATTTCTTTGAAGCTATTTTCAAGGAAAAGTGTATACCAATCATACAAGAAAAATTCAAGATCTAAAGAACAACATTCAACAATAAATTGAGGCCGTTGTTCCATTTTTATTGTGGAAAGTCATTGAAAATTTTGACATGCTCATGGAGGCCTGTAAACTGTGGCGTGGTGATCATATGATTAATATGGTTTTTTTTTTACATAATTGTAATGGATTCAACTTTCATTTTCAATAAAAAAATTTGACATTTGCTCACAATAGGCGTTTTCCTTTGGACCAATTTTGCTACTAGTCGGTAGCTGCGAGTAGATGACCAAAGGAAAGTTAAATTCTAAACACTAGTAGAAAAATAACCTCAAAATAGTCAGCAACAATACTGAGTTTACTCACACATAAGCAATAAAAACTGAGTTTATTCACACATAAACAATACTGACAAAAATATGATTCAACATAACCAACGAACACGCAAACTATCTATTTTCACTTTAGCAACTAGAATCCACCTAATGTCAATTGTATGCGTAACTCCCAGTTCAATGTGCTCGTTTGTTCGAGGTAGAGTAGATGATGACAGCTAGAACTACCGACTAGTAGCAAAATTAGTCCGAAGGAAAACGTCTAATATGTTTTTTTTCAACGTAAAAACAAACACTAGATGGTCCATCTTTTGTAAGAGCATCTTCTCAAAGAATGCTTGAAGTTGTTATCTCAGGGAAAGTATTGAAATCGAATGGCATATTGCAGGCGCTGGGTAAGTAAATCCTCGACCATTTAGATGTTTTATTGAAACATTTTTAAACCCAATTTCAGAATCTTTTGAAATGATGTTCTGGCGATGCCTAGTTGAGCAAATCCAAAACGGGTATAGGCAGATGTATCCTCAAGAAATCTTTACTGTACAACTTTTACCACTGCGTCAACGTGCATCGTTCGCTTAGATCGTCTTCTCGGCAGATCCAGTTCTTTCAAACCGTGCGATTAGGTTCCGAATCTTATTATTGGTAGGAGATGCTTTGACATTAAAATGTTTGCGGTTGTTTCTCTGACTTTGAATAATTGATCTTTCACTGGAATAGAAAAACCTCAATGAGCTCAACTTATTACTGAACATCATACATAGTCATTTTTTTAATCTCCAGGGGATGTTCTTTTTATAAACTACAAAAAAAGAAGAAAATAAAATAAAATAAAAAATTGTTGTGACAATTCTGTGCATGTTGTTCATATAGTGATATAAACAATAAATAACAATTTTTTTATCCTTTTTCTTTCATCTACAAATACAATATAAATATTGCACATTGCCATATATTTATAATTTTATTGATTTGACAGTTACAATAATTTACACATATAATGATTTTTTTAAAATTATAATAGAATAAATATATTCAATTTTTCATTATCAAAACATTTTAAAAATCAAAAATAACAAAATAGAAATTTTAATGAAAATTAAAAATAGCTTTTTTAAAAAAAATATATTTATTCAGTTTAAAAGTATTTTCTATTATATTTCAATTGAGAAAATTTGATAAATTAAATACATTCTAATTGGGGATATCCATATTACACTCTCCCGGTCCCCTATTTAGTTTTATATTTACTATTTTATTGTCATTCACAGCAATATAAATTTTTATTTCAAATACAGAGTATATTTTTTCATAGAATTTTTTTTTCATTGTCATTTTAAGTACATGTTTTTACTAATATCTTAAAGAAAATTTATATTGGAATATCTTACCATATATTTGCATAAATTTTTTTCTTTTTGAAAGTAAATTTTTCCATATTAATTTTGGATTATTTAAATATACACATATGTTTATATATTTTTAGTAATTCTTTCATTTTTCTTCCGCATTTTTTTATTTGCATTTCAATCAATTCCTCCCATTACAGGAGAATAAATTCAATTTCATTGTATTCTGATTGTGAGATTTTATTTTTAAAAGTATATAAGATATTTTTTTAAATATAGTTTTTTTGATATATTATTTATAACTACATATATTTCTCACTAAATACTTTTTTTTAATATGTATACATATATTTTTTGAATAAATACTTAATTATTTTTGCATATATATATTTTTAAAAGAAGCAAATACATTAATTATTTATTATGATTATACGAGTATGTATGTATTTTTGTTTGCGAATATATTATTTGCGATTATTTTGTTGTTCTTTCCCAGTTCTTCTCACATTTTTTATTATTAAAAGTACATATGTATATACACATAGACGACAATATATAACAATAATTAATTTGATATTTACTCAATATTATTTTTTAATTATTCTTTTTATAACATTATTAAATATTGAATAATTTTTAATAAATATATTTCCAATTGAATATAATATACATACATTATATAATTTTTTAATCATTTTCTCTTGTTTGTCTTATTAAATGGGATATGCTGATTCTATACCAACTCTTTCTAAAAAAATGGAAAAAATATCGTCAATTTAAAGAGTTTGCTCACAAAATAATTTTGAATACACTCATTTTTCGGTTCTTCTACGGTGTTTTGCTCTTGTTGCTCTTTGCTACTTTCACCTCTAACTTGTTGTTGCTCCTATTTAATTTATCTTTTCTTCTTATTCTCTTCTTTTTAATTATTTCGTTTTGTTTTTAAATTCACATAGAATATATTTTTACATATATAGTAGAGTGTTTATTCCTTTTTGTTCCTATGGTGGTTTCCATGTTCTTGTTTTTTGTTGTAACGGAAGTTGATCTTTTAAAGAAACGGTTTACTTTTTGTTGTTTCTTTTTTATATTCATACATATAAGTATATGCTCTTAATAATTTTGAATCTATCAATACATTTTTTTTTATATCTAATATTATGAAGCTTTTATTAGCTTTTAATATTAATAATAATAATTATTATTATTGCTACTTTTATTGTAACATTTATGATTTATATTAATTTATACTAAATAATTCAATTAATAATTTTTGGAAGCCATATTGTGATTTATTTTGTTGTTAATTATATTTTCTTTTTTGTTTTTAACTCTCTTAAAGATTTTTGTTTAAAAAATTTTTTTTTAAATAATTTTATTTATTTATATATTACACAAATATATATAATTTTTTAATTGCAATTAAAATTTTTAAAATTAGCATTCTTCATTTATTTTTAAAAATATTTTTCATAAATTATTTTTGAAATTATGTATATTTGAAAGTATTAATAATTTTAAATTAATATAAATTGTAAGAATCTATAAAGGAAAAAAACGGTTTGTTTTCATTTTAACTTTCAATTTTACATCAATTTTAATAGTTTTTAAATTTTTTTAATTTTATTAGAAAATTATTCGTATAAATTGAGTAAATAAAAATATTTCAGTAAAAATTTAGTTTTTTTTTTAAACTAATTTTTTTAATTTTTATATAGTAATTATTTATGATTTGTTTTTTGAGGCAGATTTATTAATTAAAAAGTTCTGTTTTTTTTTGATAAGAAATACTTATTGGTTTTTGTAGCTCAATAATTTGATTTATTTTTAAAAAAAATGCTTCGTTAAATTTCAGAATTATTTATTGCGAATTCACTAATTTTTATAGTCCGGAAATTTACGATTTTCTAATAAACAATTATTATTTTCTTATAAAAATAAATTGTTTTTATAAGAATTAACTGATTGTTTTTAATGAAAATTTACTTATTTTTATAAAAATTTACTGAGTTTTTTTATTACATTTATAATTTTTGTATTTACTGAATTTTTTTAATAAATTTATTATTTATTTTTTCACTAGAAATATTTGCTGGTATTTTAGCAGAAATATAAATTTTTTTTATTTTTCTTTATTTTTTATAATTTTTTTTAGTGCTGATTGCGGTGCCTTATTGTCAATAAATTAAAAAGAAATAATTAAAAAATAATTTAGCAATCATTTCCAGTTTTATTAAAGTTATAATTATTTTTTTTAAGAAATTTTTTTTTGATATTTTTAGTGAAAATGTACAAATTTTTCTGTATTTAAATCGAAATTAATATTTCTTAGAAAATTTTAAATTAAAATAAATGAATTGTTTTTAAAAATATTTGAGTTTAGAAATTGACAATGAATTTAGATAGAGTTAATAGTTGATTTCAATATTTTTAAAGAATGAGAAATTTTTAAGGAATAGTTATTAAAAAAGGAAGTCACATTTAAAAAAAGCAGATAAAATATTTCAAAAAATAGTATTTTGGTATAGTAAACAATTTATTTAAATTCAGTATTTCTGTTGGATAATTTATTTAACTAAATTGTTTTTATGCTTTTGTTAATAAAATAGTATGTGAGCTGTGACTTGTTTTTTTTTTAACTATTATTATTAAATTAGTAATTTTCTTATACATTTGACAATTTTTTAAGCCATTTGAGCCTTTGGCATTTTATAGACGGTATTTTTAACCTTATAGCATGTTCAGAAAATTTTAAAAATACCATCTATTTCGAATATAGTAATTTTTCTTTTAAAATATTTAATATTATTGATAATTGTTTTTTTATAATTTTATAACTTTTGCAAACTTTGATGAAAGAATAATTAAGAAAACATTTAATTATTATAGATTCACTGATACTATTTTAGTATTTAAAGAGTGCGAAAATTAATAATAAATCTTTTCTATGAACAGCGGCTTAAGACTCAAAATGAAAGAATAATTAAAAATAAATAGAAAATATTATAAAAATAAAAATACCAAAAATCATATAATATATAATTTTTATTTTAGAAGAATTAATTAATACTGCATTAAAATTAAAATTAAATTAAAAATAAATCTTTAATCATCGTATTCATAATATTATAATGAAATTTTTAATACACATATACGATAATGTTATATGCATAATAAAAATGTCGTCAATTGTTCAAGGACTAGAATGGATTATGGGGTAAATATAAGTGAATAAATTAGATATATTACAAGATTTTCTTATTTAAAAAAATGGTGGTATATCGCAATTGCACAATTGCCCGCCTTCACCATTTTTGCAAAGTGTCTTGCACAATTCATCCCAATTAGGCGTGGTTGACACTGTTGATGTTACACTGTTTGGACTATTTTTCGGATGTACACTTCTGTTCATACGAATTAAACAAGGACTGCATCCGTTTAATTGGATATTAGCATATTTACAAAATAGTCCACAAATGGAATTTACATTTGGTTGTTCACGATTGCCTTTAGTAGTCTTGCAGGTACAAACAGATCCACCTGTTTTCAATTATTATAATTTTCATACGAACAATTTGAATATGATTTCTAATAATTCCAAGTGAATTGATAAAAATCCATTCTTACCTAATGACATATCGCACAATTTTGAACAGACAATCTGCTCGTTATTCGCTATCAATTTTTTCCCAAGTGCTTTGGCTGTCGTGTTGGTTTTACTATCATCACGGCATTGGGGGCCACAGGCTGGACCCCCTAAGCTGGCTCTAAAAAAATAAAACGATAACAATTAATTATTATTATTTTAATTATTTTGATTAGAACTTATTGTACACACGACCAATCATCGTTAATAAGATAATTTTTAAAATTGTTCTAGATTTTATTCAAATTTAATTAATTGATGCTCTGATAATTTTTTTGGTCTGATTGATAAAGTTTAATTAATTTGTTTTTTTGTTTTGTTTTTCTTAAATATTAACTATTTTTTTTTCGTATCTTAGATAATGTAATTAATGTCTGTAACAGATCTTAAAAACCATATTAATATTAGAAAGATTATTAAACAAAAAAGGTAGATAGTGTTTAATCTAAATTGAATTTGCATAGACCTGATAAATTTGGACATTTTCGATAATTTTCATAAAATAATTTAGATTTTTTTTTGTTTTTTGAAAATATAACAAGGTCATGAAGAGAATATTTTTATTGGCATTTTTTTTATAAAATAAAAATATTTTTAATTAGTTTTTTATTTAAATTTAATTTAAATAGAAAAATATTATGAATTATTCACAATAAAATTTATTGACTCTAGTTGGTTTTTATTGCAAACCATTTAATTTTCATTTTATTTAAAAAATGTCCTTTTTTACTTTTCCGATTTGGTGCAAATATGTCTAATGGCAGTTTTTTTTTCTAAAAAACTTGAATTTCTTATCGTGTAAATCAGCAATGAAATGGAATATAAATAAAATAAAAAGAATTTTTTGAACAAAAATCACTCCTTTGAGGTAGAAATTTTTATATTAAATTTTAAAGGTTATCAAGCAAAATATTTGTTAAGTTATACTGAATATAATCATAAAATTTATAAGAGTACATATAAAAATATGTCAGCTCTATTTGTTGTTAATACCAAGAATATTTTTGTAATAAATACACATATTATTTGACCTCTTAGCCTTGAGGGCATCTGAATATCCTCTTTAAGACTATTTTAATAGAAAGGATTTACCAAAAAATCATTTATTCTTAGATAAATTAAAAAAAAAGTTTAATTTAATAATTTGATATGAAAATAATAATGAATTGAAAATTTAAATAACCAATCTTTATAAGTTTGGGAGATTATTTATGTTTTTGCAGAACATTTTGCTCAAACCTTTTTTTTAAGTATATAACAAAAATTATTATCCAAAAAAATCAAAGGAAATGATTAAAAAGTATTTTTTTTAATTGTCCTTTTAAAAATTTACTATCTTAAAAAAGAATATTCTCCTTCTATATAGCGATTCTATGAAGTACGCTTTTGGTATAGTCCTGGAATCGATACCGGCTCAGAATATAATTTAGACCAAATTGACACATTCAA
Source organism: Atherix ibis (assembly GCA_958298945.1). Taxonomy (NCBI): domain Eukaryota; kingdom Metazoa; phylum Arthropoda; class Insecta; order Diptera; family Athericidae; genus Atherix; species Atherix ibis. Next base: position 77,750,039 of record OY282606.1, on the reverse strand, counting down.
ATAATCTTTTTCAAACTTCAATTAGCATTTTCGAAAAAGAATTTTTTTACTATATTTTCCACAAATGAATTGTTTATAATTATTTTCAACTATATATTATTAATATTTATTATTTTAGATAATAATTTTTTCAAAATGTTTTATAGATGTAGATAGTGATTTTTAATATTGCATGTCATATATGAGACCGTCATATTGCAAAATTTCTGAAGGCGATAAATATTGTCACTAAGATCTTATGTACTTACGTCAGTCATAAAATATGTTTTTATATTAATATATGCCAATATACGCATACATTCACTAACTGATATAAACAAAAAATCAAAGCCGATAAGATTTTCTCAACAACGAGCGTATCTGTATGTTTTCAGATAAATGAGGTATTTTTTTTTATAAATCACCCTAAATGATAGCCTCGTCATCGTGAGATGTATTGGGGATTTCTGTATGTCTTATCACTCTGGAGATAGAAAGACCTCAAAACAGTATGTTTGGACGTCATCATTTCGGAACAAATGGAAAAGCTTAACATTTCAAAAAATCACAATTAATTAAAATATAAACAGACAAAAAAAAAATCACAAAACAATTTTAATTTTTATTTTGTTTTGTTTTAAAAAGCATATTGAGTAATATTTTTTAATTATTTACACACTTCACTATTCACTGGTCGTAATAATTCAAATAATTTTGTTACTCACCCGCAGAGCTGCTCACACACCAAAAGCCAATTTTGCACTGTACTCTCGGAAGTAGAAATGTCCCTTTTAGCAATGGTTGAATCCTTATCGGCGAATGGCGCCATCTGCTGTTTGTCAGGTTTTTGTGCATAGTGGCAGGCAGCATGCGCAGTTTCAATGCATACGAGGACCAATAGCAAAATTAGGGCAGATACCTTGAAAAAATGCGAATGGCTATGTTTAGTGTGATTGTATATGTGGTTTTGTGTAGGCGGAATTTTTGTACACAAAATTATGAGAAAGATTGTTGATTTATGATTTTGGGGTGGACTGTGGTGGTAGGGGATCAGTTTGAAATTGGGGGGTGTCTTTTTTGTGTGTGTGTAGGTAAATGTATGGGTTTTCAAAAATGCTTGTACGGAAATATGTATTTTGCAAACGAATTCCGACGGTGGCTTCTAAATATCCTTTTTATTCGTTTTTTCTTCCATTCTACTACTTTTATATATATTTTCCATTTTGTCCTTACGTATTTATACAAAATCTTTATTAGGGTTGGTTCGTTATAGATGAAATATTTTTGCAGTAGTAGTTAGTTAAGGATAGGAAGTGGGCGAAGGATTTGTAGTAGTTATTTGTTTTGATTTTGTCCTTCGGAAATGGTAATGCAGAAACGTTTGGGAGTGTCGAATCGTAAACGTTTATAATATTTGCCTTAGAGCCTCATACTTCCGTTTCATTTTAATAACAATTCCCTTATCCAAACACTACCATTGGAAAATGTTTCAGGCAAAGCTCATTATTTACACACTCCTCCACCCACAAACTGATTATGTTTGGATGAAATAAATTTGCTTAGGAGTTATGCAATTAGTGAATACTTGCAGTTTTATACTATAAAGTTATAGCAGAAGGTTGTGATGTTTTCGCCCCATTATTTTCCTTCTTTCCAAAAAGGAGCGTTACTCTTCATCTCCGAAATGCTATATTTTACTTTTTCATTTCGTAAATAAAACTTTTATGCAGTTATTAAAAAAATTTAAATACTTTGAGAAACAAAAAATAATACAAACATTTCAAAATGCATACGAATATGTGATGTGTTGAGTATTGCGTAGCTTGTCAAAATTATACTTCAATGTTGATTGTCGGATGAAAATAGGATATCAAGGATTTTATTTACAATAATATTTTGTACCAAACGAAACCATCTCGTTAAAATTTGTAAAATGGTACACATTTTGAGAACATGTATGAGCATACCAATACTATCCACCTGACATCCTTCGTATTCTTTATAATATGTATCATTTATTTTATTTTGGATTTTGTACAAATGAACGAAAATTATATAGATATTTATGATTGCAAAGGATTAAATACATGTACACATACTCATATTAATTTTTTCGTATTTGCAAAAAAAATAAGCAATAACTTTAATACTGTTTTTGTGGTTAATTCTAGACAAAAGCTTTATTATAATTTCCTATTTTGATAATTTGCATTTGCAGCCTTTGTTTTCATTGTTATTATTATATTCCTTTTGAAATAAATATCATCCTTCCTATGAATATTATGTAATTAATATGCCAATTTGCTTTCATCAAACGACTGAATCGGAAGTATCCTTTTATAGATTAATTAAATACTCGGTGGTTGGAGAAATATTTTAGAAATACGAGTGAAAATTTATTTATATGTACAAAATCCTTTTTGTGCTTTCTTTTCGTACTCATTTAATTGTTTTGTATTTTTATTTTATTCATAAAATGTCAAAAGCCTAAATACTAAAAATTGGCATTTAAAAAAGATCATTTTATTTTTGGGTCAAGGATTTGAATTTTTAATCCCAAAAGATTTATGCCATTACTAGTGTCATTTTGATTTTGTAGGTTTAAATTTAGGTTTTCTTTTTCATTTTCACGACTTTTTGTTTAAAGTCCTTTTCGTTTTTGTTATTTTGTATGTTTTTCACTATTCAGTATATACGTTTTAGTATTTTATTATTGATCGTATTTTTTTGTGAATGCGTATACCACCATTTTCACAATATCCATTTTGTGTTAATTTGTATTTGTGAATATACGTATTTGTGGTTATTATACCATCTAGTAAACCTCATTCGTAATTTGGTGGACATTTTTAGGTTTTCTACTTTACTAATGAATTAACATAAATTAATGCTAAATGCCTACCTACATTACGGAGGATTTTCTACTGATTGCGTGATGAATGAAAAATATAATTTATCCCACTCTGTGTAAAGTTATAATAATTTACATTTTTTAATGGAATTCATTTATTTTCTTATTTAATAAAATTAAAGATAAACTATTTTGTTTATTTTGAAACAAATCCAAAAACTATGTTGTTCTATTTCTCGTTTTGAGATGAGCTACTTAATTATTTACTATTTTGAATAAAAGCAATTTTTTAAAGGACCATTTGAAGTTTATGTGATTTATCATCATCAAAATACATTACTTTTTACAAGACGTCGGTTTATGACCAATCAATCAAAAGTATTGTATAACAACTTCCAAGTGGTGCATGGATTTATTTTGTTATTGCTTTTATTTTTTTTATTTTTTTTATTATTATTATATTGTAAAAAAAAACAAAAATTTCTTCTATAACTATAAGGAAAAATTTGTACAAAATTTACTAAATTTGATTATTAAAAAATTCAAAATGAGCATAATAATTTCCTGAAATTAATATTACAAAAAAAATAAAATCTAATATCTAAAATAGGTATTTAAAATAATGTTAAAATAATCTAAAAAGTATTAAACTAATCCTTCAAAAATTAACAAACAATAGTTTAACTTCAAAAATATATCCTGAAAAATTAATATCGACCAATGTCCTATTTGTTAATTTTTTAAGGATTAAGAAAATCTACTATCAAAATATTGAACAAATCATAATACGGCTTCAAATATTTTTGAAATATATTTGATAAAAGGTGCCCTTTTCAGTATTTCAAGTATGTATTTAGGAGCTACTTTTTGACATTTTTTTTAAAATAATTATTGTTGTTTTTTTCTTTTAAATTTTTTAATAGTTTACTGATTTTTGATAATGATAGATTATAGAAAATTTTTCTAACCGCATTTGTAGAAATTGAGGTAAAAATTCGATGCGGTATTTTGTGATGAATATCTTAGGTCATCTAGGCAGAAAAGTAACAAGACTGGTATAACAGAATGCAATCTGGCTAAATAGACCTTCAATATCGAAAACTCATGAAAAATGGAACAAGTGAGAACGTCATTTGTGACTAGTTTTTGTTGAAAAAAAGACTTCTTATCGTTTTTTTTAGATAAAAACGCTGTCCTTACAGAGGCCTTAAGTTTGCAAATGAAGAAGTGAAATACAAAACTAGCTTAGGGAGACTTTCAACTTCAAGAACCGATGAAATGTGAACCGATTGAGTGAGGGTTTCTGAGAGGTCAGACCATTATTTAACATTGAGTTTTTGCCAAAAAATAGATTCTTTGTTTACGTGATCTCAGTCCTTGTACGTTTTTCTTATTTCCAAAGATCAAAAACCCTTGAAAGGATATAATGTTGGTACTATTGATAATATCTAAAGGAATATAACTGAGAAACTGCAGCCAATTCCAGTTCAGCTCAGTAAAGCAATGATGTATCAAAATAAAATAAAATATTTGGTAAAAAGAAAAAAGTTACACGTCGTATCATCTAATAAGTAGTACTTTGTAAGATGAGTTAAAAATAAGTTAATTAAAAATTTTGAAAAATGCATAACTGGGTGATATATTTAGGATATTATATATTAAATAATGAAGATGTGCTACATGCAAATTTGTTGATTCTAGGACTATTTAAGCGTAAGGTATAAGGAAGTAGTTACCGTTAAAGTTAGCTTTTCTATCTAGAAATAATTACGTAGTAATTTATAACCACTTCCAACATAGGACAACCTGTTTGTATTTGAAACAATTTTATTTTACGAGGAGATTGAGAGAACTTATCCGAGTTATTTTCCTTAATTCGTTATTTTAATGTGTTTATGATGTTGTAAACCGAAGTAGAAGATATTGTTTTTAATACCAGAAGCCCATAACATGCGAATTTTTACTTGTTCACTTTGTGAGGTATTTTACATACATATCGAAATCATTCTTTCTCATGCGAGAGATATGAATCCTTTATTACTTCTACAATAGATATAGTGGAATTAATTTAATTAAATAATTTTGCGGCATTTAAAAAAATTTATTGTACTTTATTAGTTTAGTAGTTTTTATTTAAAGATTATGGCACTTGTTGAAAAATGTAAGGTGCAATTTAAAATTGAAAATCATTATTATTCAAATGTACGAGTACATGCTTTCATATATAAATAAAACAAACACTTAAGTGAAATATTTTTAATGTGGTATATAGTTAAGAGCTTTCCGTATAAATAAAAAAACTAGAAAATAAAGTGGATGAGCAAACAGGTTTCTCTGCTAAACATTTTTCAACAAAACTCAGACATCCTACAAAATGCAATATGGAAAAGAATGTTCTATGTACTTGTAAAAGTAGGCTTAAACTAATCGTCAAAGTAGGCTCACTCCTTCAAATACAAATAGAACTAAAAGGTTTAAAATTATTTTAATCATTTTGTTTCCTATTCGATCTGACTTTCAAAACTCTATGTTATTTTGGGGTCACTTTAAGCAAGCAAATATGATTTAAAAATAAATAAAATATAATTTAAATACAAATATAATTTTTTATTTCAAAACATGATAAAAATAGTAACGTCAAATCACTTCTACTTGACTGTGTTTTTTTAAATTTCATGCAGAAATATTTTGTATTCATTGTTATTCTCAATATTTAAATAATAGTTTTCTAGTGAATATGCTCTTTTCTTACATAACATTACAAAGATATAATTATTAAGATACGATACCTGACTTACATAGAAATAGACTGTCAAAGTTTAATAATATCTTTTGCACTTTTTAGAATAGGATAATAGCGTCTCATATGCGTACAGATAAAAAAATTATGTAGCATGAAGTGGCTGTATCTGGCATACTCGTATATAGGCCGCTTTTTGGCTCCTTTATTGGAACGCGACCATAGTCATTTTACTGAACTAGTATAACATGAACTTCTAAGAAACAGCTTAAATATAGGAAAGCTATTTCAGTGGCTTTAGCTCATTCACTTTTCGAAAGTAAAAAAATAATTTATTTTTTAAAAATAATGTAAATATGAATACAGTAAGTTCTAGACTTACTTAATTTCAAGTTACGTGAATTCATATTTACGCGTTTAAAAAAATAGTGCTTTTTTAAATCGCGTATTTCTGTTCGGCGCTTTGTTTACATAAACTATTATGTTCATGTGTCATTCTACGATTAGAACGATTATACACGATAAAGTTCGAATTATGGATTATGTAAAAAAATTAGTACCAATGCAATCTACAATAATTACCAAGAATAGAGGAATATTAATAGAAGAAATGAAAAATTATTCGCTATATGGATAGGAGATATGCAGCGACAATACTTACCAATAAGTCTTATGCTTATACAAAAGAAGGTCTTGAGATCTAACGTGTAAAAATAACGATAGTGTTGATAATAAAACATTAACTGCAAGCCACGGATGGTTTCAAAAATTTAAAGCCCGTAATAAACTATACAACATCCAAGTGACAGGTGAGGCTGCAATTGCAGACACAGGGGAAGCTACGAATTTTAACAAGAGTCTCCCAGAAATCACACAAATGAGAATTACCTGACACAACAAAAAAAAGCCAGATCGGTCTTATACCATGTATCCCAACTAGAACAATCTATGCCGGGTTTTAAGGTGTCTAAAGATAGGCAAATACTTTTACTTGGTAGAAATGCTGCCGAGAATTGCAAAATCAAGCCACTTCTAATTTAGCACACCGAAAACCGAAGGGTCTTAAAGAATATTTCCAAATCTGCGATTTGGATGACTCAATAAAATGTTTAAAGTCTAGTTTATTCGTCATTTTATGCAAGAGGTAAAATAATATAGAAAGATATATAGAAAAAAAACCAACAAACCAACAAACCAAACTATATTATATAAAATAATATAGAAAAAACCAACAAACCAACAAACTAACAAACCAACAAACCAACAAACCAACAAACCAACAAACCAACAAACCAACAAACCGACAAACCAACAAACCAACAAACCAACAAACCAACAAACCAACAAACAGACAAACCAACAAACCAACAAACCAACAAATAAACAAAACAACAAGCCAACAAGCCAACAAACCAACAAACCAACAAACCAACAAACCAACAAACCAACAAACCAACAAACCAGCAAACCAACAAACCAACAAATCAACAAACCAACAAACGAACAAACCAACAAACCAACAAACCAACAAACCAACAAATCAACAAACCAGTAAACCAACAAACCAAGAAACCAACAAACCAACAAACCAATAAACCAACAAACCAACAAACCAACAAATCAACAAACCAGAAAACCAGCAAACCAATAAACCAACAAACCAACAAATAAACAAAACAACAAACCAACAAGCCAACAAACCAACAAACCAACAAACCAACAAACCAACAAACCAGCAAACCAACAAACCAACAAATCAACAAACCAACAAACGAACAAACCAACAAACCAACAAACCAACAAACCAACAAACCAACAAATCAACAAACCAGTAAACCAACAAACCAAGAAACCAACAAACCAACAAACCAACAAACCAACAAACCAACAAATCAACAAACCAGAAAACCAGCAAACCAATAAACCAACAAACCAACAAACCAACAAACCAATAAACCAAGAAATCAACAAACCAGTAAACCAAGAAACCAACAAACCAACAAACCAACAAACCAACAAACCAATAAACCAACAAACCAACAAACCAACAAACCAACAACAAACCAACAAACCGACAAACCAACAAACCAACAAACCAACAAACCAACAAACCACCAAACCACCAAACCAACAAACCAACAAACCAACAAACCAACAAACTAACAAACCAACAAATCAACAAACCAACAAACCAACAAACCAACAAACCAGCAAACCAACCAACCAATAAGATTTTATTAAAAACGTAAACATAATGTTCCTTCTTCCAAATACAACCTCCAAGGATAGTATGCAAACTGAAGAAGTTGACAATGTTATTAGCAAACTGGTCGAAATGACCAAAGAACTGAACCTAAATCTGGAAGAAGAGGATTTCGTCAATTTAATCAATAGTTATTCAACGGAAATGAGCAACTAAGTTCTGATGGAACTCGAGGACTTGAGATAAGAAGACTCTTTTTCAGAAAAAGACTCCAATTTGATATCAAGAAGATGGTTGAATATTTAAATATGATCGAAAATGTTTAGCTGACTTCTAGGCTCAAGACTCTGGATGCAGAACGATTTGCGAAAGTTTCAAAAGCAGTGAAAAATTCTATTGCATGCTACGAGTATACTATCATTTACGAAGAAAATAATAGCCCGGTAGTTTAATAAGTAGTTTGTACTTAAATGTAACTATGTAGGTAGAAATGGGCTGAATAAATAACTTCTAAAAATAATACTATTTTATTAAATATTTGTATGTAGGTCCATTTTATTTTCATCTATCCAGTGAAACTATATATCATAATTTTATCAAATTAAAACTTTAGTTGCATGAAAGCCTTCAGAACGAATTAATCACATAAATCGAGGACTTATTGTAAATTCAATAAATATTTAAAAAAATTCTGTAGCTATTTTCTAATTTATTTTAAATTAAATTTTAATATGGCCTAAATTTAATCAAAATTTTGTACGAGCAACATTAAAGCCTCTTTCATCCACTCTTTCATTCTTTATTAATACGAAGGAGAACCAGTTGTCGTTTAATGGCAGATTCTTATCAATTGCGAAATATAATCAAAAACAATTGCGATTAATCTTTCCTAATAATTTATTTGATTAAAAATCCAAATTTACAACATACAATAATTTCGAATTTGTGTGAATTGGTTTCGAATATATGTTGAATTGGTGGTGAACTTTGCTAACTTTGAAACCGTGCTTAAGTAGATCGTGTGTTAGTGCAGCAAAATTATTGACAAACTGAATAATAAAAGCTTTCGAAAAATTGAAGTATTAATTCAGCAAATGCAATAAAGGTACTCAATCAAGCACAATATTACTGTTTCAATAACATCTAAGATCGTGTACAATATTATGTTAGACGACAATAAATAAAAATCGGCTATAATTTTAGTTTATCTTTAGTATGTTTTGAGTGTTTTTTTTTTATAAAGTTATATTATACTGCTTCATAGAAATAACTGTGGTGGCTTTATAATAAAAGGAGGCAAAAAACCAGAAGGTTGTGGTGTTTTATATTTAGCCCCTATACTCTCCCATAACCTTACTTTCGCCACAATAAAAGAAGGCAGAAAACGGCATTTTTAAGCAAGACAAAGTCACTTCATGAGAACGAAATGAAATATTAGAAAAAAGCATGGAAAATTTGTTACTGAAAAATTACACACACGAATCCAGCTTATTTAAATAAAATTTTCGGTTCCTGTCGGTTTTGAGAACTTAACTAATACTACCACTTGTTTTGTGTATGAACACGAAAGAAAATTTTATATCTACGCTTGAGTATAATCATGAATCTCAATTGAAGATAGTCTTGTGATAAGAAACTAGTGCAAGAATTTCGGTCGGCATTGGAACTCTTTTTAAAGTTATTTCTAAATGGCTTACGATCATTTAGAAATAACTTAAAAATAAATTTTTTGATTATTGTTGATAACATTACTCGTGCCATAATAATCAGGAGAAAATTTGAGCGTATTTTAAAAAAATTACCGGAAAATCGTATTGGTACAATATTACTACTATTTTAAGTGTTAGGTCTATTTTCCAAGTATTAGCATAGATAAGATTATATACCACTATTAAATTGTTTATAAGAAATGAAAAAGGAAAACGCCAAAAAATTTAAATAAGTTGTTATTAGTAAAAATTTTAACGCATTCTTAGCCAAAAATTTGAGGATCCTTTCATTGGTTTTTTTTTTTAAATTCAAATTTTTCCAATAAAATATTACTATAACTATAAGATGATTATCTAATTTGTTCGTTTGAAAGTGAAGCTTTTTGAAATAAAGCCAAAATTTATCGTATTAAGTGGTAATGTAGATGAGTACAATTTTGTTAGATGCAAGAAAAAGTATAAATTTGGTTTTTTTTTTTTGTATTTTTACATTTTTGAAATAAAGCCAAAATTTATCGTATTAAGTGGTGGCTACTGGCGCCATCTTGCTGGAACCACATATGATCCAGATTAAAATCTTCAAATTTAGGAAATAAAAAGTCGGTTTTCATACGACCAAAGAAATATGGGCCATAGACATAATCAGTCGCTGTTCGCGGATAGATGGGCTTCTTCACAGTTACAGGTAGGTTTTTGAGAGCCTCATATATGACAGTTTTGCTTATTGACGTAGCTACCGAATGAAAAACAAGTCTCATCGCTAAAAAATATTCAGAAAATTTTTACAATTCGTTATTCAAAAACAATCCACTAAACAAATACCACCCTTGATGTCACAAAGGATCATTTATTTCGCAGTTCGAAAACTGCAGTCCTATTATTTGACAGCTGTCAAACTTATGTATGTATAGATATAAAAGTAGATATTGGATAATCCTTTTTATTTATTTTTTGTACTTTTCGTAAATTTTGGTGTATGCTTTATTTATTTTTGAAAAAGAAATTGATTGATGAGAAAAAAAGCGGAACTCAGAGAATATTATGGTAACTTTGCTCCTTCGTTATCGATCATAAAATATTGAACATCTGAATTTAAACGTGACCGTACAAGAGTTTTTAATGGTCACGACGATCGTAGCAGGGTGGTTCATCTAGCCTTTGCATTTTGAACCACTATTTATTTGAAGTACTTGCATGTTAAATGTCATCATGAATTGACAGATTGTTAGTTGAAAGTCAGAATTTTACGAAATGGTAATCCATACGCTTGAAGAAAACTGGGAAATATTGAGAAATTTAAAAAAAAATGAGCAAAGATCGAACTGGGAAATATTGAGAAATTTAAAAAAAAAATGAGCCATCACGTCAACTTGTGGACAAAGTCGTGAAGCGAGTTCGTGAAACTTGTTTTTTGGTGCCAAAGCAACTCGTTTTCGCTCTAATACAGTGCGTACGACCGCGAATATTGCCGCCGTTGCTGAAAATGTCCGTGATCATTCATCAACATCAACTCGTCACCGTTATCAGGAATTGAACATTTCTCGCACTTCTCTGTTGAGAATTTTGCACAAAGACATCGGTATGAAAACTTACAAAGTTCAATTAGTCCAACAACTAAAGCCGCATGACCATCCGATGCATTTTTCGGTTTGCCCAATCAATATCAATTGGTCGAAGATGAGCATTTTTAACGAAAAATCATCTTTTCGGATGAGGCCCATTTCCACAAAATGGTATGTCAACAAACAAAATTGTCGCATCTGGGGCTCAGAAAATCCATACGTCACCATGGAAAAGCCGATGCATCCACAACGAGTCACGGTTTGGTGCGGATTTTGGATTGGAGACATCATTGGTCCGTTTTTCTTCGAAAACGATGAAGGAGCCGCCGTTACGGTCAATGGTGAGCGCTATCGTTGCATGCTCAACGAATTTTTGTTTCTAAAAGTTGAAGAGAATGGCATGGACGACATTTGGTTTCAACAGAACTGTGTGGCCACTTGCCACACAGCTAACGTAACAATCCAACTTTTCGAAAACCGAATAATCAGCCGAAATTCTGATGTCAATTAGCCGCCTCGGAGCTGTGATTTGAGCTCGTTGGATTATTTTCCGTGGAGATCCGTTAAGGAGAAATGTTATGCAAGCCATCCAGAGACAATTATTGAGGTCTTGAAACACGAAATCAAAGTTACCGTTGAAGAGATACAGGCCCAGACAATCGAAAATGTACTGAAAAATTGGGTCGAGCGAATGCGGTACTGTAAGGCCAGCCGTGGCAGTCATTTAAATTATGTTGTGTTTAATTCTTAAATTTCAAGGTTCAATCTTTCTAATAAAATCGGAAATTTATAAAAATAAACACTAGTTTTTTTATTTACTTTTAAAAATAAAACTTTTAAATGGTTCATCCTGTATAATAAAACGGACAATATGTAGATTTAAATTAATCTAAAATATAGAACTAAAAAATGTTGTTAGAGTTGTGGTTTTAATAAAAAAAATCATAGGCAAAGATGTTAAGTCCTTTTGTAGAACTTATTTTTCCAAAAAATTTTAAAAGGCTTTTTATAATAATAGTTTTGAAAGTGTTTATAAAAAGTAGATTATTCTTAAGGAAACTTTTAAATGGTCTAACCCTGTACAAGTGCATTCAGTTTTCAAAGTTTTTATTCATCATCAAAATAAATGGTACATAATTCTAAATTGTGATTTAATGTTATTTCGTGAAAGATTTTAAATAAATTTGTTTAACTTGTTGATAATTGTCCGAATTTATTAGGCGGCGGAGTACCATAGAGTAGATTTTGGAATAGACCAGGGAGAGAAGTACCATATAAGTCTCTCTGCCCAACGTCAACCGTCGGCTTCACCACTCTTTTACTTTTTCTTGGCTTTTCAGAGATTTAATTATTATTACATTTTTTCTTTTTTTAATAATTTTTAAATAGAATTTTATAAATTGTATTTTCTTTTCGACGAATTGTAACCTTCTTAATTCTTATAATTTCCCTCTCAAATCTTTCTTTTTGCGTAAATATTTTTTTTAAGTATTTTTATTATTAATTTTCATGATTTTTTCTTTTTCTTCTTATTTTCCTCCCAATCAGAACTTAAAACCTTCGGGTCTCCTATATGTTCCGGCATAATTTTTTCTGGTTATGGTGGGTGTGGGATCACACCTCAGCTAAAACTTCGAACCCCCCTCTCCCCTCTTAGTATGGTCAAGAAATTACACGGTCAAGAAATTTTTATTCTTATCAAAATTTAAATACCTTCTCGTTTTTTTCCAATACCCAAAAATACCCAGCAGTTTTTTAAAATACCATAGCAACGTGTAGACAACATATTACTTGAAATTTTGGACATACGAAAGCTATCAGCGGGATGGCTGCCGCGTTTGCTAACACCTGACCAAAACGAGTTTCCGTAACGACTTCAATGGAGTTTTTGGATATTTTTAAGGGTAATCAAAATGAATTTTTGGGTTAATTCATAACTGTTGATCAAACATTAAGCAAAATAAACCAAAACGCAGTCAAAAACGGTTGTGTAGGCAGAAAAGGTTATGGATACTGTTTTCTGGGACGCACATGGTATAATCTTTATCGACTATCTTTTAAAAGAAAAAACGATACTAGAACAATATTATACAATATCATTAGACCAGTAAACTAATGAAATTAAGACAAAACGTCCACATCAAGACAATAGACATAAAAATGTATATTTATTGTCAAAGCCAAGTATTTATCATACAACCCTCGTCAAAATATTTAATTTTTCTACTAAAAAAATCCTAATTTTAATTTTATTGAAGTTTTTACTTTTCGATAATTTTTCGCTTTTCTTATTACTATTGTATATGAGACTCCTTAAACATATCTGTATGTCAATGCCTATTTTATTATAAATATTTTATTTTTCAGAATCTATTTTGTTACTTTATAAAAAAAAAATTCTTAAATTTTAATTTATTTAATTAGTTTTAGAATTAAATTTCTAGCATAAATAAATAAAATATTCAATAAATATGCTTACAATTGGACTGTAATAATTCATCTTATAAATACAATATCTTTCAAATTAGGATTAATCCCAAAGAATTATTTATTTTTTTAAATTAAATAAAAATAACATTTTCTTGTTAAAATAAATTTTTAAAAATTCTCTTAAAAAAATATCCAAATATTAACACAATTTGTATTTTTTTTAAGGATACACTGCACAAAAGTTAATCCTTCTAAACTTATGATTTTGTTTTGTCATTTACAAACACAGTAAAAATTATCATTTATTTGTACCTTAAACATGATGAATTTAAAAATATATTTTTTAAACACTTTATTAGTTTTACTAATATTGTTAAATAATCGAAAAACTAAACTTTTTAAGTGCGTTATTGAAGTAGTAAATAAACGCGGTCAAGCTAAAACACAAACTGTCATTGTTACAATTCAGGTTGAGCCTTTTGTATTCGATAGATTCTCATTGAACAACTTCCGAATTAAACTGATAAGCGAAATTTACTAGAATCGTAAATAAGCTATTCAATAAATTAGATAAGATACTATTAGCGATTGGTATTATTTTGTTTATAATTCTAATGTACAAATAATACGAGTACACACTATTAAGAGACTAAATGAGATAATGTAGATGAGTACAATTTTGTTAGATGCAAGAAAAAGTATAAATTTGGTTTTTTTTTTTGTATTTTTACATGTCTGTGTTGATATATAAAATAATAAATAGACACAAGTATTTACAATATTCATAATTGTCTCATTTTCAGATCAATGTGGGCCACCAACCTTAACAGCACTTCAAATGCACTTTGCTCTTATCAGCGGCAAGGTGTCCATCCATAAATTCAATAATAATAATAATAATATCAGTAAATATAGTCTTTTTTTATAGTATAATACCTTTTTTTAATGGATTTAATATAATTTCGGTTATTATACGATATTACTCATATTTCATTCACTTTCACGGGGGAATTTTGTTGCCTTCGATTTTGCTTTTTTTGAAATATTGATTAGGCGTGTAAATATTGACAATATTGAAGGTAATTTTATAATAAATTCAGTGTTTTTTTCTAAATATTTTACATTAAAATTTATTGTATTTTATTGATTGGAATGCTTTTTATTATCGTTTATATTAATATGCATAATATATTGTCTGTTGTATTGAATACGTAATTTTCTTTTATTTTTTTATTAAAAATGTCCCCATATGGCCATTTATGATGATGGCATATGGATTATTGAACAATATATCAAGTTAAACTTTGTCTGGCTTTTCTAAAGTTTAGCAATATTTTCCGTAACGCTTTTGCTAAATCGAAGCACTTTTTATTAAAAATTTAAAAAGGAACTATAGCAATTTTTGTTGATTTATTATTAAAGTTTCGTATTTAGCAATATTTCGTTTCGATTAGCAATTTTAATTTGATGAAGAGTAAAATAATGAATGAAATGAATAGATCGGCAACACTGTGAATTTAGGCTTCACATGGTTTGTAGAAAAGTCCTTCCTAGACGTGTAGTATAAATTTCAACCTCGTTCGGTAACTAAGTGATCCTAAAGAGCATAATAACTGAAGTTGTGTTTTTTTGTAGTGTATTACGAAAAAAGAAGCAGCTAAATTTGTCGCAACAGATGTACCATTAAAGTTTGTGTTAAGATTGGTGAACCCGCAAGTTTGATGAATGAAAGGTTGCAACGAGCCTACAAGTATTGTCCCTTTCTTGGTCGACGATCAAACAGTGAGCAATACCAGAAGTGGGATACGGGTCTTGGCGAGCCCGTGGTCCTCAGCAGGTCTTGCAGTGCCTAAGAATTTACAAGGTTCTTTACTATAGTTTTTAAAGTGGGAGTACCGACTAAGTACTCTTTGAATAAAACTGATACCCCGCGGGTTGGCTGTAAACCAGAATCCCGGATACTACCACTGCAGGTAATAGTAGAGGTTTAGGTAGACCTTGCTACCAATAGTTAGGGTAACAAGCATGTAACTGGTTTCTGACTGTTAGCAATGATTCTTTTATGGATATAGGTAGCTGCTCAGTATCAGGACCAGTGAAAAACACTTAGGTGTATGATGAAATGAGGGGGGCTGTTTACAAGTTAATACCGCTCACCATTAGAATTGAACGAAAGGTTAAGATGAAATGTTTGACTGCTTCATGCATGGAGCATAAAGGAAGGTAATAGAGAGAATAGAAATTGGTTCAATTAAAGAGGGAACCCAATTAAGTGTTACTTGCATAAGGCAGTCTAAGCAGAAGGTCAAGGAGGAATTGGTGAGAAAATGGATTTATGTGTTCTGAGTGCAACTATCTGGATCTAGTCAGCTGGACTGGCGAAATCCATAATAGGACCGGTCTGTTTTGTACGTTGATTAATCCAGGCGTATCTCAATCCAGGTGGTTATATGCGACACATGGTATTATGTTTAACGATGGGTATGCCACGTAAAACAAAAGAATTATTCTTAGAGAAATGTAGCATTCTTCATCAAAAGCACAAGTTTTTCTATGGCAAAAAGCATTTTTCGGTGATATAAAGCAAGGGCTCTTGTAAGGTAATGTTGTCAATTAAAATTTAAAAAAAAGACACTGCATGCACATAGAATCTGTTATCGACGATGGGAGGACAATGAAATCCATAGGCTCACCTTTAGTAGAGAAGAAAGAAATGAGACAGTACCAAGATGGCACCGACATTGGGATTTATCAATTAAAAAAAGATGAAGGAATGATCTCATCCCTGATATAGCCACGTGACACGATAGATGCCATAGACAAGTGAACTACGAGTATTATATAGTCCATATACGGTGTTAAGCGGAATACATGGACCACTTATCGGCCCACAATCGAGGATGTGGATGACGTCTTTTTTCAGTATTCAGGCCTTACCGCAGAAAGATAAAGTGTAGAAAATTATCGGTGAACAACTATCCCAGAATGGTATCTGTTGGGGTTCGGTAGCTGATTACAGATCCCGAGTAATAAAGAAGCTCCATCATAAAAAAATAACGAGCAAAGGCCAACTTGCAGTCTACAGATAGGATAATAGGCATAAAGCTAGTCTACTCCCCGCGAACTTCTGCTTCACCGTGGTCTAATGGGGAGTTTTTTTTGAACAACAAGGAGATACATTTCCAGGATAAAAATCCCACATACTGTAGAAGACTGACAAAAATTACTTTTATGTTATATTATCTCACGGCCCTCTGTATCAAAGTTTACACTCATCGATGTCAAATATTACACTAACATTTAATTTGACATGCGGCAAAAAAAACAAGGAAATCCTTTACATTGATTTTTAATTTTTTTTGTTTCTTTTTAAAAACTTTTTTACAGATATCTAGTAATAAGCAGATTTATATAATAGTATTAATCAACATGCATGGTTGTGGTGAGTAAATATCCATTGAAGCTTTTCCTGTTAGCGTGTGCTTATGTTAATACTTAGTATTTTAATAAATTACGCCGCCAGTGTCGCTTAAGTCTTTGATGGGTGGTTCTAGGAAAGGAAGTGGAGGATAGTTCTTGAATAAGAGGATTAGTATAATTAGAGATACGAGAATGGAACTTTTTATAACGAGACATAGCCCAATCAAAAACAAATGGGACTTCAACATCATGGTGGATAACAGTATTACGAACATAAAAGGAATCGTCAACAATTGTACGATGTATTTCTTATTGAAGGAATTGAATTCGACGTAAATTGGAAGGCTTAGTGGGATCCTAGAATTCTAGTCCGTAAGTCCAGGTGGGTTTCAGTAGGACATTGTATAAAAGTACTTCGCCGTCTATAGTAAGTTTAGAATGTTTGTCTAGAAGTCGAAGTAGTTGTAGGTATCGTCTTTTAAGTTCTAATCTTTTAAGTCTTGTATGTGTGTCCCAGTCTAAGTTCAGTCCTAGTTACCAAACTTTAGTATGTTACCAGGTGTATAAGCTTAAAACACATGTTTTTTTTCATAGAAATCAAAAACAAATTTATCCACAAATTACCCAAAAGATAGAAAAAATGTGTAGCTAGCTACTCTCGCTAGCTACACATTTTTCCTATCTTTTGGGTAATTTGTGGATACCACGCAAAAAAATTCCTTCTCTTTTGAGGCAAACCACTCATCAAGCCATTTTCGGACGTCTTCGTAAGAATCGAAGTGCTGCTCAGGGAGCGCGTGGTCCATCGACGAAAACAGGTGGTAGTCGGAGGGGGCCAGGTCAGGTGAATAAGCGGGGTGGGGTAGCACCTCCCAGTTGAGTGTCTCCATGTAGTTTCGGACCATTTTTGACGTGTGCGATGACCGTTGTCATGTCTTTGTTGATAATTCGTCCTTTTTTCACGCAGAGTACGGTGCAATTTGATCAGTTGTTGGTGGTAGTGGTGAGCATTGACAGTTTCACCAGGTTTCAACATCTCATAGTAGACGATACCCTGCTGATTCCACCAAACGCACAGCATCGTCTTCCGTCCCAAGCGATTTGGTCTTGGGGAAGATGTTGTTGGTTGGCCGCGATCAACCCACGATTTCTTGCGTTTAGGATTCTTGAAATATATCCACTTTTCATCGCCTGTCACAATCCGATGCAGGAACGGGTTTCTTTTTTGTCTCGCGAGCAAGATTTCGAATGTGTTTTGGCGTCGCTCCATCTGCCTATCGTTCAATTCATGCGGCACCCATTTTCCGATCTTTGCAATCTTCCCCATGGCACGCAGATGAATGGAAATGGCTGGTTGAGTAGCATCCAAATGATCCGCAAGCATTTTTTGCGATTGGGTATCGTTTTCGTCCGAAAGAGCCTGCAATTGATGGTCCTCAACCTTCCTAAACCGACTTTCACGCTTCTTGTCCCACAAGTCAAAATTGCCGTCTTCGAACCGACGTAACCAATCTCGGCACATTGTTTCCGATAAAGCACTGTCACCATAGGCCTCCATAAGCATTCGATGTGATTCGGCAGCCGATTTCTTCAAACTGAAGCAGAAAAGCAGAGCTTCCCGCATATGCTCTTTTTCTGGCACAAAACTAGACATGATTACCAAAGGAAAAATTTATGTTGTTGGGCGAAATTGTTGACAATATGCACTGATTAAAGTTGACAGATGTCAAACTCATAAAAAAAAGTATGGTGTGGCCATGGTAGCTTAATACGGATTTAAGCTTATACACCTGGTATGTTTTTTCATTGCCATTACGGTATTTGGAAGATTATGGTTCATGGCAGAGAGTAAAAGTTACGTAGATAAATTAACGTTCATTAAGATTTTTGATTTAGTTTATTTCTTTTACTTTAGTTTATTTTTGTACTTGGAACAAATATAAAAACTAATTTTATTTTGACAAATAACAACTACTTTTTTTTATTATTTTTTCTAACAGTTTTGGAAAATAATTAAAACTTGGAATTATTGCCTTTAAAATGTTTATAAACATTTATATAAAATTGTCAAAAAACGTATGTCATTATAGCTTTATAAATTTTTGATTCACACTGGCTTTTTAGACAATCCAGAATTTAGAATTATTTCTTAATTAAGGACTAAGACAAGCCTTTGGAATCATAATTATACTATTTAGTTTCTGAAAAGTAAAAACCGTGAAAATAGTTTTTTTAAAGCTGTGTACTGAATCAGAAAATACACTACAACTTTCACAAGCAGATTCAGAGCACAACTTTAAAACATAGAATATTTTTCTTGAAAAGGTTAAGAGATACGACACGAAAAGCCTGGCAAAATAATGTACAAATTATACTTGTAAAAGCTACTTAATTCGGAAATTTTGTGTTATTTTTAATAATATAATTTTAGCAGATTTTTATTGAGGCTAAATAACTCAGAAATGACTAATTTTTAAGAGGAAACGGTTTCTTGATAAGCAAAGTGTATTTTTATGCCACGAAAATGGCGATTATCAAATGCTTTTGCGAAAAAGATAACACTTTTTGAACCGATTTTTATGCAAAATCACTTATCAAAGTTTAACTGAATGTCATTAATTTTCGTCATGGTGAGCAATATATTTTGGTTTTTTTGGGCCATCAAATATTTTTTGTAAGACTGTAAGCAATAATAATATTTAAAGTTCAGTATTCTCAAAATATTTAGGAATTCTTTGAAAAAGTTTAAGTTCAAAAATAACCAAGCGTTAATTTCTCTTACACAAAAGCTAAAAACTATAGATAAGAATAGATACTCATAGTATTCTGAAGACCATTTTTTTTTGCCAAACACTCTTCGATGGGCTTTGACCTTTTTTCATGATGGGTTAAAGCATATTTATTATTTAAACAATAGTTCAAATCGATTTAATTAAAGAGTTTATTGGATATTGTTCAGCTTCATTATATCATTGTTTGTATACGAAATTTTTGTTCGTAAATTAATCTATAAAAGAGTCCATCATAATATTTAGGATTTATCTATCCTACAAACTTTTGTATATTATGAGTGGAAATAACTCGTAAATTATTTTATTAGGTTTTGTTTAACATAAAACTATAGATCTAAGGTCATGTTTGAGATTTTTAACTCTGATCGAATGGGTAGACTGAAAAGTTTTAAATATTGATAAGGAATCAGACAAAAAACTTTAATCGAGAAAATTGACTATCATTTTTCGGCTTACAAATAATTCAATCATTGTAAATTAGTCAGAAAGAATTTTTATCTAATTCATATTTTAATAATTTGGTAAGCTTTAATCCTTTTTAATAATATTTCATTCCATATTGTTTGTTTTGTAAGACCTTATTTTCCTATTAACAATTTTATGGCGTTTGTTTATTTCGTAACATAAACTTTTTTGTATTAACTATATTGTGAAATAATTAATATTTAATTTTCTTTTGTAAGAAATTGTTTAAAATTTTCTAATAAATATAAAAAAAAATACGCTTTTTATATAGAAAGTCAATATGGGCCGAAATATTTAAATGTGTTTTTACTCTATATTTATGCGAGTGTGAACTTAGATTTTATCTGAATTTAAGTTAGATTTGACTTAGATCTATAACTAGACTTGGATCTCGACAATCAAGTGGGTATACACATAGGCCTAGACTTATACAAAGTATTTATATTCAATTATACTCGTATACCTTTTTTTTTAAATATATACAGTGCCAGATGACGAATTCTTGTACCACTGAATTTCCAAAAGTAAATATGTTAATACTAAATAAATAGGGTGAAGGTTTTTTTCCACCAAAAATTAAGTAGGCAACTTTAAATCCAAATAACACTTAATAGTTGGATCTAGACAAAACTTGACTATTACGTCTTGATCTGAATTTAGGGCACAAAGAAATATTAGACCTTCAAATATGGTCAATACTGGGCATATACGAGGTCTATTCAAAAAGTATCGCGAATTTTGAATTTCCGCGGGTTACGTATTGTATATTCGATTTTCGATTATTTGTGGCGTTATGTTGGTACTCATGTCTCTCACTTATACCGATAAGTTCGGCCATTTTGAATGTTCAGTTAATCTTTGACAGCTGCTTTGCTTGCACGTGTTTTGGCTTGTCTTCGATTTTTGCCCAATTTCGACCAAAAACAGCACCGCATTAACATTGCTAAGGAGCTGTTGTGGGCTCTGTCCGCGACGACCCAAATTTGCTCCAAAGGGTCGTAACTGGTGACGAATCATGGGCTTACGGTTATGACGTGGAAGCCAAAGCTCAATCATCCCAATGGAAACTGCCGCACGAGCCAATACCGAAAAAGCGCACAAAGTTCGGTCGAATGTTAAGGTTTTGCTTACAGTTTTCTTCGATTGCAGGGGCACGGTGTATCATGAATTCTTGCCAAAGAGTAGAACGGTAAATAAGGAATATTACCTGCAAGTTATGCGCAAGTTGCGCGAAGCAATCCACCTGAAACGCCCGGATTTGTGGAAGAACAAAAATTGGCTTTTGCACCATGATAACGCTCCTGCTGCCGTATCGTTGCTTGTGCGCGAATTTTTGCCAAAAACAACACACTAATAATGCCGCAGACACCGTATTTCCCAAATCTGGCCCCCTGTGACTTTTTCTTGTTCCCGAAACAGATTCTTTGATCCATTTTTTGGAATGGGCAAAAATCGAAGACGAGCCAAAATACAGGGCAAGCAAAGCAGCTGTCAAAAATTAACTGAACATTCAAAATGACCGAACTTGTCGGCATAAGTGAGAGACATAAGTACTAACATAACGCCACAAAATTCATAATTCGCGATACTCGTACTATTTTACTTAAACTTAGGTTAGCATTTACTTAAACCTTCAAATGCAAGTAGTGCCCTGGCATTGAAGTCTGAATTTTCTTCACTTAAATTTAAGTCAGCATTGAGCTTGACCTTCAAATGGGTTTTAATCTAGACATTCAAGTAGATATGGTCCTAGACCTATACTAACCGATATGGTCCCGATTTATTTAACTTAGACCAGAAGACCTAGACCAGAAGGTGAATTCTAAATTTTTGTACATAAATTTAAATCAGGTACTAAATGGAAAAGCCCAGATTTTCCAGTCAAAATTTAGTAGGCATGAGCCTAAAACCTTAAATTTAAATAAAACTTAACGGTAAGCTCTAGATCTGAATTTAGAGCACAAAGAACTTTAGACTAACAAATATAGATAATATTTGACAATGGAGTATACTCGTATATTATTTTATCTCAATTTTGATCAGATGGATCTGATATTCAAACAATACTTAATGGTAAAGTCCAGATTATCTTTACCTGAAATAATATGTGCTAAATTTAAATCAAATCTAAAGGATTAAGTCTACATTATTTAATATGAATTCAGGTCAGCAAATTTAAACACTGCCTGCCGTTGGGATATGGATTTTTTTCATGTAAATTAACGTCAATCTTAACCTAAAACTTAAAATGTAAAGAGTGCCAGATGGTGATGTCTAGATTTTTTTTATGAATTAAGATTATTTAAACCTACTAGACCTTCAGTTGTAGACGCAACTGGTCAAAACGAACTGGACATTTTCACGTCAGTTTAAGTCAGCATTAACCTAAACCTTCAAATGTAAACAGTGCTTAATGGTAGCAGCCAGAGAAGTTTTCACCCGTAAACTTGTGAACATTGAGTTAGAACCTTTAAGCGTAGGCAATATTAAATGGTGAAGTATAGTTTTTTGTCGCTTAACATTAGATGAGAGACCACATGGTTCAGATTGTTTTTGTTTCTCATTATGGCCGCGAGCACTTAAAAATTCAAACAGACTAGTAACTGAATGGTTGAGATTGTTTTCATCAATCATTTATTAGTTGACAACGCATTGGTTAATACTTTTTTTTACTTGTTATTTTGCTGAGTGACAACGCATTGGTTAATATTTTTTTTTACTTGTTATTTTAGTGGATGCTAAAGATTTGTTCGAGATATAATAATTTTCATTTGGCATTACAAAAGTAAATCTATATTTTTGAATGTATAATATGCCAAATAATTTTGTCACAATTTTGTTTGCTTCTTTGTATGTAAGTAAGGTCTCCGTGATAAGAATCAGAGTACATTTTCTAGTGCCACAACCATGAGGACACTTGACAACTTCATATTTTGCATAGATTAGCATTGCCATCTTCCTTAAGAAAACAAGTCCATAGGTTGTTCAAGGGAACAATGACATATTTTTAAATATTGTAGAGCATGTTTAAATATTAATGGTAATAATAGTGAAAAAAAAATTCTTCTAAAACAAATAATTCCTTCTAAGAGCTCAAAAAATGGTGGCAGTTCTACTCAAAAAGAAATGCTAGGATAAGTAAAATTTACCTAAAATATGGATAATAATTAGTTACCGAAGAGGAAATTGCAGGTAAGAGTGGAGTGAATCATTCAGATTCTGAGAAGTTTCCTTCCATCCTAGAACATTAAATTAAAAAGTTTTATTTTTGTATCAAAATCGCTGTAATTTCAATTTAATTTTCCAGTAAAATTCTTGCTAGCTAAATCCTAATCGATTCATATGAACTCTTACGTTGTCAATAGAAGTTAATAGTTTTCTACAAATCTTTATCAAAACTTAATATAGAAAATATTAACAGGATTACATAATGATATGATGACTAAGCCTTAAAATTTTATTTGTTATCAGAGAGAAAATCTTTTTCCTACATATTCCAAGTATTTTTCCTTTTTTTTTTAGTAAACCAATTTTTAGGTATTGATACCAGTACCTTCATAATTTTTCACTATTTATCCTTTTTTTCCTTATCGCATCTATTTCATACCGGAATTCAAAGATTTTTTTCTTCTATATTTCTCTAAACTAAATGCGATCGATTATTTGCAGAAGTCGGTTTTATTGTGTTTGAACGTTTCCAAAAATAGTATTTCTGTCGTTGTCCTAATATTTGCTCCATAAAATTTTGCGGAACAAAAGTGTGGGGAATATCACAGATAGAAGAAAAAAAAATTACAACATTGGTTAGGGTGTGCTGTATTCTCTTTTACAGTTTGTCCTTACATAAAATGTTAGTAAAAAAAGATTTTCCACCACAAGTAAAGTTGGATTTTTGGGGCAAGTGAATTTGTTGTAGTGGAAACAGTTTTTGTGAGGAGTGTGAATTACAGGACCACTTTCGAAATATAGAACATTTAAGAGGTACAGTGTGGTGAAAATTTCTTTTGAATGTGTTAGTGTTCAGAAGAATGTGCTCGACAGAATTACCAACGTGAAGTGTACGGGTTGTGGACAATAGGGTTGCAGGTGGCAAATAGTACAACTATACGATAAATTGTGGAAGGCGAATAATGAATGCTGAGGGATGCTTTTCTTGTTGCTGTTACTAAAATTCCATTCCTAACGTCGCGTCGGTAGATTTCCTGTGGTAGTGTTATGTGGGAAAGGATATTTAGCTTTCCGCATGACGTAGAAAAGGATATTTAGGTAAGCTCCGCCTTGTATTTATTGAATTTTAGTTTTAACATTTCAAAATAAAAATTACTCACAAAGTTTGTCAAAATTCCTATCGACGTTAGGTGAGAACTCAAATAAAGTAGAAAATTATGTCCCTTTCGTCTATTGTGTATGTAAAATGATAACGTCGTATTTTTTCATATAATTTTACGGGCATTTTTTTTTTAACTGGTATACTTTTAGGATTTTATTGAGTTTTCAAGTACATTTTTTGTATCAATTTTTTTTTTAAATTTCTGATAGTACAAGAATATGCACTGTGTTTGGCCCGATAAATAAAGTTGAATTTAAGAAAATTTTCCTTATGTGTTATAGTGATTGTTATACTATCTTAAGGACTCAATAGGATTTCTCAGTTTTAAATTATTGTAATCTGGAGCTTTTTAAAGTTCATTTCATAAGTTTACACTACTTTATTCTATAAAACGGACGATGTAAGAGAGCTTAAAATATAAAGAATGTTTGTTCAACTGTAAAGAAGATTTTGCATGAGCGGATAAATTGTTTTTTTTTTTTAAATACTTTTTGTAAAGTTTTTTGTATATACATATAAGGATACATAAATATAAATAAATAAGTACATATATTCATAAATAGTGTCACATCTATAAGAAAATAAGACAAATTTATGGAAGAAAATACTTTTACTTCTTTATATAAGATAACACCCTTCCTTTAGACACTCACAGATGAATCTGCAGATACTGTCAAATGATAAAAAATATTTGAAATAAAAAATTCCATTAATTTAATAGAAAATTATCTTGATAAGTAAATTATTTTGGAAGTGATCTTATTCAAAGCCTCTGTTTTTTTATATACTTTTGTCTTATTTTACGAGGATATCTGATGTTATAAGAATTTATATATTCATGATTATATCGGTTTATCCAAAAAAACAAAATTTGAGTATATTGAATTTATTTTTGTCAGACTTTTTTTAAGTTTCGTATCACGTAATTTATTTCTTTTCTATTTCGAAGTTTTTTTTAAGTTGATGAAAATATATTTTGATATGTTTTTGAAAAGTGGTTTTGAGGGAAAAGTTTTATTTTTCTAGATTATTCTTCTACTCCTACGAAATTTTACTCCTAAGTCCTCTTAGAGCTTCTGAAATAAAAAAATTAACCACAAACTTACCCTAGCTTACATAATTTCTTAAAAATAGGGAATTTATAATTTTTGTTCGAAAAAAGGCAGCAAAAGTTTGAAATAATTACCATATTTTTAAGATTCAACAAAAAAATATTACTTTTGTAAGAAAACAAAATTTCTCTAGTCCTCACAGACGCAATTATTGAATATATGACTATGGACGTTGGGATGCGGCCCTTTCATCATCATCAATGGCGGGAACACCGGGAGTCCGGTTTAGGCTTGCTGAATCAAAGAATTTTATATGTCCCGGCCATGTGCTTTGGTCTACCAGTTCGATACTCGCAGTATGTTTTTGGTATTCTGGCAGGAACTACCTCCGATTCTGGGACCAAAAACGGAGACTCTGTAGACTTTCCGGGAAGAATCTTCCATATCCATACAGTGTGCAGCGCACCGCAGCATGTTGAGCTTAATTTGATCCACAACCGGCCGATCGCCGTAACGCTCCAGGATCTCGTAATTAAATATGCTCCGGAATCGTTCATCCTCATGTAAACGACCAATAATTGTTCAAAGATAAATATTTCTGTTTCCGGATATTAATAGAGGACTGAAAAAACTAGTATCTTGTACAGCAGTAGTAGACTCTATCGCCATGTTATTGTCGGCGGCGATCTTTAACTTCAAATAAGAAAATATTTTAACTCTTGCAGCCCTTAATCTGCATTTATATATATTTGTGTCCTTTTCGACGACAATATCGCTCATAAAAATAATTGAAAAATAATGAGATTGGCATCACTGAGAGCAATCTGTCAATACTCCGGACTTCCCTTTTAGAGATACGAGGGTCGTTCAATAAGTCCTTGGAAAAAGATGGAAAAAAACTGTTTTTAAAAAAAAAAAATTTTATTTTTCAACATAATCTCCTTTTAGCTTTTCAACCGTTTTTCCAAAATTTTTATCTCGTCAACAAAATAGGATTTCGGAAGTTCTGCAAAATACTCATCCGTTTGAGCAATGACGTCCTCGTTGGAAATGAACCGTCGTCCGCCAAGCCATTTCTTCAGATTGGGGAAAAGAAACAAGTCACTCGGGGCCAAATCTGGCGAATAAGCGGGATGCTGCAACAATTCCATTCTCAATTCCACAATTTTGGCCATGGAAACAGCGCAGGTGTGCACACGCGCATTGTCCTGATGCAAGAGGATTTTTTTCTTCTTCAGATGGGGGTGTTTCTCTTTGATTTCCTCGCTCAACCGTTGCAATAAGGACGCGTAATACGCTCCTGTTATTGTTTTTTCTTTTTCCAAGTAGTCGATAAAAATGATGCCCTGCGAATCCCAAAAGACCGTGGCCATCACCTTGCCGGCCGATGGCACAGTTTTTGCCTTCTTCGGAGCCCGTTCACCCTTGAAAATCCACTGTGCTGACTGTCTCTTCGTTTCTGGAGTGTAGTAGTGTATCCAGGTTTCGTCCACAGCGACATATCGACGAACGAATTCGGCAGGATTGCGATGAAAGAGTGCCAACATAGCCTCAGAGTCCACTACACGATTGCGCTTATTGTCCTCTGAGAGCAAACGCGGCACCCATCTTGCCGAAATTTTTTTCACAGACAATTTTTCATGCAAAATTGAAGCGACTGTACCTTGTGATATGGCCGTGGCCTCAACTAATTCGCGCCCTTTAATTCGCCAATCGTTCAAAATCAGATCGTGGATTTTGTCGATGATTTGAGGAGAAGACACCTCAACTGGGCGTCCTGAACGATGTTCATCTTTTGTGGATGAACGGCCACGTTTAAATTCATTCACCCAATTGTAAACCGTCGCAAACACAGGTGCATATGTGCCATGAACTGCATCCAACTCGGCTTTGATTTCATCGGACTTAAGCCTTTCAAATAGAGATGTTTGATGACAGCCCTAAACTCGCTTTTTTCCATTGTTATGCAGAAATAAATGTTGTTAACTTTAATCGACGATAGAAATTGACCTACGCTAGGATCGAGCTGAAATTTTGACAGCTTTCCTGTCGATTATGCTACTTACAAAAAAAAATCTTTACCGACACTACGAAATTCTCGGATTTTCTAAGGACTTATTGAACGACCCTCGTATCTAGCACACTATTTCCTCCAAGACGTTTAGTACACGTTTCAATATCATCCGATAGCTGCGCAACCCTGTTTGGAGCAACGATGTCCCATAAAATTTTCTGTTAATCTTGATGAATCCATGAGTTTGACTTACCAAAAGTTGCAACGAACTAACGGAAAACATTACTTATCAAGAATTGAAGTTTTTCGTTCATCAAGACCCTCAATATCGAAAACTGAAGAAAGTCCCTTGTAAGGTCAGATTGTCGATTAATATTAAAGCTGGTGAGTGAGTCCTTGAAGGATAAGGGTTTTTTGAGATAGATTGGATATTATAGATACTTGCATAAAGATAATGCTCTCTATCATATGGCCATCTCTATCAACGAGTTTTTGTTCCTAACTTCGCCTAATCACCTGATTTAAGTTTGTTTGATTTTATTTTTATTTCCTAAGATAAAAAAACCATATGAAAGAAAGTCTTCTAGGTTCGTGATAACATTGAAAGGAGTGCAACTAAGGATCTGAGGGCGATTCCATTTGATGCCTACCACCGGTACTGCTACAAAGAGCAGAAACTATGCCCCTACCGATGTATAACTGCCTAAGAGAACTACTTTATCTAGGATAACATTGATGCATAAAAATAAAATAAAATTGTGGAAAAAACTATTAAAGTAGCTAACGCCCTCATGGATGAAACGTTGTCCATTTCCTTATTTTATGTATCAGAGGCAGCTGTTAACCGTTCCATCATACTAGCTAATGGAGCATATTGGACTTTTTTAGGTGGACTCAATCCTAATTAAAACTGGTCGAAAATCCATCTCTCTGTACATTCACAAAGCCAGAATCAGAATTATATATAATAATTTTTACTTTGCTAACTATCTCCTCTATAATTTAGTTAAAACATTTTGTAACTACCCCCAACTTGAAAAGAAATTCATTCCTTTCATCTCTAATAATCTAAACATTCGAGATAGACTTTTTACTTTCTCTCTCCAATTCCAAACTTCCTTTCCACATCCAGATTGGAAGGCTTGGTTGAAAGCTGGGTTGAGAATATCTACGTCTGTAGATAAGCTTAAGAAGGCAAGTACCGACCCATTTACTCATAAGAAACGTTTGCACAAATCGTTAGACAAGATCGAAGAAAGTTTATTTCTGTTCAAGGATGCGGTGGCAAACCTCAACACAACTTCCTTTGAAATTATCGAGGTCAATAGTATCCAAATCTGTCATCTACATTGTGGAGTCTTTCCGTACAGGGTAGTTCCGTTCTATGAGGATCTGTAAGCTATAAAGACAGCTGTTCAAATTGCCATCGGTTTTATCAATTGACGCAATATCATCATCATTACTAACAGCCAAGAAACTCTTGGCGTCCTGTGCTTACAGGTAACACTAATATCTGAATTGAAAAAACATCCTTTTGTTGTTTTTAATTCTACTAGTGAGACCTTTTTCGATCTTATTGGACAACAACCAGCAAAACAGTCTACTCAATAATCTTATTAAAATTCTGCGTACGAAAACTGGTCAGAATTTGTATAGGAATTTATTTTTGGCATTCTCACACATATTATCTGCCAATCCTTTGGCATTCTGCTGACCATTCCAACATACGAGGTCTGTTCAAAAAGTATCGCGAATTTTGTGTTTTTTCAAAAATTATTTATTTATTGATGAATATCTATTTTGTTTCCTTCAAAGTAATCCCCACCAGATATTATACACTTGTGCCAACGTTTTTTCCAATCCTCGAAGCACTTCAAAAAATTATTTTTTGTGATCTTGTTCAGCTCCTCCTTCGATGTCATCACCCTTTTCATGGGGCTCTTCAGTTTCGGGAATAAGAAAAGTTACAGAATACGGTGGCTGCGGCATTATTAGTGTGTTGTTTTTGGTCAAAAATTCGCGCACAAGCAACGATGCATAAGCAGGGGCGTTATCATAGTGCAAAAGCCAATTTTTGTTCTTCCACAAATCCGGGAGTTTCTGGCGGATTGCTTCTCGTAACTTGCACATAACTTGCAGGTAATATTCCTTGTTGATCGTTCTACCCTATGGTAAGAACTCATAATGCACCACGCCCCTGCAATTCGAAGAAAACTGTAAGCAAAACAGTCCGGCACGCTTTTCGTCGGTCACATCTTCTCGGCCCTCTGAGAACATTTTGTACCACGATAAACGTTGCTTCGGTCCAAGGTAGCTTCACCATATGCTACAGTCAATATTCGGAATGCGTCCGCGCAATTAATTTTATTTTTCACACAAAATTTGATACAGATTCTTTGATCCATTTTTTGAAATGGGCAAAAATCGAAGACGAGCCAAAACACGTGCAAGCAAAGCAGCTGTCAAAAATTAACTGAACATTCAAAAGGGCCGAACTTATTGGCATAAGTAAGATACATAAACCAACATAACGCCACAAAAAATCGAAAATCGAA
This sequence comes from Atherix ibis, assembly GCA_958298945.1. Lineage (NCBI taxonomy): Eukaryota > Metazoa > Arthropoda > Insecta > Diptera > Athericidae > Atherix > Atherix ibis. The sequence goes on along the minus strand of OY282606.1, from coordinate 77,719,937 downwards.
TATACGTAACCCGCGGAAATTTAAAGTTCGCGATATTTTTTGAACGGACCTCGTATATTGAGCGAATGTCAACAATCTAAGAATTACTTTCTGTGTAGGGCTCCTCCTATTGTAGAGTTATTCTATCCTATAATTTCATTTCTAAGTCCACTTTTTAACCTTGGAAATGAAATTATGCTCCACAAAATTGGATTCTAAGTTTACTAAAACATACCAACCAGTAGGAAACTGGTAACGCCCACCCATATAAAAATTGAAGAAGTCAGAAGGCCTCATACTCGTGGTGCTGTGAAAATGGAAGTTTTCATAAAACAAGTTTGTTTTCCAGATAATAAGGAACTCCTTTAAGATTTTAATAAAGTCCTGATCATAAAAACAATTTCTAAATTAATGAACTTAGATGTACAATACACTTAATGAATATGGAATATGCTCAATTAATGGTTAAATATAGCGGACTAGACAAAGAAGAGTTCTTGAAATAAAAAAAAATTATGAAATCTCTAAAATAGGAAAATTGTTTCTTGTTGAAAATGAACAAAGATTAAATTTAAAAAAAAACAACATTTTTTGCCAAAAATATTAATTTCTATCATACAAAAAAATCATTTTATAATAAAATCAATAAAAAAATTTTGGCTTTTAACATGATTTCATCTTAAAATTTGTATTTTCCATGCGTAAACAAATACACCTGCAATAGAAGAAATATAGGTCAACTAAACTCATACTATTTTATATGAGGTGTTTTTTTTTTACAGAGTTGTAGGTGTTTAATTTTTTCACGCGTACACGTATGCGTAGGAGAAATGATGATGAGTGAAATTTGTCTGAAAAAGAATTTTCATTTGAATCGATTTGAAGTGAAAGAATATTTTCCGGATGTTTGCCTTTAAACTTTAGAATGTTAAATGTACGAACGAAAATAAGTTGACCTTTGGATGGAACACCTGTGCAAACTGAGCTTTAATTACACTATAGAAATGCTTTATAACAAAGGTAATTTTAAAGGATGAACTTTGCAAATAGTAAATTCTCTGTATGCTTTATGCAAAATATATAATTGCTCGTAAAAATTATTTTGTGAATAAATGTTCTTTTTTGGTTACAGAGCATTTCTTTTTAAGTGTTTTTATTCTATCATATTTCATTTTGTATTATCGTTATTTCATCTTTCATGGAATTTATTATAAGGCCTTTTTTTGTTACAACATTGTTGTCCTATTCAAAATGGAATTTATTTTGTTAAATGTTCTTTTTGTAAATTTTATTTCATAATTCTTATATTAATGAAGGGTGGAAATAAATATTATTTATAGAAAATAGTGTATAGAAATAGATAAGAAAAGTGGGAAATTTTTATTTTATTTTTTAATGTGAATAAATTAAACAAAGTTTGTCGTCTTTTAATATAATAATAATAAACAAATTGATTTTTGTCAAAAAATCTGTCACAGGAAGCGACGACTTTATTCCATCTTTTGGTTAATATACGAAAACGTCGGAAGGTGAAAATGCAGGTTTATTTTAACTCGATTAATTTATTAAGCCTTATTTCAATACTTTTATAAGTAGTGTACCTTTGCATGATCCAGACCAAATGAATATCTGAAGGTGCAATATCTGGTAAATACCGCGAATGCGACCTTTCTGGATCTGTTTTGTGATATGGGACTGGATATTATCGTGTAGCGGAATCAGCTTACAGTATTTATCGTCCTATTGTAGCCAGTTTTCTTTCAATACTTGATTTAATCTTCTTAGTTGTAGTTGATAATAATCACTAGTGATGTTTTCGGATGGTGTCATGAGTCTATAGTAAATAACATCCCTTTGATCCTTCGAACCATAAATATTCCGTTTCAGTACTAATGGAACTGGTTCTCCTAGTTTATCCATGGTTTAGGTAATTTGGGGTTACCGTAGTAAATCCATTTTTCATCACTTGTAACAATGCGATAAAATAATTGCTTCTTAATCAAGCGTATATAACCAAAATAAAAAAATTTCTTCATGTTGTGATTAAATATTAGCTATTGCGTTAAAAGAATGGTTGCACTCCTTTGGACGTTATCAACAGTACCAAGATAATACCCAGAAACAAAAAAAGGCTCACACGTACTAAGTTCAGATGAATAGGAGAGAAGTGAGGTAGGCTGGTTGTCCACAAGAATAAAAAACTTGATGGTGATGACCATGTGATAAGGAACGTTGACATGATGGAGCATTTAAGTGTCTTCAATGGCCGATCTGATGCGAATAAACCTTTTGTGTGATTTTTAAGGCCTCACCCATCAGCTTCAATATCGATCGAAGCCTTTTTAAAAATCTCAATCGTTCTACATTTCAATCAGTTTTTATGTTTAAAACCTTCTTGAGCTAGGATCGTCTTCCACTATATCTCGGCACTACAATAGTGATTTGTGCTGTCATAAAACGTATGCTCTTCATAAGAAATGTTTCCCGTAGGCTTGATCAAACTTTTTATAAGTCAAACTCTCAGATGCACCAAGCTTAGCAAAAATTGCATGGCACATGGTTATTGAAAATTTTGCTGCCCATTTTTCGAAACCCACTAGAAAAACACAACTTCACTTATCAGGCTTTATATGTGTATGGTCGAGTAGTTACCGGACGATGTTGCCATATATGCTGATGAAATAATCGGCCATTAGAGAAAATCCTCGAAATTCACTAAACCAAAATCCAAACCCTACATAATTGGTTTACTAAGTGAAGATTAATAGTTAGTAAACGGAAATCTACCCGTTTTTTAAACGGAAAAATCAAGTAACTTGTAATGTGTGCCGCGAACAATGTCCTCCTCTATACCTTAATGGCATTGCTATTCAACAATACACTCAAGTTCGGTACCTAGTACTGAACTTAGACAAATACTTGCCATGGAAATTACGCACACACAAAAGGAATGAGTCCAGGAGGAGATGACTAAACCGTTGGAATGCTGCCAGCGGTAGATGGACTCACCGTTTCCTCTCGGCGGTGGATCCGTCGATTGATCGACGACATAGTGATGTTGGGGGTGCAGATATTTCCGAGCTTACTAATACCGCTTTACATTGGATTGTACCCCAATGTGCCCTTCTTGTGACGGGGCGGTGGAGAGCCCAGAACATGTATTTTTTGACTGCACCAAATTCAAAGAGAAAAGGTGAGAGACACGAAAGTGGGCCACTTGGGGACGGTTTGAGATGTTGCACTTGGGGACGGTTTGAGAAGATATCAATATCTTTGCGACAACATTACTCAATAGACTCCTCCTAGATAAACTGTAAAAAACTGTAGAATTAATTTAGCTAAGTTTGATTTCAATGAATCTTAACTACACAAAGTAATGCCTGACGGTGGTCCAATGAGAAAATATAGAAATGTAATCAAATAAGGTGGTTTTAGTGGGTTAAAGTCCTGTACTTTATATTACGATGATTTCCATTTTACTACAATATGACAAAAAAAGAACTAAAAGGACGATATCTACAACTACTTTGACTTCTAGACAAACATTATAAATTTATAATAGACAGCAAAGTATTTTTATATAATGCCCTGCTAAAACTAATATGGACTTACAAACTAGAACTCTGGAACTAAGCGATTTCCATCGAAACCAGTCCCCTCACTAAAAAATCTTTCGAAAAATTGTTAATGCTCAATCTTATGTTTGTAATAATCTTATTTATCTTGACCTTAAAATTCCTTCCGTCAATAATATGATTTTGCCTCGTTATAAAAAGTTTTACTCTCCTATTTTCCATCATACTAATAATCTTGTTCAAGAATTATCCTCCACTTCCTTCTCTAGAAACACCCATCGATGACTTAACATAAGCATCACTGATCGTGTGATTTATTAAAATTCTGAGTTTTAACATAAGTACACGCTGGTAGGATAAATTTTTAGTTAAAAAAATAACTAAAACACAGACTTCTACAGCAAATACTGACAAACAGTTCACCGATAAAAAAGATTCAGCACAAATAGAAAGAAGAGTGGCCTACTTATAATTAATAATAAGAATTTAATGCCCTACTAAAAAAAACCTCAAAGCAGGACTAAAAACAAGACCTTTTTATGAGTTCCTTATTAAATTAAGGTTGATTTCCTTACAATTATTAACAACCATATACACATACATTCAGTTCAACGGCTGATAAATACTATAGTTAGATATATAGACCATGACATGCCTAAAAGAAACTTTATTGATCAGAGCCAATAGTTAAGTCGTTTTTCTAGTTGTAGATATCTATAAAAATTAAAAAAGAAAATTTATAAATTAAAGAAAGAAAACTAAAAAAAATATTCCGACCTTATATCGATCACAAAACCATTTTAAGTAACGCTTTTAGGGTTGAATTTTTCACCTAGGGACAATATTTTACTTCCTTTTGAGGTTATTTAAATTAACAATGAATATTTAAAATATGAACTTCGTTTTCTGACATTTTATAGAAAATAAAATTCCGACCTTGTATTGATCCTGGATCCATTTATGTATTAAGTTTATACTCTCCAGTGCAAGCTAGATTACATAATACTAAGCTAAAAATTAAAGACTTAGAAAATATCTTCTTTTGAAAAAAGCCCTTTAATAAAAACAATAACAACCGAAAGTTAATTAACAGAATACAATATATTAAAACACTGCTCATTGTAAATTTCTCCAAATCCTGATATTCTATATGTGAAAATTTTAAAGAACTTTAAATACCAACAATTATTCAGTGTCACATATGCCCACCATCCTAATGAGGATGATGCAGAAGAACAAGTCAAAAAGGTGTGGGAGTTTATGTTTCTCATATTTTTCCATTGAACCTTTGGATAGCAGTTGTTGAAAATTCCATTAAAATTTCTACAAATTTCAAGGGTGCGTATATGAATTCAAAGTTTTTGACATTAATTAGTCAAAGTTTCACATTATTCAATATCACTTATTCATTTAATATTGTTTTTTTTCTTCATCGTTTTCAATATGGTCTTATGCCTTCGAAGTATATATTTTCTTTTTATCTTTAATGTGAATGCCAATATATGTGTAAATGTTGTATATTTCATTAATTTTCATTTAAATTGAAAATTTACCATGTGAACAAAGTCATTGTGACTATATTTCCTTGAAGGATTTCTAAAAGATTCAATTCGTTTTATTTTCTCCTCATTTAATGTCATACACACAAGTATATTTATCCTTGTATGGTAAGGAGTATTGTAAATTTATTGAGTTTGCATAAGGAAGAGGCCATTTTGATTTGAACAGATTTGAATGTAAGTGTTTGTGTGTATTTATAACAAATATGGCTGTGTAATAATATTTTTAATGAAGTTGGTACATACTATACCATTTCACACACTCAAAACATGTCTTTCTTTTATTTCTTAAGGATATACAAATTTCAAGATACTTTTATTACCTCAAATTAGATACACTCGTTATTATAATGAATATGTTGTACGAGTATATATAAAAAAAAATATAGAATAATTTTGTAATGCTCGATAAAAAAAAAAAAATATAGAATTTTTGCTAAATAATTTTTTCAGAATTTCTTTCAGAACTTGTTAAGGAATAAAGATTAAAAACAAAAATGAAAATTCAAAATTATAGAAAAACTATGAAATTTTTTTGAAATGATAAAAATAATTTCAGAAACAATTCAGAAAACCTTGACTAAATAAATATAAAAATTATAAAACAGAAAAAGGGACAAACAATTTTATGAAATTTAAATTAAACTCACAAAAATAATCCAAAAATCTTGAAAATGATAAAAAAATGAATATTTTTAATCTTTGATCAAAGCTAAGAGAAATATTGGAAATATTGAAAGTTTTCTTAAAAAAAATTAAAAATTTCTAAAATCCGAATAAAAATTAAGGATTTTTAAAGAATGCAAAAAAAGAATAAACTAAAAAAAACTGATTTGGAAGTACTTTTTTTTTTATTTCTAAAAGCAACAATAATAAATTTTTTTTTAAAACAATCAACAACAATATACAATTCAAAATGGATAAATATAAAATATTATTTACGCTTTTATTATATTATATCACAATTTTCAATTACGAAAATTTTGTTTCGATTATTGTTCAATGGTCAAAATTGCTAACGATAATGAGTAGAATATGAAGAAAAAGGATTTGAAATAAGAGAAACAGAAGAAAAAAACCATTTAAAATAAGACCGAAAAACAAGAAGATAAAGCTCCGCCTCAAAAATGGCTTCCATTTAGTTATGACGTCATAGCCGCCCTATTTTATTCTTCTTACCATCTACAAATACATACGAAAAAGCATATGCTTGTATATAATGGAGGACTTTTACTTAACGCAGGACGAAAATAAGGATATAACCAATACAAACGCAGAAATTTCTTAAAGTATAACAATATGAATATAAGCACTGACTCCCCCTCTGAATTAAATAATAGAATCGAATTTGTCGTAAGGAAAGGAAATCAAACCCCCAAAACTTTGTTGCCTATATTGTCAGTTTATATAATTTCTCTATACTTTATTGAATATGTATGGGTATGTACATAAAATTTGGATATGTTTGCGTAAAACACAGATGAATATGTTAGGAACAGCGCCAAAGGAAGAAATTTCGATGGCGCTTTTATGGTTGAATTTTCATAGCTCTGGAGAACGTCAGACAGTTTAGCTGCTTCGAGTCCTGTCCGTCCTGTTCGAGTGGTGGAGAATAAAATTATAGTTTGCAGTTTATTAAAACCAACAAAGGGTTGATTCCCAAAATATTTAAAAATAATAAAATTTCACATCATATTGTGCACATTAATTTCTCTATTTTGAGAAATAAATCAAACAAGAAAAAAAAACAAATAGTATTAATATTAATAATCATTCAATTCAGTTTCATTATTATTTTATAAATGAATTTTAATAAATAAAAATTGCTATTATTTCTTTATTCATTAACTATTGTGAGCTGCTTTCAAAGTGTTCATTGTTTTAGCTAAAGTAGTTGTTGAATATAAATCAAATGAACATTTTTGTTTTCTGGTTAAATTGCTGTTATTTATCATAAAATTAAAAACTTAACTTCAATTGAAAAATATCGAATAGTAAAAGAAGATTTTTATTTTTATTAATAAAAAAAATATTTAAACGAAAACAAGTGTTTCAACCTACATTCACATATGTTATTGTACTATTACTTGCATAGTTAAAACGAAGAAAACCGTGAACGTAGTAGTAGTTATTAATTAGAGTTTTATTATAAAGTAGAAAAAATTGTTGTTTTTTTTTGTTTAAAATAAAATTCCTACAACATTTAATAACAGTAAAAAAATATAATCTTTTAGCTTCAGAAATCTAAAATTCAGAAAAGAAAACCATCGTACAAACAAAATTCAAATTGGCAGAAAAAGAGAACATTTCCAAACAGGAAGAAGAGCTATTTTTACGTTCTCTCAGCAAGAAAATTTGAAAAGAATAATAGAAGGTTCAATTCTTATAAAAACTCCTTAGTTAATGTGCTGTGAAATTAATTCATTTTTGAAAAGGTTTTAATAAAAGTCGCCAAAGTGATTCTCATAAGGCAATATATCGAAGATCTCCGAAAGTTGATTGGTAAGATAGCTTTAGAACAATAAAATACTACGAGTAAGTCTTATTAGAATATTTTATGATCAAAATTAGATCTAATTAAAAGGACATAAAAGGACCTTCATATGAATAAAATTAATAATTAATTGAAGAAAACAAAAAGTTTTTTTTTTAAATTCTGAAAATAAGATTTATTGCTTCAGAAAATATAATTTTTTAACATAAACAAGGATATGTGCATATAATTTCAGAATTAAGAATATTAAAAGAAATCGTAAAAGGAACTTCATATAAAAAAATTAATTATTATTTAAAAAAAAGTTAACAATATTGTTTAATCTTAAAAATGGCGTCACTCCTTAGTTTAGATAATTTTTTTAAAAAAAATAAACTTTTAATATATAACAAAAATAAGCGAAATAATAAAAGGATCTTTATATGTAAATTTATAATAAATTGAAGAGAAGAAAATATTTTTTTTTAATTCTCAAAATAGGGTTAATTATTTTAGCAAATAGAATTTTATGCATACAATTTCAGATTTTGGAAAAATAGTAAAAAAGCTTGTTTAGTCCTGAAAATGAAGTCATTTCCTTAGTTTAGATGAGTTTTTTTAAATATAAAAAAGGATAAATTAAATTTTTAGTGTTAGATTAATATTAAAAGGACCTTCATATTAAGAATGTTAATAGTATATATATTTAAAAAAAGTAAAATATCTTGTTAATCCTGAAAACTAAATCACTTCTCCAGTTTATATGATTTTTTGAATATAAACAAGGATACGTACATAACTTTTTAGCATAAGAAAAATATAAAAATATTTATAGGACCTTCACATTAAGAGTATTTACAATAAATTTAAAGAAATAACCATCGTTTTAATCCCGAAAACTGATTGACTTTTCTAGTTAATATGTATATTTTAAATATACACAAGGATATATGCCTAAGTTGTTTAGCATGGAAGAAAAATAGAAGATATGTTAAAAGGATATTCATTAGAAGTGTATTTATAATAAATATAAAAGAAAAAAAAATCTTGTTAATCCTTAAAAATGTAGTCATTTGGTTTACTAGAAAAAGTAAAAAATCTTGTTTAATCCTAAAAATGGAATCACTTTCTTAGTTTTTTAAATATAATCAAGGATATTTGCGTAGGTTTATCAGCATAAGCAACTCAAAATATTTGTAAATGAATCGATGAAAAAAAAAACTATAAATAAAATTCGGTTATTATATACATATTTATATATTTAAAAAATCATATCCTGTTTTGTCCATTATTAGATGTACTAGAAAAAAAAGGATATAATATTTTTGGTTTTTATTTTAAAATTTTTTTTATTCATAATAGATTATTTTCCGATCCAATTTTTGTTATTTACGCTCTACCAAAAAAAATTATTTTCGACAAAAAGGATTTTTGTTACGTAATGAAAATTTTCAAGCACCAACACCCACTGTTTCGTAATAGAGGCAACAACAAAAGCCCTTATTAATAAATTTTCTTATGTAAAAGCCATTGTGCGTATGTATATATATATGCAAATGTGTGTATGCAGATACACCTATATTCACCTATAAACTTCTCCCTACACACTTTTGTGATTTTGCGCACACTCGCGAATAATTTATTCCACTTTTCTAAATAAAAAAAAAAAATTTGTAAGTTTTGATATTATTTATAAATTTCAATAAGCTTTAATATTTTTTTTCTTTTAAAAGAAATGTATTAAAATAATCATTAGAATATCCTATCCCATATTTGGAAAAAATCGCCATTTTGCATAAATACATACTTTTCCTTCTGGCAAAAAAAAAACTAAAATATCGACGATACCATTGACTTTCAATTGTCCTTGGATACCATGAAATTATAGCAACATGGATGCGCAACCATATACAGCAGGTGCCACCAGAAATTAATTTTGATGAGATTTTCAAGATTATGTAGAAACTTTTCAAAAATGATTGATTGATTGATTTTTTTGGTTTGTGTAAGATTTTTTTTTAAAAATTACCATAAAAGATAAAATCTCTGCTAAAGTCGGTGGTGATTTGGAAAACATTTTCAAAGCAAAATTTCCATAATGGCGTTACGTAAGTTATGCGCTTTAGTTATGTAATCAGTTCGATGGAAATTATTTTTATACTGAAAAATTATCTATTCTCAAGGATCATAATTTTTATTTTCTTATAAATCTATTTATTTATTTGTATAATCTTATTAAATTAATTACAAAAAAAAAATAAAGAGAATTCAAATTTCTAAAATGTCCTGGTTTTGATGCGTTTGGCTTCTTATATTGTATGGTATATACTATAGTGACACTACAAATCCACACATTCAAATTTGATTTTTAGAAACTGTTCTTAAATCTTTTATTAATAATACATAATTTTCTTTTAAAGTTTTAAGTGTAATTTGTTGAAAAATATATTTTTTGAATAGGTACAAGTCAAAGTGGTCTCCAAGAGTATAACAAGTTAGAAAATGTAATTTAGATAAATAGTTTATGTTTTCTAACATCTTACATTTCTTCTTCTTAAGACCCCAATAAATAGTTTTTTTTCAATATTTATTTATAGATTTTCACTATAACTTAATGCGTATCAGAGCTCAATTAATATTAAAAGTTGGGACCACAAAGGTCTAAAGTTAGATTAATATAGAAAAACATTTTTCGTAGCTAAATTTATTGTTTAATGAAATATATTTGATGGTACAAAATTACACTTCAGATTTAAATTAACATAAAAAGTTAAGACCACAAAATTCTAAGGTAACATTAACTTGGATAAGAGCTTTTTGCCTGAATTTGTTATTTAGATTATTATTTAAGGGTCAGAATAGCCATTGATTAGGACCACCAAGGTCTCAAATAATATTGACTTGGATAAAAGTATTCTAAGCTGAATTTATTATTTAATTTTTTGTTAAATGATGAAAGAAGCTGTTGATTATGTGTAAAATTACTTTTTAAATCACAATTACGCTTAAAAATTAGGCTCAAAAAGGTCCAAAATAATATTAACTTACGTATTGTATGTGTACTTAGACTTAACATATATTAGACTTATTCTGAGTCTAGTATTTAATTTTTTCTGAAGAAATAATTATAACAAAAATAAATATATTTTTCATTTAAGTCTCAAGTAAATGTGATCATGTTTGTGATTGCAAATTCACCTCATATGTTACGCTTTTGCAGTACGAACATATTTTAAATCATGAAATTTTTTGAAAAGAAATACTTTTTTTAGAGTTAGTTTTATATTATTAAAAGTAATATTATGTTAATCATCGGATTTTGTAGCAGTAAATTTGTTTCTGATAAAAATAAGATTTTAAAAAGTTTTTCTCAAATAATTTAATCATTTTCAAGTGTTGGCCTTAAACACTATTTTAAAATTAATTTTGTAATTTTAGAACTTTGTTTAATTTCTACAGAATAATGACCTATTCTTAACTAGAGAATACAAAGAAAGTATTCTTAGCCTTATTTTTAATTCAGAATTCAAATATATTAATTTAAAAAAAAAAAAAATATTTACTAAAGAATTTGTAGAATAACCGTGCTAGTAATAGGATTAATTTAAAGAATTAATAGGATGTCTTATCATAAACTAGAAAATAATAGAAAATGTATTTGTTATAAAAAATGAACGAAAACTGCTGCTTAGACATTATACTAGGAAATGACATTATACTAGAATTTTTCTTGTTCATATTGGTTGAAAATCTAAAGTAAGTTAAGACTAGAAAATTATTTCAAATTACTTAATTAATCAGTTTTATTTTAAGTGCAATATTTGATAATTTTTGGATTGGATTTTCGTAGTGCCCAGTCATATATTAAACCATAATTTGAACAAAAAAAATAGTAGTTCATATTTATTATAGATTCTTATAGATTGTTGTTCTATAAAAACTAAATTTTATTAGACATATTCAAGGAATCTATAGAAAATAGGGATAATATAGATCGTTATATATTTTTCGCGAAAAATTCGAATATCGCCACTTTACTAGAAGCAATATTTTATCATACATATGTCCAAGGCCTAGAATGTAACTTTTTTCATCTTAATACTATATAACACAATATAATCACAAAAGCTGAAAAAATCCATAATATATTGTAATAAAAATTTCTAAAAAGTTTCATTAGCAACTAACATATTTGTTTATACAATGCAGTATGCATCAGCTTCTACTTAACCATGCACATCAGCTTCCATATCCTTTCCGTCGAAATAATGGTGCGAATATAAACCTGCATAAACCTGCTTACTTAACTAATTAGTAGATAATCAGAAAGCATAAGCTTATATTCATGTTATGTTTAAACTTATGATAAATATTATAGTTAATATAATTAAAAGTAATTTAATGCCGAGTATGTTTGTGTAAATATTATAACTTTAGATGCCTTAAAATCAATAATTTGTTTATAAAATATTTTTAACTATTCTTAATAAACAATTTTATGATTTCAACATATTTTAGCATTTATTTAATTATAAAAAAATAATTTAAGAGAGCAAACTAGAAACTAATCGTGCCTCTTGAGAATTACTATTTGGAAAGTTCTTTTAATAGCAATATTATAAAGAGAAAATTTTTAAATGTTCATATAAAAAATATTCTATAATAACAAGAAGCTAGAAGGTTAACATAAATATCGTTAGTTATTATGCACTTGTAGACTGTTACTATCATCACTTAAAACTATTTTCTCTTCTTATAGTTTATTTATTCGATTGGTTAAAAAATAAGCTGTCCATCAATCAATACATTTTTGCATAGAATTTCATTATATCTTTTCTCATAGCATACCATTTAGTAAAAAAAATATATAAAAATTATTAACGAATTTTATTTTATTTTCGAATTTCAGAGGAGAAAATGTCGATTAACCCTAATAACTATAAACTGTCTGACAGGACAGCCAGACTAACGGCTCAAGGTAAGATTTGCTATTAAAAAATTAATTTAATAACGCATTTTGTACTATTTAAATTAATATTTATGAAGTTATTGGATACGATATTTATTATTAAACGAAGTGGGTTATTTTCTCTGTCTTATAGTTTAACATTGCCAAAATTAATGATAAAAACTGAGAGCATCTTTTAACAAGAACTAAATATAAGATTGGAATTAATAAGTTTTAGTTAATTTTCTTTTTATAGAAGACCTAAAACTGATTCTCTTTTGTGAAAGATCTAAACCCGACATGTGATTGTAGCATTATTTATTAGTTATAAAAATAATATTATAGAAAAATTTTATATTGGAAAAATTGTACAGACCAAAAATTCCATTATAGAAAAATTGTATTTATATTGGAGATAACAAAGATAATTTGATACATTGGGTCCTTAAGAGGTAACCAAAAGTTTAAAGAGAGCATTCGATACATTGGGTCCTTAAAAGATGACCTAAAGATCACAAAGATAATTTAATAATTTGGGTCTCTTAGAGGTGACCTAAAACTCACAAAGCTCATTTGGTACATTAGGTCTGCAAGATATGGAAAAGTTATTAGATCTATGTTATAGGATGTAATTAAAAGGTTCTTTGATACTCAACGTATGATATTAAATTTATGATAAATTCAATTTGTCAAATATTACACAAACATTATTAGATTCCTTAACACAGCCAACTAATTATTATGACTTTAGGGGTTTCTCGGACATTACTTAAGGACTTTGAAAAATATTATCTAGAAATCATTTAGCTTCAAAAATGTAGCTCGCAATTTATGATATTATATTATATTGTATACAAAGTCCCTAAGGATCTACTAGTGCCCCTTTACATTTAGGTCATTTTGCGACTAAAGGTATTTGAAAGTAGGCAGATTCCTTAAGTTAGATTTCATAAACAAAATTTTTTACCAAGAGAAAATAAAAATAAAGAACTTGCAAGTGAAGCTAGAGAATTTTTCTACGAGACAAAAAAATCTTTCTACGTGTAGTAATGAGACTATGAGTGGTTTGGCAGTCCCTATGAGTGGTTTGGTTAGATAGTTGCCACAGGATTGACAAACGGAATGTGAAAGGTTTCCAATTAGAAAATAGTGGATGAAAACGGTATAACCAATCCTTAATCTTAGTTATTTTTATTTAGGTCGCCAAGATTTACGATGGAGTACAAATCTTCTAAAAATGCTGTAGAGATACTGATCCCTACAGTACGTGCGACTTTTACCCACTAAAACTCACCTAAGTGAAACCACTGTCAGGTAATACTTCATGGGTAGTAGACTGACATCAAGTCTATTATCCTATTTAGGCTGCAGGCAACTGTTCTTTATTTCTCGAGTTGCGTATGCACATACTGCACCCCATCTTGCTTGTGATGTTAAAGGGTTGTTGAATAAGAACTTGACAACTTTTCTTTTAAATATCTCGCAAACCATTTAAGATATATCAAAACTTTTGCCTTAAAGTACAATCAATGCAATTATTTATTGCCTTAAAGTACAATCAATGCAATTCTGAATTGAACTTGACTTTGGTCATACCACCTTGATCAAAAAGTTGATCTCGGAATTTATTCAGAAAATTAAAAATACAAGTTTATTCATCTAAATCTATATTGTCCCCTACAAAGTAATCCCCATCGACTTTAACACTATTATGCCAGCGCTTGATCCAATCCTCGAAACATTTTTCCATTACTTCCTCTCGGCTGTTGAAACACGTTCCCCGTAATGGTTTTTTAACTCGATTGAACAGAAAGAAGTCACAAGGAGCCAAATCACGTGAATTCGGTGGTTGTTGGATGGTATTTGTTGCATTTTTCGTCAAAAAATTACGAATAATGATGACACTGTGCGACGGTGCGTTATCATAGTGCAAAATTCACGAGTTTTCTGCCCACAGTTCTGGTCTCTTTCGGCGAATTGCTTCACGCAAACGTCTTATAACGCCCAAATAATACTCTTTGTTTATTGTCCGGCCTTCTGGCAAAAATTCATGATGCACTACACCGTTGTAATCCATGAAAACCGTTAGCATTGCCTTCTTTTTTCACTGAAAACGACGTGGTTTTTTTTGGTCTCGGCTCATTTGGTGAACGCCATTCACTTGCCTGATATCTGGATTGCGTGTCGTACTCATAAACCCACGTCTCGTCTCCAGTAATGATCCTTTTGATGAATGTGGAATCGGAGTCAGCCTCGCAAATCATGTCTTTTACGACGTCAACACGGTCATGAAATTGAGGTCTTTTGGCACTAACTTTGCTGCTACACGACGGAAGCCCAAATCATTAACCAAAATGTCTTGGACAGATCCATAGGCAATGTTCAAGTCCTCCGCTATCTCTCTGATGGTTAATTTGCGGTTATTGACCAACATTTCTTTTACTTTATCAATGTTTTCCTCGGTTTTCGATCTTGATGGTCTGCCACTGCGTTCATCATCTTCGATTGACTCACGACCACTTTTGAACCGCTCGTGTCACTGGTAAACGATCGTTTTCTTTAGAGAATCGTTACCGAAACACTTTTCCAACATTTCCAATGTTCGCGCACCATTAAATCCATTTTTTACGCAAAATTTAATACAAGTTCGTTGTTGCAAATTTAAATCCATTTCTAAAATTGTAAAAAATCGCCAACACACACAGAGATAGATGTATTCTTGGCTACGTAACTTTTGCAAATGTCAAGCTATGACGCTAAATTTTGAGAGAATATCACCGACAGATGTACCAACTTAACAGAACTCAAATCGGAATGATGGAAGCACCACAAATTTTTGATCAAGGTGGTATATCTACCACGGGCACGCTTGCAACGGTCAATTCGTTGAAGCCAATTTTCGATGATTCGTCCACACAATTCGTGGCATAGACCATTGATTTAACATAGCCCCACAGAAAAAAGTTTAGAGGTGTTAAATCACAAGATTTCGACGGCCAATCGACAGGACGTTTTCTCGATATAACACGTTCACCGAACTTGGACTTCAATAAGTCGATTGTTTCTCCCGCTATGTGGGATGTAGCACCGTCTTGTTGCAACCACATATCACTGATTTCCAGCCCATGCAATTGATCGAAGAAATAACGCTGCAACATGTTTCTGTAGCGTTCACCATTGACTGTAATGTGACGGCCATTTTCATCAACGAAGAAAAATGGCCCAATGACGCCACCGGCATGAAAACCGTACCATACAAACACTTTTTGTGGATAAAGTGCTATTTCATGAAGCACATGAGGGTTTGCAGCACTCCAATAACGCATGTTTTGTTTGTTGACGAAGCCATTCAACCAAAAATGGGCTTCATTACTGAAGATGATTTTGCGATGAAAGTCGTTATTTTTGGCAAACTTCTCTAGAGCCCAATCTGAGAACGTGCGTCGCTTCATATAGTCAAGTGGCTTTAGTTCTTGAGTTAACTTGATCTTGTAAGAGTGCAGGCTAAGATCCTTTCGCAAAATAAGCCATAGTAAGAAATCAAAAGTGTCAAGTTGCTATTGAAAAACCCGATACTTTGTACAATAATTAGGCCATATAGTGGTCCAATTCTCCATGACCTCTTCCGTTCCAGAAGGGAGATGATAGGCTATGTCAGAAATAAGATGAGGGAGATGATAGGCTATGTCAGAAATGACATGATGCGCCCATCTTCCTTTTAACGATAAATCTCAGTTACTGCCATTTTGATAAATTCCAGTCTCATTTCTTTCCTCCCTGCTAACGGGGATTCGATACAAAAGCTCGATTGGCGACATGTTAGCGTTAACATACACAATATCGAAGTGTGCTTGGACGATATACCGTCGTCACCCAACGCTTGTACATTTCTGTCATCATAGTTTCTGTTCAAATAGGGTATCATATAGGTCATAGCTATGCATAGATGCCTGCGTCGGCTTTGTTTGCCTCGGGTTAATCTAATTCAATATAACGCAAGGGAAGTGTTTTTCAGCGTATTCGTTGCCAGATATGATGACAATATCTTGAGATCTAATACAATACCATGCATTCAAGACAATCTGCAAATTATTAAGTTGCCAGAAAATGATTATTAGGTTTTTAGGTTCTTGGAACATGACTTATAGATCATCAGGATTTTATATTCTAAGGGTTATTAAATCTGCAAGGGCTGATACATGAGTATGATATTATGGATTAATGCTGTAATCATCAGTTTTTGTGTTCTAAAGAATTTGAGCTTCCGAATTTTATAATTTAAATCAAACTCGCATTGTTATTTTAAGAAAGTATCTCAGTAAGAAATTACTTAACTTTTTTGGGGTTTTTTTTATTGAAAAAAAAAGCTATTCTTAATAAATCACCATTCCATTACTACAATATAATAACAATTACCACAAAAAAAATGTCTGAAAAAAACAAAATTTTCATAAAGTTTTTGTAGAACTTTTATTATGTTTCCAAATTTATATCAAAATAAAACTAATAATTTCCATTCGAACTAATCAAAAATAAAAATCAATTATTAAACCATCATAGTTAACAGGTATACAAGTTCATAGATTCATCTTCCAAATAAATTGAAAAATCAAGATTCAAAAAGTTTTCCGTCTACAATATTGAAAATGTTCTGTCGTCTGAAAAGTTTGCTCATTATTGGTTCAGATTCATCTTCTGAGGTACAATTTCAATTGTGCATGAAGATGATTTTTGGACAAATAAAACTTATCCATCGGATGGCACTTTTATGGTCGGCTGCACTGAAGTGCTGTTAAAGAGAAGTTGGTTTCCCAAATGGGGGTTTGTTTTGACTCGACAATCGTACAAATCTGCAAGGAAGGGACTACAGCTACTGAGTTGGATATACATTCATGTACTGAGTACGAGTGTAAATAACAAATGGGATAAATCTGTTTCTGACATAAATCAATAAAAAAAAGATTCTTTAGGAGAGAACAGAGAATACAATTTAATAGCTTATAAATTTTGGAAATTTCTCACGAATTTCGATTATGAATTCATCTTCTTGAATTTTCACTTGGAAAATAAATAAATTTCTTTTTCATAAATTATAATAAATTTTATTACTCTTTATACAATTTCTAACCAGTCGCTTTTAGTTTCTAAAAATTTCATATTATTTCACTGTTATACACACTTATTGCCCACCTAATTCACGGTATTATGGATAATCATTTAAGATACTCTAAAATAAGGAAATAAATTGAAAACAATTACGTTTAACTATCCATGAAGTGTGCCTAATTGTTTTCCTCGATCCCAAAAATATTTCCTTTCTAATACTGCAGATGACATGGACCATCCCTTATACTCAAAACTGTAACATTTCCTCTTTTGACTTGGGGTCGGTTTTTGATTCTGCGCCTCAGCAGATCAACACACTTTCAAAAAGTAGCAGAATATTTACATTATTTTTTCTTCAAATAAGAAAAAACTAATTTTTTCAAAAAGTTTTTTTTTAATAATAAATTATTAAAAAAATTTTAAATTATAGTTTTTTAAATTATTTTTTTTTGTAAATGTTTAGAATATATTCGAAAATATTTTTCATGTCATAGAATTTTAAGGATTCTTCTTGATGCCAATTCACTTTGGAATTCGATGACATACAAAATTCAAATTAACAAAACGCAATCAATTTTTATATAATAAATCAAAAAAATATATATAAAAAATTTAATTTTCATTGTACAATATTTCAATAAAAAAAAATTATGATAAGATAAGTAAAATTAATTTCTATAAGGGAATTTTTTAACAGTGTACAAATGCACGTTAGAAAATTTATCTTTAGGGTGGATTCCAATAGGAAAATAACAAAATTCCTGGCATTCCATACATTCCGTCTGGGTACCCTTATATTATATTGAATTTTATTTAATATGAACACAATGTACATCCATCCCCTTTTGAGGTAATCGTATTTTGGTTTTGTCGCCGGGAAAATCCATCCTCTTTCGTCGAATCTGTGTAGGGCTGATGTGTACATGGTCCTGAACCTATGCCAAATAAACGAATGTAATATCCTGTAACAAAACGGTTTATATTTGCTATCGTTTTCTCCTCCTTACAATGTCAATTTTTTTTATATATAATATTTCTTCTTGAAGTGATCCCATGCTTTGAAGATTCTTGTTATGCGAATTCTATAGGCTCGCAGAGTAGTTTCTATATGGTGTGTACACCTAACGCATATCTTATGAAGAGGGCTTCTATGCGATGTGGTTCATCCATCCGTTCTTCTATGATTACATTTGGAAATATTTACTAAAAACTATTGTACAATGAAAGTAGGCAAAGCGGTAGTTGAGCAAAGTGGAACAAGAGGATTTGCGTAAGGGGATGATGACCTTGCCTTTTAATATTGTAACAAAAGTAGTCCGACTTAGTGGCCTTAGAGCAATTTTTCAAAAACCACTTCGTGTGTACAAAATCAATTTGGCAGCATTTGGATGTGATGTTAACGCTAGAGTATTCTGGAAGTGACATGTTTGCTTGGCTGGCTATTATTTATGAGAGAAATTTCACGTTTACACTGATAGGATAAATATATGCACTCATATAGGTGAACCATAAAACTAAATAATAAATTTGCACAATTATCGAAAAGATTGATTTGATAATAAATAACCAAATTAAAATAAAATACCAATAGTAGGAATTAATCAAATTCCATATTGATTAGAGGGTATTTATTTAGAGGGTGGGGGCCCTAATCCAACTGCTTACTCGTATTTATTGATTGATATTCCATTAACTATTTGCATGCGATGATAGAACTAAGCCGACAAGTGGCACGTGTGAATATCAGTTATCATTTTTTTCTTATAAAAGTAAAGACAATGAAAGGACAAAAATATTTTAAGTTTTGTGTGGATTTTAAATATTTAATTTTTATTTTGAAAAATGATCTATATTATCTAAACTTTAATGGGTATTACTTTTTTTTCATAAGCCTTACAGTATATGACTGGTTTTATAGGTCCTTATCAATATTTTAAGTGTTTGGATATCTACAACATTTTGAAGGTTAGGCTGACGATAATCTCCATTTATTCAGCTTTTTGGAGAAATTTCCATAATTTATGGTACTATTAGATGGTAAGGCAAATTGGCAAAAGTCAGGTAACGTCACTTCTTGAAAAAAAATGGGTGACGACTAACGTTGGCTGACGAAAAGTTGAGGTATCAGACTGTCAGCCAAATCTGTCTCAAAGTCGTGCGCTACTGTCAGTCAATTCTTCCAAAAAGGCTGATGATGGCTGATAATGACTGATGTAACAAACAGAGAACTTTTAATTTGTTCGTGGATGACAACATCAAATTTTAGACAGACAAGTTTTATGTCTAGCAAACGGTCAGCTAGTAGTCAGTCGTCAGCCAGTGAGCAACACTTGAGTTTGACGCATAGACAAATTATCTTTTCATTTCGTTTCGTTTATTGCATTGTTGTGAGTATGAAATTAAATTAAAAATGTCGAAGAGAAAGGCTGCTGCACCGATGTATATAACATGTATTATTGCAACAAAAACAGAACAACAACAAAAATAAGACATGGACGGATTTTGAGCGAAAGTGTTGCTTGGGCTCCGTTCCGACGAGCTTGATTTATATCGCGGTTTCTGGTGTTTGGCTGCCTGTTAATGCCGACGGTACTTTATTCCGGCTTCTTTTATTACAGAATGCCCAAATTCCTTTTAAAGATAGCGCATAGATTCATTCGCTTTGTTTTGACTCATCCACGAGCAAAATAAAGTGAACTATTTATTCGTGTTACTTTTTTCTGCGGCATGGCTTTGGCTTCGACTTTGCCTTTTTGACATTGAGCAGAACAAAATCAATATTGTCATCATCGTTGCACTAGTCAGTTCGTTGCGATTCCATATCCAAAAGTGAATGCAAATCATCTTTACTTATTTCACTCTTCAACAAATATTGTTGAAAGACATGACAGACGTGGCTGACGTGAAGCAGTGGCTGACGGCTTAGATGATGAGCCTAAATATGGCTGATGTCAGCCAAATATCACAATCATACTACTAAACGGTTAGTCACGTCAGCCAATCTCACAAGCCTATTCGACGGTCAGCCAAACTTGGGTCAGACTCTCGCGCCATGTTTGACCATCTAATATCACCTTTATTTTAGATTTAAATTTAATATTAACAATCAAACTTTTTAAAGAATTTATAAAATGTTTTGGACATGGGAACCCACTATGCTATTTTATTATTTTCTTCTTAAAAGTGTTCTAAATAGTTAAGGAGAGTAAGGAGGGTATTGCAAATGATCCATACTCTGGATAAAATATTTTTGATGTAATTCTGAAAATAATTTTTTTAAAGAAAAAACACGTGAATTCAACGAAATTTTCAAAGAACTGACCAAAAAAAATAATTCTCACTAAAGAATTAAGATCTTAAATATTTTATGGTTAATTGAGTTTGTCTTAGGTCAGCTTTAGATGGTAATCTCAAATACAAGATGCTCTACGCAAAGGCATACTACCTTGATTAGTTCGATTGTTATGTGTGCTGTATACAATGTTTCAAACTGATTGATCAGTAAGCCTAAAGCAACCAACTCAGGAGTCAAAAAAGTTTTGAGTTATATCACGGTATAGTTATCCAATAATAGTAGTTTTATTATTGGATAACCATTTTCATCTTCCTTATGATAATCACTCACCAATTAGTACACCACCCTATAACTTTTTTAGGATATAAAGTTGATTCATAAGCAATTTGTGCGTTTTTTTCCCAAAAGCGACTGTTTTGCTTATTTTAAAAAAAACAATAATTTCAGAACTCATTTAAAACAATTTTTTGAAAAATCAGGGTTATTAAATATTAGCTGTCAAAATTAACCAAAATGGCGGCCTGTCCAAGTTCTGTACTTTTCCGGAGAACACCCTTTATTTCCAATCTATCACAATGACTCAGGCAAAAAACGATATGCTGGTAGTATAAAAACAGGACTTTCGCTCACCCTCGTATAAGTCGTATCTAAAAAAAATACAATTTCAAAAAGTCAACCACTGTTTTGTACAATATTTCAAAAATATATTTGCTAATGCCATTTAAATTCGAAAACAAAACTGTTAGAGAAGCTTTCTGTGCATCTTATATATGTCCTCTTCTGATTTACGAAACAATATTAATTAATATGACCCAAAGACGGACGATTACTTCATGACAAAGCACATATTGTTTGGAATTTTAGATTTGAGAAAATTAACTAACATATTTATCAACGCAATCCTTACTTATACTTTTCTTATCTCCAATTCCTAAAAGGTCTGTTTAAAAGGCAATATGGTAATAATTGTTGTATGTGCCTTCGCAAAAAACTCTTCTGATTAAGTTTTGAAAATTAAAAGATAGCCTTTTGCTTTAAAACAAAAACAAAAAACCTCATTTATAGAAATAATATCTTCAAAATTAAATATAAATTTTAAAAATTAAAATTCCAGATTTAAAAAAAAATATCAACATAATCATCATAAAAAATATATAAAATCGGAAATTCTAGTTGTGATAAGAAAAATAAAACTTATTTTCCTTCGTTTATACTAAATTCCTCCTATAAAAAGGAATTAAAAAAGAATCGTTCTCCAAATCATTAAGATTTAATTATAAGATTAAGATCTACAGTCATTTAAGGTTTACGAGTATTTCTGAAATGGGGAGCTTATGTTTGGAGAAGAAAAGATACGAATTTCCTATTTAAGCTTTTACTACTAATACTTCTTGACTAATATTTAATTTGATCCTTTCTCTGTTATTAGTTCTTTTTATACAATATTATTTTTTATAAATAAAATTTATAAAAAATAATATTTTATAAGATACGAATTTTCTTATTATAAAAAAATATGCCACTGACTTATGGTCTCCATTTCTTTAGAATAAAATTAAATATATAAAGAGTTAGTAATCCGTGCAAATGCCTTTAGATCAGATAATATATACTATGTTATGGCAACGTACCGGATTTAATTAATTTCAGGAGTAGATTATCTAAAAGAAGAATGAATATTATTTCTTTTTTATTATAAAAGATTTAGCCTGCTTTGAGGAATAAATAATTAGTTCTTCATAAAATCTAGATAATTCAATTGGCTATCATCTTATCATCAGACAAATTAAATACTCTGGTTTAAATATATTAAATCAAAGTTCTCAAAAGATTGCATTTATAACTAATTTTTTTTAGCTTTTTAAATTCGGGTGTGAGAAATTTGAAAAAAGACACTCTATGGAGGCATTAAATTTTCTGCATACGAAAAAACCTTAAACTATTATTTCTTGGGAAAAAAAATTGCCTTTACATAGTATTGCAACGCTTAGCTTCTTAGATTTTTTTCAAGTATGAAGAAAAACAAGTGCTCTAATGTGGCGTCATCGAGTGGGGTTGCGACTAGTATGCAAGCGCATTTAAGTTTCTCGACTTAGAACATCCTGTCACCAAATGGAACTGATAATTTTAATACTAAAAATTATGAAAAAAGGAAAATATAAAATATTAAGACAATTAAGCAAAGTTTTATTGTTATTTCAGTCGAAAATTTTTAGATATTCTAAGTCCTATTTATGTCGTTGGTGGATACTAATGGTTTTTGCGACAATTTTTTCTATTTTTTATACACTTGGCCGAGGTGTCATCTCCACTCTTCGTAACAGTGCTGGCTGTTCTTCTAATATTCGGATTGAACTGAGAGTAGATGAATAGGAGGCTGAAGAACCACCAGAGGAACCTTTTTTCCAATAAACAGCGGACATTGTCATGATGGAACATCCAAGTGTCGGTAATGTTAGATCTGACATAATCAGATACTTTTCCATTAGCTGTAATGTTAATCGACCTCACAAGAGATCTCACTTATTCCACATTTTCATAAGTTTTCAATGTTGAAGGCCAAGGTTTGTCTTCCACTACTTCTCGTTGGAACTTTTTGCAAATTAAACTTGCAGATTCATAAAGTTTAACACAAAATTTGATGGCACCCTCAAATATTTTCATAATAAGATCCAATTCATATGGCAAATATCCAGTCATATGTAAAATATAAAAGATCATAATTAAAATCAATAATTTTATCCAAATAGAAAAGGAAATATTTCCAAAAAACCTAAACCACCTGGTCCGATAAGACTTAATAGGAATTTTCTCACATTCCATCATTTTCAAAAGACAAAATGAAGAGCAATTTTAGCCACTCAATACCCATTTAGACTGACAGGTTAAGCTCCCCGAGTGGAATCTCAAAATCCTCAATTAGCAATCATTCAAATGGGAGGGTTTTCATGTCTCCGCTCGTCTTACTTTTCTTCAAACAATTTTCTTGTTCTATTACTATTCGAGGCTATTAAAATCTAAACGAGAAACGAGGGTTTTTGTGTAATTCATTCAGAAAAATCTCCCCCACCCTTATAATTGTGTGTTTTATATTCCCAACTTATAGTCTCTCTGGGATTTTTAATAATAATAAATTGAAATAAAAATGAGACAATAGCCAAAAGTTCTAAAGGTTGGTTCTCTGCAGTGAGAAAATCGTTACCCTTAACACAGTAAAAAGTGGATTTTCATGAGCCTGTTTTAACTTAAAGTGTAGCTAATGTATTTGTGTCGAGGGGATGAAGTCGATGATGAATTGAGTAGGGTGGAAGTATGTCTTTTCCATTTTATTTTTAATCCATGCTCAGCTGTGATATGTACAAGTCGGTTTAGAGTCACTTTCGTTGAGGGGGTATTAATTTATAACATTTAAAAGAAAACTGCTCACGTTTTTTAAAAAAAATTTGATTATGGGTAAATTTTATTGTTCCAAATTAATTAATTTCGTGTTTTTTTTTTAAGTTTATATTAAAGTAGAAAAATTATTAAAATCACTATTTGGCTCAGATCTGGAAATTAAATTATGCTCGATGGTGTAGATGAGATTTTGCTTGTTTCTCTAAAAAAAAGTCAACATAATCAAAGACCTTTAAATCGTAGGATTGGCTGATATCGTTATCAACAATTTTCTTGAATCTGCTACTGATTAGTCTACAATTTTAATTTTTAACTAAACTGGATAAGGAAGCTGACATATTTTCTTTAAATTTGAATCTAATTAGTAGATCTAAGTTCAATTTTTTAAAATATCTGGCAATAAGGTCGAACTTTTTTATCAAATTTTTAATCTAAGAACCAAAATTTTCCAATTTCAACTAAATATGATGTCGTAGATACTTTTTGACTTCAAAATTTAAACAATTTCAGATTCGAGAAATTTGGATTTTTTCAAAGAGTGTAATCTGTATTGATTTGTTTGTTTGTTTGTTTGTGCATAAGGTTCCTAGACGATCATGAGGTCATTTGGCCACTTGTAAGTCTGTGGGTTGTATGTAACCGGTCTTTAGTTGGTTGGATGGACGAGTTATAGGTGCTTAGATTTTGTGGAGCATGTTAGTTTTATTTGAAGAAATTAAAAAGGGGGTTTGGAGAAGGTACTGAGAAATCTAAAAGCTCTACAATAGAGGGAAGATGACATTCCGTTAAAAGATGAAGGATAGCGAGTTGAACATTACAGGATGAGCAGATAAGGCGGGGGTGTCTTCTGAAAAGGAATTTATGTATGAGAGCAGAATGTCCTGTCAGAATTCTGAGCAGTTCCGTGTCCAAAATTTTGGTAAGGTTTTCGAGTAGAATCCTTTATGATTGGATTAAAGAATCCTTTATGACTACTTATTCAGTTCATGTATCTACGAATGCCCATAGATATTATTTTCTATTTAGTTAGCAAGTTCGGCAAGCTAGGAACTACTACAAAAGGAGTCTGGATTTATTTTTTCAAACTGTAAAAGTCACGGTTTTACCTATACCCTAAATTGTGAAGGTGGTTATGCCCAATGGCGTTGTCTAGTTTTATTTATTTAAATATTTTTTTAGTCTCATGTAGGGTCAATGTATAGATGAAAACATAGACTTTGAAATTTGTTGATTTATTTTTTGAATTGTGCCAAAATGAAATAAAGACTTATAATATAGTCAAAAAAAATTCAAACTTCAAAAGAAATCACTTAGTTAAGGCCTTATTTACACCTTAAATACTTCAAACATTATTCAACTTTAAACATTGTCTAATGACGTTGTTGAATTTTATTTATTTTCTAATTCTAAATAACTATTATAATAAAATTTTATCTTTAAATTATGATAGATAATTGGAATCAATCTAGACCCTTAATCTTAATGAACGAGAAAAATAATAAGATACATTTCTTTTGAACAATACCAATGTAAACGGCAAACGCGCTGTTTTGAAAGGCTTCAACTGCATTTAAAATGTTTTCTGAATTTGGGGAACAAAAAAATCATACTTGATGGATTATTCTTCGTCCCAAATCAGTCATCCCATACTCCTCATGGTGGAATATGGAATGTCCAATTTGGTATGAAGAATCCTTTTTCTGAGCCTTTTAAAGTAAATCCCTTCGGTAGGTATACTTCGGCGGAGGGCATTGTTTCCACTCTTCGTAGCAGTGCTGGGAGGCTTCAATTGCAATCGCTTTCTGGTCTTCGATAATACTCCTTTGGATACTAATTAACACTTCTTTGGCATCACTAAGTTGGCATTTGTTCAAATTTTACTGGTCTTAGGAAACAAAAAAATAGCTGCACGGACTCACGTCAGGTGAATAAGGAAGCTGGAGAACCACATCTAATCAATGTGTGGAACCTGCCTGCATTGTACAATCTGTCGAAAAGAACCTTTTTTCAAAACTTTCAAGGACTTTTTATAAAAAGTAATCCTTTTTTCGTGTTCTACTGACCAAAAAACTTCGTGTTCTACTGACCGAAAAAATTGCGCTCTTAATTTAGAATGCTCTCCATAGGCTTATCGAAGCTTCTCGTAAGTCAAACTTGCGAATTCACCAAGCTATAAACAAAACTTGATAACACATCGTTGCTCCAAATTCCTCTGCTTAATTTTTCGTAACACATTCCAAAATAAGGTATCTAAGATATGTTCCGTTAGGAGGTCGATTAGTTACCGGACAAGATTAAAATACCTAAAGACAAGATTAAAATGCCTAAAGTAGTTACCGGATAAGATTAAAATGCCTATTGTAGTGTATAGTATAGAGAAAACTGGTAAAGTTAGAGAAAAATCTTACTAGAGAAGTGTAAGCACCATGTACAGTGAGAGTGTAGAGTTCTACAGCGACTCTACGCAAGAGTTTTTTGGCGAGATTTTTTTGTAGTGTAAACGCCTTTCGGTAGAGCACTCTAATTCTTTACATCATCTCTACACTCCATTCAATATGCTTAATAGAGCGCAGAACTCTCATATTGGTAGGAACACAATTCCGACTGAAAACTGATTGGCAAATTGTTTCAAAAATTAATGGATTTCGTCAAATTAACCAATTAAATAAAATTAATTATTTATAATTATGTTTAACTCAATTTTTTATGTAACTAAACAATTTAAACTGTCAAACAACAATCGCGCCACATAGCAAAACACTGAAATGTATGGCAGCACTTGAACTGCAATTGCAAATTTCAAAATAAGGTCTTATTCGGCGATAAAACAGTCAGAGCTTTATGCATTCCCATAAGACTGTGAGAGTTTTAAAATTTCCATAGGAGTGCAAGCATTTAGTTTTCAGTTTCAATTGGAATGGCGTTCCAACCATATGTTTTAGCTCATATGTGTGTGTATTGCGCCGATGGAATTAATATTTTTCTGTCAATAGTGACCTTCTAAACTTTAATTTTGATATTCTTTTGATTTAATTTTAATTTCAATTTTGTGTGCTCTACCGTTTATCTCTACTCGAGAACAATTAGAGTAGTCAGCGTAGATGACCGATAGAGCAGTTGGTAGAGATCTACTAAATATTTCTCTATAAGCACTCTTCGTAGATAAATTTCATTATAGACACGCACGCTGTGTAAACGGGTCTGGTAGTGGAGATATTATGCGATAGGGCTCTACCACTTTTTTCTCTATAGTGTATGCAGGGCATAAGAGGCACTAACATGCAAGTTATACAGAGAAAAATTCTGCAGTGTTGCCAGATTGCTCTCAGTGACTGTACTGTAGGAAAGCTAAGACTTCCAAGTTTAAACTGTGCCACTTTTTTTGTGATTAACTCTATATTGGGTCAACATCGACTTAGACCTATAAAAATGAGAACGGGATTAAATTTGTTTTAATAGGTTTAACACGTCTGATCCAGAAAGCCCGCTACAAAACCTTTGAGTTAAAGTCTTCAAAAATATAAAATGACAAAAAAATTACCTATAATGAATCCCCTAAAAATTGTAGAAAAAAAACTTAAATGAGACTTAAATGCAGCACATCATTTTAGAAGTTCTCAGGAAGACACTAAAGTTTTCAAATTTTTACTAATATAATCTCTTATTTTCTTTTTTATATTTACTATTTTGTTCATATTTGTTAGTATTTTTATTTAAAAAAAATTCCAAAAAATCCACTCATGAAAATTATTTTAAAATTTTGTTTTTTTTTGTTTAAATTGAAAAAAAATTTTAAAATTTCTAAAAAAATCCAAAAGCAAATGTAAATTTTAACACGTTTACTACCAAAAAAAAAAACGAATCATGTACCACTGAAAAAAGAAGTCGATTATTGATTTTACTTACAATACATCTAGGCGTTATTATATTACTTTAACTATTGTATTGTATAAAGTTGACAGTAGCTTTGTATTGTATAAAGTTGATAGTAGCTATAATAAACGTCAATGATAATCCCTGAAAGATGGGAAATTGATTCTATTCGCCCTTCTTTCTTTCTACCATAAATTATACTGTAAACATATTCTGGAACCCCAAATGCTATTGCGCTTTGAAGGCTATCGTTTTTCGATAGAAATCCATTTTTTAAAGAAATATTGACACTTTCTTATCATCAAAAAATTGTTTTTGCACTATATTGAATCTAATCTTTTCTGTATTTTCTTTTTTTTTTGTTTTCTTATAGACATCCTGCCGCACATGGTTACAGCAGTTCCCGAAACGAAGGAATTTCTGCTGAAAATCATCGACGTTCTTTTAGACTTTATCAAAGCAACGAACGATCGAAATGATAAAATTCTGGATTTCCACCACCCGGAGGACATGAAGCGTTTGTTAGACTTGGAAGTTCCCGACCGGGCAGTAACATTGCAACAGCTAATCGAGGACTGCGCCACTACGCTGAAGTATCAGGTGAAAACCGGTAAGTGGCAAAATTTCCAACTCTTTTGTATAATACAAGCAGTGCTTTCTACGAACCTACTATGGAAAATGATGATGAGATTAACTATTTATGGGAGAGCATATGCTAATGTTAGGACAGCGCCAATTGTTATTAGCATTCACCGCAGGAGGCAGCTAATCTCGGTTTTGATATCAGATAATGGGCCTCTTGAAAATAATTTGTGTCTGCGGCGGCATTAAATTCAGGCAATCCAAACAAAATGTGCATCCAAGAAGATAACAACATTATAGACACCATTTTATGGGCCATTGAATATTGAATAAAGAAACCAGCCAGCCTACCTTTCAGCTGCAGGCGGAAATATGTACGTACGTCCGTAATGTCAACCCATTCTATGTGAGAATATCTAATGTCCGATACAAAAGCGTGTTTGCGGTGTTAGATTGCACAATAGATTTGACTGCGAAAAGGGTATGGAAATGCCAGTAGCAGTATTGATAAGAGAGTGCGATGAAGTAAGGGACGGAATTGCCGAGTTGTGATTCTGTTAAGGATGCCTGAAAGTGCAAACAATCCATCACGTAAACATATTCAGAAGTCGATCTCAGCAGTGGCACTAATAATCCCCATTCATAGAGCGCTTCTCGATGAATTTTGTTCCATTATTTTTTTGCCATGTACTAAAATTTCTAAGAGTAGTAGTTTCATAATAGAAGGGAATATTTTGACTGCATTGATCCCACATAGGTGAGGGTGGTATAAATTTGATGTTTGTATACTTAAAATAAGAGCGCACTTTTAATCTAATCTTGGGCACGTGACCGCAAAAAACGACACAGCTCCACCCTATTGAGAAAATTCTATCGATAAGGGTGAAGGTATATTCTGGTTCGTATACAAAGTGGGTAGATGGGCATAGTCATAATTCGATAATAACCAACCAAAATAGCAAGTAGATTCTATTGAGGTAGTCAAAATTGAATTGAATAGCGATGAAATGAGTGATAACATAAAATCGTGATTGCGGTTCAAGCTTCAGCCCCTCAATTTGGGTGAACATACGACTATCATCTGTGGCATAATGAAACGGAAGTCAAAGTATTCATGTCCTTGCCGTCGGCAGTTTGATTTATGAAATTTGTAGAGAAATTCAATTTGTGTTGAATAAGGTGGTAATTAACAATTAACGTTCACATTTCTATCTTAACCAGTGGTGGTAATAATTCGCAATTCATTGCAATATGAGAACTTGCAAGGAGATGATTTCCCTTTGATATTACTATTTTTCTATTTCTTATTAATAATCTTTTGTAAATTATATTTGAAAAAAATTATAAAAAGAAAAAAATAAATGAGTCTCAACATTTTTTCTAGATAAATTAAAACATCTAAGATAAGAAGTGAAATCCTTAGAAAATTATACAAAAAACAAAACAAAACAAAATTTAGATTGGTTACTCGTAAGTTACTAAATAAGAAGAACTACATCAATTTAGGATTTAATTCTGATTAAGTAGAAACTAATAAGAATCGTCTAACGTTGTCCTAATTGTCGAATGTTTGTTTTAATAACTGCTAGTTAATAGTGAGTATGTCAGGTTTCTTGAAAAACAATTAATATGTTGTTAGGAGTAGAGTAATCTTTGTCATGTCCTTGCTGAGCGGTCATTGTCTGTCATTCACTGACTGTGCCATTTAGACATCTGAGGGTGATATAAGTCCTCGTATTAGAGCAGACAATCTGTTATTACCTACACTAGTGAAGTCAGTCTTTGAATCATTCTTGCTCATATGATGACGAAAGCAATAGCGGAGCGAGGAGTGATGATGGAAGGAGTGAGGAAGTAGGAATTATAGAATTGGTAGCGGGTGCAGATGACAAAGAGAATATTACTCTGCCTTATGGCAGCTACCCTTGCACTTTAACAACCGCTACCGGATATATGTCTGTTTGTCGGATAAAGGGATTCATTCCCTGTTAGTTTGTCAGAACGAGAACGTTTACTTTTTTCTCATCTTTGTTATGAGGACCTCTGCAACAAACGTAAACGATTCAATTCGATACGACCCGTTGCAACTTCATCTCACCCAGTCTGAATAAGAACGAAAGAACCAAACAAAAGGTTTGCAAAATTTGTGAGGGGATCAGTGCAGCGAGTCAGAAAATAACAACGGATTTTGATTAAAGCTCCATCATTCCGAGATGATTTCAATTCCTTCCCTTTTCACTATTGTACTTAACGAATGGACTTACTCGTATAATACCTTCCCAGTCTCCTTATTTTCAGTGCTCAGTCTATGATTCTGAATTCATGTTCTTATATTTTTTTACTTGCCAATAAACACGTTTTTGTTAGCAGTTTTCTTAACTGAAATAGGCAAATGGGAATATTTCTGAAAGAAGACAAAACAGAAATTTTATCTTTGAAATTCTAGAAAAATTCAAAAACAAAGTAGAGAAAAGTCCTTAACACAAAAGTAAGGAGTTATTAAATAGTTTAAAAAAAATTTCTACCAGAACTACATGTTCGCATTCAAAATATTTGAGAACAAATTATTGGAACTTAAAATTAGAACTCATATTTATTTTCAGCCCTTAAAATGAAAAAATAATACTAAAAAGTTTCTAATTATTAAATAATTAATTTTTTTTTCCAAATTCTTTCTTGCTGATGAGCATAATTTTTAGGTAGCTAGATTTAAGATATCAACTGTCTTGTCTTGTTACAAGACCTCTAAGTCAAATATATTTTAAGAAAGGCTTTTAAAACTTATCATTTGTTTGAAGAGTATTTACTAAGATTTCCACCAATCTTTACGGCTTCAGTATTTTTTATTGTTATTTTATTTCTTGTTTTATAGAAATTATTTTTAACAAGTTTAGCGCCTACTTGTCGTTATTTTAAGATACTCAGATGTTGGTTAAGCACCTATTTTTAAAGAGAAATGACAATTTAAAAAAAAAGGTATCCAATGGGGTACTTGCCTTATTTTTAAAACTGGACCTATTGTAAGTTTCCATAACGGCTACACATCAATCCGACAATATTTTCGGAAGTACCTATTTAACTAGTCGTAACCACAAGTGACTTGTATATTTAATTGATATTCTGTAGCATTCTCTACTAACGTAACTGACAGTTTGGTCTGAGAGTAATATGATAAATCACTGATAAGTGCTAAAAATGTAGCTGATATCGACAAAATGAATTTTTTTTTTGTTATTTGACAATCTTAAAAAACTGCCATATAAAATTTTATAAACATCGGCTTTTTAGTTTAGTTTTAAAAACCATTGAACAGAGATAAGGTTTGTGTTTTTTATTAATATGGAAAAAATTGAATTTCATGTGTGTTAATAAATACTGTTTTTTGGAGAGTAAAAAAACAATATCTGGAACCAAAACTAATACTGGAAACTACTGATTATCGTATGGGTTGATTCAGAAGTGGTTTACTGAACTCCGTTGTGGTTGTATGAGCATAGGTGGAGCTGAGTGCCCAGGATATCCAATTTAGGTCACTACCGAAGAAATTATTAATAAAATTTATGATAATGTTTTGAAATATTATCAAAAGAACATATAGACAACACATTACATGACATTTTGGATATGATAAAGCCAACACCTGATCAAAAACGTGTGTGTATAACAACTTCAATGGAGTATTTGGACCTTTTTAAGCATAATTCAAAAAAATTTTGCATCAACTCATAAGTTTTGATGAAACATAGCTTCACCAATATACACCAAAACCAAAGTGCAGTCAAACCATTGGACTTCTAAATACTAGCGAACGTGCACCAAAGAAGACAAACACGGTTCTATCTACAGAAAAGGTTATACGTACTATTTTTTGGAGATTATTCTTCATCAATTATCTTGAAAAAAGAAATACGATAATAGGACAAACATTTTTAGAGCAGTTGAATAATATCGCAAAGGTCTGTTTTATTATGGTAATGCACCTGTACATTCATCGACAACTGTAACTACAAAATAAGTGGAATTACGTGATGAATTGCTTCCCCACCCATCGTATCCTCTAGAATTGACTCCCACTGATTTTTTCCTATTCTCGAACGAAGAAACGGCTTGCTGAAAAGAAATTGCCTTTCGAATCTTAAGTTATAGCCGAAACCAAGGCTTATTTTACGGAGTTTGACAAATTGTACTACGCGGATAGTTTAAAAAAGTTGAAATATCATTCAACAGGAGACTGACTGTATTAAAAAATAAATCAATTCTTGTTGAATAAATCAATTCCTTGTTTCATTTATCACTGAATTATCATACTATCCTCGTAGCTCTCTAGTATCTGTAAGAAAAAAATTTTACTTCCAAAAATATTCTGTTTTAGAGTCTTCTCAAAAAATTTTAACTAAATTTCCCTAACAATTTTTCTTTTATCTCAGCATTGTAGTCAAATGCTTCTTTCTGTGACTAACAAATATTTTGCAATATAAAATGAAATTTTTTTGAGCCAAGAAAATATTTTTTTTATATTTTTCTTAATAGAAATTAAAAATATAATAATTAAAGTTTTGTATATTAAACTGAAGATTATTATTTCAGTATGAGTACTCGTATTTTACAAGGGTATACGCTTAAATCCGCTGTTTTTTAGTCAAAAAAACAGCGGATTTAACCCACGATTTGTTGCGTTTAGTATTTTCGAAATATATCCACTTTTCATCACCTGTCACAATCCGATGCAGGAACGACCTTCTTTTTTGTCTGGCGAGCAAGATTTCGCATGTGTTATGGCGTCGCTCCATCTGCCTATCGTTCAATTCATGCGGCACCCATTTTTCGATCTTTTCAATCTTCCCCATGGTACGCAGACGCATGGAAATGGCTGGTTGATTGACACCCAATTTTTGCGATTGGGTATCGTCTTCGTCCGAAAGAGCCTTCAATTGATGGTCTTCAACCTTCCTAGGCCGATTTTCACGCTTCTTGTCCCACAAGTCAATATTGCCGTCTTTGAACCGACTAAACCAATCCCGGCACATTGTTTCTGATAAAGCATTGTCACCATAGGCCTTCATAAGCATTAGATGGGATTCGGCAGCCGATTTCTTCAAATTGAAGCAGAAAAGCAGAGCTTCCCGCATATACTCTTTTTCTGGCACAAAACTAGACATGATTACCAAAGGAAATATGTATGTTGTTATACGAAATTGCTGACAATGTGCACTGCTTAATGTTGACAGATGACAAACTCATAAAAAAAGTATGGTAGCTTAATACGCTCATTAACTCCATCTATGACCAAACATCGGATTTAAGCTTATACACCTGGTAGAGTTATTAAAAAAACGATTTTCAAAATTTCACTTAAATCAAGACTCACTTAACATAATGTTGAGAAATTTGTTCAACAAATTTCCCTTCAAATTTTATTAACCAAATTAAAACCTTAAAAAATGATGATCGAAATCTTAAAAAATGAAAATTCACTTTAATATTCCCGCCTACGCAACTGCACTTATATCCACAATATTTTTTAACAAAATTTCCCTAAGTGTTAAAAAACACCTCACCAAGGATTTTATTTACAAAAAACGAAGACATTTACAAAAGTAAAGAACAAACAGAAAACAAAATTGGAGAAGCGGAAAAATCTCCTTCTATGTAATGAAACTTTTTTGTAACAGGAAAGAGCATACGGGCAATTATTTCCAGCAAGATGCATCCGAAAAGGGCAAAATGTTAGATCAAAAATCATTTAAGGGGGAGTGCACTTGCTACTCATCATCATCTGTTTCATAAGTTTTTCCATTTCAATTTTAAGCTCACATTTTCTAGTCTAATGTCCTTGTTTCCCTACCCCTTCCCTTCTACAAAGCACTCAACTGATGATGAATTTTGGATAAAAACGCGTGAGAAATTGTTTTGTTTTTAATCGGATCCTGATGAGTTGAGGCAAACAAGTTTTTAGGCAAAGCAACAGAAATCCATTAAAATCAATTTGCGTCCTACTTTAATTGTCAAACTTGGCCAACTTTAAACGGGAATTTCCTCTATTGAATGGAATTTGTTCCCTATTTCCGATGATTATATGATGTAGATGTCAAATACTGACATGGGATTAGCCTCTCATCCTCTCGTGGCCAAACCGGTGTGGGAATTCAATGCTGTGCAGAGTTCACCATCATCGTCAACTACCGCCGCATTACTCCATCACCATTCGCATGACCGTATTTCTTTATCGAAAATATTGTAGAAGATTATAAGAGCCTGCATCGAACCCCAACAGAAGTGTACACTAGCACGAGAACGTACGTACGTATTCCATCTGTGATTAAGAGTTTTTAAGGATTATTCCAGGACATTTGTTCTGAATTGAATGAACCAGCTTGCAGCTTCTCCTGACATCCGATATTTCCAAATTGAATACCTTCTCATCGATTTATTGCACAGACGGCCGATTAGTTAAGAAATCCTTCTAAACTAAAGTGAAATTAATGGCCATCATTTTCCATATTCGAATATTTTGGATCACTTATTATTGTTTTTTTTCTCAGGTCATCCGCATTTCTTCAATCAACTGTCATGTGGTTTGGATCTGATATCGATGGCTGGTGAATGGTTGACCGCAACGGCAAATACGAACATGTTCACGTACGAAATTGCTCCTGTTTTCATTTTGATGGAGAATGTTGTGTTGACAAAAATGCGTGAAATTATCGGATGGAATTGCGGTGATTCGATCCTGGCTCCAGGAGGTTCCATTTCGAATTTGTACGCATTCCTAGCTGCCAGACACAAAATGTTCCCAGGATACAAAGAACAAGGCGCGAAGGCAATCCCTGGCGAATTGGTTATGTTCACATCCGATCAGTGTCACTACTCAGTTAAGTCGTGCGCCTCCGTTGGCGGACTGGGCACCGACAATTGTGTTATGGTGCCATCTGATGAGGCTGGTAAAATGATCCCCGCCGAACTAGATCGACTGATAGCAGACAGGAAGCAACGCGGCTACGTACCATTCTTTGTGAACGCCACTGCTGGTACCACCGTGCTGGGAGCTTTTGATCCAATCAACGACATTGCCGACATTTGCCAAAAGTACGGATTGTGGTTGCACGTTGATGTAAGTATCCAAGTGGCCATTTTTTTCGTAAATACCTTAAATTTTTTTGACAATATTACTATTTATACGTTTTTTCACTATTCTAATTATTATTCTTTTTCCTCGTTATTTTTTCTGTAGGCTGCTTGGGGCGGTGGTCTTCTACTCTCACGGAAATATCGTCACCCACGATTGACCGGAATTGAAAGGTAAGTTTACACTCATTATTTTTCTATTCTTAAATATTGCGATTTAAGAATGATTTTTTTTTCTTTTGTGAATATTTGTATTATTTTTTGTTTGTTTTAATTATTATTCTTTGAAGCGTTATAAAATGTCATTTAACTGTGAAGGATAATGAAAAAAGAGTCATACGATTTTTTATAATTAAAATTTTGTAAGCACAGATGTTCCATTTGCTTCAGGGTAAATCATGGTAATATGCTTTCAAATCAACTGTTTTTAATCAAAACTCACTTGGATAAATATTTTTTGAAGATGATTAGAATAAATGGAGTAGTTTTTTTTGTTTGTTGATAAATTAGTTTTTTTAGTGTAATTCAAATTTGTGCTACATAAAAAGTGTAAGCAAATCTCAAAAATGTGTTGAGTTGGCCATTAAACATTTAGTTTGAAAAATATTACAATAGATGGCGTTGTAACTTATTATTGAATTTGGGCTATCAATTTGTATCTTTTTGCGAAAATATTTTTTCTATAGGCGGCTTGGATCAGTGGTCATCTACTCTCAAGGATATACAAAATTAAAAAGTAAATCGACCTGTTAAAGAATTTTGTGTGGATTAAATATTGGATTTTAAAATTATTCTTTTCTATATTGTGGGAACATTTCTTGCACTTTAATTTTGTTCATTATATTTCTAGACTTTTAATTTACTAAATTAAAAAGCGGTGCAGTTGATAATTTTTTAATGCCTACAATTTTATCATCATAGGTAGGGATTGTAAAGAATTTTGCATTTGAACTATCCTAGATGGTTACTTGAGCTCTTTTTTATGCGAAAAAAGAGCTCAAGTAACCATCTAGGATAGTTCAGATGCAAAATCTGCATCTGAACTATAGGTTATAATTACCTTTGGTATGGTCTAAAAAAATATGGATTCACTTTGGAGTGAATCCATATTTTTTAGACCATACCAAAGGTAATTATAACCTATTCCCTATTGGCCACTAGTAGGCGATTCAAGCTTTTATGCCGGGTGGTTTTGTACGACGTAGAAATGCAGCATCAAATGAAATTTTTTGTGTGTTAGAAACATATGCAAAGTATGAAAAAAGATAAATTAACTACGATGACTTATTTGTTTTTGAAAATAATTATTAAAAAAAAAACATTTATTGCTGTTTAATTAAAAAATCAGATAATTTAAATTAAGGAAATTTGTTATGATTACTTCTTAAATATGATATCCCGCAAGTGTCAAGTAACTGAGCTCAAATAACATAAAGTGCCCGTTTTTCGGCATTTTCTATAATATTTCCAAGTGTTTCGGCCGAAATGGCGGATATTTTCTGGCGGAAGTTGGCCTCAAGTTCGTCTAGAGTCCTTGGCTTGTTGCTGCAAACCTTTGAATTTAAGTAGTCCTACAGAAAAAATTCAACCGGCGTCAAATCAGCCGATACCGCTCCTGTTTAAAAATATTTTTTTGAGCACTTTCATCTTCAAAAGCACTCCACAGTTCCTTTTTTTGTCATTAAGAGGTACCTCTTTAATATATTGAGAGTTTTTAGTCCCGTAGAACCGACAATTTTGTTTGTTTACGGTTCCGTTTAACATTCCATTCCATTTTTTATCCAACCGCCTTCAGTTTTCACAATTGAAAAGATATTTTGAATACAGCTGAACAATGTCAACGCGTTCGGGTGGCATTTACTGCTCCATGACGAAAATCTACTTGGACTGAAGTATTACAAATATGCTGTATGACATCTGCCAGACAAAACCTGTCAAAATGAGAGTACAAATTTTTACAAGCCGTCACTCAAAAATTACAAGTACTTTGTTAAATTAAGTTATTGAGGAATCGGTGGGTGGTAAGAAAATTTTACTATCAATAAATATACAAAAACCTATAACTCAAGCTATGGTAGCAATTAGTCTAAAAATTTCAAATTTAAACAAACTCAAAAACAAAAGTTGAGAGTTTCTAACACTTAGAACTAGGTCGTAATTGGTCCAAACTCCTTAAATTTATAACATTTCATTTTTTCTACATCTTAAATTAGACTTCCATCTTCGATCTAGAATTACACCTCAATTTAAAACACCTCAGTCAATGTGGATCTAGAATTTTATTATTGAAACCTGATAGCCGAGTTTTTCGTATTCAATTTTTAATTTTCATCCATATCGATCTTAACCTTAAAAAAAATTAAACTATGCCAAATAATGGAGACTAATTATTCCATTATCACAAAAACAAAATGTCTCATTTCTTACAAACAAATACCTCACCCACCACAAAAAAACTGATTGAACGTGGACCAAAACCGACTTCGGATGGCTGACGTATATGCTACATATTTAGTCAAAACCTTTATCCCCAATGAAAACATAGAAGAAGAACACTTAGCCACCCAATCATTTACTCCTACTGAAATAAAGAAATAAATTAAATCTGCTGGCTGTGACCTCGTAACTTTCAATATTTTATAACAACTTTCCATAAAATAAATCATCTTTATCACATATATTTTGAATAATATCTCGTACCACACACTTTTTCTCACTCTAGAAATTTTCCATTGTAAACGTGACTCCTAAACCTAGTAAATCTGTCTACTTACCCTCTTCATATTGCTCAATAAGCTTACTTCCGATCCTAGCTAAAGCTTTCGAGAAACAAATTCTAAAACAACTGGATTACATACTTGAATCCTTTAACATAATTGCAGAGCATCAATTCGGATTTAGAGCAGAATATTCCACTGTCCAACAAAACCCATCTCCTTTGAGATTATTGCCCGGTACAATTCCTTTCTTCCTCTCATAACGGTATTTACAAGAATACCCCCTATATTCGCCAGTGTTCCTCAGGGTATTATATTTGGCCCCATCCTGTATAGTATCTATAGTTACCAAACCTCTACATGTCCTACACCCTTGTTAAAACTTACGCAGACGACGCAGCTATATTAAAAAGCAACGAAAATCTTCTCCCTGATTCTAATACTTTATATTTCCAAACTCCAAAGCTGGTTGTCGAAGTGGTAAAAAATATAAGTAAATGATCAAAAATTTTACTTTTGCTTGTGAATCATGCGCTTCCATAAACCTTAATGTCAGTATAATTCCTTGAAAAAAGCAGGTGTGTTATTTTGGACTACATCTTGACAAACCGGACCCCTCATACGAGACAAAGGACTTGAAGTAAACAGAAGATACATACAACTACCTAGACTGTTGGACTCACGCTCAAAGCTTACAACTGGCAGCAAATAACTTATTCTGAAACCTTTATGGACTTATGGACTAAAACTCTGGGTCTTCACCAAGCCTTTTAATTCCATTCGTATCCAATCTATTCAATCCAAAATCTTTTGTAAAATTGTGAAGCTCCTTTTTTATATAAAGTGACTATTTCTCGTTATAAAAAGTTTCAAGAGACGGTAATGGCCACGAGACTTATTAAGGTTATCAAAGGTTAGCCGAATTAAGTTCCAATAGTTAAAGTAGCATCGAAAATTGTTAGTTTTTCTCTCATGTTGCACGATATTGTAATGAGACTTTCAAAAACAAATCTGCTTATTACCTTTAGTAGTTGTAAGTTTACAATATAACATTAAAAAAAAATTAAAAGAAAGATTCCATTACGAGCATTGGTCTTAACCTTTAAATATGGATTTTTACCAGCAGTTAAAATTTAAACTAATCCATATATTAAGGTCGGGAGTTTCCAACGCCAACAAATAGGTCAACATAGCCCAGACCCTTAAACGCACGTCTAGACCCTAACAAAACAGTTCAAATTTTTAAATCAAAAATCAAATCGCTGGAAGTTCAGATCTAAGCTTATGTCGATTTTAACCTAATAGATCGCCCATAAGCCTGCATTTGTGTAGTTGAAATATTTTCTGCATGGTCTAATTTGGGTCAATGAAGGTCTTGACATTTATAATTAAACTATATCTAATGTCAAGTAGCTAGGCTGCTATAATCTCCTTAAAACAATGTCAAATGGTATTGTGGTAAAATTACTTATAATAAATACTATTTAAATTATAAAAGAAAATCCTTTCCTAGTTTTATTTAAGAAAAAACTACATGTCAAAATTATTGATTTTTAATAGCATTCACTTAAATGCACAGTAATTAGTTTTATAAGAAGGCATATGACAATTCGCCCTAGAAAAGTATTCAACGATGATTTACGACAATATCGAAAAGTTCTGATTTTGACAATAATTAATTAAACTGCTTTTGGTACCCACAATAAATTATCGTAAATACAACAACGAATAATAATTCAACAGCACGTGTGCAATAAAAAGGAAAATATACTGGATTTGAATTGTTATCCATAAGCCCACATTGAATAATTAATTAATCTGCTATACCCACAATGACTCAATTCTATTTTAAAAATATGGTTTTAAAACTTTAACTTTTCAATAAATAAAATGAGAAAATTAAAAGCATTGAAAAAATGAAAAAGGACATTTTCAAACAGTGATAGAAAAACCTTTTAGGTGAAGAGGGGGTTGGAAAATAAATAAACTCGAAAATAGAACTGTATTTCCATTTAGTCTTATGATAATAAATTGTGGTTGATAGCTCCTAGGATTTGGTGTAATCAATTTCTTCAAATTGGAGGACTCAATTCGCCACAAAATCCAGTGGGCTTAGTGAGAGTGACTCTTCAATATATCTTCTCGCTTTAAGTTGGATCAGCATTTTCTTGAATGATGGCTTGTGTGGCGGGACGATAACCAAGACAGCTACTGGAAAATAAAACCGAAGTCTTGAGTACACCCCCGGTGGTTGTTGTCCTTCGTAGTTTCAAGTTTTTATTCAAGACAAATTGATGAAGTATCTCCTTTTGTAATTTAGAATTTAAACTTTCCGAGTTTGTCATTACTACTTTCAGAGTGAATGACGATTGTCGATGTTGGTTAACGATTTTGTGGTAATGGACAAAGTGTTTTATTGTGTACGACTAGCTCTGTACTTCCCCTACACGTAAAGGATTTTGTTTACATTGAGGATTAGAGATATGTAATTGTAAGAGTGAATTTTGTTGAATCCCCCATTCCGTATACTCTCGATACCAAACTAGGGGATCTCTTAACACCATAAAGGACTATGGTCGTTGTGCCAATGCTTCAATTCAAATACCTAAAGTGCAAAAGGATTGACTCCATAATCCGATGTGGGTTGCCTAAACACCTGTACCATCGAATTGATTTACTCACGCTCATATTGATTTACTATTTTCCCTTTTGCCAGTCAGTGATTACGCCTACCACTAGTTTAGTTGAATATATTTGAATACTCGTACGTCAGTGACATTTTATTAAATTCTGCTCATAAAACAAAAGATTCAGAGCTTAATGAATAAAAAAATAATTCGGCTAGTGTCCTTATGCATTTTTGTTCACCCTTTGTACAAAAGAAATGGCCGATTTTCTCCCAAAAATTTATTTATAAAATGTATTTTGTGTAATTTTAACATTGTACCCATTTTTTGGGAATTCTAATTAGAGGTCTTGTAAGTAAATAGGTTTGGATGTATACTACTAAAAAATATTATTTTTATTTCCGACGAAAAAAAGGTTAGAATTTTGGTTATTGTAATAAGAAGTGGCATGTATATTTTGAAGGATTTACTGCTACTTATAGCCAGACCACTACTAAAAAAGTAATGCACAGACCCTGATGATATTTAGAACCTAATTTCTGATCTTTAAAAACTCTTGTTACTAACCACCTAACCATTTCCAATCTCAAAGTTCTTCAAGACCTTGGATTATTAAGACTCTCTAGAGAACTAGACTGTAGGAAAGGGAATTATGCAATTAACTTAAAAGTGACCTTTTTTGTGTTGACCTTTTTAATTAATACAAAATAGGATGCAGCCTATTTAATAATAGTTAGTCATATCCGATAAAAGAAAATTCAGTAAATTGTAGTGATTTTCAGACTCATGGGTCTGGAGCTTTCATCTTATACGCATATATACAGTTTTGGATCCAAATAATTATCAAAAAGATAAATTTTTTAACTGAAATGTAATTTCTTAACTGCCATAGCAACTTAGTCTGCAACCAAGGCATCCGCCACTATCTGAATGCGAACTTAGACCGCTGCGTAGCAGACGGAGACATGTCAGTATCACCAAATTGGGGCATATTATTCAAGTTATGCATATAATACACGAGTATATGATTTATTCAT
The DNA here is from genome assembly GCA_958298945.1 of Atherix ibis. Classification (NCBI taxonomy): domain Eukaryota; kingdom Metazoa; phylum Arthropoda; class Insecta; order Diptera; family Athericidae; genus Atherix; species Atherix ibis. Next base: position 77,677,645 of record OY282606.1, on the reverse strand, counting down.
AAAAATTTTTACTTTAAAAAAAACATATTTTCGAATAAAACCAACATTTTTATTTTTGGTAAGTGAATGTGCTAGAGTTACTAAGGTATCTTTGCTATATCTTATACACCTAATTCTTTTTTTTACACGATAGATACTTTCCCAAAAAATTCGTGTAAAAAAAGATATTGGCTAAATGGAAGAATAGTAGATTGATTCCAAACCTAAAAACGATTAGGCGGTTGTTTTATTATACAACCGCCTAGTATTTCTGTGAAGATTGAAGTATTTTCTGAAACCATTCTGTGAAGATTACACTGGTCCGCCTAGAAGTATTTCTGAAACCATTCTGTGAAGATTGCACTGGTCACCGAGGCCTTTTTGTTTGCTGTCCAGTGAATTGACAATTTATTGATATCTACACCATTCATCGAGCGTGGTCTTAAGGCGCGATTTACTAGCAGTGGTTTTAACATACGTTTTCCTGAAGCATTGGTCCTTTGCTACTTTAAAACCACCGACAGTTTTCTGCGATTTTGCAACATAAGTTCTCCTAGGCATTCTTTTCCAAAAAAGGCCACTTTCATCTACATGCCAAACTTGATCTGGGGTGTATCTTCCATCTTAAATAATTTTTCAACAAGTTTTTGAGGAAATTCTAATTTTTATATTATGGAGAGCATGTTGCTTAAGAAAATTTAAACATCCAACCTGTACTTGCAGAAAATTCATGTTGTTTTGACTGAGATGAACGGCCTGACTCAACTTCTTTAATACGTTTATAGATTTTTAATGATGTTTGCTTGATAGTAATACCATCTACGGGTATTATTTTTTGTGATTTATCTTCAATCCACATTACCAAAGCTTTTTCCATCTTCTCTTTGACAACATCTCTTATATAAGACGATGATTTAGCACTTATTTTTGTCCCAGAATATACAGATTTTCTGATCGCAGTATCATTTTCTTTAATCGTTCTTATGGTAGCTTCATGAATACCAAAATGCTTTCCAACAGCCGTTGCACCTTGTGCTGGTGCAAGTTGATCTAAAAAGATCGCCTTCCTCTTTGTTTTAATTACAGGTAAATTATTTGATATTGTGTTAAGGCTACCAATAATATTTTTCATATTAATAATGAAAAGATTTGAAAATTATTTAAAACTTACCTGTTATTGAGTTAATAAATCTATTGTATACGAGCACTAATTTTATTTTACTTATAACTTTTTAAATATCCACATCAACTAAACGTCTTTTCTTTTCAACTCTCAAAACCAAAACTAAATTGCGTAAAAAATACATTACGTCCTTTACCCTACGAATAATTCGGGGAATACCACTCATATAATCGACATAATCTAACTGATTTGTGAAAAATTTATCGCGAAGTTACAATGTATATTTGTGAGGAGTGAAAATGAAACAAATTCATCAGAAAAATTCTCGGAAAAATTCAGAAAAAAGTTCTTAGAATATTGAGAATTGTGTTAAAACAAAACAATTCGTGTAAACGAGATAGATGTACTCTTGGCTACGTAACTTTTGCAAATGTCAAGTTATGACGCTAAGATTTAGAGGGAATATCAACAACAGATGTATCAACTTAACAAAAAAAACAGAACTCAAATCGGAACGATGGGCGCGCCACACTCCGGGAACTTTTTGATCAAGGTGGTATGTCTCTTTGAAGTACGTCGACATTGTTGATGACTCTTCCCATTTAAAGTAGATCAATGGCTTCATTTCTTGTCGAATGTTATTCTTTAGGTCTGGAATTGTGCTTGAATGGTTGGCATATACTTTTCCTATAAAATGATTTAAAGAAAAATTTCCAGTGGTGTCAAATCGCAAGATATAGGCGGTCAACTCACATCAGCGTTTCATGAAATTATTCGATCACCGAATGTAGTGCTCAACAAATCAATGTTTTGACATTTTATATGGCTCGTAGGAGTGTATTATCGAAACCAAAGCTCATTCAAATTAAACAAAAAGCTATTTAACATGTCACGATATCATTCAGAATTCTCTGTAATGGACTCTTCACGATTATTTTTGAAAAAGCTCGGCCAAATGATTTCCTTAGCCTATTAAACCGCATCGAACAGTAACTTTCTTAGAATGCATTGCTGTGTCGTAAATCATATTAACGTCTTCCGTATCTTAGATTTGATGTAAAAATATGTCGTCGATAAATGCCATTTTTACAAAATGCCCTTTTTCGTAGTAAGTTTGGCTGATTAAAATGCGTTGTTCTGTTGTTAATGCCTCAACAGAACAACGCATTTTTAATCAGCCAAACTTACTACGAAAAAGCCTCCTTCTGCGGCGGGATGTTAAGTATAGACCATCTTATCATCCCAATGATGATAAATGTCTAACGAGGGGCAAAATTAGATATCTGACAGTGGATAGTCCGTGACATCGCGAATGTTTTGTAGATGGAATTCATGTTACACTAGTCAACATAAAAATGGTATAAAATTAGCAGAGTAATACAAGAGGAAGAATAAGCAGAGTAAGATAAATATATTTGAGTAACTGGGAGTATACGAAAAATTTATAACTGGCGACAAAAACATAGGAGTTTGATTGTTGTGATGTGATATTGCAGATGTAATTTATAAGATTCCCCCAATGGAAGCATGGTGTATGTTACAAAAAGCCTAACAGTATTTTAGAGATCCGAACCCTGGTACATTCTGGTAGGCGTTCCTAATGGAACTCGAAAGAAAGATCAATCTGTTTTAATAGCGAACTTGTGGTCAGAGTAATCTGTTTTAATAGCGAACTTGTGGTCAGGGGCTCTCCATTCTTGGGCCAACCAACAAGAACGGGCACTGACTATTAGCATAGGCTTCGAGCTGGCTGTGGATTTTCAATGTGATGCAGCCAGCTGGTACACAGTCTGAGGTGCAGACGTTGGAAAGTTACAAACGCTTTCCAATAAGTATCATCGATCTTCCTATTTTAATCCACACATATGCTTAGCTTAATCGTAAGGGTGGATGGATTGAAAAAAAAAATGAAAAAAGTCCATCTCTATGACCACAAAGTGGTTATGGGGGGAGGGTATGCCCAATAGCTTTAGGTACCTCTTAAGACAAGCGCAGGTAGAGCGTATGTAGAAAATCTTAATGACTCCTCCCATTAGGAAGGGTTATCTTCTGGAGGAACTATTAAAAAATTATCAATGCCAGAATTGACCTAAGGGCCTTGGCCAATCCACTTTCCTGTGCCGGCCTAGCACATTCCTTACTATTGTTCTTTGAGTGGGGAGTGCCAACCAAGTATTTTTTGAACAAAACTGATACTACGGACATCGGGTGCCCCACGGTGTTGAAACACGCTGTGCCTGATCAGATAGATGAGCTGCCTTTGGCTTAAATGTGATGGCTGTGGTTTAATACCTACTTCACGGGTACAGTCTAAGGACTGGTGGTGAGGAATATCAGGATTCCGGGTGTCATCACTGAAGATGATAGTAGAGGTTCAGATTAGCCTTACTACCAACAGTAAGGGTAACTCGTTTTCAACTGGTGACTTGCTGTACCTGTTATGGATGTAGCTGGTTCCATAACAATTACAGTAAGTACAAAAAAGGTGTAAGTTGAAATGAGGGAAGCGGTCTCCAGGTTAAGACCGCTCACTATTGGAATTGTACGGATAGTTTAGATGGGTTCTTTGACTGCTTAATGCATGGAACACGGATGATATGGTAGCGATGATATCCTAGACCACTTGCCATAAACGGAACCAAAAGTGGTTCAAATATGAGGGTTTGAGAAAAAAGGAACCTGAGTAAATGTTCCTTGTATAAGGTATTCTAAGCAGGAAGTCCCAGAGCAAATAGAGAGAAGACGGATTTGTGCGTGCCAGGTGTAACCATCTGGATCAAGTCAGATGGGCTGGCGAAATCTGACTTGATCCATATGGTCATAGGCGACCCGCGATAGTATGTCTAACAACAGGTATATCACGTAAAACAAGACAATTATTCTGTTAATCACTCCATGGCTAAAATTTTAAAACTTTGTGCTTGACAGTATAATCATGACATGTGTTTTTTGCCAGATATTTTGAAAGTTAAAAAAATCAACAGATGACCGCCCACCATATAGAAGATTTGTTGGTAGTGCTTTTTCTCTGCAATTATTTTGTTGTACGGTGAAGGTTAATTGATTGATTGAACCAAAATTGATCACTAATCCATCGACAGATTTCTATCTGGCGGAAAATACTGCCAGACTCTTGCTTATCTTCCTGCCGGTTGGTGCTCCCGTCCGGTGGTTGTTGGCTTATATTATCCGAGAAGGCCACAGATTATTTTCATTATAATTTTTAAGAAAAATACCCGTTATAATGAATAATATTTAGATTGAAATCAGTTATTATCAGTTAATTGAAATGATAGTTGAAATCGAGTTAGTCTAGTGTTTATTTATGCTCTAGGGAAATTTCTACTGAAATGTAATATTTTAAGCATTATGGCAACTCAGGCTACTTGACTATAGCTTAAGTATCGGGACTATGTCAGTAGATGGATTCAAACTTAAGATCGCTACATATTAAACGCAGACGCTTTATTATAGCATTAGTTAGTGTATGTACTTTTTGTTAAGAAGTCTGATTCAGACACTTTTTTAATAGGTCTAGTAGGGCATATGATCTTGAAAAATCTATGACCCAGGAAAAGCTATATAGTTCCTTAAAGTTTATTTTTAATTTGAAATTCAGACGAATTGTATAGATTATCCTGTACTAATCAGTTCAAATTTGTAAATGTGAATACCAGCCTCATTCGCCACAGTCTATTTTGATCCACATTATACCTAAAAGAGCATTATACTCACAGACCGAACATTCCTATTATTTTCTTATTTTCTATACCTTGTGGATGAGCTCTTCCAATTAGAAATGTTGCAGTCTTCTTATTTGAATCAAGTTCAAAAACGAACAACTTTCAAATGCAGCAAATCGTGGTCCATTATACTATGATAGTAATTTTGGATAATTTTTCAACAGGATCAAAATAATACATGTAAGAAACTTTAAAACAGAAACTTTACAACAGAATATTGCACAATATCTCAGACTATTTACTTTAGCTACAAAAGAAATCAAAAATCAATTACGAAACTACACATCAAAGGATGGCATACGTTTTCACCCCTTCCAAACCAGACAATATTCAATAAATCAACAACACATCAACCAACCCCTTCATGGATGTCACCAGATTCAACATTTGTTCGACTGATCCCCTATTTTCATATATCCGTTCACACATTCCTTTTCGATTACCAATTACCATAGGGAAAAATAAATTCCTTGTGCTCCTTTACAGCTTTGATTGCGTTAATTTTTAATTTAAATCTGCTTTTCGTATACTGAACAAATAAGATAAGGCCTACGTTGGTGCAAGGTAGTGGTAGAAAGAGGTAGGTCGAGGTAAATACAGACGTTCAGAGATAGGCAGATGCATTGTGGACGAGGTCAATAACTAACCCTAATCGCATACACTTCGAATATTATAATTTCCATAAACAATTGCCTGGATTAATATTCCCTCTGGGATGTTTAGTTAGCCACAGAAGTGCGGGGAAAGGGATCTTATCGGAATTTACAATTACTACACATTATTTTGCAAATGTTTGTGGAGAATTTAATTTTTCTGTTCTAATTACAGTCAAATGGCAGTTTGGAATTTATTGTATTTTTTTTTTCAATTTTATTATCCCTTACCACCCTCCATAAATGCTTTGTTGTCCTTTTTCATTTTATTTTTCCTACTTATTATAACAGAGCAAAGTCTTACGTAATATTTTCTTTTTTTTATTTATGATTAAATTAAAAAAATATATAAAACTAATAATAAATTTTGTATAAAATTTATTGTATTTTTTTTTATTTCAGAGCCGATTCAGTCACTTGGAATCCCCACAAACTGATGGGAGCCTTACTACAATGTTCGACGATACATTTTAAAGAAGATGTGAGTATTGTTACGAATCGATTTTTGTTGTTCATCGAATTCATTCCTCTTCAAAGGGTGGGTAATTGTATATTAAGTTTATGTACGGTCGTATAAAAATAATTTTAATACTGTTGAATCGTCCTGTTTGGTTTTCATGAAGTAAATTCCATTCGGTTACGTTCAGATGTGTTCCCATGTAAAATTTCGTAATAGTCGTTCTCTTCGGGGCAAAATATGTTAGACCCTGTTGGTTGGCTTTCATTCTGCCATTCATTCATCTCGATGTCTTTTGTGCTATGCAAAGGCGGAGATCTAGGTCTGACTGCCTGTGCCTGATTGCCATCGAGTATGGCAACCTTCCAACCTTCCAGATTTTCTGCGTCCCCACTTTTGACTATCATTATTCACAATATACTCAATATGCTGCCACTGGTCACAGTTGTTCTTGCTTCAAGGAATTTTAATTAAAATTTCGTGACTTATGGGGCATAGGTTTTTCTTCCTCTATTACTTTTTCTGCCTCCCACCTCGTTTTTGTACGCCTCTTATGTTTGTTGATTTTTCTATATCTCCAAAAACTACGGAAGCATGGCAAATGGGCCAATTTTTAGTCGTCATTTTGAAACGATTACATTGAACGAAAACGTTTCATATCAAATGAAATTGCAAAAACATGACAATTTAGTTTCTTTTTATTATTTGTAAAATTTCAATATAAACATTATTTTTTATTATAAACAATTTAACGGCAAACACAATTTACTCGTAGTACACATACTCTCGTTAAAGTAAACTATTTTTTTATTAATTTTCCAATAAACAAATTTCATTTATTGGATAAATTTTTGAAAATTTTCTAAAAAAATAAAATTTAAAATAATAAAAATAAAATATTCGAGCAGAATGAACTGAGTATAAAGTTCGGTTTAAGATCGTAGTTTGAGGTAATTTCCCGAGTATTATTTTCTTAAAATTATATTTTATTGTCTACTAATTTTACTCTGTGCGCTTTGCTACGCCCAAATAAATAAAAAAATTATTTTTGTGCCCCATCTAGTGAAGGACGAATCAAACTTGGCCAAAAAGTTGTTAAAGTCTTAATTTTCCTGCATTTGATTTATTGTTTGAATTTAAAATGAATATATTTTAATTTTTCTATTATTTTTCCCTAACCTGCGGTACGCGGTTTTTCCAAACGGTCCAGCGTAGCTTCGGTGATAGGCGGTCGACGTCTATTTTCAATTGATCTAAATCGATTTTTCGCTTTATTCGTTTACCGCACCGCCATTATGAACTTATCATGGGATTGCATTGGATTGGATTGTTTGTTAACTGGTCAGCAGATCTCGCCAGATACTAAATGCGTCCATCAGCTCAGGCGGTCTAATGGTCCTAAAGGGAAGTATAAGGGATAAGGAAATGAAAGTAGAATAGAAAGCAAAGCAGTGACGTAAAATAGTGACGTAAAACGATCGGTTTTTATTGCTGTTTTTCGCGATCGGAATAGATAACAACAATTAATTGAATTTTTTATTTCTTTTTATTTGTTGTAAGGTCTCTGATACAAGAGCCAGAGGCCATTCTGTAGTGCTGCGACCATAAGGCAGTTGGCCAATTTTCCATGTCTTTATATCGATCAACTGCATTTTCGATAATTAGTAATGCTAATAATTGTTTTGGGCCTATTTGTCTACTCCAAATAATAACTTTATTATAGTTAATAATAAACTTTTTAAAATAAATTCTTTAGCCTCAACTTTTAATTAAGCTTCATTTTTATTCTTCAACTTTTCTGTAACGGCCTTAATGCTATATAGTAATAATTAGGATACGTATACATAGACGTTAGTACTTCATGCTCACCTGACTATAAGACTATCTTAAGTACACATGTCAAAGAAGTTTAGGGACAACAAAGTTCGTTATACTATAAAATAAGTCCTGAAAATCATGTCCTAAAATTTTGGGACTAACATGATCTCGGCGCTAAAAAATTCCTTCTGAAACTCTTTTTGAAGCCCTTAGGGAAAACCAAGTTTATTTTAAAATAAATCCTAGAAACATATCGGTAAGATCTTTGGATTTATCAAAATCTTTGCTCTATAAAATGACTCCCGAATATTATGTTTAAAAACTTTGCGAAAATAACGACCGTAGTGCTATAAAATTCCTCCTGAAACTCATGTTGCCTTTGGGACAGCCAAGTACGCAATGCTTTCAAATAAATCCTAGATTACATCTATAAGAGCTGTGGGACTATCATAATAATGACGCTATATCATGGCCGTGGTGGGAAATCATGATGGTGGCACTATAAAATGACTCCTGAAACTCGTGGCTAAGAACTTTGGCACATCCAAGTTTGTAACGATACGAAATAACTCCTAGAACACATGTCTACGAACATTCACTATTCTCTTGACGCTATAAAATTATTATTGAAACTCTTATGATCGAGTTGGTATATTATTACTCCTTAAACTCGTGTCTAAGAACTTTGAGACTATTAAATTCGTAACCCTGAAAAATATTAAACTAATATTTAATAACTTTGGGACAACCAAGTTTATAGCAATATAAAATATCCCCTAGAGTTCATGTTTAAGTACGTTAGAACTGTCATAATCGTGACGCTATAAAATGACTTCTAGAAAACATAGCTAAGAAGTTCGGGACTACCATAAACGTAAAATAACTTATAAAACACTTATTTTTAAATGTTGGGACTACCATAATTATAGTGTAATAAAGTGATATTTGGGACAATATTATTCCTTGACATTTTTTTGAAGAAAGCTCTAAAAAAATCTGACTATTGCCTTTTGAAATTTCTTATCAGTAATTTTAATTTTTTTTCTTTTTTTGTAAAAGTCAAACGTAACTCTCAAATAAGCCTGTAACATGTTTCTATCATTGCCGAATTAACTGACGATTATCAAATAATAGTTTTTGAATAGTTATTGAGCTGGCTGAGAGTAAATTAAATTATTTTACTTTAGATTTAAAAGCCCGATTAGTTGAATTTGAGTCAGAAACTTTAATCCCGAGTACGATTTCTTCCAGGAGAAAATTATTTTTTAGGGGTTTTCTTATAGTATATTACCGTGTTAATAGTTTGCCCAAACTGTACCAATTCAAAATCAATGATTCCCTTCTAATTACACCATACACACAGCACAATATTATTGGCCATCAATCCTGGCTTTGAAATTGTTTGTGATCGCTCTCTCTTTTTCCGTGATCTCTTTCATTTTTCATCGTCAGTTATGATTCGCTTCAGAAATGGTTCAATTTCATTGCGCTTCAACACTCGTTCCATCTTGTTTTCACACTCAATTGATGAGTTTCTTTTTTAACCCAGCCTTTCGCAAAAGGGTTAAAAATGATTTGATGATGAATTTTTAGTTCATAAGCTCTGTCCTGACTGCTAATATTCTTAATTTCTTCGAAAATTTCATAGTTTTTTCAATATTTGGTCGACAAAAATTGCGCTTATATTTAACATCGAAATTTCTAGAACGAAAGCGAGTGAACCATTTGCGTAGTGCTGATTTTGATACAATATCCTCTCCATAAATAGCACAATTTTGTTCAAAAGCCTGTGATGTTTTGTCGCCTTTGTCGAAGTGGTGTTGATAAAATATAGTAAATTTTATATTTCCTCTAGTCCACTTTTGATATGCTGCACAAAGATTAACGTGTCACCTTTCAAACGCATGTCTAGTGTTGTTAGAATGCAACTGATGGTTACCGAATTATTTGCTTTTAACTTTATATGTCGTAAAACACCATGCAATTTTTCAACTAACATATCTCAATGTGTATATATGCCTTTATGAAACAACTGACTTGTTCCTAAAATATTTTACGTATATAGAACGGAACCATAAATTAACTAAACATAATTTTACAGGGCCTTTTAATTAGCTGTAATCAAATGTCTGCCGAATATTTATTCATGACTGATAAACAATACGACATCAGCTATGATACTGGAGACAAGGTAATTCAGTGTGGACGACATAATGATATATTCAAATTGTGGCTACAATGGCGGTCAAAGGGTACTGAAGGATTCGAGAAGCAACAGGATCGACTCATGGATTTGGCACAGTACCAAGTGCGAAAGATCAAATCCCAACCGGATAAGTTCTTTTTGATTATGGAACCAGAATGTGTCAATGTATCATTCTGGTATATACCAAAACGCTTGCGCGGAGTTCCACACAATAAGAACAAGGAACAGGAATTTGGGAAGGTAAAGGCTCTTTTTGTCTTACCACAATTATTTATTTAAATCATATTTATTGACTTTCATAAGTTAAAAAAAATTATTTTACTATTCTGTATCCTCTTAGATTTGCCCAATTATTAAAGCGCGCATGATGCAAAAAGGAACATTAATGGTGGGCTATCAACCAGATGATCGGCGTCCTAACTTCTTCAGGTCGATAATTTCATCGGCTGCCGTCAATGAGCAGGACGTTGATTATATGTTAGAAGAAATTGATCGTCTCGGTCAGGATTTGTAAGCTTTTAAAATATTTTTGCGGCGATCATCCAATTTGAAATCGCCAAAAAAATTTAGCTACAAATTCTATCATAAAATCGAGGTGAGTCAAATTACAAATCAAAATAAGATAAAAATAATAATCAATAAAAGAAGAAGAAAACAATTTACTGTCAATCAATTCTTATACAACCAAGGATTATCATTTTATCAAGCATATCAATTAATTATTTAACATTCAATCGACGATTTTAAATAAAAATCATTAAACAATTTAAATTTTAAAAAGAAAAAACAATTATGATGTTATATAAAAATAAAGCAGAAAAATATTGCTGTTCATTGATATTATGTATTATTTACTAAAATTACTATCATTAGTATTATTGCCAGTATTTTTGTTGTTGTTGGTAATAATGTCATTTTTGTTACCGTGCATATTCGTATATACAATAGACACTAGCGTATAGAATATCACTCATAAGTGCAGTTGGGTCCTTTTTTTTCAAAGCATATTTGAATTTTCAATAAAAACAATCGAGCTACAACTTACAATTTCCTTATTGTTTTCTGCCAATATAGACAATCCTTTTGCCTTTAATTAAGTATTATTTGAATTTTCAAATGACTATTCTGAAACTTTCTTTATTAAAAAAATACTTGAATTTTTCAAGAGAACTTTTTATATCTAAATACGAGTACAAAGAATCTTCGGCTTTTCTTTGCATCCAAGTTGACCTCAATAAAACAGAGATCCTCATAAAAGGAATTAAAAGATATTCACGAAAACTCAACCAATAACATTCTTATACGAAGATATTAGCTCTAAAACATTTTTTTTTGAATTTTAGGATTCTATAAAAAAATTTGTCTAGGGTCAATTAATTTTCTTTCTGAAAATGTTGGGTCCGAATAAAATTTTCTCTAACATTTTTTAATGTACTGTTGTATAAATTTTGAGGTCTTAATAAGTTTTTTCTCCTCACTTCAATTGCCTACGTACTTTTTCCAAACATATTGAGGTCATTAATATTTTAAGTTCATTTGAAACAATTATGATCCTATTCAGCTTACAGGAAAACATATTTTTGGGTATTTTCAGTGCCAATAAATTTTTGTAAAACTTTTCGGTTCTCAGTGAATATTTCCTTTGATCGATGCCTACAGTGTGTACCGGAGATAGTATATACTGTAGCGCATCGATACACTGTGCTCAAAAGAAACGGAATAGAAATATGATTACTATGCTTTTGAATCGAGTTACCTTAGATGTGAACGAAATAATGTATCTAACGTACACTATTTCGCTCACATCTCAGGCAACTCGAATTTATTGCATTTCTTTTGAGCACAGTGTATGCGTTATAGTGCATACTATCTCCAGTACACACTGTAGGAATCGATCCACTACAGAACTCTAAGAACCAGTAAGTTTTCGCTAATCTGAAGATGTAGCACCTCTGAAAATTTTTGGTTCTTAAAAAAATTCCTAACACTTTTAATAGTATTGAATTTTTTCTGGAAATGTTCACTCTCTAAAAAAGATTTCCTCAATACTTTGGCCAACAATGCCAATAGTTATCCTTTGAAAAATTTTAAGGCCTAACTAAAATACCTAAATTTGAAGGAATTTCATCGGGGTTTCTTTTCAAATATTTTTATTTTGAATAAAAATGTAATCCATTGAACTGACCTTAAACGAAATTACTGACAATATTTAGAGTGACCGAATATAAGCACATTTTTGAAAGAATAATGCATTATAAAAAAATATGGCTATAAAATAATCCATATTATTGTTAACAAAAATATAAATAAAAATGGAAAAACTAATAAAAAGATAGATAAACAATTATCATTGATAAAGTATATTTTTCTGCCATTACGTTATGTCCATGGTGACATTAAACAGTAAATAAAAAAAATTACATAATTCATTCTATAAATTGTATGCAAAAACTTGAAAAAGTTATTATTATTGCTATTATTATATAGTTATTATAATTATTGTGATTATGTAAGTTATAAATTTTATTTAAAAAAAAAAAACTATTGATTGTTGTTCAGAGTTTATTGACATGAAAGTAAAAATGACAAAGTCTATGTGCTTATTATATGTTAAAGAAAAATATTTATCAAAAATGTTAATTATATGAGATAGAAAAAAGAAAAGAGAAATTTTTTCTATATAAATTTAAAAAATAAATATCTATGTAAAAATTAATTTAAGAAGATTGTTTTGTTTGGTTTAAAATTTAAATGCATATTTTCTTTGGAAAGTACAACCATTTGTAATTTTATTATTAATTACTGTATTGTTAAAGATTTTTATATTAATTTTATTCAGTCTTTTTGTTTCTGAAAAATGAATTTAATCCAAAATATACAATTCTGTTCCTATCTTATTTTAATATATATAATATTATATTTATATATTTTTTTTTATCTTAATCAACGAGTTAACCAAATCTATTTTCCAAAAGAATATGCAAAAATATACACTAAATAAGTAAAAAAAAATTAAAAGATAATTTAAAAATAAATGGTAAAATACTGCTATATAATATAAATTTAAAAAAAAGAGTTACTAATGATTAAATTACATAAGTTACAAACAAATCAGAACTATATAAATTCAATTATTAATTTTCAAAAAAATAAAACCTCATAAAGAATATATTAGAAAAATGAACTTCTACTAAGATTCTAATTAAAATTTAATCAAAAACATATCATTTCTTCGATAGTAATTTATGTTCACCTTTTTCTAAGATTCTTAATTAAAGGATTTTGAGCATAAATCTTCGAAGAAAATGTTTTATTTATACTTTATTTATTGATTTCTATTTTGTAAATTTCCCTTTTATTTATTTACGTGTTTTTGTTATGGCAATGGCAAAAGATCCTACCATATATGATTGATACTTTTTTGACATATTTTTCATCGTTGAATAATATAAAAAAAAATTTTTTATAATATCTAGAATCTTCTAGAGCAAATAAACGTCATCTTTGTGGAAAAATCGCGTGATTTTGACGGACTAAATAATCTTATAAAGTGTACAGTCTAATTTGGGTATGAGTGATGGAAACATTACTTTTGAGTATTAAATTATATCTTTTATAAGATAGACTTCAGAACTGTCTATTCTTGTGTACAGAACCATTAGATAGTATTCATTTTTTAAGCTAGCCAATTTCTCAAAGTAGCGGTATATAAAAAATTTAAATAAAATTCACATGGTTTATTTGCTACGGCTCAGGCTCAGTTTATAATTTTCCAATAAATTAATTATTTTCAGAATACTTTAAGTAATTTTATTTGAAATTATGAACAAGAACAAGTTCTAATTATTTGTTATTTTTTCTGATAGTTAATATTATTAAATATTAGTAAAGCTCTTAAGGAATAGAATTGAAGGCAAAATATAAACAGCAATTTTCCTTTGTTTGTTTATATGTACGGTCCCTGAGACATGCACCAGGGGCCATTTTATAGCCCCAAGACCTGAGGTAATTTGATGAAGTAATTTGATTGAGGTTTAAACTCATAATTTCGATTTAACAATAGTAAAAATTATGTAAATTTGAATAAAAATATAAAAAATATTATTTAAATTATAATAAAAATAACGAAGGCTATGAAATCTTTTAGATTATATTTCATTATAATTGTTATATTTTAATTTAAAAAAAAAAACCATTTGATATTAATTATAATTCAGTTTTTCTTAAATATTTTCTTGTGAAATTTATTTATTTAGCTAAAAAATTTCTTTTTAAATTAAATATTTTTTTTAAATTAAATTTTATTATAAGATTTTGTTATTATCTGAAACAAATTATTTGGAAGTGAATTTAAAAAAATTATTATAATTTAACAAAAATAAATATACAAGCAAATGTTATATACATTTCTTAAATACTGATGACAATTTGACAATAAATAATTATAAGAAATAATGAAAGTAAATAATTCTATATACATGTATATTATAAAAGAAGATATATATTCATAAGATATATTTAAAGAAAAATATAATATTAAATGCTTAATTGGGTGTAGGCAAAATTTAATTAAAACGATGTTAATTATTATATCATAGAAAATGTGACAAAAAAGAAATATCGAGAAAAAAAAATATATTGCAAAATATAAAAACATAGAAGTTATAAGAAAATATATATAAACTTAAAAATCATTACTATAAAAATGCCAATATGAACGTTCTGTGTATTAATAAAGTATAAAAAGAAAAGTGATTTAAAATTAAAAATTACTATATCAATTTAAGAAAAGAAATATATTAAAATTGAATGTATGTATTTAAAATTATGTATGTATGTAAGTACCTTGTGAAAATTAATTAATTGCAAAAATATATGAAAACTAAATAACAAAACGAAATAGAATTTAAATTTAAAAAAAAAACACACAATACTAAAGAATAATACGTTAATAATTTAACTCTGTAACTTTTCGACGAATAACAATGAATAACTGTGTTAATATGTGTTATGTAAATTAATATAAAAAATAATTAATTATAAAAATATATATAAATAAAACGAAAAATATTCATAAATACATATGTATAAATATAAATATAAATATAAATAAAAATATATGATTTGTCTCTCTATTAAAAAAAATATTCACCTGAGAAGAACTTTCTTGAATTTATAGTAAATAAAATGGAAAAGGAGCGATAGCTAAAAAAGAAAGAAACGAAATAAAAATGAACAACTATTTAAAGTATATGCACAAAATACAACAGAAACCTATAGAACTATACACGCATAAATATATATATATATATATATATATAAATATAAATATAATGTATTTAAAGAAATAAAGTAAAAAAATATATATAAAACCATAGAGAAAATATATATATATATATATAAAAAACTGTTAATATTTACTTTGTTGATTATGTTCAAATTTTATTCGCGTAAATGTTGATAGCAACATAAGGCGTCTATGTGTAGCTTGCAATAATGTTTTTAGTACTATTTGCATTTAAATTTATTATGTAAGAAATGGATGGAAAAAAAACACGAAAATATATTTGTGAATATAATTATAATAAAAAAATAAATAGAAAATTATAAAAATCGACGAAAAAATTTATTCAATAAAATTATGATTGCATATTTAGACACACATACACATACACACATGTACATACTCGTTTATAAATTTATTGGAGTTGAAAACAAATATTGCGGGGTAATTTAAAAGTTGGTGTATTTTTTTTACTATTATATTTATTTAATTTTCATAGACCAACACCGCTGTAAGAAAATGCCGTGGTCTGGTGAATTTCGTTGTGACAGCTCAGTATCAGTTTCGGTTGAGAATTTCAATTGTCAAGTTTTCTTTCAAAAGTAAGCAAGTTCGTAAATGATATCGGTTTATTTTCAATCGCTGTCAATAATTAAAAAACTTATAATTGAAATATTTCCAATCGCTGTAAATATTTCCACTTGCTGTCAATAATTGAAATATTTCCAATCGCTCTCAATAACTGAAAAACTTGGACAGCTCATAATAAACCAAATTTACTACGTCAATAATTTTTTTTTTAATTGTAACAACAATACGATTTTTAATATTAAATCTTAAAATATTTAACAGAATATATATAATTACGATGTCAAACAATATTTTATTTAATGAAAATGGTATCAAATGTTAAAAAATGAGCAACTCTTTGCAAAAAAAAAATTTTGTATTATTAAAAAAAAAATGCTTATTGAATAGAATTCAAAAAAAAATATCTTCCCATATTTTCTATAATATTAAAAGTGCTTTAAGAATTAAATTTAAAAAAAAAAACTGTTTTGGAAAATACTCTATTTCTTAGACAAAAAATCATTTTCATAACAAGTTTTCTAGATTTATAGACCATAAAAATTATTTTTTTCATAACCGAAATCACCCCGTAATATTGGTTTTGTACATATTGTATAAGAATTAAAACTAATAAACCTGATTAAAAATAAATTCAAATCACAACACTTCAATAAATGCAATATTCAATAATTACGTTGAAAACGGTTTTTTTAATCATTTTAAATGCAAAAATGCAAAAAAAATATTATAAATATTTAAAGCTGAAAAAAAATCAACTTGTGTTTATGTGTAAAATTTGTTCAAAATTGAAATCTCATAAAATAATACTATATATATACATATATACACGTATATATATATATATATATATATATATATATAACTAGGATTAAGAAAATATTAAATGCAAAGTATAAATGAGATAAAAGAAAATATATGAAAAATTATTTCAAAAATAATATACATAAAAACTTAATGTATTCAAAGATAAGAAGTTGGAATGAATTTGGGAGTTAAATGAGAAGGATTAATTATAATAAGAGCGAAAAATAGTGATAGTGACAATACAAAAAAAAACACTATAAATAAAAGAAAATAATTTTAAAACATTATCAATAAAAAAAAACTAAAAAACTATATCGAAAAAATAAAAAAAAAAATTATAAACGATAAAGTCACAAAAGTCTTCCTTAAAACGAATGTTAATTATAAAAATAATTCTACCGTATTGAGAATGGGAAAGGTTTTAAAAGGACATATTCAGACGGGATATAAAAATATTATTTCAAATATAAAAAGAGTTATGGTATTAAAGAAAATTATCTCTACACAACCAAATCCAAATTTTTATTCATTTTTTTAATTTTGCATTTCTTTTGTATTATTTTTTAATAAAAATAATATTCAAAAAATTATTGTATATAAAATGTAATTTTTAATAAAGAAAAACTGTGAAAAAATTTGACTTTGCTTCCTACTCTACGATTTGTGTAGATCACTTATAAACTATTTTTTTGCAAAACAAATTTTTTAAAATGAAATTTCTTAGATAAAACAAAAACAAAACACAGTTTTCGGAATTTTTATTTTTATTTTATTGATATAAATACTATTTTGTCTGACGGGGAGATAATATTTATTTTAGGCCACTAAAAGATATTTCTAAGGTTAGGACGGCCCGGCCCGGTAACGGAGGCATGGTTCCAAAATCACTAATTTAATTTCCTTATTAAATTAGAAAGGAATGGAAAGTGATTTTGTCGCCAAATGGCCTTTTAGTGTCGTGACGCTTAGAATAACACATTTCAATACTAATGCTACTTGGAATGATAATGATAACAACAACAACGATATTTCTGAGGTCATGGCTTATTATTTTTATGAAAATAATTATTATTTTTACGGAAATAAAATATATATTATTCTATTGTTAGAACGTTTTCCTTTGCCTTTTCTTGTCGGAAATATTTTTTTTTTTGTAAAAACTTTTTATAATTTTTATTTTGATTTTTTGTAAGGGAAAATAATTTCATTTTTATGACTGTTTAAATATATTTTCAAGTTAAACATTATTTTCTTTCAAAAAATGTTTTCTTTCAAGAAAGCTTGTAGACAGACATGTGTTTAATTAGGTAATTTTTTTACTTAAAAATTATTTAATATTTTCAATTTGTTCACTAAAAAATTCGTTTTTAATAAGTAAAAATTAAATTATTTCTTTTGAATTGTTATAAAAAAATTCCTACAATTTATATTATATATATTTTTTAATTTTCAATAATGAATAGCAAGGGAAAAAGCAATTTTATTTATAAAAAATAAAGTATGGGAAAAATAAATAAAAATATAATAAATTGCATAAGAGAAAAAGGACACATAAATTTAAAACCAATCTGATATGTTCCAATTGAAACAAATTGTAAATTTATTGTTCTCCAATACGGTTTAGAATTTTTAATTTAAAATAAATAAATAAATTAATTAATTGAATAAATATTATTACTATTATGATTATAATTGTATTAAATATTAATATAATATACATATACATATATGTGTATATATATATATATAGATGTACTTATTATAAGGAGAATAAAAAAAAAAAAATTTAAAAAAAAAACAAAATTAATATTGTTTAGTATGTAAGCCATTACATAAAATTTGTAGAGAAAGAGAAGCAAAATATTATTTAAACGAATTAAAAACAATAAGGTTCGAGTATAATAGCAAAGCCTAAAGAGGGAGACAAGAACATTGTTAAAAGGTAATAAAAAATATTAAATAAAGTAGAGTCAAAAGACCATTAAAAATATCCGAAAAATATGAGAAGAAACGGATGAAGGTCTAAAAGAGAAGAATCAGGATAGCTACAGTAAAAAAAGAGACAAACAATAGTACTTCAATCAAAACAAACTGAATAAAAAAATGCTAGTCAGTAAAAAAGACTCAATTAAAATATCAATAAGAACAAAGAAGACAAATAATGTAGAAGTGTGGTAGAGAGCTAGAAATTTGAGAAAACTATTGTATTAGTTGCTAGATGAGTAAGTTCCAACAATACATAAATTAATGTGAAAGAGAGACAAATAAAAACACTAGTTCAATTCACCTCAAATTAGTTCAATTAAACGAATTATTAGCAAACATTATTAATAAGGTATCTAAATCAGTATTAAAAATTGAATTATTTTATTTAGAAATTAAAGGAAAACCAACGGAAAAAAAATTAATAAAAAAAAACAATTAAAGAAATTATAATAAATTAAATAAAATTATTTAACAAAGAAAATAATATGCGTATTTACTGATATTTTAAGTTGAAATTCAATTTTGTTTTTTGTTTTTTCTTTTGAATATAGAATGTGATTATTTATTGGTAAATTTTATTCTTTAAACTCATATTCGTCAGGTTTTTGTTAATAATTTCAAAAGTTAAAAAGTAAATTTTATTTTTACAATATTTTTTGCCTTTAAAAATTCCTTTTTCATCGAGTATATCCTCTTCCAATTGAGTGTTCGTTCGTGAAGTCATTCTCTTCGTAAGTATTGTTCTTGAAGTCGTATTTAGTTTTAACTGAATAATAATGTAATGACGAGTCTTTTTTAAATTTTTTAACGAATATTTATAATTTTGATTTTCTCAATTTTCTTTGTTTCTAATAATTTTTTGAAAATTTTATGATTTTTTTTTATTCTCTCATCGTTATTTCGCTCTAATAAAAATGGAATTTATCAAAATGGGCGGGTAACATTTAAAAACCCAAAACAAAAATCTTTTTGTAATTTAAATTTTTACTTCATATGAAAGTTTTTTTTCCATTTCAAATTTGTATAACTTCCTTTTGAGTTTTTTTCCTATTTTTTACATAAGGATAAATACTTTCAAATTTTATTAACTAAATTTTACATTCGCAAATTTTATTTTTTATTTAAAATTTATATTATTTTTATATACAATTTTTAAGGTATTTAAAAAAAATAGTTTTCTTTAATTTCTTCTTCAATATATTTTAAAAAAATTGTTTTTAAACATTTTTTTTTAAAATTAGTTTGCTTTATTTTTTTATTTTTTTTGAATTTACATAGCAATTTTTTTTCACTTTAACTTAATATCTTAATTACTTTCCATTTATTAATTTTTTCTTTGATTATTATTCTTTAATATATTTTTATTATAAAATTATATTTCAAAACAAAATTTTTTATATATTTCTTATTTTAAATTAATTATTCATTATTAAATTTATAGCATTTAATAATGCTTATAATCACAGTTTTTAATGAAAATTTAAAAAAAAAACAATTTTTCTTAAATTTAATAATCAATATAAAAAAAAACTTTTCATATTAAAATGTAAGACCAAATAGTAAAATTCATACAACAATTGAATAATTAGCAAAAAATTTAAATAAAAAAAAAACTAAAATTTAAAACAGAACAAAAATGTTCTGTTTTAATTTTGAAAGAAAAAAAACAGCTGAATAAAAAGAATAAAACTAAAAGAGAAGAACAAAAAATATATTTAAAAAATAAGAGAAATTTGACGAGAAAAGAAGTAATTAATTAAACGTTAAATATTATTAATGTTATGTGTTGTTATTATAAGAGAAGAAAAAAATTATCTACAAATAAATGAATCAAAAAAAAATAAGTTAAAAAATAATCAAAATAATTTCAAAATAAAAAAGAAACAATTTAAAGCTGAAAATGCCTCGAAACGTTGAAGTTTTAAGAAGAGTTGAACAAGCGAAACTGTCAAAGAGAAATTAAAGTAAAAATATTACAAAGAGAAATAAGAAAAATACAAAAATACAAACTAAATATCGCAGAGAACAAACTTAAATATGAAAACAAACACAAACAAAAAATAATGTGAAAATGAATTATAAATAATAAAAACAATGAGAGAGAGAATATATTAAATGTAAATGAAGAGAAGAGAATGGCATTTTTAATTACTTTGAGTTATGGTAGGACTATTTGCAATAAGAGTTATTACTAAGAAATTTTTTTTAATAAAAACTACAAATATTTTTTTTATTTTTTAGTAGAGCATTTATTATTTCCATATTACTTGCACATATTTACATGGTATTTAAAACGTTGAGCTGACACATGCTCTGTACATCCTTTGCTTATATAGTAAATTAGTTTTTAATGACTAAGTACATGAATTGCTTACAACTATGGCTTAAAAATTATATGTGCTTGCTCAAACACTATATTCTATATATTTAATTGCTTACAGACTAACCTTAATTCTAGACTTAAAAAAAAAAATTAGGGAAAGGAATATTCAGGGAGAGTGGATTAGGAGTTTGGGATTTTTGGGAATTTTGTGTTGCTTCCGCTAACCACGATGGAAATGGGGAGTTAAGGAATTATAAAACTGAACGTTCATAATATCACTATCTTTAGCAAAATCAGATATAATGACTGGTGAGGCATAGAGGTAATCATTGTGTAAGTATCTGTGTTGGGTGGCTTGGGATTTAATCCTTTCTATTGACTCTTGAATGAGTGGATTGGTATGGTCTATTAAGTGCTGGAGAAAGTTTTTGGTTAGACCAACCATGTATGAAAAAAAGGAGTAAGATTACTTTTCTGATATATATAGGAGTTAGAGTAATGCTTACCGTCTATTTTACGATATTTTGAAAGGCATTTCCTAATGATTGACCTTTCGAATACATGGACTTTATTGGCATACGTTTTCGAGAAACTAAAATAGATCGGAAATGCATAGCCAATAATTGACCGGATAAGTTGTTTATAGAATAGTAACTTTGTATTTATACTAAGCCCCTTCTGACGCCTAATTGGGAATAGAAAGGTATGAATAGCCCTTTTGGCTTTTTTCAGAGTTAACTCAACATGTGGGTTAAATTTGAACATTGTGTTAAAGTTGATGCCTAAATATTTTAGTTGATTTGAAACTGGAATAGCTGTGTTTTTAATCAGAATACGCAGCTTTTTGCTCTTTGTAGCAATTTTCCTCGGTCCGCGAGTGCTGGGATTACGGAAACAGATTAAATTGGACTTATTAAGATTGACTGATAAGTTCCAGTCATCATAATAATTTATAATTTTAAAAAGAAGCTCTTGGGTTCTCTTTAGAGCTTATTTTGGTGATTTGCTTTTGGCATAAATAAGAGTGTCGTCTACATATAATATCATTTGTGCTTTTGCGGCTGTTGGTATGTCTGCTGTATATATTGAATACACCAAGGGACCTAATACCGAGCCTTGTGGAACTCCTTTACCTATTGTAAAGAATTCGGAAGTCGTGTTCTATCCTGAAGAAATGAGTGCAGCAGCAGCGCAAAATATGGAGGGAAATTAAGTTTACATAGTTTGTGCACTAGTCCCTTATGCCAAACTGAGTCAAAGGCTTTGGTAATATCTAGGGAAGAAGCAACTGTTGACTCTTTATGGTTTAACCCAGTTGTGATCTCACTATGTAGTAGAAAAAGCGCATCCAAAGTTGAGTGCCCTTTCCGAAATCCGAATTGAAAGTCGGGAATAATTTTATTTTCATTACAAAATTCATTTACCTTTTCGTAAAAGAATTTTTCTAATATTTTTCCCAAACAGGGAAGAAGAGATATTAGGTCGATGTTGTTGGATGGCTGCTCTACCTTGAGTTTTCGGAATATTAAAGATTATGCATATCTTCCAGGCTTTAGGGAAGTAGAAATTGTTGATGCAGTGATTAAATATTGCAACTAAGAGACTCAAACTCTTTTTCGGAATCTTTCTTAGCATAAAATTCGATATATTATCGATGCCAGCAGACTTTTTATTATTTAAAGATTTTATTATAGAATAGAGTGTGTTTTCGGATATAAACATATCTAGAGAGCTGGGATTGCTTGCACTGTTATTGGTGCTGAATTTTGTAATATAAGTTAAGGAGTTTGATAAAAAACTGTCGACCTGATCGTTTACATTAGTTTGTAGAGGTGACCTTGAACTAGAGTTGTCAAGATCTTTATAAAATGAGGCGAAGTTTTTAGATATATTAATTGGACCTCCTTTTATTTCGCGGTCGTTATTATCGGTGACTGTTACTTTATTGAGAGACTTTCGGCCGGTGATTGCGTTAAGCTGCTTGAAAGCATCAGGACCTGGACGTACTTTTGAAAGTCGTTCAGAAAATTGGTCATTAAAATGTTTGTTAGCTTTATTACGTATCATAGTTGATATGCAGTCAACCTGTGCCTCTAAGAGACGATAATCTGAAGATGTAGTGTTTAATTCTCTCCGAAAAATGCGTTTCATTTCCCTTACCCAACGATTTT
Organism: Atherix ibis; assembly: GCA_958298945.1. NCBI lineage: Eukaryota > Metazoa > Arthropoda > Insecta > Diptera > Athericidae > Atherix > Atherix ibis. The sequence continues at coordinate 77,654,507 of OY282606.1, read as the reverse complement.
TCAACCAATACATTTTCTTAATGTCCTCGGGGAGAAAATCAAATCGATGGCTACTATTAGACAGTTGTCTTGAATGTTTATGAAATACATCCGAGACAAATTGGCTAAAGGTTTCTATATGGAATCAATTCAAATTCTTGAAGCAAGGAACATTCATTCCGTTAGATATGGCCAAATCTACATCGTGCCTAAATTCTTTCCAGTTCGTGTTCTTATACGACGTGAAAGATTTTAACTCGGTATATTCAAAGTTGAATTGAGTTTGAATTTTAATTTGCATAAGAATTGGATAATGGTCTGAATGAAAGTCGAGAGTTGAACAAGTAATGTTCGAAGAGTAAGGATTAATTAAACAACTTGAAACGAAAAACAGATCGCCTACAGATAAGCTACTAGGTCTGGTAGGACCAGAAGGTGCAATTACCTGTAATGTGGAGATACTACTGAGCAAATTTTGAATACAAATACCGGAAGAGTTACGGATAGAATCTCCCCATGAGGTGTGTCTGGCGTTAAAATCGCCTCCCATGATTACCTCATATCCTTTGCCGATGAGATCTTGTAAGAATTCGAACAGGTCCTTAATTTCAACGGGTGAACACTTGCAGGCAATATAACAGGAAACTAATGCTTTATTTTTAATACCCGAATTGTTCACGTGACATCGCGTAAGAACACAAGTGGTGCAGATATTATTTGAGCTGAAGTTAACCAAGTTACTATATTAGATATTTTCTGAGAAGATAATGCCAGTACCCTGATTAGAGTCATTGCGAATGCAATGATACCGCGGAAGTGAAAGTTTATGCTTCAAATTCAGGTGAGTTTCATTAATGAAATAGAAGTCGGCAAGGTTGTTCTGAATGAACTGATAAAGTTCTACACTTTTGGGCAGGCTAACGATAGACCGCACGTTAAGTGCTATGATATTTAGAGAGCACGTCATAATGGAGTATGGTAGAGAAGGCTTACAAATATCATGGGAAGGGTGTATCTTAAATTATTCTTACTTGCTCATAATTCCAAATGTTGTCTTTCTATATGAATCTTAGCCGGGTTGTTTTGCTCCTTTTGAATCCGCAGAATGTAATTAACTACGATAGACTGCTGTTCTTGGCTGGCCCGATAGTGTAGTTTCTCCTGATGATGGAGAAACTATAGACTGCTGTTCTCCATCGCTGTGTTACATGAATTCTTCAATACAATCAGCATAATTTGCAAACTTTTCCAAGAAAATGCAAGTATGCAACCTGTCAATCTGCAAAAGAGGAAAGTGTTTTATATGATTTCATAAATTGACTTACCTCGGTGATTAGACTAGGCATGTCTACACTAAATAATGTTGAAGCCTCCGAAAAGAATTCTTCCATGGGCGATGGTTGAGTTGATTCTTCAGATCTGGTGGCTGCCCTTTCTGTCAATACAGCGTTCGAGATTGGTGCTCCTCGTAGGACGCTTACGAAGGATACTCCACTCCTGACAGTGTTATTAATTGACTGGTGCACAAAGTTCAGTCTGTCCTTCCGCTGTTGAACTCTGGATTGTTGCCTGAGTTCCTTTGCCGCAATCATTTCCTTGTAGAAGGAACAACCTCTATGGTTCGCTGGGTGGCCATGTTGTCCACAGTTGGCGCAAAACGGATCACCAGACTTGTCGTTGTCTCGTGGGCAAGCCCTGGGCATGTGATTTTGCCCGCATTTCACGCAGACAAATTTATAAAAGCAGTTTGCTGCTGCATGTCCAAACTGTTGGCATCTGTGGCATTGAAGTGGGCCACTTCTCCGTAGCCTTTCCCATCTTATTGTTTGATGGAGAATTTTTGTCACGTGCGTGACACTGGATGGCTGGTGACCTGGAGCCAACTGCACCAAAAATATGTCCGATTGGACATTGTTTTCTTTTGAGAATTTTGTTTTAAAATTCTCCACTTTATTAATTAAAGCTGCCTCCACTTGGTTGGCCAGATCAGCTTTTATATCAGAGGCTTCACCGGAGTTGTGAAGACCTCTTACAAGGAGGGAAATCTTCCTTTCCTCTTTTGACGTATAGGTATGCCCAGGTATACCTTTTGACTTGATGAAGTCGAGAATGGTCCTTCGATCTTCCAAGGTCTCCGACTTAATAATTGCCTTGCCGCTGTTATTGGTTATTTTATAACCGGGTGCTCTGGCTAGCGTCTTCATTTCTTTGATGAAGGCGTTAATATTTAAACCTCGACACGTGATCGGAGGTATATGAATTTTCTGCGGAGCGAAGGTGCTTGCTTTTGCAATCCTGCTCGTTGTGGTTGAAGGTTTTGGCAAACTGGCTTCTTCGAGCAGACTAAACCGATTTTGGCTCACTGGAGGTATAGAACCCGCAGCTATCGGTGCCTTTACCTTTTTAGCCTTCTTTGGCGGCTTAATTGGCTCTGCAATAAACTTGCTAGCTTCTGTCAGAGAAGCGTCATTATTTGGCACGTTCTTCCTTTTCTTTGCAGTAAGGAAGCTCACGTCTTCAATTTCTTTTTGAAGGTTGAAGTGAATGCCAACCATTTTCAGAAAGGCCGTTATGTCCGTGCCTAGCTTTTTCTTATCGGCAAGAAGCTCGCCGAACATTTTGACATCCCCGTCCGGGACTATCGTGTCGTCCTCCGAAATTTCCATCCTTCGAAGAGACATCTTCGAATCGATGGTAAACAATTTCTTAACACTTTTTTTTTTATTTTGTATGTCACTAATTTAACGTCTACAAAATTCACTACAAGTAATTGAAGCAAAAGTCAATATTGTTATTGAAAATTATTTAACACTCAGATTATATGTTCTATTACTTCCACAACACAACAGAGAATCAACATCTAACCTGTCTGACTAACATGTGTCAACCTCATAACCAACTACAAATAATAGCTGTATTCCATTGGACCAATTTTGCTATCACAAGTACTTTTAGCTACTGGCAGCTACTCTTGCTCATACAAATGAGTAGTTCACATGCGTAGTTACGCATACTAGGCGTTTTCCTTTGGACCAATTTTGCTACTAGTCGGTAGCTGCTAGTAGATAACCAAGGGAAAGCCAAATTCTAAACACTAGTAGAAACATAACCTCAAAATAGTCAGCAACAATACTGAGTTTACTCACACATAAACAATAAAAACTGAGTTTATTCACACATAAACAATACTGACAAAAATATGACCCTTCAACATAACCAACGAACCCGCTAAGCCATCTATTTCCAGTTCGGGAACTAAAATACCCTACCGTAAATTGTGTGGCGTAACTCCCAGTTCAATGTCTTGTTCGAGGTAGAGTAGATGATGACAGCTAGAACTACCGACTAGTAGCAAAATTGGTCCAAAGAAAAACGCCTACAATTTACGGTACGGGGATAATAGTTCCCAATATGAAAATAGACGGCTTAGAGAGTTCGTTGGTTATGTTGAAGTGTCATATTTTTGTTGTGCCTCAATATATAGGGTTTTCCAAAAAGAGTGATATGATTTCTAAGTGACGTTTCGGCCATTTGTAATATGTCATGATCTGTCCTTTTTTTTCATTGTATTCAGTAATGTTTACAATTTCATTATGAAGAGATATACGCAAGAACAACGTTTACAAATTATTCAATTTTATTATCAAAATAATCGTTCTCCAATTTAAGAAAATCATCTTCTCCGATGAGGCTCACTTTCATCTGAGTGGTGCGGTAAATAAACAAAAGTGTCGATTCTGTCCACAAATTATTCATGAACACCCATTACATTCACCTAAATTGACAGTTTGGTGTGGTTTTTGGTCTGGTGGAATCATCGGTCCGTACTTCTTTCGAAATGAAGCTGGTAACACCGTTATTGTCAATGGAGAGCGGTATAGATCAATGATAACTAACTTTTATGGCCGAAATTGGAAGAAGTTGATCTTGACAACATCTGGTTCCAACAAGATGGGGCTACGTGCCACACAGCACGTTCAACAACCGAATTATTGCGAGAAAAGTTTGGAGATTCGATTATTTCAAGAAATTGTGACATTGAATAGCCTCCAAGAAGTTGTGATTTAACACCATTAGACTATTTCTTGTGGGGTTATTTAAAGTCATTGGTCTTTAGCAATAAACCAGACTCTCTTCAAGCTTTAGAAGTCAATATTGAACGTTCTATTCATGACAAACGACTTGATTTAGTGGAAAAAGTGCTCGAAAATTGGGTTCATCGAATTCGTTCCTGCAAAAGACGTCGTGGAGGCCATTTGAATGACGGTTTATTCAGAACTTAATTTTATCGATTGTACTTCACATTAAATAAAAAATATTTGAATTTCCTTAATAATTATTGTATTTTTTTTTTGAAAAGAAATCATATCACTCTTTTTGGGAAACCCTATATTAAGAAAGCTAGAGTTGAAAATTATGTACATGTAATTGGAAATTACACAGATTTGCAATTTAAGAAACACTTCAGATTAATAAGAGTTGTCGCCGGATGGGTTATCGATATGTGGTTTTTATTTTAAACAATAATTTAACGAATAAGTATTGTAAATATCAGACTCTTTTAGCCTAATAGAGTAACTGTCTTCCATTGGGCCTATTTTGCTAAAATATAACCTCAAAATACTGAGTTTTTCAGATTGTCAACGTGAAGTGGAGTGGATGTGTTTCGGAGAATCTTTGAATTTGATAAATATTACATAATGTCTAAAAATTGGACCTATAACGAGGGTAAAGCATTAATAAATGTTGTACGAAAACATTTATTAATGCTTTACTCTCATTATAGGTCCAATTATCATCAAGAAAATGATAGGACTGAAACTCGTTGTACCCTTTTAAATATACTAAATAAGTTAAATTGATTATTTTTATTTTTGTTAACCAAGGAGGCATTTATTTACAATTGCGGAGAGTGTTATAATAAATATAAAGTTACACAAATACATCATTTAAGTTTAAATTAATTTAACAATCCATTATTATCTATATTTTCAAACATTTGCTGCCTCGCACGTTCACCATTGATGCTGTCAATTCCTTCAGATTCTGCGTATTCTGTATGTTGTTGACTTCATTATCTATGTAAATATTCTGTCACAGAAATCAAATATTCTGTCACAGAAATCTGCTTGCACCGTACGCTGAGTCTCCAAGTAGCACCCCTGGTATAATTATGGACTCATCCTCAGTAATACGCCTGTAAAACACCGATCTTCGTAGAAGCCGTGCATCGTGCATTGCACCAGGTTCACCACAGTGCACATCTATAAACTTGTTCTCGGCGTTTACAATTCCCTGTAAAAGCAGACTATCATATTTTTTCCTATTGCAGTATGCTTGTTTGTCACGTTTAGGAGATTTGATTTTAATATGTTGAAATTTCTTGTGTGGGATCTTCTTTAACAACAGACTTCTTATATCTTGATAAACAAGATTCTGACAAAACTTTCTGTCGATGAACAATATTAATACGCAGATAACAATTCGAGCACACCTGTCACTTTTTACATTCTCTATCAGGAATAAATTTATAGGTTAAGTTTTTCAAGACTGCCAACTACAAAACTTTCACTTTTATTTTTCTGCACAACTGTAATTGGTGGAATTTAAATGGACAAATTTTTGGTGAATCTCAACATAATATGAGAACCATCAATAGCCCCAACAACACCCGGTACACCTTTCATAGCTGCAAATTGCATCAGGTTATTTTGCATAATTGGCACTCACTTCAACAAACCATTTTACGACGCGGTATAAAATTCGATGGACACTGCTTTCTGTGACATGAACCCACAACGTGATGTAAAATTCAACATCAAAACCAACTGCAGTACGTCCTCCATGTCTTGGACGGTGTAAAAACACACTCCAGTAATATTTGATTCCATTTCTTTTACCTTTTGCTGCACGAATAAAGTAAACATAACAAAAATATGACTTTTCAACATAACAAACTCACTTTGGGAACTAAAATCCCCCTACCGGAAATTGTATGCGCAACTACACAAGGGTTCGATTCCCGCTGCCGCCATCTCAGCATTGGTGCCGGGTTGAGAGGCCGACTACAAGCCTTATATATATATGTAGTTCGTAGGGTCCTCCAACGTCACTGGGGGTTGCTTCGCTGGCCTGATAACCCGCAAGCTATAAAAAAATACCTTATCAAGAAACAGTACATTGCTGACATCACACGCAGGAAATGGAGTTGGATTGGCCACACCTTGCGAAAAACCACCTACGGACATAGCAAGGATGGCATTAGATTGGAACCCACAGGGCAATCGCAGCAGAAGACGACCAAGGACCACTTGGAGAAGATCAGTCGAGCGCGAACACCAACAAATTGGCAAGTCATGGTCGGAAGTGAAAAGGCTAGCCCAAGACAGAAGCAGATGGAGAGAGTTCACAGAGTCTCTAGTGCCGCTCTATGCTCCATAGGAGCGACTGTGTCTCATGTTTATGTGTATAAATGCATATATGTGTTATGTTAAAATTGTACAATAACGTAGAAATGCAACACCTGCAAATAAAAAAATAAAAAACTACACAAGCGAAGTACTTATCTGTATGAGGTAGTGTAGATGAAGCTTTTTTGATTAGCAAAACTTTCCCAATGGAAGACAGCTAATGTATTCACTTACCTTAATTCCATTTCAATTTCAATCTTCGAACAACAAACCTCCACCATCACAAAACCTATTTTTTTTAAGGGAGGGTGTTTTATGCTTTTCTCTATTTGGCAGGTTTTTATTGTAAAGATTTTACTCTTCTTTTATTTTTATTTAACCAGGTGTATAAGCCTAAATCCGCTGTTTTTTATTTTTTTTAAAAACACATGGTTTTTTTCATAGAAGGCAACAACAAGTTAATTCAAAGTACTTGTTCTTGCTAGCTACACATTTTTCCCATCTCTCGGGTAATTTGTGGATACCACGCCAAAAAAATTTCTTTTCTTTCGAGGCAAACTACTCATCAAGACATTTTCGGACATCTTCGTAAGAATCGAAGTTCTGCTCAGCGAGCGCGTGGCCCATCGACGAAAACAGGTGGTAGTCGGAAGGGGCCAGGCCTTTTGAATAAGCGGGGTGGAGTAGCACCTCCCAGTTGAGTGTCTCCAAGTAGTTTCTCACCATTTTTGACATGTGCGATTGTGCGTTGTCGTGGAGGAAAATCAGCTTGTCATGTCTTTGTTGATAATCCTTCCTTTTTTCATGCAGAGCACGGTGCAATTTGATCAGTTATTGATGGTAGCGTTGGGCATTGGCAGTTTCATCAGGTTTCAACATCTCATAGTAGACGATACCTTACTGATCCCACCAAACGCACAGCGTCGTATTCCGTCTGAAGCGATTTGGTCTTGGGAAAGATGTTGATGTTTAGGATTCTCGAAATATATCCACTTTTCATCGCCTGTCACAATCCGATGCAGGGACGACTTTTTTTTTTGTCTGGTCAGCAAGATTTCGAATGTGTTTTGGCGTCGTTCCATCTGCCCATCGTTCAATTCATGCGGCACCTATTTTCCAATCTTTTCAATCTTCCCCATGGCACGCAGACGCATGGAAATGACTAGTTGAGGAACACCCAATTGCTCCGCAAGCATTTTTTGCGATTGGATATCGTCTTCGTCCAAAAGAGCCGGCAATTGATGGTCCTCAACCTTCCTCACGTTTCTTGTCCCACAAGTCAAAATTACCGTCTTTGAACTGACGAAATTAATCTCGGCACGTTGTTTCCGATAAAGCACTGTCACCATATGCCTCCATAAGCATTCGATGCGATTCGGCAGCCGATTTCTTCAAATTGACGCAGAAAAGCAGAACTTCCCGCATATGCTCTTTTTCTGGCAGAACTTCCCGCATATCTTCTCCGATGAGGCTCACTTTCATCTGAGTGGTGCGGTAAATAAACAAAACTGTCGATTCTGGTGCGAAGAAAATCCACAAAATATTTATGAACACCCATTACATTCACCTAAATTGACAGTTTGGTGTGGTTTTTGGTCTGGTGGAACTTCTTTCGAAATGAAGCTGGTAGCACCGTTACTGTCAATGGAGAGCGATATAGATCGATGATAACCAACTTTTTATGGCCTAAATTGGAAGAAGTTGATCTTGACAACATCTGGTTCCAACAAGACGGGGCTACGTGCCACACAGCACGTGCAACAACCGAATTATTGCGAGAAAAGTTTGGAGATTCGATTATTTCAAGAAATTGTGACATTGAATGGCCTCCAAGAAGTTGTGATTTAACACCATTAGACTATTTCTTGTGGGGTTATTTAAAGTCATTGGTCTTTAGCAATAAACCAGACTCTCTTCAAGCTTTAGAAGTCAATATTGAACGTGCTATTCATGACAAACGACTTGATTTAGTGGAAAAAGTGCTCGAAAATTGGGTTCATCGAATTCGTTCCTGCAAAAGAAGTCGTGGAGGCCATTTGAATGATGGTTTATTCAGAACTTAATTGTATCGATTGTACTTCACATTAAATAAAAAACATTTGAATTTCCTTAACAATCAGTGTATTTTTTAAAAAAAAGAAATCATAATACTCTTATTCGAAAACACTATATTAAAGAGAGCAGTTTGGAAAAGTATTTGCTGATATAAAAAATCTTTTAATTTTTTTGAATATATATTTCGGCTTATGAATGACAAATTTAAATTTTGTAAATAAAAAATTTCAGTTATAAGCGAATTTGTTACAATAAAATTAAAAATTCCTGTAATTTATTCAATAAAAATCTTTGTTGGCTCTTCTGAACTTCTTTTTGCGACACCTGTCGATTAATAGTAAAAATAATGATAGATAATTTATTGTAAAAATAAACTATACATATTTTCGATGTGAACCAGTATTTATATCAGAAACGCATCAGACTGTATCCTAAACATTGACCATGCTTAGCTTATACAAAAACCAATATATTATTTAGACAAACACCAGAGCTGAATATATGTCAGCCTTGATTCATATTTTATTTAGAGTGCCTAGCCTCAAACAACTAATATTCGTGACATTTCTTAGTTTTGATTTACACCATTTGAGCCCAGTTGCTCTTTATCGCTTGCCATCCAAACTGTACGGTTGAACACTTTTGGAAAATGAATAACTTTTCCTATGGTTCTCAAAACTGACGTACGAAACGCACCGCACCGCAACAGTTTGAAAATATTTCTTCAGCAATAGTATTTTTTTATTTTTTCTCTGGTTTTTTTAAAAGAATTTATTACTATTACTCTCGAAAATTTTTGATTTTATTATTCTTAAAACGAAAATATTAAATAAAATAAATCAATTTATAGTATTTTTCTAAATAATAATAAAAAAATGTATATATTTATAGCTAGAGTTATAAGGAACTAGCTACTGACGCAGCTGGAATGTACTTTAGCCTTAACGCTTAATAATTTATATCTTTGTACAAAATTTTATTAAATAAGCATAAAAAATGGATAACAATATGAGAGACTTCACAGTCAGTCGAAATTATCTCGCTCAAAATTTCTGACAATAACATCGAAGCTACCGTGCTGCCAGCTCTCATGTGTTCTTCCAAAACTTGGGTTCTCAGGTGGATCATTCGAACTGATGAGTATGGACGATTCCGGAGTCAATTTAACGAAGATATCCTACTAATCCGTATGCATAAGAAAGATCCTACCCTGTGTCCTTATTTATGGTCCCAGAAAACGACGGGGGCCCTGCCAAAAACATGTTGGGAGTATCGAACTGGAAGACCGCTGCGCAAAGCCGGGATTTTTGAAGTTCTTTGATTCAGTCAGCCTACACAGGACTCCCATTGATGATGAAATTTGGCAATAACAACAGCAAATTATTTTTATAAACATAATGAATATTCAAAAATTGTAAAAAAAAAATTTCCATATCAGCATATACTCGTATACAACCATTAAGCTCGACGTCATTTCTCCACGCCGTAATACGAGAGCAATATGATAAGTCAGTGGTACATGCATGAGATGTATGCGATATCAGCAAAAGGATATTCTTCATATTATTTGGCATTCTTAAAAAGGCGCCATACAAAATTTTATAAACATCAGAGCTTATTAGTTTACTTTTGACAGCCATTGAAAACAGACAAGGTTTTTATTTTTATTAATATGGAAAAAAGCTAATTTCGTGTTAATAAATCACTATTTTTTTTTGAGGAAAAAAACCATATCTGAAATCAAAATCAAACTTGAAAATTATAATAAACACTCCTCACCATTGCATGAAATGATTTAGAAGTGGTTTACTAAGTTTCGTTGAGGTCGTACAAGTGACACTGTGTGCCTAGGACGTCTAATTTACAACACAGTGATCGTCCAATTTAAACAAAAATGATTACTAAAATCCATGATGTTGAATTTAATAGACCGTCCAATGAAAGTGTATGAGATATCTGGAATCGTACACATCCCAAAGGAACGTGTAGGCAAAATGAGATAGCTATTGGTAAGATGGCTGCAGCGTTTTCTAACACCTGACCAGAAATATATTCGCGTAACAAATTCAATGGGGTGCTTGGATAATTTTTAGCGTATTCCAAATTAATTTTTACATTAATCAAACATGAAAAACTAAACTTTAGTCAAAATAAAGGAATTCTACTAGCGAACGCACACCAAAGAAGACAAAAATGGTTCCGTCGACAGCAAAGCGTTTGTTACAGTTTTCCGGGATGCCAATGGTACAATCGAATATCTTGAAAAAGGGAAAAATATAACAGGAACGTATTATACGGTGTTATTAGACCGGCTGAATAATAAAATTAAGACAAAACAACCGCATTTGGCAAAAAATTAATTATCTTTCAAGACTATGTACGCGTGCTCACTTGTGTCATCTCCATGGCAAAATTCCATGAGTTATGAGGGTCGTTCAATAAATCCTTAGAAAAAGATGGAAAAAATTGTTTTTTAAAAACAAAATTTTTTATTTTGCAACAAAATCTCCTTTTAGCTCAATACACTTTTCCAACCGTTTTTCCAAAATTTTTATCCCGTCCAAAAAATAGGATTTCGGAAGTTCTGCCAAATACTCATCCGTTTGAGCAATGACGTCCTCGTCGGAAGTGAACCGTCATCCGCCAAGCCATTTCTTCAGATTGGGGAAAGAAAATAGTCACTCGGGGCCAAATCTGGTGAATAAGCGGGATGCTGCAACAATTCCATTCTCAATTCTACAATTTTGGCCATGGAAACAGCCCAGGTGTGCACACGCGCATTGTCCTGATGCAAGAGGATTTTTTTTCTTCTTCAGATGGGGGCGTTTCTCTTTGATTTCCTCGCTCAACCGTTGCAATAACGACGCGTAATACGCGTCGTTTTGTTTTTCCTTTGTCCAAGTAGTCGATAAAAATGATGCCCTGCGAATCCCAAAAGACCGTGGCCATCACCTTGCCGGCCGATGGCACAGTTTTTGCCTTCTTCGGAGCCCGTTCACCCTTGAAAATCCATCTGGCCGAAATTTTTTTCACAGACAATTTTTTATGCAAAATTGAAGCGACTGTACCTTGTGATATGCCCGTGGCCTCAACTAATTCGCGCACTTTAATTCGCCGATCGTTCAAAATCAGATCGTGGATTTTGTCGATGATTTCAGGAGTAGACACCTCAACTGGGCGTCCTGAACGATGTTCATCTTTTGTGGATGAACGGCCACGTTTAAATTCATTCACCCAATTGTAAACCGTCACAAACACAGGTGCAGATGTGCCATGAACTGCATCCAACTCGGCTTTGATTTCTTTCGGGCTTAAGCCTTTCAAATGGAGATGTTTGATGACAGCCCTAAACTCGCTTTTTTCCATTGTTATGCACAAATAAATGTCGTTAACTTAAATCGACGATAGAAATTGACCTACACTATGGATCGAGCTGAAATTTTGACAGCTTTCCTGTCGATAATCTTTACCGACACTACGAGCGCAATTTCTCGGATTTTCTAAGGACTTATTGAACGACCCTCGTAGAATACAAATGGCTTCCGCATTCACCATATTTGCCAAATTTAGCCCCAGCGATTTTATCCTATTGTATTTCCATATATGCAAAAATGGCTCGGCAGAAAAAGTTTTGGCTCAAACGGTGAGGTGATTGCTGATACAAACGCCTATTTCGAAGCGTTCGAGAGATTGTATTTTTTAGATAGGATACAGAACATGGGAAAATTTTGTACTTTGTATCGGGATAAAAGGAGATATATTGAAAAATAAAATTTTTTCTCACGCAATGGTCAGGTATTAATCGTACAACCCTCACAAATTTAACTTTAAGTAAAGATCATGGGTATTTTGTTTAATTTTTTGTACAAACAGTATATTATGGGTACGGTTTTCTGAGACGCACTGAATGATAACAGAAGAGTATTACGCAGTATTACTAGACCAGTTGAATAATTAAATCAAAACATAGCGACCGCATTTGGCAAAGACTGTTTCAGTACAATGCACCTGCACATACATCGGTAATTGCAACATCAAAATGAGTGGAATTACATTATGAATTGTTTTCGTAAACGTTTTCTCCATAAAGAAATTGGTTGGTGCAAAGAAATTTCCATCCAATTCTGAAGTTATAACCAAAACTGAGGGCTGTTTTGCAGAGTTTGTCAAATCGTACTACACGGATAGTGTAAAAACGTTAGAATATCGTTGGACGAAGTGAATCGATCTAACACAGGAGAATATGTTGATATATATATATCAATTTTTGTTGAGTTAATTAATTGTTTGTTTCATTTATCACTGACTTATCATACTGCCTTCGTACAACACTACAAAATAATGAATATTCAACCGTCCTCTCATTTTTTTTCTCTTCGTATTTATTCTGAATATATTTCTCTTTTATTATATTCGCTTTTCAATGGTTCACTTCAAGATTTTGTTAAATTTATATTTATTTCCTTTTTTTAATGTTAGTTTAACCAAAAATAATGAAATTTTTAACTTTTTTCTATCATTTCTATTACTTATTTTTAATCCATTTTTTTTCTTCAAAAAGATTTTTTTAAAGAGAAGTTTTTTAATTTTCTTTTTTAAAGGATTTATTTAAAAAAAGGTTTAAATTGGGGACACCGAAATAAAAATTAACATTAATTGGTATGCGTCCCCAATAAAAAAAACGCCCTAAAGTAGAATTTTTTCTTTTAAATTTATACATAATAATATGATAATAAAATTGAGATTTAGAAAAAATTATAATTTTTAGGGTCTTAAAAATATTTGCGTTTAAAATGAAAAAAAAAATGAAAAATTGTATAAAAGATTTTAAGTTAAAAAAATGAATAATTTCTATGATTTTAAGAGAAAGTTAAATAAAAAAAATACGTTTGAGCTTTTGCATAAAATTTTAAGCTCTTAAATAAATTGATATAAAAAATTAAACTTCGAAGTTGTTGAAAATGTCTAACGTATTCAATTGTGTCAAAATATACACATCGCAAATGGTAAAGGAAAAAAAGAAATCATATTTTCTGATGAATATCCTTAAATCGTAATACAATCGTACTTAAAAAAGTACCGGAATATCAATAATTTTTTCAAACTAAAAATATTTACACTTATTTATCGTTGAAATATTAAAATTAGCAACAAACATTAGATGTTTCCAATTTGTGCTTCGAAAATAACCTTAAATAAAACCAATTACTCAATTTGTGCTTCATAAAAGAAAAATTGAATGGGATATACCAGGTGTATAAGCTTAAATCCACTGTTTGGTCATAGATGGAGTGAGTGACCGTTTTAAGCTACCATGGGTACGCCATACTTTTTTTATGATTTTGACATCTGTCAACATTAATCAGAGTACATTGTCAGCAATTTCGTACAACAACATACATTTTTCCTTTGGTAATCATGTCTAGTTTTGTGCCAGAAAAAGAGCATATGCGGGAAGCTCTGCTTTTCTGCTTCAATTTGAAGAAAATGGCTGCCGAATTGCATCGAATGCTTATGGAGGCCTTTGGTGACAGTGCTTTATCGGAAACAACGTGCAATCTTCAGTTTAAAGACGGCAATTTTGACTTGTGGGACAAGAAGCGTGAAAATCGGCCTAGGAAGGTTGAGGACTATCAATTGCAGTCTCTTTTGGACGAAGACGATCACAATCGCAAAAAATGCTGGCGGAGCAATTGGGTGTTACTCAACCAGCCATTTTCATGCGTCTGCGTGCAATGGGGAAGATTAAAAAGATCGTAAAATGGGTGACGAATGAATTGAACGATACGCAGATGGAGCGACGCCAAAACACATTCGAAATCTTGCTGACCAGAGAAAAAAGAAAGTCGTTTCTGCATCGGATTGTGACAGGCGATGAAAAGTGGATATATTTCGAGAATCCTAAACGCAAGATATCGTGAGTTGATCCCGCCCAACCATCAACATCTTCTCCAAGACCAAATCGCTTCAATGTCTACCGCTACCACCAACAACTGATCAAATTGCACCGTACTCTGCATGAAAAAAGGACGGATTATCAATAAAAACATGACAAGCTGATTTTCCTCCACGACAACGCACCATCGCACATGTCAAAAATGGTCCGAAACTACTTGGAGACACTCAACAGGGAGGTGCTACCCCATTCCGCTTATTCACCAGACCTGGCCTCTTCCGACTACCACCTATTTTCGTCGATGGGCCACGCGCTCGCTGAGCAGCACTTCGATTCTTACGAAAACGTCTGAAAATGGCTTGATGAGTGGTTTGCCTCGAAAGAGAAGGAATTTTTTTGGCGTGGTATCAACAAATTGCCCGAGAGATGGGAAAAAGCTAGCGAGGGCAAGTACTTTGAATAAATTTGTTTTTGCTTTCTATGAAAAAAAGCATGTGTTTTTTTTTGACTAAAAAACAGCGGATTTAAGCCTATACACCTGGTAACATCATTTAAATGTCCGTCATTTTTCATAATTTATTTCACGTTATTAGGGCTGAAATTTGAGCATTAGTTGACAAATATTCTTAAGTTTGACGATTGTCTGTAATATCTTTTGTGTAGCCCGAGAAAAAAAACTCCAACGGCGTGAAATCTCATGATCTTGGAGGTCAATTGACATCACAAAATCTCCAAATTGCGTATCCTGAAAACTTTTTAAGTAATTAAGACAAAATTTTTCTTCTTGTGTGGCTAGTAGCACCATATTGGTGAAACCACGTGTAGTACAGATTAAACACCAAGTTGAGGCCAAAAAGTTTTAGCTATAATACGGCCACAACGCTCAGAATTTAGGACAACGGTCTCTCCTCCATTTTCAAAGAACTAACATACACCTTTTGCCTTGTATTTGTTATCACCAAGCATCTCATTAAAAAATGTATCTTCAAAATTAGGAAAAAAATAAATAACGAATTATATTTATTGAAAAAGCTTTTATTTTTTTTTTAAATAATATATTCTTTTCAAATAAGGAAAGAATATTTTTTTCTATTGTAATGGAGAATTTTTTTTTAAATTTTCTAACAATGTCAGAAGATAATATACAAATTTGGAGAATAAACAAAATTTAAAAAGATACTTTATCTTAACGCTAAATTAATTTTTATAACACAATAATTTTTAATTAGTTAATGTTTAATCTTTTTTTTTGTGTCAGGAGAAAATTACAATATTAATAAAAACCATTGTCAAGAGATTTAAGAAAAATAAATAAAACAATACTTTTTAAGTTTCTTTTTGCGCTTTTTTTTAAATTTATATTTAATAGTCTTTTAATTTTGTGAAGTTTACTATTATTATTATTATTATTATTATTATTATTATTTTTTAGACACTTATTCGTACATACAAATTAGTAAAATTTTATTGATTTTTATTTGCTTTTTCTTAAAGGCATAAGAATTTAGACTAAACAGGCATATTTTTATTTAATAATTATTATTTTTTTAGACTATTTCTTTTCTTGTTTTCCCCTCTAGAAATAGTTATTTTAATTCATTAAAATATAAAAATTATAATATTATTAAAAGTTAAATAGAAAACAAAACAAAGAAATTATATAAATTGTACAGAAGAAAGAAAAACTTAACAAGACTTTTTTTTTAAACCCTCTTAGTCCTAGTGATAATCTTAAATTATTATTAAATTAATTAATTATTTAAATTAAAAGTAATTTTATTATTAAATTTAAATTATTTTCATTTCCCGTTCTTTTTATTAACAATTTTTAGCATTTTTTTTCTAGTTATTTTCGATTTTAAATCGGAATAAATCAAATTAGTTATAATATCATTTTTTTAATAATTAACAATTTTTTTTAACTAAACAAAATAAAAAGAAACAAAAAGTCCATAAAAAATATACAAAACATCAATAAAATAAAAAATAAATTATAATTAATTTAAAACAAAAAAAAAAACACAAACTTGATCGGAACATGATTCTTCGTTATTTTGAAAACCGAACGCCGACGATACGAATTCTTCTTATGAGGAATAGGATAGCCGACGCCTATCCAAACACTATTCAGCTGACAGTTCATCAATACGACACCTGACGGCGTGTTCGACAACCTCTAAACTAGGATAGTCCAGCTCTTTAACAAGACATAACGTTGCAGATAGTAAATTTGAACTCTGAAAATTTATTTTAAAAATAAAAATAAAACAGGGGGGAAAGGGGAGGGTAAGAAATAAAAAGCATATATTAGTAATTGTTTATTAAATAAAATATTGGCTAAATAAATATTTACAGTAAAATTAAATTTAAATTAATGTGTATTGTGAATTTACAAAATGGCGATTGTCAATGAATTCAGGGTCTCTGAAGTAATAATGGAGTTGGCGAGATTAAATCTACTTTTGAATATTTTTTATGCAATGGAATTTTTTATATGAGGTCTGTTCAAAAAGTATCGTGAATTTTGAATTTCCACGGGTTACGTATATTCGATTTTCGGCGTTATGTTGGTACTCATGTCTCTAGCTTATGTTGACAAGTTCGACCATTTTGAATGTTCAGTTAATTTTTGACAGCTGCTATTTATAATGTTCATTCCAAAAAATGGATCAAAGAATCGGTTTTGGGAACAAGAAAAAGTCACAGAGGGCCAGATCAGGAGAATACGGTGGCTGCGGCATTATTAGTGTGTTGTTTTTGGCCAAAAATTTGCGCACAAGCAACGATGCGTGAGCAGGGGCGCTATCATGGTGCAGAAACCAATTTATGTTCTTCCACAAATCCGGGCGTTTCTGGCGGATTGCTTCGCGCAACTTGCGCATAACTTGCAGGTAATATTCCTTATTGACCGTTCTACCCTGTGGCAAGAACTCATGATGCACCACGCCCCTGCAATCGAAGAAAACTGTAAGCAAAACCTTCACATTTGACCAAACTTGGGGCGCTTTTTTCGGTCTTGGCTCGTGCGGCAGCTTCCATTGGGATGATTGAGCTTTGGTTTCTACGTCATAACCATAAACCCATGATTCGTCACCAGTTATGACCCTCTGGAGCAAATTTGGGTCGTCGCGGACAGAGTCAAACAGCTCCTTAGCAATGTTAATGCGATGCTGTGTTTGATCGAAAATGGGCAAAAATCGAAGACGAACCAAAACACGTGAAAGCAAAGAAGCTGTCAAAAATTAACTGAACATTCAAAATGGCCGAACTTTTCGGCATAAGTGAGAGACATGAGTACCAACATAACGCCACAAAAACTCGAAAATTGAATATACGTAACCCGTGGAATTTCAAAATTCGCGAAACTTTTTGAACAGACCTCGTATATAAACTTATTTGGAAACATATCGCACCCCAGCTTCAAAAGTGTCACAACTCAAAAGCGTACATTTATAGAACGATGAATTAAGGTGCACAATTAATAATAATTTTTTAATAATAATATTAATTGATAATATGTTGTATTATAAAAAAATGTTATAAAAGATAGCATAGATTTTTTTTAAATAAATGCAATTTACTAATGATAGAAGCCCTTCTTTTCTCTTATCGATTATCTTGATTTTATTTTTGTGAGCTGGTTTTAAATGGGGATATTTTCTTCTGCAAAATTTTTCTTAACAAATTTAAGTCTTGAATTTTTCGTCCAAATACGAAGAGTTAATTAAGAACTTATATGGGCATCTTTTACATATTTTTCAAATTCTAACAGTAGCTGCACTAACAACGTCTTAATTGTATAAAAGTCAGTGTGAGACAATTCATTTACATTGTACTGTTTACCACGGTTTCTCGCTGTACGAATTAATTGTGCATACTGAGAAGGTACGCAAATTGGAGCAGATTGCAAGAACCCTTTAATTTTGTGTGTGGCTGTCTGATGACGAAGCATTTACGAGTATGTGTAATGGAGTTGATGTTCAGAAACTTCAATACTGCATGAATAAAAGCCGCTACGACATATTTGTGTTTTTTTTGCTGCCCGAAGCAATTATCTGATTTTGAACAGGGGTTGCGATATATCAAGCTGAATTATAAGGAAAGGTCCCACCAGAGTTATAAGGAAAGGTCACAGAAGGAAAGGTCCCAGAGAATATCTTATGGTTTCCACGTGCGCATTTTAAGATACTTTCATAAAATTTACACTTGCGGTGGTCTAATTTTTTTATGAGAAGTGGACTTTGTTTTATTATATGTGTTTTGAATATGATTCCTAGAACTACAATAATTAATCTATTCATCCATTTTGTATTTTTCGAAATTAATAAATTCGTTTGGTAAATTAAATTTTCTAAAATGAAAATATTTCTTTTTAAAATTGATTAAAAACAAAATTTTAAATGATAAAATGTGAAAAATTTGGAAATTAATTAATTTTTGAAACTTAATTGCACCATTTCTTTTTAAATAAAAAAAAAGAATATTTTAATTGCAATTGCTTAAAAAAAATTGTACATTTTCGAGTAATTTAATTTCAAAAGCTCATCAATTCCCAATAAAATATTCTCTACTTTTTAATGTAGATTTTGTTATGATTCATATTGAAAAATCTTTAATCATCGACAATCCCAAATAGTAATTAATTGTTTTGTTCGTTGTATAGAAATTATATTAAAATAAAAATGGCAAAAAACTCAAAAATAAAAAAAAAGTTACTCACTCTATTTACAGGTCGCCTATGATATCCGGCGTAGTGGTTTAGAACGGCATTCGAGACTACACTAGCTGTATCACTAAATCTAGCGTCTAACCTTCGACTGTATTAAAATTAAGTCAAATTATAATTTGGGAATATTTTCATATCAATTCTGATATTTTTGTTTATAAAAACATGCGAAAAATGGGAGTCAATAATGACCTTATGACGCACCTATCCCTTCGAGGTTTCTCCGCATCCTCCCAGTCGTCCTTTTCCCTTGGGCAATTACCATTTCTATAGGCGTACCTTTCATTTCCGGGCATTTCACGTTCACTACCAGCACTCCTTCGATGCGGATGATGACCACCACCACCATTATATTGACTATGCGGATGTTCATCCCATTCGGTTAGGTCAGTCTGACTGTGACGATAATGTGCTGGATGCGAGGATTTATGATAGTCTGATTGATAATATTCCTATAAACATTCAAATTAGATTTTTTTCTATAAATTCAATTGCAAAAAAATTTGAAATTATTAGCAAAGTGAATAAAAAATTTAAAATTTTATATTGTGCAATAATAAATAACTACTTTTTTCTGAACATAAATTTACAACAGTACTAATCATATTACCTTATTTTATGTACATACATAGATACATATGTATAATAATTCAAAAAAAAAAATACTCCAACGATAACAAAAACAACTACATAAGTAAATAAAATTCAATATGAATGGGGAACTAAACGAAATTAACAGGGTAACCAACAAAATCAAAAATTATAAATTTTTATAAGTATTTTTCTAAGAAATTTTTATGGAAAATGTGCTTTTGATATTAAAAAAAGCCAAATATAATTTTTTTAAGCAATTCACCACTGATTATTGATTAATAATAAGCAAATTACCAACAAATTATTAAAAATGAATAAAAAACAAACAAAAAATCCGAAGAACCAAAAATTACAGCGCTCAGAAAAGTTTTAAGAAAATACCTTCATTGAATGTGACGATATACTTGGCGGTATTGGACCTCGTTCTCTGTAGGCAACTCCAACTGGACTTTCTTGATCGGATCCGGGTGATCTCTGCTTTTTTTTTGATATTATTTCCAATTAATTTTCTCTTTATTTCCATTTATTTTTTTTTTATTTTTAGATATTAGTTGTTGTTTTTTTTTGTTTTAATTAAATTATTTATTTAATTTTTATTGAAATTGTGAATTTATGTTCAATTTATTTTTGAATAAAAAATACCAAACAAAATACAGTATCAAAATTAAAAAATTTAAAAATAGGCAAACGAAAAAAAATTCAAATCCACTGTGGAGAAATGTCAAATTGTGCGGAATCCTGAGATTACAGGGTATTAAGGATAGAAAATCGGTCACGAATTTTATCGAAACCAAAAAATCCAGTGAAATTGCAATTAACCAAGAACCTTCCACTTAGCTACAAACCCAGTTCTTTTAAAAGTACATACGAGGTCTGTTCAAAAAGTATCGCGAATTTTGAATTTCAGCGGGTTACGTATATTCGATTTTCGTGGCGTTATGTTGGTACTCATGTCTCTCAATTATGCCGACAAGTTCGGCTATTTTGAATGTTTAGTTATTTTTTGACAGCTGCTTTGCTTGCACGTGTTTTTGCTCATCGATTTTTGCCCATTTTCGACTAAAAACAGAATCACATTAACATTGCTAAGGAGCTGTTGGACTCTGTCCGCGACGACCCAAATTTGCTCCAGAGGGTCATAACTGGTGACGAATCATGGGTTTATGGTTATGACATGGAAACCAAAGCTCAATCATCCCAATGGAAGCTGCCGCACGAGCCAAGACCGAAAAAACCGTTCGAAGTTTGGACAGTTTTCATCGATTGCAGGGCCGTGGTGCATCATGAGTTCTTGCCACAGGGTAGAACAGTCAATAAGGAATATTAGCTGCAAGTTATGTGCAAATTGCGCGAAGCAATCCGCAGAAACGCCCGGATTTGTGGAAGAACAAAAAAAGGTTTTTGCACCATGATACCGCCCCTGCTCACGCATCGTTACTTGTGCGCGAATTTTTCGCCAAAAACAACACACTAATAAAGCCGCAGCCACCGTATTCCCCAGATCTGGCCCCCCTGTGACTTTTTCTTGTTCCCGAAACAGATTCTTTGATCCATTTTTTCGAATGGTCAAAAATCGAAGACGAGCCAAAACACGTGCAAGCAAAGCAGCTGTCAAAAATTAACTGAACATTCAAAATGGTCGAACTTGTCGGCATAAGTGAGAGACATGAGTACCAACATAAAGCCATAAAAAAATCGAAAATCGAATATACGTAACTCGCGGAAATTCAAAATTCGTGATAATTTTTGAACAGACCTCGTATTTAACACTTTTAAAATGAAAAAATATAGCATTTTACTTTAAAAAATTATTAAATTTCAAAACAAATATTTTGGATTATTAAAAACAAAGTATAATAAAAGAAAATACAAATCGAAAAGTTGATAAAAATCTTTTTTATCTGACATCTAAATCGAATAGTTGATAAAAATCTGATGGGTCTGAAATCTATATTTTATTTATATAACTAAGAACCTTCTATTTAGCGGGCGGAGCTTATTTGATCTTTTAATTTGTACTTTTGACATATCGGATGTAAACAATAGTTTTGTGCGAATTATTTTTTTTTAATTGAGATTTTTTGTCGTTAAAAAAGTGTAATTGTTATAAAAAGTGCAGTAAAACAAGTCGAATAATAAATTTATTAATTTAATGTGCTGAAATATTTTCAGAAAATTAAGTGTTTTTTTACAATTGTTTTAATTATTTGGAAATGAAGAATTTTCCAATTTCGTTTTTTAGGTTAGATGACAGTGAAAATAAATTATATATTTAAATAAAGGGTATGGTTACCTACTATTCAATTAACTTATATTGGAATTCGAGTACTCTAATTGTTTAAAAAGTACAAAATTATTTTACAACCTTGAATGTAAGCAGACCATTAATTGTGATCAAAATGACGTTTCAATAGTGGTCGTCTGATAACTTTCCGATGGGGGTTGTTAAGTTATTAAAATAAGAAATATGAGAATTATTACCTGTATGTTGGATTAGAGATGAGAAAAGTATAAAAATTGGAAATTTAAGAACGTGAAGTTCATCACGAGTATGACCAAAAAAATAAATCTATATTAAGTGGCTGGGAAAATAAATCTATAACTAATTAAAATTAGTACAGGTTCGTCACTTTTGATTCTAAAGAGCGAACAAGTAACCAGACGGAGATAATTTAAAAAAAAATAAATAAAATAACCATTAAAAATTTATAAAAAACTGCAATTAAAAAAATTACTAAAAAATATTTTTTTTAATATTTTGGGAAACTATTCTTTTTAAAATACAATTTCAAAAAACTTGGATTCTGCTATTATTCCTGCAGTGACAATTTTTCTTCCCCAAAAATGAAGGACTCATCAATCGTCAATAGTTTTATAAATTATTTATTTTTAAATTTGAAAATTTTTATGTAACCATATTTAAAAATATAAGAAGACTAATTTTCTATAGGAGATTATCTTTTGCATTTACACACATTCTATTGTACTTTGTTGCAATTTAAATCAAAACTTTTTGTAATATTGGAAACTATCATTCCATATTTAAAAAAAATTTACTTTTATTTTATAACGGATATTTTTTTTAATTTTTCAATAAAATTGTAAATTAGCACCGTCACCGTTGATCTTAAACTTATGACCAACAATCGGAAAGTACTTAATGCTAAGAACACAATTCCGACGAAAACTGCAAATTGGATGTCAAAATCTTAAAACCTTCACAAACTCATGCACAAAATTCCGACTACGGATGGCAACTACTAAAGGTCTTATTTCCGAATTGGATCTTGTTTTAATTCTGCAGTCGTAGCTGAAGTACTGCCATACATTTCAGTGAATTAGTATGTGTCAGGATTGTAGTTTGACAGTTGAAATTACGAGGGTAGTCCCAGAAGTACTCAGCCTGACGTATAAATAGCGGTTTTTGTTTGAAAATACCAATCTTATAAAGCTTAAGTTTGAAGTTTGATGACGGTGCGTTCAGTGAATTTGTAAACATGGAAAAAATTGGTTATTGTTATCTAGCCATACTAGACTCTACTCTAGGGAGTCTGCTTCTTCGTTTACAATAATAAAATATTGGGTGGCAGAGTTTAAACGAGACCGTACAAGCTATCAAGACGAACATAGCAATGGTCGCCCAAAAGGGTTTAGCTAATTCAATATAAATATTTAAAAAAGTTTATACTTGCAACGACATACATTATCAACTAGTTTTCGGCCCTTTCATTGAAATTTGCAACCTTCGGCCCTTTCATTGTAACTTTCACTTTGTATATATCAAAAAAGCTTTAAATTATAAATAATAAATAATAGTTATAAATAAAATAAAATTTATCATATATAAAATAAATACGCAAGAATGAATTACTGTCAAATGTCAAAAAAAATCAAATGACGAGTTCGCAACGAGCAAAATGAACGACGGCATATGTAATAAAGGGTTTTCGAATAAGAGTGATATGATTTCCTTTTAAAACAAATACACTAATTGTTAAGGAAATTCAAATGTTTTTTATTTAATGTGAAGTACAATCGATACAATTAAGTTCTGAATAAACTGTCATTCAAATGGCCTCCACGACTTCTTTTGCAGGAATGAATTCGATGAACCCAATTTTCGAGCACTTTTTCCACTAAATCAAGTCGTATATTATGAATAGCACGTTCAATATTGACTTCTAAAGCTTGAAGAGAGTCTGGTTTATTGCTAAAGACCAATGACTTCAAATAACCCCACAAGAAATAGTCTAATGGTGTTAAATCACAACTTCTTGGAGGCCATTCAATGTCACAATTTTTTGAAATAATCGAATTTCCAAACTTTTCTCGCAATAATTCGGTTGTTGCACGTGCTGTGTGGCACGTAGCCCCGTCTTGTTGGAATCAGATGTTGTCAAGATCAACTTCTTCCAATTTCGGCCATAAAAAGTTGGTTATCATCGATCTATACCGCTCTCCATTGACAGTAACCAGCTTCATTTCGAAAGAAGTACGGACCAATGATTCCACCAGACCAAAAACCACACCAAACTATCAATTAAGGGGAATGTAATGGGTGTTCATGAATAATTTGTGGATTTTCTTCGCACCAGAATCGACAGTTTTGTTTATTTACCGCACCACTCAGATGGAAGTGAGCCTCATCGGAGAAATTGATTTTCTTAAAAAAATCGTTATCGTTTTCAAGTTGTTCCAAGACAAAATCAGTAAATTCACGACGTTTACGGTGGTCCAATGGCTTCAGTTCTTGGGTGATAACAATTTTATACGGATGCAAGCCCAAATCCTTTCTCAAAATCCGCCAGGTTGTGGTTTGAGACAGTCCCAATTCTTGAGAACGTCTTGGAATCGACAAATTGCGGTCTTCAGCAACACTTGCCTGAACGGCAGCAATATTTTCATTACTTCGAGCGGTTCTTTGTCTTATTGGCACTTGAACATTATGTAAAGAAAATGTATGCTCGAAATTTTTAACAATTCGACGAATATCGAGCACAGTTGGACGATTATTATGACCATAAAATGGCATAAGCGCACGAAAAGTTGCAATTGGAGAACGATTATTGTGATAATAAAATTAAATAATTTGTAAACGTTGTTCTTGCGTATATCTTTCCATGATGAAATTGTAAACATTACTGAATACAATGAAAAAAAATGACAGATCATGACATGAAACGTCACTTAGAAATCATATCACTCTTACTGGAAAACCCTATATATGTACGAGCACGCACGATTAAGTCATGTATAGGTTCGGGAGACTTCCCCTTCGCAATGGGGAAGTCTTCGCGAAAAAAACGTTCAATTGCACGATCAGTGCAATGTACCGACGAGCTGTTCGTAGAATTGAACGATTTGATAGCGAACCATTTGCAGGAGAAAATCGGGCATTACCAAGCCGTGTAATCTAAGCTTTAGTCCGGTTTGTGATTGTTAAAAAGATAGCTTAGTCCTTGTTTTAAATTTTCAAGGATTTTTATTACTTTTATAAAATAATAAATATAATTTTGGATTTTATATTGTATATTTTCCAGTCAATAAATAATAATGTTGTAATAATCCATTACAAAAAATTACTCTAAACAATTAATGATCTGCTGACTTCCAATGCAGAATTTATGATGTTCGTAAGTAATTGTATGCATTTAGAAGAATATCGAATAGAAATTTCTGTTTATAAACAAATAATAATTGGTTAATACAGCCTAAGCAAAAAATAGAAAATTCTCAACAAACGTAAAAAAGATTAATGGTAATAGGCCGCAGCAGCATTGGGAATATAAATTATTTCCGTTAAAAGCATGCCGAATATTGCAAATATGTCAAAAAGGCAACTGACTAACTGTCAATGTTTCAATTATTGTGATTGACTGATTAAAGTACAAAATTCTAATTTTCTGCATCTACAAACAATAATCCAAACATAAAATTATCTAAGAAATTTTATTAGAAAATATTTCAATTTATCACCGAAGTAAGAAAATTTATTATAATTTCGTACGTGACAATTTCAAAATTACTTATAAGGACACAATAAGTACAATATTTTTTTGTAAGAATCTTCAATTTTTGCTTCTCATTCATTTTATGTAAATTTTATCTGGTTTTTGTGAAACGATAATTATGTGCTTGTATAACAGAAAATGCTGTGATTATAAAGGAAAGAAGCTTCAATTGATTCCTGATTTTCAAATAATAGTGTGACACTTATTGTAGGGACGTGAATCTGATAAATACTACGTGGAATATTAACCAAAATTTGCCCAAACGTGAGTGAATATTTATGACCATTTTTACCTATTCTATTCTAATACGAATGTCTCTTTATGATATATATATATATATACACACAAGTATAAGTGTCGACAGAATACAAAAAAGATCAACAAAAATTATATAAATTGAACAAATTTCACAAAAAAAATAAGAAATTATTTTGAAAACAATTAGTAAAAAAAAAATATTAGTTATATTTACATACATCATACTGATGAAATGATGTTCGATTGTCCCTGTTGTACTTTGGTGATGGCGGATGAGTTGGTTCACCAGGTGAATACTCCTGATTAGGCGGTGATCGCTAAAATAAAAACATTCGCACCCAAAATACACCAATGATTAGTAAGAACATCGATTTTGGTTAAAAAATCATGATAATAATATGATCTGCTCTTAATATTATGACAGTGCTTATTTTAGTTTTGAATGTTTTAAGAATATTTATTGTTAGAAAAATATTATCAATTTTTATAAGAAAAGCTTTTTTAGGAAGCATTCTATCTGAAATGCCGGTTAGTGCGAAATTTTTGGAAATTTTGTTTTTACCTGAATTTGAGACATAATTTTTTTTTATTATTTTATTAAATACCTTTATTATCCATTACAGTATAATTAATATCTATATTCTTTAATGATTATGTCACCTAGTATTGTTAAAGACTAGGTGGTAAAACCCTTTTTACAAATAATGATATTCGATAATTTCTTCTCCGAATTGAAATTTCATTTCCATGGATCTATCAGACCATGTAATCTATGTTTAGGAATCAATAATCCTGCATATAGAAGGAAAAGTATCAAGATTGTCAATGAACAAACATCGTCCTTTTTGTTAAGTAACTTAAGCATAATGGCAGGATTAACCCAGCTAAAAGCGTTCGTAACTGGTAAATTTAGAAATACTTCTTTCTCAAAAGTATTGAACCTGAAGTCGGGACTTATCCTTATAGAAGCGAATAACCATGAATTGGTACTAAATGCTGATATATTTGACAAATTTTAACAATATGTAACAAGAATATTATTTAAGTATTCATTTATATGAAAAGGAAGAAAATGTTAGATTTCAAAAATAAAAGCAAATTAAGAAGCCATTGTAGAATATGTCTTATTAAATATCTTCACTTTCTATTTACACACAATTGAAGATACAAAATGTAAGAAATGCGCATGTTTAACTTCCATGACAGGAATTCCAATTACAAATATATTTTCGTATACTATAACAAAATGACTGAAATACTACAGGACATTAGTCTTGAGAGACCTTATAAAGTTTTCTAAAATTTAATTTGCGCTCTGTAGCCGTGTTTGTAAAGAACTTCCTCCACTCTTAGTAGTAAGCAATTAGATTCTAAATAAAAATAATATTACGCCCTCTGTATGATGATAAACAGAGGACATTTTCATAATTAAATTTCACTTTCAAAATTGTTGAATTGGACCACGGACATTTTTTTTTTCTATTGCAACAAAATAAGTTAAATATCCTAGGTTTCCAAAAATTTTGCTACATCTTCAATTTCAGATAAATATCCTTAAAAGCTTTCCCCTATACTTACTATTCTATTCAACTCAAAACAAAAACAAAAATCGAACATAATCGAATAAAAACCAAACAAAAACAAAATTAAAATGCAACAAAAACAAAAAAACAAAAAAATAGTGGCTCCAAAACATTCAAAATAAAAAGGAAAAAAAGGAAAGAAAATAAAATGCCTGAAGTAGTGTGGTATTATTTTCGAAAAATATGGGAAGTCCAAATACCTGTAATGGTGATGATGGTATCGATGCTTGATTAATCGGATCGCTTATGCTTTCTTCAGTATTTTCGAAACTATGATGTTGTTGATGCTGTTAGTAATTTATAAAAACTTTTGAAAAATTTTACCAAAAAAAAATTTTCATATTAAAAATTATTGTGTTATTTTGATTACTAAAGAGTTTTATTAATTTTTTCAAATATGCCCAAAAAAATTAATATTTATTAAGTAAGGCGACGGGAGACGGTTATTTGATATTTGTTGTTAATTATTTTTTAAATTAATTAATTTTTTCTCTTCTATTAGTTAGTAAATTTTTAACTGTAAAAAAAGTGTTTGTAAATTTTAATAAACTACCACCAAATAAAATCATACGAAAATTAGAAAATTATGGATTAGTGTTACCCTTGTTATAACTATTTTTATTACCATAACAATTTGTTTGTGATGATGTTCGGTTTTTAAAAAAAATTAAACCTTGTCTTAAGCTTTTCACGATCACAAAGATAATTTGACAACTAACTAAGTACACATATAATATAATTAATGGAAGTTGTTATTGATTATATTTCTATTATACGTCATGTTATTAGGTTATAGCATAAGTTCGTCACAAATACTGAAGTTATATTTCAACACACTATAATAAAAGTGATTCAACAATGTCAGTGTCAGTAGCATCTTGTTAGGGGCTTTTTGATTATTGGTAATGAACAATATTAGACGACAAGAAAATATTTTTGATTATTGGTAATGAACAATATCCATAATATTTTATTTTTTTCATGTACCTTAATTTTAACTTAATAAATAAAAATTGCGTATAATTTCAGTTTTATATTTTCAATTTGCTCCCTCCCTTAAGCACCAATATCATCGCTGACACTGTCTCAATATAATATGGAAAACCAAACTACACATGCAATTATGAAAGTGAGAAATCTATGTATCCGTGTGCTATAAAATGCTTAGAGAGGTTCTGCATAACGCCACTAGGTGGTGAAATACCTACAAACTTCAAAACTTTTTCGAAACAAATTCGGATAAATATGCGCTGCATTAAATTATGAATAAATAATGTTAGTTTTAATTTTAAACAGATACATTATAGTAAACTTTTTATTAAAATAGGCTACAACATGTCCGAAGATTTTTTTAAAATTAAATATTAATTGAATTTATTCATATACACGTATTTATTAAAAAAATCACATTTTCGATATTTTGTTTTTAAAGTGGATTAGTTAGTGTCGCAGATAGATCTTTGCTATATCTCACCTATTTTTTTTTAATTCAAAATGACTGTGGTGGTAAAAAAATAAGCCAAATATCAAAATATACGAGGTCTGTTCAAAAAGTATCGCGAATTTTGTGTTTTTTCAAAAATTATTTATTTATTCATTAATATCTATTTTGTCCCCTTAAAAGTAATCCCCACCAGATATTATACACTTGTGCCATCGTTTTTTCCAATCCTCGAAGCACTTCAAAAAATCATTTTTTTTTATCTTGCTCAGCTCCTCCTTTGATGCCGTCTTTATCTCCTCAATTGGAGCGTAGCGTCGTCCTTTCAAGGGCTATTCAGTTTCGGGAACAAGAAAAAGTCACAGGGGGCAGATCTGGGGAAGACGGTGGCTGCGGCATTATTAGTGTATTGTTTTTGGCCAAAAAACAAAGCCAATTTTTGTTCTTCCACAAATCCGGGCGTTTCTGGCGGATTGCTTCGCGCAAGTTGCGCTTAACTTGCAGGTAATATTCCTTATTGGCCGTTCTACCCTCTGACAATAACTCATGATGCACCACGCCTCTGCAATCGCAGAAAACTGTAAGCAAAACCTTCACATTCGACCGAAATTGGGATGCAATCGCAGAAAACTGTAAGCAAAACCTTCACATTCGACCGAAGCTATGCGACAGCTTCCATTGGGATGATTGAGCTTTGGTTTCCACGTCATAACCATAAACCCATGATTCGTCACCAGTTATGACCTTCTGGAGCAAATTTGGGTTGTCGCGGAGAGAGTCCAACAGCTCCTTAGCAATGTTAATGCGATGCTGTTTGTGGTCGAAATTGAGCAAAAATCGAAGATGAGCCAAAACACGTGCAAGCAAAGCAGCTGTCAAAAATTAACTGAACCGCGACGACAGCTGTCAAAAATTAACTGAAATAGCCGAACTTTTCGTCATAAGTGAAAGACATGATACGTGTATACCAACATAAGGCCACAAAAAATCGAAAATCGTAACCCGCGGAAATTTAAAATTCGCGATACTTTTTGTACTCTCGTATATGTAAGTAGCAATTATTCCATCCTTCTTCATAGATGTCATTCGAAAGCCTACATCTAAAATATCTTTTATACACATTTTTGTTGTCAATATTAATTAGTTGTGTTCGTTATAAATTTTTGAAAATGTCGGGAAATAAAGAGGATTGTGAGATGGTCCGTTCTCAATGTGATTCGTCGCAATGTGTTAAACAATAAAAATGTCTAGTGGTGTTGCGTTCCATCCTACGCAATAAACGCTAGGTAATGAAAGGGCTGATACTTTGGCGGAGAAGGCTTTTTACCGGCAATCTTCCCGCACTTATCTAGCCTGCTTACAAAATAGCACTTAACATCATTAGCTATGCGTAGACAAATCCAAACTTAACGGTGGATGCTTTTTTTTAGCACATTGGCCAAACAACGGAATAACGGTCTATTTAACCACCATTCCGAAATTCTGGGTTCAACTCACTATTCCTCATATTTTAAATGAATGTCAATTAACGCAGAATTTCTTTTCCTTTCATTGTGGAGCTCCTAGACCCAACAACTCCTTTTCCAAGTAATCTTTTTTACCTCATTAAACATTCAAATATGGTCCACAACATTTAATGATATCTGAGTTTCTCGCCAAGTTTTTTTAAAAAGCTGGAAACAAAAACGTACACGAGACATGGTGTCGATAAATTGTCTTATAGTCGTGGCGCTACAAGAAGTTTATGGCGCTTGCCTCGCAGATCTTGCATACAAACAAACAAATAAAGAGCTTTATACTTGCGAAAAGATTTGTGCTGTTTATGGAGAGGATTGTGTTGTGTACAGTTAATGATTCAATATGCAGGAAGTGTTTTTAAAAATCTTGAGATGAAAACTTCAATGCTTGAAGTTACGAAGAGCGACCTATAACCACATATTTGGATGGGATTAACAACGATTATCATTTAACAACACGTGGTATTAATGAAGTCCCAAAAATGGGACTGAAACAACTCATCACTTATGATGAAAAGTGGATACTGTACACGTGAGCCGAAAAAATTTGTTTGGCTTAGACTCAAAACGAGAAATACTCCCGATTTGGTGTGACTGAAAACGTATTTTGTATTTTAATTTAAAACCACTGATTTCTTGAGGGACTGCCTGCAACTGCAAAAATTGAAGAAAGAAATCGACAGGAGAGTCCAGGATTAGCCAACAGGAAGGCTATGGTATTCCGCCACTCGTTTCTTTGCAGACATTCATTTAGGCTGAGATATTACCATCCATTTAGAGCCTTACAAAACTCTCAGAGTAGTGTAAGCTTACCAGGCTTAGGGTCCTAATCAATTTCGATGATTTTGTCCCCAATAAATGATAGAACTTCTAGAGGCAAGGAATTTCCAAGTTGCCAGAAAGTTAGTAAATTATCATCCAAAATAATGTAGCATATATAATTGATAAAATTTATTTATAAATTATATAGCAAATAATTTAAAAATAATTTTAAAAAAATGGGACTAACTTTATTATAACCAATCTTTTAACCAAATCGTATGCCAAATGTCTACTATTTGCAACACTTGTTGACCTCGATTTTCCACAATTTACCACAAGTAAATAAAATTCACCACTCTATTTCTTTATCGTTTACATATGCTATGTACGAATAATAACTAAATACATCTAGCTATGATTTTCAAGGTATTCTCAGGAAGTTTTCAACAAAACTATTATAATTGCAAGTCTTCTTTTTTGAAGATGTTTTCAAGATGAACGTTAAAAACCTTAAAAAGTTATTGTTTTCAAATATAAAATGCAACAACAACAAAAATTTCCTAAAAATACATAGTGAACTATTCATATTGCAGACTATTTACTCTTATAGTGAAGATAAGTGCTACAATAGAACTTACGGTACACTAGAACATTGCTAGAGCTCTTAAGATTCACAAACAATTTTCCTAAGACGCATATTAAAATTTACAAACAACGTAGACAATGCGTCTTGCCATCGTATGACGTGTTATTTTTTTATTTGTTTTTGTTAAAGATAATTAATAATTAAAGTGTAACAATATCTCGCGTGATGACACAACATATCTTTCATTTATCTTAAAGAATTTTCAATGAATTAAGCCAAAAGAAAAATGACACGACGTTTATAATCTTGCCGAAAGCACATAACTTTTTCTCTGTTATGTGCACTTCCCCTTCCGTCTACATTAAATATATTCAAACTAATCAAAGTGCATACAGTAAAAAAAAATAAAAGAGTTCATTTATAAGAGAAGAAATTAATGAGGATCCTCTTTATGGATTTATTTATTTTTATATCTACTACCCTCTTGTCACATTTGCCTTATTGTAAAAATTATTCGTTATTATTTTATGTATAGACAGATACTCTTCATTATAATTGCATACGAACAAAATGGTGACAAAGGTGACTTTTTTAATAATTTAGACTTTAATAAGTATTAGGGCACAAATATTTGACAGAAGAAAACAAAATTGTTGCCACAGAAAACGAGCTAAAATAAATAAAATTATTTTTTTACAAATACCTCCTTAATGGGACTTTGACTTCGACGCTGCTGCTGCTGCTGCTGATATTGTTGTTGCTGTTGTTGCTGATATTGTTGTTGCTGTTGCTGATATTGCTGCTGTTGCTGCTGCGGTTGCTGAGGTTGTTGCGGTTGCTGTGGTAGAGGTTGTTTTTCGCAGGCATCTTCGTAAACATCGTCGTCACGTTGTACTGTCGCCCGTAAAGCTTCCTGAACTTCTTCAGGTGATACGTCGACATTGTCTAGTTTTTTTAGATTCGGTAATGCGCGCAACACTATTGATCGATAGCTAATATTAGAAAAAAAAACAGAAAAAAATATGTCGTCAAAATTTTAGAAAGGTTATCTTAACGTTCATGTGTTTTCTCGGAATGTCGGAGCTTCATCTACATACTAGTCAGTACACGCGTTTAAAATGACGTATCTTTCACTTGAAAAAATGTCGTGCGAACGTGATATTTATTTAAATTTCTTTCATCTATAGTAGCATATAAGCATCGTGTTAAGGTGGCCATTTTGACTGCCATGAGATTTGTTGATTGGTTGGGATATGCAGAAAAAAACGCTTGCAGCAATTTTGAAGCGGTACAAGGGAACTTGGAGTTTGCAACGGAAAAAAAATCAGAGAGACCACGGAAAACGACGATTGTCGAAGAACATTTCGTATGAATAGTTTTTAAGAAATCGTTTTAAAACCTTTTTGGAATTAAAAGCAGATTAATGTCGGTTTGATGGACCGACATTTCAAGCAGGGCCGTACGAAGGAGATTAGGGGAGACCGAAATGCGTACAGGACGACCAGTTATTATGCCGGCCTTTACCAGCATCTGTGCGTAAGAATCGTTTGACATAGACCCTTGATTAGCAGTGCAATATGTCATTTTTTTCTGATGAGTTCAAATTTAAACTCCACGCGATAGACGGTTATTTGTCAGACGAAAAAAGTCGAATGACTGTCAGAAGTTGTGCCTGCAAATGATACCACCAAAGACAAAGGGAATAATGGTTTGGAGATGTTTCCCTGGAGATCAAATTGGACATTTACCATTTATTGATAGTTAAAAAATAACTTTTCCATTTTAAATATTAAAGTTGTTGAATAAAATTTTCCCTTTTTATAAGAATTATTTTATTGTATTAATTAAATAAAAAAAATCATTTTAGAAGAACAAATGGCTAAATTTTTTGGCCAGCACAGTATATCGATCCAATAAACCCTTTTGAAGGTACCTGTGGAATTTTGAGGGCGCCTATGAAAAAAGTATATCTATTTGATGTAGACAGCATTTTTTTTTTACAAAATATGCCCGAATCTATTGTGAAATTTAATGCTGACCGTAATATGTTATCAAAAAGCATAATAAAAATATTGTAAAAAAAGATAATCAGTACTTACTTGCGCCCTGCACTTTCACAGCAAGGATTCTCTTCTAACCATAAATTTTGCAATTTCGGCAACGATTGTAGATATGCTATCTCATTTATATCCTGAATATTATTTTTACGTAAATACAATTCTTGAAGATTTCGACAGTCTTCGAAATGTGCTAAAGTTGATATTTTATTAACGCTGAAAATAAAAACGAAACAATATTTTCCTTTTAGTACTTTAAGAATTAAAATTAATCAGAGCATTATTGTGTTTATTTGGATAAGAGTCCAAATAATAATATTCAATTATTCAAGAATTTAAGGAAAATTTAAATAAAAGAAAATAAGTTTAACTAAACGTTCTTTTTGCGAATAAATTATACATACAACCTATGATTCATAAAAGTTGACACAAAAATACGATCGTTTTCGACACCATAAAAATATTATTACTATTTAATGTGAAGAATGATTAAAGTTAATAGAAATTCTTCCAGTTAGAAGTCGTATACTTAATTCACTAACGCGTATAGTACAAAGAAAACTGACTGGGCGAAATTAAAGATTTAATTCTGACAGACAGAAAAAAATATTAAGAAGAGTCCATAGTCAGCTGAGTACAAATTAACGGCAGAATTGTCTTCTCTCTTAATAAATAAATTTAATTTTTTTTGGTGCTCGTATCTTTATTGTAAGTCATGAAGTTAGTTTATTTTTTGTTTCTTTAAATTTTCGTTATTCAACTTTCGCCTTTGTTGAATATTATTACTCATAGAGTTCATTTCTCAAAACACAATTCCATATTTTTACATACGGGGGCAGTGTGATAATTCTGTGATAAATAAAACAAAGAATTAATTTATTCAACTAAAATTGATTTATTTTTCAACATAGTCTCGTTTTAGCTCGATTCACTTAACGATATTCCAACTATTTTTTAAATTTCTCTGATTTATAAAATTCTGTAAAATAGGGCTCAATTTCTGCTCTAAATTGGATACAAATTTCTTTCAACAAAGCCATTTCGTCATTTGTGGAAACCAGAAAGTCGGAGGAAGCCAAATCTCTTCTTTATATACACGCATTAAGTTCTCCGACCGCGACCCAATAAACCCAATTTTATCAATGGCCGGGTGGTCATAGCAGCCCGCTAATTTTTTAGCACAATATTACCTAGAGCCATTTTCAAAGCATCATCACCTCGAACGGAACTAAGAAATGGATTTTGTTGAGGATCTAAATTTTTGAATGGTGCAAAAGAGCTGGTAAAATGAAGTCTATAGCTTATATATTTAATGAGAAGTTTTGCGATGGATAATTTGAAATAACTGAAATAGACTGTTGCCTACGACCCTTGACAGGAAAACTATTATACTTTTGCGTCAACGCCGACACTGCCACCATGTAATTGATTTTGCGTCAGTTCATGTGTAGCTTAAGATCATTGAAAGAAGGAATCTGGTACAGTTTTAGTAGTCGGTTCATTATGATGATATTATCGGGGCACCACAAAAGTTGAGTATACCTAATGAGGGTGGTATATCTCAGAGTAATCGTGGAGCCTCGTAGCACCTTCTCAATACCTATACTGAATCGCTTTGACTGTTATTTAGATGCTTTAATCTGGGTTTGCACTGTGATATGAATCACAAATGGTTATCAACATTGATGTTACAGCACATTGAGTTTAAAGAAGGAAGGGAGGGAAATGTAATCCATCAGCTCACCGTCAGCAGGAATGAAAGAAATGAGACTGTGGCAGATGGCAGCGACACTGGGATTTATCGATTAAAGGAAGATAGGCGCTTTAGCTGATTCCTGGCATAATCACATGAAACGGGTGAGGCCATGGAGAAAACAACCACTATATGGCTCAATCTCTGACAATAAATGGGTGTTTCAGGCGATATCTATATCTCTTTAAGCTGGAAGCTCATGTAACATGCCCTAATTATCAGCCCATAATCGAGAATACGGAACATGTATTATTCCACTGTAGACGCTTTAGTGATAAAAGGAAAGAAGGGCGACAATGATCAGCTATCCCAAAAGCAATCACTCAAATGATAACATCACAGTTGCGGTAGCTGAATACGCATCCCAAGTAATAAAGAAGATCTGACAGGAAAAAAGAATGAAAAACGGGCAGTCTGCAGCCTAAATAAAAAAATTGACGATGTAAGTCTACTGCCTGGCGGTGGTCCTATTGGGAGTCATATTTGAATAAGAGGAAGTGGTTTTTAAAAAAAATTATCGTTACCTTTGTAAAAGAAAATAAAGCAACATATTTCTCATATCAAAATTATCATAAGTTTTATTGATGATTTTTACAAAATTCTTAGTTGGTAATGTTTGTGTCTTCAATTATATACACGTATATAAAAAAAACATTGAGTTTATAACC
Source organism: Atherix ibis (assembly GCA_958298945.1). Lineage (NCBI taxonomy): Eukaryota > Metazoa > Arthropoda > Insecta > Diptera > Athericidae > Atherix > Atherix ibis. The sequence goes on along the minus strand of OY282606.1, from coordinate 77,618,211 downwards.
TTCTATTTCCACAATCACAATTTTAAAAATATATCGTGCTATATTTTAAGGACTCCTTTTTTAATGACTTTGCTTCTAGGAATCTAAAATTAATATTTGAAAATATCCTTTCTTTTAAATTTATTAAAATAAAGTTTATGTTTTAATTGTTAATTTTAAAAAAAAAACGAATAATATTCATTTATTAGTCAGTCTTTGTTATAGTAGCCCTATCGATGGCATTGATGATTTGGCTGTCATCAAAACGCTGGCTGCCCACAAATCAGCAAGGCCTTGCATGGGATCTTCCTGTAAAACTCCATGATTCGATGACATTTCCATGATTCGATGATCGTGCCGTGTGCACAACTATAATGTCATAGACAGCATGCTACGGTCGTACGATTGGTTTCGCCAGCCATTCGATGGAACGATTGGTTTCCCCTTCTCTCTCAATCCTGATTCCTCTATCTCTTTAAGTTTTTTTTTTGTTTTTCTTTTTAATTTTTTTTTTAAATTTCTTTTCCTTCCACTTCCTTTATTTTTTTATTTTTTTTTCTCCCTTCCCTTCCCATGAAGAGCTTAACACCCTCTGATGTCTCCATTATCCCCTTTATGTGTTGGCACGATCTTTCTGTTCATGGTGTGTGTGAGAGCACATATCGGCCCTAAATTCGAACCCCCTCCATAATCTGCCCGTAAACCTAGCATCAAGCATGCCCAGCTGAAACATGTCTTCTGTGAGTATGATCGTCAACGACCATACTCCTGTTAAACTTAACGTTCCTAAAATATATTATCCAAATTTTAATAGCTTCTCCGTCCCTTTCCAACACTTAGGAAAAATACTTTTAAAAACCACACCATCTTATTTGTTTAGTTGGAATAACGAACTCTCTTATGGTTGTATAAAGTTTCACGACCATCATAGGTGATTCTAAAGTACCATAGGCGAATCAAAGTCTAAGAAACTACAATATTATAAACCTGCTGCCCAAACGTTTTGGTCAAGTGGTGATTTTTGACAATTGAAGCCTAGTTGATATTGGTCTACAATTGTCTGGCCGTATGGATTTATCCGGTATAGTAGGATTTTGGTTAATATATATATATATATATATGTAGAGTACTCTCTTTTTGAATAACGAACCCATAGTTAAATTTGCTATTACCAGGTGTAAAAGCTTAAATCTGCTGTTTTTTGTTTAAAAAAACACATGTTTTTTTAATAGAAAGCAAAAACAAATTTATTCAAAGTAGTTGCCCTCGCTGGCTACACATTTTTCTTATCTCTCGGGCAATTTGTGGATACCGCGCCAAAAAATTCCCTATCTTTCGAGGCAAACCACTCATCAAGTTATTTTCAGACGTCTTCGTAAGAATCGAAGTGCTGCTCAGCGAGCGCGAGGCCCATCGACGAAAACAGGTGGTAGTCGGAAGGGGTCAGGTTTGGTGAATAAGCGGGGTAGGATAGCATCTCCCAGTTGAGTGTGTCCAAGTAGTTTTGAACCATTTTTGACGTGTATCGCACGGTACGTTGTCGTGGAGGAAAATCAGCTTGTCACGTGTTTGATGATAATCCGTTCTTTTTTTCACGCAGAGCACAGTGCAATTTTATCAGTTGTTGGTGACAGCGGTAGGCATTGACAGTTTCACCAGGTTTCAACATCTCATAGTAGACGATAACCTGCTGATCCCACCAAACGCACAGCATCGTCTTCCGTCCGAAGCGATTTGGTCTTGGGGAAGATGTTGTAGGTTGGCTGGGATCAACCCACGATTTCTTGCGCTTAGAATTCTCGAAATATATCCAATTTTCATCACCTGTCAGAAACCGATGCAGGAACGACTTTCTTTTTGTCTGGCGAGCAAGATTTCGAATGTGTTTTGGCGTCGCTTCATCTGCCTATCGTTCAATTCATGCGGGTCCCATTTTCCGATCTTCTCAATCTTCCTCATGGCACGCAGACGCATGGAATTGGCTGGTTGAGTAACACCCAATAGCTCCGCGAGCATTTTTTGCGATTGGGTATCGTCTTCGTCCAAAAGAGCCTGCAATTGATGGTCCTCAACCTTTTTAGGCCAATTTTCACACTTCTTGTCCCACAAGTCAAAATTGCCGTCTTTGAACTGACGAAACCAATCTCGGCACGTTCTTTCCGATAAAGCACTGCCACCATAGGCCTCCATAAGCATTCGATGCGATTCGGCAAAAGAAAAGCAGAGCTTCCCGCATATGTTCTTTTTCTGGCACAAAACTGAACTTAATTACAAAAGGAAAAATGTATGTTGTTGTACGAAATTGCTGACAATGTGCACTGATTAATGTTGACAGATGTCAAACTCATAAAAAAAAGAATGGCGTTCCCATGGTAACTTAACACGCTCACTTATGACCAAACAGCGGATTTAAGCTTATACACCTGGTATTTTGATTAATTTTTAATTTCTATTTACAAATATAACATTGTTGATTGATAGCTTTATAAAATAAACGAGATGTGATATATTTTTTTTATTCGTGGTACTTAAAATTTTGTTTTGTTACCAACTCTATTTTCGAGACAAATTATCCTGTGGATTTTTTTATATTTAGGGATCAAATTAGTCCCGACTGTTGCTCTTTGATTAAATGGAATCTGTTGGAATGAATTATAAATAGAATCCATGCAATATTTGAATTGGATTGAATATTAAATCTCGTTTTTAATTATTCTAATTTATAATTTAATAAAAGAGATGATAAAATACAACATCTACAATATAATGCTCAAATATATTTAATTTAATAAAAAATTTTGTCACTATTCTGATCGGATTAATTTTAAATTAAAATAATACTCTACGAAAGTGCTTTGTTTCAATAGTTCTATCTTTAATTCAATTACCTTCATGGAAAGTAGGCTTTTGTTTCGTTTATGTGCATATTCCGGTCTATGCACAGTCATTCCATTTAATCTCAACAAAGCATTTAAATCATTTCAAAATTATAATTAAAATAGGTCTTCTATTATTTTCTTTGAATTATTACAATTGGTGTTTTTTGTCGAGTGGAAATTTAACCAATAGTATAAGTGAAACTATAAAATTATTCAAAAGTAAATAATTTATTTTTCCTCTTCTTTAATGTTGTTATATGAGAATTGGATATGAGAAGCTTTTTAGCTTAAAAGTTTCCTATCGATAGGCAATGTTTAAAAGTTTTCAAATGAATTCTATTCTTTGAGCAAATATTTGCTTTTGCAGACTCTTTTGTCGAGGCCGAAAAGTGAGAGGAAAGGCTTTTTTGTTGAACTTTATTTAACCTACTAAGCGATTTGTATTCAATCCTGGGGAGCATTCGTATGTACTGAGGTAAGCCATGCTATTGACAGGCACAAAGTTTATTTACTCGCATATGTGTTTACGTACTCACGACGGCCAGGGCCTGGCAGGAAAATAATTAAAAGCTGGGAAATATTTATTGCCCACACAAACAGTCTTTAAATATTTCCAAAATATTTATAAACAAAATATGAATTTTTTAAAATATATTTCTGATCACATTTTATAAGTTTTTCTGTGTTCGTATGTACACGTAAGGTCTCTGAGGCAAGAGTCAGAACCCATTCTGTAGCGCCATTATTTTGAAGCAATTTGGTGCTTCCATGTTACTGTCGGTTGGCATTCCCAGCTATTCTTATCAATCTAATCGAACATAGCGTTAAATTTTACGGAACATATTAGATTGTTTGAAAAAGTTAAAGATGTGATTTTAATGAGAAATTGTTGCGGTCTAGAAGCTCTACTCGAAAATAAATTAGTAGAAGAAGTTCTACTAATAAAATAAAGGCTGAATCTACGTCAAAAATTTTTTTCTAATCTTGCGTTGGTGGATCGTTTTTGACCCTCATATATTTTGTATGAAAATTTATAGAAATACTGAAAAAGTAGTCAGAAAAAAATTTCTATTTTTCGGTGAAATGTATTAAAAAAATATAAAAAATTAACATGAAGAACCATTGGGATTACTTAGTCGGTTGTATTTGTTCTTGCAAATATTTTTTCAGCCCACAAAACAGATTCATATTTGTTTTCTTTGGTTTTACCTTTTTCAGTCAAATGCATAGCACATCTGCCACATTTTCTTTTTGGTTGTAGTGGAACAAATCTTGGCCGCTTGGCAGGTGGGACCGGCACTTTACCTTCGTCGTCTCTCATTATCGATTTTAATGGGTTAGGTAGCGTTGACCAAAGCAAAAGTGAAGATGCATTTCGAGATTTTCTTGATCTGCTGAACATATATTCTCTGGAAAATACGAGACGAAGGTCATGAAGAAATTTTTTACGGCTTTGTTTGCCTTTTGAAACTTGATAGCTTCGATTGATTTAAATAGATGGTGAAAGCATTCAACGCAGAAATATCAACGATGTTGGCAAAAAGGCACATTGGCCAAGAATTTGTTTTTCGTTTTGAACTTAATCCAAAGAGTTTTGTTGTAATATCCGATGATATGAAGAAGCTTCTCGGTATGAAATAGTAGTCGATTTGTCTCCAACAAAAGTTTCAGCGGAATGCTTCACTTATTTTTTCGTAACCTGCCAACCATAGTTAAATTCTTTACGATTAATTTCTGAGCCCATTAATAAATTGCCTTACTAAAAGGATTCAATGGTGCAGTTCTCCAAACCGTATGGTCTTTAGATACAAAATTTGATCGATATCCAAAGTTGAATCCTTAAGTGATTCTATATGTTCGCCATCACCTTTAATCAAATCGTCTTTTCCATCGACCTCAAATAATTCTCCATTTTCTATTTCTGAAAAGACGAGTGATCTACATTACTCAACGCTTCCATTAAACGATTAAGTTCGTCGTCCGACTCAGCTTTCTAATAAAATAATTCTGTTCTATCTTTCTTGCTTAAGATAGTACAAATAATAATTGTACGTGCATACACAATGGAATCACAAAGGAAAATATGAAAAGTATCCATATAATACACTAAAGACAGTTACTGTAATCTAATACAAAATAGTATAACCTATCCGATTTTAATGCGTTAGGGTCTAAGCAACAAAGTCATGAAAACACAGCCAAATATTGATAACAGTTTTAAATACATTCAAGTCCGCAAAAAAAATTGATCGAAAAATACCCCAACGTAGGTCTATGGTTAACTGGTATACATTTAAAATAAAGGGAATGGTAAGTTTAAATCCACATAAATAATATGAACGACAAGGCTGGTTACCGAAAAAAAATTCATTGGGTAAGTGCGGTATGACCGATTCGGATTTGGAAAGTTTTCCTAGCCCAAAATTTATCCGGATTCGGAAAGGTTCCTAGCTGATTAAATAGCACTAAATATCCTTGGCCATGCGTACACAAGCAGACATCTACAAACCAGTTTATTCAACTGATAAGTCACAAATGGCCTCCAAGGATGTGAGACTATTATTATGATGTTGCTATGTTCAGGGAGACTGATAGCCACAGAAAGGGAACTTTATGCAACTAGATTGTAACATAGCTGATGACATTCCATGGTGAAAAGCTGGATAGATAATAGTGATTGACATAAAAATAAACAAAAGTAAACATTTTCAAATAGGTAACAAAAAAAATTTAATAATTAGTAAATTCAAAGTAACAAAAAATATATGTACACGTACATAGACGTACGAGTATATACCTGATATAATGCTAGGTCTTAACAATGCAACCTAAACTAAATAGACGATTCTTGGAAGTTTATGCTTTTTCAATTTATGCGGAAAACAGTTATTAACCATTTCTGTAATATTTTTCAAAATTTAAAATCTTTGGCAATTAAGTAATTTTAGAGGGCTTTTTGAAATTTTTTGAATAATCCGGAATACATAAGAGGCCATATATTGTTTGTGTGTTAGATCTCTAAGACCAAAGACAGAAGCCACTTTAAGCGGTCTTTGGGGTTTCATGTTTCGTAAATATTAGGAATTGTCAGATTCTTGAATGAAAGAGGTCAATAACTAGTTAATAGGAACAGTCAGCAATTGTTCCATTTTTTTGAGTATATTCGAATGTTCAAAACTGTTGAAAAGGACTTGGAAAAGAAGTTTTTTTTGGGGTTAGAAGCTCTCCTATTAAAAGAATTTTGCTTAAAAAAGACATTCTGTGTTAACGCCGCAGGAGTTGTATAAAAGAGAAGGTTGATTAAGGAAAAGGAAAACTTGTTGGGGATAAAAAAAAAAGTTTTTTTTTCTCAGTATTTCGAATAGGTTTTGAGTAAATAGGTTTGCTGATGTTTAACCAATGTGTGGCAAGAAATTTCTCACTATTGGCCTAGTCCATTTAGATCTAAAAAAAGGTCAACAGTGTTTTAAATACCATTTGGTCGGTAAATAAGACAAATATAGTGTATTTTGTTCACACATAAATTCAGTTGTTTTCAAGAAAGATATCTGGATTTTAAGGATCAGCTCTTATAAGTAAATCAATAGGAAAAGACTACAAAATAAATTGGAAAACATTTTGAAAGACCATTTGTATACTCTATTGACCTACGTGTATTTTATTTTTGAAATCATCTGCGTAAACGGATCCTTTAAGGCTAGTTTACATTTAAATTCATCATCAATAGTATCTGTATCATAACGAATTGTACAATTTAGGCTTCCGCAACCTACTTTGTAAAACGTTTCTTAACCAAAAAATTTTAACATGAGTAAAACTGTGACTCTACTTGATAATAAGGCATATTTTACAAATTTGTATTCAATTCTTATTTTCGATAATATTGGACATAAAAATTGGAATGGCTTTAATTCTACTTTTTATAAACATTCCGAAATTATATCAGCCTTGACAATTTACATTTCAATGACAGAAAAAAAAGTGTTTACTTAACATATGGTCTCGTGTTTTTACTAACAATTTGCTATTTTGTTGTGTTATTACTTCAAATTCGTTGGGAATTGTAGCGTTCATATTCACCTGGGGCATGTAAAAATAACATTTACTATTAATAAGTGATTGATAGCAAGAGAAAATTAGTTTGCCTGCACATGGGATTGCTGGTATCAACAAACGGTTGCAGTCTGAATGATTATAACATCTTCGTACTAATCTATTTTCAAATCTAGATATGAACATGTGTTCATATATTTATAAAAAAGTATCTATGCATGATTTTTATGCAATATTATGTACAAAGAAACCCACATAAATACAACCACATGGCTTTATGGAACAACATGCACTATTGTAACCAGAATCGGTTTGTCTCTCATTTAACGCAAGGTAATTATTTGCGGTTGAAAATAGTTAGATTGTTATTCATTCCCCTTAGAATGGAATTTGGATGCACTAAGTCACGTCATTTCAATTATTATTATTTAAGTGGTAGGGACAGAAATTATTTTAATATTGTATAATTGACATTTTATCTAATCAAAACCACATTTATAGACAACACAAGATCCATAGCTGAATTCGAAAGAATTTGTTTCTTCGCGTTTGCATTGAATTTATAATTTAGGAGACAGAAGGTTGGTAAATACGAGTATTTAAATGTAAATGGCGATACTACATTACATCTTTGGCAACTGTTTTTACTCACAAAATTTTAATACATTTAATATACAATACATCAATGATAATGGAATAAAATTTGATTCATCGGAATGAAAATTATTTAACAAATGTCTCTTGCTCGATAAAATCTATAACGCTGGTTCTAGAGGATTTTTACATAATGGTTACATAATTTTAAACAAATTAATTGAGAATAGCCTTCTGTAGCACAGAAAAAATAGATTCTATGCCTAATTTAAAACGAAAAAATAGTAAAGGCCTTATTCCAATAAGATTAATTAAATTTTAATAGATGTTTGAGGGAAAAAAAAGGTGGCAGAAAGACGAGTATTGCAAGAAAACTAACACTCTGTTAACTAACATTTAAATTAAATTAAAATAAAATAAGGAAACATGAATTTTGGCCTGTAAAACGATTCAGATTTTTTAAATAAATATATTCCAAATAACTGCTACTAATATTATACAATACTAAAGAAAATAAATTAAAAATATTTGTACAGTATTTCAAGTAATATTTGATTCAAAAAAATGAGGATTTATAAATTAAATTTTGCAATGCCCAGAAGCCTCAATAGATAGTAGTGTAAGCATGGTATATGACACATGCGCACTGACAACTATTATGATAATATGGACAATAAAAAGATGTATTAGTGAAATAAAGGCAATGCAAAAATACAATTAGTACGAAGTGTAGCAGAAATTGTTTTCCAACAATTTTATTTTATTTTTATACATCAATGTTATCTTTTTCCAAGTAATTAACTTGACAAGCTATACATCGATGAAGGCGTTGTTTAGACTTTTCGTAGTAGTGCTGGAATGTTTCAATTGGAATCGCTTCCAGTCCCTCGGTAACACTCCTTTCAATACTATCACCAGTACCAAGATGACGTCTTTTCAAGTGTTTTTTGATCTTGGGAACAAAAAAAGACACACGGACTAATATCAGGTGAATCAATGTTTGTAATGTTAAGGGTCTTTCTGAACGGGTTTGTCTCCACTGCTTCTCAGCCCTCAAAATATGCTTTATGCCAGCAAAAAACCTTTGCTCTTGATAAGGAATGTGCCCTATAGTCTCGTTGAAATTTTTCGTAAGTGGTTTTTTCGTAAAAATCAAGGATTCAACAAGCTTAACATAAAATTTGATGGCATATCGTTGGTCCAAATTTCGCTGTTTCATTTTTCGTAATGCACTACAAAAACGCAACTTCACTTATAACGCTCTATAGGGCCACGTAGTTACAGGAAGCTTGTACTGTACGTCTAGAAAGGATTAACGTATAGACTATATGGAGGGTAAGTGCTCAATGTTAACAGATCGCTCTCAGTAATGTCAGTTTTCCTGCTACATCCCGTATATGCATGCACAATATCTTTTCCCATTCTTATATCTCTATTATCTAAGGTCTACGGGGTCTCAACCAAACAAACAAAAATTTACCATCAGAGCTTCGCTTCATTGATAAAGGGACTTTTCCATATTCACGATAAAAAAATCACCTGAACTCTAAGAGTTAAGGACCACGTATGACTACTCGAAATCCGTACGCAGCTTGTATTTGAGACTTCTATGATTGCAAATATAGGCTGCTACATTTGCTATATTTCGCCGTATGTAACAATGAAGATACTATTTACTTTTTTACATTATTTAAGAAATATTAGGTTGTCACAGCAAGTCGAGACCCGGTGATCACAGCCTTAATTTTTAAATTCATCCTTGTAAATTATTTTCATGTGCGTCTAATAAGTATATTTATCTTTTGGTAGGTAAGATGGGTAACTAGATATCATCACTAATCAAATACGATAGGTATTTGATAAGTGATGGTATCTGGTTACCCATCTTATTTGTGAGTCATTCGAATGCAACCAGTTTGTGTAGTAAGAATAATTTTGGGTAATTTTTTATGTTATCGTGTTTTTTTTCAAATTTAAATGTTATCTATAATTACATACAATTTGCGATAGGAAATTTTTTAAGGGAAGATATACGGACTAAATAACATGTTGGGGAAAACATTCACCGATGACTTCCCAAGAATTAGATGATTTATTTTATAAATTTGAAAAATGTTGAGACCATGACCATTTCAAACGTTGATGGATGCATAATGGAAAAGTTTGAGGGTACGGTTTTCTTCCTTAAGGATTAGGAATTGGAATGCTTGATCCAACACCAAAGTTCGAGTTCTTCTGTTTATATAGGCTTCAGTACCGTATTGGTTCCAGATTAACCGTTTGTTGATTCAAACAACAAACGGTTAACCAACCTGGTTCTCGCTTCTTGTAAAATATTACTTCCATTTAGGGTTATATCAGGAGTCTGTTCTAGGTAGAGTGTAAAAGTAAAGCCGTCTGCACACGACATAATTTTTCTACTTCTTTTCTTACTACATTCGCTTCTTTTCAGACTGGCTATGACGCTAGATTTTGTTATGGTTTTTATGCATGTTGGCTTCATACGATACTTTTTTTAAAGTAAGATTTCTATCTATAAACAATTGACACATGTGTAAGTTTGTTTACGTGCACACATACATGTACGTAACAACCGTATGTGTCATTCGCTCATGTAGCCCCCCACGTGCCAAGATAGTGTTTTCTCATTGGTTATCGCAAAAATAGTACCAAAAATAGAACCGGTTCTATTTTTATATCTTGCTTCGAGAATAGTAGCGCAGCAAGCAGTGACGTAATTTTAGGCATCGCAGTCAGCACCACAACGAGCACGTTAGTAAACAATAAAAGAAGTACGAAAAATAGCGGCGTATGAAGCAAGCTTTACATGCGCACATTTTCGAAACAGACTTCTAAGGATTGGATGTGGTTCTGTAAAATAGTGAAAGCTGTGCAAAGATTTTTATGCTGAGCAAGGATAGATGATTTTTATGCTTAGGAAGTATGGCCGTCATACATTGCGGTTAGGATATGATTGTGGAAAGGAATATATTGGGCATAACTATTATAAAGGATTAGATATAGGATACTTGCCTGAGTGATACCAGCGGGAATAGGATAAATATCAGAATGCTCAATATTTTCAGCTACCTAAACATATTGACCTGAGAAATATATCTTTAGGATGTGGATGCAACCAAAGAGTAAAACTCGCTACAGTTTTCAAATCAATTCAGCATGAAAGCGTGCGAAATGTCAAGAAATACGCCTGGGAAGTGATTCCTTCGCTCTAGTGAACATGATACGAGGGTCGTTCAATAAGTCCTTTGAAAAATATGGAAAAAAATGTTTTTTAAAAAAAAAGTTTCCTTTTAGCTCTATACACTCCTTTTAGCTCTATACACTTTTCCAACCGTTTTTCCAAAATTTTTATCCCGTCCAAAAAATAGGATTTCGGAAGTTCTGCAAAATACTCACCCGTTTGAGCAATGACGTCCTCGTTGGAAGTGAACCGTCGTCCGCCAAGCCATTTCTTCAGATTGGGGAAAAGAAAATAGTCACTCGGGGCCAAATCTGGTGAATAAGCGGGATGCTGCAACAATTCCATTCTCAATTCCACAATTTTGGCCATGGAAACAGCGCAGGTGTGCACACGCAAGAGGATTTTTTTCTTCTTCAGATGGGGGTGTTTCTCTTTGATTTCCTCGCTCAACTGTTGCAATAAGGATGCGTAATACGCTCCTGTTATTGTTTTTCCTTTTTCCAAGAAGTCGATAAAAATGATGCCCTGCGAATCCCAAAAGACCGTGGCCATCACCTTGCCGGCCGATGGCACAGTTTTTGCCTTCTTCGGAGCCCGTTCACCCTTGAAAATCCACTGTGATGACTGTCTCTTCGTTTCTGGAGTGTAGTAGTGTATCCAGGTTTCGTCCACAGTGACATATCGACGAAGGAATTCGGCAGGATTGCGATGAAAGAGTGCCAACATAGCCTCAGAGTCCACTACACGATTGCGCTTATTCTCCTCTGAGAGCAAACGCGGCACCCATGTTGCCGAAATTTTTTTCTCATACAATTTTTCATGCAAAATTGAAGCGACTGTACCTTGTGATATGCCCGTGGCCTCAACTAATTCGCGCACTTTAATTCGCCGATCGTTCAAAATCAGATTGTGGATTTTGTCGATGATTTCAGGAGTAGACACCTCAACTGGGCGTCCTGAACGATGTTCATCTTTTGTGGATAAACGGCCACGTTTACATTCATTCACCCAATTGTAAACCGTCGCAAACACAGGTGCAGATGTGCCATGAACTGCATCCAACTCGGCTTTGATTTCTTACGGGCTTAAGCCTTTCAAATGGAGATGTTTGATGACAGCCCTAAACTCGCTTTTTTCCATTGTTATGCACAAATAAACGTCGTTAACTTTAATCGACGATAGAAATTGACCTACGCTTTGGATCGGGCTGAAATTTTGACAGCTTTCCTGTTGATAATGCTACCAACATTACGAGCGAAATTTCTCGGATTTTCTAAGGACTTATTGAACAACCCTCGTATTTATTTAGCCAACTTCTGCTGCAATAAAAAGTTGCTACTAAAAAATATTGTGTTTGCTATACAAGATAATAATTAAAAATAAAACCTACACTATTTATTATTGTCAGTTTGGTATACTGAGACCATATTGCCTTTTGAAGCTACAAAAATTGGCCTAACGATTTTTAAGAAAAATTTTGCTTACAATCCTCACATAAGCAATATTTTAATGTGTATTTTTATTTAAAAAAACAGAAGAACAAAATTATGAACTAACACTGCGTTTTTATGTGATATACCACCTGAATAAGATGTCCATACAAAGAATCTAATAAGATATCGAATCAAAATTTTATTTTTAAAAAACTAACGATGATATATGCACATTTTAATTTCTACGAGTACCAATACTATTATCAGAAAAAAAAGAATAATTTTGTAAGTCACTGTCCACACGCTCATGGGTACGGTCAAAAACAAAACAAAATCAACCTGTTCGTCTGTTTGGCTGGCTATCTTTCACCTGGCTTATTGGTAATACACATGTGTTAACGTTTGTTTTTGTTTAATTAACTGGAACGTATTATGTTCGTTGAATAGTAGAGAAACTGCTATAATAATTGATGCGAATTACACAAAGAGTTTGCGATAGAAAGGTGGGCGGAAGCTGTAAAATTGAGCACATTATTTAGCAACGATTGTCAATCCGTTTGAAGCGATTTGATTATTTTGCGACGGGGGAGCACGCCGTTGTCGTTAACCAAATCCATTGACAGACAGGCGTTGACGGCTGGAATTGAATAATGCTCTGATCGAATTAAAGTCAATTCTAGACTGGATTATGGAAAATTAAAACATTTTTATTGCTATAATCACATTAGACTCAACACCCGCGCATTGATTTTGATGGAGTATTTTTTCACTGATCCATAGCTAACTTTCCTGGAATGAAAGTGAATAAAAAAAATTCGAAAAGTTGCGGCGTGGAATCAATTGTATTCAATATTGAAAAAACAATTTTTTTTTTATATAAATTTTCTGTATTTTAAATAGACTCCAAAATTCTGCATCAATGCTAACCCCAAACCAACGCTAACAAAAACCGCCCAAGTCTTGCTGCATTTTCAAAAGGGTAACATTTATTTCTGTATGGTTGGCAATATTGTTAATGGTACTCGGGTGACATTTAAATCATAACAAATGAAACTTTATAATTTTTTAATTTGGATTTAGCACAATTTCTACACTTCGATGAATCTTTTCCAAAAGAGATGGGCGGCTGTCGATTTGGCACAATGTCAACTGTTTCCGAATCTGGACATTAATTTTTTAGGAATTTCTTTTTAAAAGACAGTAAACGTCCTTGGCCTTTAGAGATTTACCAAAAGTATAGTAAAATTTCAAATGTCGTAAGGCAATATAATTTTTGTTACGTTTCTTTTTTGTTGTTGAGAATTTTAAATTTTTTACATTCTTTCTCTCGAAGAATACTGATTTTTAACATAATATCTATTTAATTTAATATACGGTGAAATTTATTATTCTAGACATGGTTTTATGAATAATATACTATTATTATAAATGAACCTATAAAGACTTTTGAAGTGAATGAAGCTTTAATTTTGTTGTGTAGGAAGTGGGTTTCCGTGTTTCTATATTAATAAAAATTAATACTCGTAAACGATTAAGAAGAGAAAAAAAGTTATTATACAAAAAAATACTCTCATAAAAAACCAACGCAAAATAAAGTTTATTATTATAAAAACAAATATTTTTAAAGTAAAAAAATCAAAATGAACAAACATTTTCTTGTATAATATACACGTATACAAGCGGTATGTTATTTTTGTAATATTGTAGATTGTATATTGATGATTTTAATTAATTAACATGTTTAAATTTATTACAGTATAACATTTAAATACATAATTAATTAAAATACTAATTATATAAGTTTCTATAGTTAAACATTTGGAAGGAAAAGTTTTTGAAATTAAAATAAAATAAAATCGTAAAGATATGCTCTACTTAACAAAAACCTCTGATTAAAAAAATAGCCTATAACTTATTTGAGCAAAGTTTTAATCTCAGATGGGTCGCAACATACCATATTCTGGATTATTAAATTTTTCTTTTAAATTCAATTATTTTTTTTAATTTTGATTTTTAATTTTATTTAAAAAGATTATTTTGCTCCTTAATTTTGATTTATGAATCAAGAATGAAATATGCAAAAAATAACATTTTTTAATAATTCTGAGTTGTAGAAATTAAAAAAAAAACCTTTTATTCTGAATTTGGTTAAAAATTCACAGGTATATTCAGAGAAAATCCTTAATTTAAGATGTACAAAAAATGTTTAACTTAATAAATGCAAAAATCTGACAACACCTCCACGACTATATTTTAATATAAAATTTATTTAAATTAATTGAATCGACGCTTGCCCATTTTTTTGTTATTGAATGCGGAATTCTCAACACCGAAATTATGAATCCAAAAAAATACATTCTCTAACTTGTACGGGTATTGAAAATATCCTGAATCCCGGAATCGAAGAATCTAAACTCCGTATTTTCAGCATTCCAAAAAAATCCTTAATACTATTTACATATCTTTTTTGTCATAACAAACACGTAGAATTGTTAGATTCCCGCGCCTCTTTGTAGCAGCAAAAAATAAATAATTAATTTTTATTATGATTTTTGGAAAAGAACAAACATAATTTTTTCTTATTAAAACATTATCCTGTATAATTTGATCCTTTTTTCTTGATATTTATCATGAAAGTTAAAACTTAAAAATTAACAAAAAATTTAAAAATATGGAAAAAGTGAAATTAATGTTTAAGTTCGACCTGCCATTGTTAAGTTATTTGACGTACTCAGACCGGATGTGATCAAACTTTACCATGATCTGGTATGACTTAAATTACTAAGTTTTAGCCAGGACCATGCAATTTGCCCAATTAGTAAAAGGAATCGAAGTCTTATAGCCACTAAAATTCGGCCCAAATTATAAAAAAGCCCAGCCAAACCAGTGTCTCTAGCATCGGTGAAGAGGCGATTGAGAAGATCGTTACTATGCCCGCAAAATTTTTAAAAAATGGTTTGAGCTCTATTCTATCAAAACTAGATTGCTGAAAACTTAAAAAATGTACTCGTAATACTGAAAAATATTCCAAAAGCGGTGGCTCGATAATGGTTTAACATGGCTTCTCTGCGGACAGAGTAGGAATTTTGGTGCAATTTGAAAGAATTTTTTTTAAAAATCAAAGATTTTTGACAAAATAAAAAACCAGAAGGCATTTTGAAAAATATGACATCACCAGCAAAAGCACCCGATCTCAAGTTTTATGATATAATCTAGACAGAAGAATGCGGTAGCACTGTCATTCCCCATACAAGACTTATGGAGCATTTTTCTGCAATATTGGAATAGTATTGCCAGAAACGTTAATTTTTTAAATAAAAATATTTTCAATTTGATAACAATAACTGTATTTCTTGGGCAAATTTTGCTACTCACAAGTACTTCTAGCTACTCGCAGCTACTCTTGCTCGTACAAATGAGTAGTTCGCATGAGTAGTTACGCATACAATTTACGGTAGGGTATTTTAGTTCCCAAAATGAAAATAGATGGCTTAGCGGGTTCGTTGGTTATGGTGAAGAGTCATATTTTTTTCACTATTGTTTATATGTGAATAAACTCTTTTTTTATTGTTTATGTGCGAGAAAACTCAGTATTGTTGTTGACTATTTTGAGGTTATATTTTACTTCTGACAGTAAATTTTGCGTTCCATTGGGCATCTACTCACAATTACTTGTGAGTAGTAAAATTTGCCCAATGGAATACAGCTAATAATTGCATAAATAATTTTAAGTTCAACATTAATATAATTTAAATTAAGTTCAACATTAATATAATTTAAAAAATAGATATATGGGGTGCGCCATCTAAATGTCCATCTAGGAAACATATCCAGATCATCTTTCAGAATCCTCCTCAAAGTAGTTCCACTGATGTTTAGTTGCTGAGACCGGCGGCGGTACGAGACAGAAGGATTCTCTGCAACACTCCGTTGAACAGCTTCAATATTTTCATTTGATCGTCGAGGACGTGGTCGATTTGAATGTGGAAGCTAAGCGACGAATAGTGTCACTTTTAGGCGCAGAACGACCGCGATACTTTTGACGATACGCACGCTGTGTTGCAACAACTGAACGATTACATTTAATGAACATTGTCACTATTTCCGCGCGTTCTTTGGGCGTGAATCGATTCATGGTTAAAATTGTAATGCAATAACCTTTCCGAAATGTGTTCGACGACGTCAATCGGTTTAAATCTGTCAAAGTTATTCAATATTTCCATCGACCACATTTAGATGGCGCACCCTGTATTATTTCCGCTTGTTCAATTAAATTATATCTTTGAGAGAAAAAAATATATCTACGAAAAAAAAAAGAAAACTTTACCCCAGAAGTAAAAATAATATTGCAAAGAAGCTCTGGACTCTACATGTGAACAAATTTGAGGACCTTATATGAGAAACAATCTGAGTCAATTTCATAAAACTTTTAATTTCATGTCTCTTTAGAAAAATTTGAACTCAATGGAATTCTCTCTAGAAAAATTTGAACTCAATGGAATTAAAATTAGGCCTAAAGTCTACATCAAAATAAATTCTGAAATAAAAACTATAAATAAATTTCAGAATTTATTCCAAGTTTTTATCTATTAAATCAAATTTAATAGGTTAAAAAATCAAATCTGGTAAAATAGTTAAGAATTTGGGGATTTTTTTAAAACAATTTCCAGATGTAATTTCAAAAAATTAGATATAAAAACCGGGATCTACAGAAAAGCAAACAATGCAATAATTTTTTAATAGTCAGAAAAGAAAATCATTTTTCTAAGAAAATTTCGGAAGGCTCAAATTCAAATTTATTACTACACTAACTTGTACTTTTGACTCAATTTGATACTTGGAATTTTACTTAAATAAGACTTTTCCAAAATTCATTCCTTACAAAAATCATATACGTAATTTTTCATAATTTTTTTTCGGTCAATTAACAACCATTAATCATTATGGAAATTATAGGATTCCAAGTGAAACTTTTAATATGCGATAGTGGGAATTACACAAGTTGTGATGGAATGAAAAATAAACTATAATAAATTATAAGAAGCAACAACAAAGTCACTATCAGCAATTACGATCGAAAAAAAGTAATTTTCATACTATGTACGTCTGCCCAACTACGAGTATTGATAAGTCACTATACGTTGAAAAATTATTAATAAAATACCAACCAAAAATTTGGTTTTTCTTTTATCGTAAGCTGACTATCAAATTTAATGTAAGAAAAACCTTCAAAATTAATGTTCCGAACAGTTAACATTTTTCTAAATATTTTTCTAATCATTAGAATTTTCCATTACTGTAAAAATTACTATAAACTGAAACATTCACCAGGTCTTGTTGGAATTATTTTATTTCTGTACAAACATGACACCTAAAATACGAATTTTCCCTTAATATGAGAAAGCCTAAAAATCCAGTCGAATGGTTGTCATATTTTAGGGTTTTTTTTTAACAATTTGTTTTTCCTTTCTTGTATACTTATTTACTAGAAAAAAGAATCGGATTTTCCATTCATGAATTTTCGCAAGGATTTTTCCGAATATTCGTGCTATTTGGCAATACGCATTGCTATAGACGAATGAATATTAGACGTGGTCATGTTGCATGGGATTTTCTTAAAGCCATCAGTCGAAAAATGATTGATTTACTCAGCGGTTCCCCTCACAATAATTTTGCGATATAAAAAAGTATTCGTTTAATATTAGAAAATTGTGACACATTTCACTAAGGATATACAACATAAATATTACCAAAATTATTATTGTATTTTTCTTATTATATATTAGGAATGTAAAAGCTTCGTATAGTATAGGTGTCCTTTTTCCGATTATCATAATTGATTTCTTAAAATCTGTTTCAAGATTTATTATTGAATATGATCGATTTATATTCTATAAGGGCTTTTTTTTTTAAATATTCAATATTCATTTTTTGTCAAATTTTTGTTTATTATTTGGGAAAGGAATTTTTATTTTGTTTCAACTAAATGAAATAATATTCCAAGGAAAACTCACTGTAACATATATTCAAGTGATTGTTATGACACAGTAAGTTAATAAATAGAATATGGCACTAGCACCGCATACATTATATCACTAAGGACCAAGTAAAATATTGATAGTTGAAATAAGTCCCAACAAGTTTTTATTTTAATTTTCAACACATGTTGAAAAGATCAGCATAATAACCTTAAATTTGGTAATCATATAAGACTAAAGTGAAAATTATTTCTGGGAAATTAAACATTACAAAAGTGGGCGCCTATCACATTCAAGAAAGTAAATCTTATAAATGTTCATGTGATAAAAATTTAAAAAAATCTATTAATAAGTTTTGAATTTATTTTAATGACGTTGATATTACTATATTCTATCCGATTACCTAAAAACGTCCGTGTGACTTAAAAATTTGGGCAACCATATTAAAATTTAGATTGAAAAATAATTCAGACAATTTATTTAGACTGAGTCTATCACTTTGAAGTAAGGGCAGAATTCTTTCATTTTATAAAAATATAGACTAATACTATTATCATAAATTTACTAAAATAAGGCCATATTAAATACAAAATAAATTATTTTTTCAAGTCACTTGCTAATATCTACTCTTTTATATTTTAAATTAATACGACGTAATCTCAATTTTCTTCCCGAAATTTGCCATTAACCGCTTTAGACAATTGACATAATTCTTTATAAGAAATTCTAATCGGTTACTAAGGGAGTAATGATCCACTGTGCTTCTTTGTGGTTGGAAATGTGGATAGCAACAAGAGTCGAATTTGTCATTACTTAACTTCAACAAATATTATTAACAGCATAATTTAATAGGTAGCTTACAGCCTAATACCCAGATACGAGTGTTGTATGATTAATACGCAATCCTAGGCATGATATGGTGCAGCTACTATTTTTCAATAATATAACCTTTCACTAGGATCCTGTCCGATTTGCCAGCAGCTGGAAAGCCAAATTTAAGCACCGCCGTACAAGCATTTTTAAGGAAGAATGTCCTGGTTAATTTGATAACCACATCATAAATATTTAAAAAAATTCACGATATTGTGATATATGATCGGAGAATGAAAGTGTGTAAGATTGCTGAGGTTGTGGGCATTTCATTTGAACGGATGCAAAACATTTTAACAACTCATTGGATATGGGACAGCTTTATGCAATATGGGTTCTGCGATTACTCACAATTGACCATAAACACGCACGTGTATTAACTTCAAAAGAATGTTTGGTGATGTTCAAGCGCAATCCGATTGATTTTTGGCGTTGATTCATAACTGTTGTTGGAACATGGATTTATCACAAGACAGTGTTTTAGGCTGCAAGCGGCATAATCTAAGTCGATAATCTTGAAAAGAGCAAATCGATTAGTGGCAAAAATTATGCTAACTTATTTAATCGTTTCAACGATGCTCTGAAAGAAAATCGTTGTATTTGGTGAGGAAAAATTCTTTTCCATCAAGATATTGCACGCGAGCACACTAGTGTCATCGCCATGGTGAAATTCCTTGAGTTAGGATACGAACTGCTTTCGTATATACAATATTCGCCAGATTTAGCCCCCAGCTATTATTTCCCATTTGCAAATATGAAAAAAATACTCGGCAGAAAAAGATTTGCCTTGAACGATGAGTTGGTTGTTGAAACAAACGATTATTTTGAAAAATTGGAGAGATCGTATTTTTTAGATGGGATACAAAACAAATAAAAACGTTGGACTAAGTGTCCAATGAAATGAATTTTACACATACAAATTACTTCTTGTTGAGGCCAGGCATTAATCATACAACCCGCGTATTATCACCCCCACATTTATTCCTGACAACTTAGCCACAACCATCAGATACTTGCCGCAAATTTGGAGCATCGCAAGTTTGATTCAATTGTTGATATATAAAATATTACACGCCCTCCCCCCTTCTCAACCAATAGCTAATCAACTCTTCAACAATGAGTATTAAAACATTTTTAGGAATATTCAGAAGCCTTTGATTTTTGTTAAAAATTAGGGTCTGTGAAGTTACATAAGCGGAATATGCCAGCCTCAAGATGACAAGGTTACAGCAGACCATATTTAGAAATTGTGATCCTTGACTACAAAGATAAGCTTACAATAAAAAGCACCTATCTTTCGAAATTAAGTAAATCTTTAGGTGCTTATAGTAAATATAAAATATGAAACTGCATTCCTTATAATCCTAGATAGAGTTCTAAGTTAACAGGCTAGAAGGGATTCGAAGATTTTCCAGAAAAAACAACCCGAACGACCGAACATTCAAGTCGACAATTTTGGCATATTTATTCTGATTTTGAACGATCGGCGAATTAAAGTGCGCGAATTAGTTGAGGCCACGGGCATATCACAAGGTACAGTCGCTTCAATTTTGCATTACAAATTGTCTGTGAAAAAAATTTCGGCAAGATGGGTGCCGCGTTTGCTCTCAGAGGAGAATAAGCGCAATCGTGCAGTGGACTCTGAGGCTATGCACTCTTTCATCGCAATCCTGCCGAATTCCTTCGTCGATATGTCACTGTGGACGAAACCTGGATACACTACTACACTCCAGAAACGAAGAGACAGTCATCACAGTGGATTTTCAAGGGTGAACGGGCTCCGAAGAAGCCAAAAACTGTGCTATCGGCCGACAAGGGATGGCCACGGTCTTTTGGGATTCGCAGGGCATCATTTTTATCGACTACTTGGAAAAAGGAAAAACAATAACAGGAGCGTATTACGCGTCGTTATTGCAACGGTTGAGCGAGGAAATCAAAGAGAAACGCCCCCATCTGAAGAAGAAAAAATCCTCTTGCATCAGGACAATGCGCGTGTGCACACCTGCGCTGTTTCCATGGCCAAAATTGTGGAATTGAGAATGGAATTGTTGCAGCATCCCGCTTATTCACCAGATTTGCCCCGAGTGACTATTTTCTTTTACCCAATCTGAAGAAATGGCTTGGCGGACGACGGTTCACTTCCAACGAGGACGTCATTGCTCAAACGGATGAGTATTTTGCAGAACTTCCGAAATCCTATTTTTTGGACGGGATAAAAATTTTGGAAAAACAATTGGGTGTATAGAGCTAAAAGGAATTTTTTTTTAAAAAACGGTTTTTTTTATCTGTTTCTAAGGACTTATTGAACGACCCTCGTACAAAAGGCTTTTAGAAAATTAAAAATATGTATTTGTGTTGATTTGCAATTTTAAAAAAATTAAAAAAATTTATCATCGAGTTTTTTCTCTGACATACTTGAAAAATTGTTTGATTTGTATGACGACAGATCAGGATCGTCAAGTAATGTTTGGTATTAAGGATAACGTTTTTTTTCAATAATAAGAAAAACCTTAATCGCAAAGATATTCTGTTCTCCAATGTTACTTTAAGGAAATTTTCATTTTTAATTAATTTATAAATTAGTTACAACAAAATTTAAGATATTTTGTAATACAATATAATGTTCCACAGAAAGCAGAACCAAAAATTCGGAAAAAAAATCTAAAAAGATGTATAACAAAATACAGAATATTGAATAAATAATAAAATACATAATTTAGTATTCAAGAGTACTCAAGGATATATGAAGGCATTGAAATGAATGACGACAATTTGGATTCCTAAGGATAGAATTATCGTCATGCTCTAACATTTTCGATATAATTTTTTTTCTTCGAAAAGTTTTATTCAACTAAAATATTTATAAATGAATATTTCCTACGAGTATGCTTACACACAAATATTAAGTTTAGTTTGCCTTATGTACAAGAGTTAAACCACCACGTGTCTACTTCTTGTTATAAATAATAAGACATCAAATCGAATAAAAGTCAAGACAATAAAAAAAATCAATAAAATAATTCTAATTTTAATATTTGGTATTTTTACATAATTTCCAAATAATAATAATTTAAGTAGTATTGTCACTGAAACGCTGGTAACGAAAGATAGTAAACAAAGTGCATAAGTACTTACCTACCATACGATTGGGTCGTCGGATATCTTCTTTAAAATAACATATTAACCAAAAAAAATAGTTTTTTATATGCTATCGATTTAGTTTAAAATAAACCAAAATGAATACTAATTAATTAAAATCCATATAAATATATTGATATATCAGCCTCGACAAACACCCCTCAACATTTTGCTTCACAAAAATATGTGAATGTGATTGATTAATGGTAACTGACGTCTTTTGATAATAATTAACCTTGAAATAATATTTCGCTTGTCAGATTAAATTATTCATCATTATTGGTAGAAAACTCTCGATACTTCGTAAATTTTTCAAGACCATTTGAGAAGTTAAATTTTGTATAAATAATTTCTGAGGACAATTGATCTTTATTTGTCTTTTGTTTTATTAGAATATCCTATAAATTTTTGATTCATTTCTTACTGATAATATATAATACCAATTGTTTGTAAAAAAAATAATATAAAAAAAATGGATTGCGTGATGTATAGAGAAAAGGGTTCTAAGAACCCAATTTTAAGTATTCCTTACTTCGTTTTAATTTCGTATTCTTTGCTTTGAGAATCGAAAACTGTGACTTTGACATTCAAAATACTCAATCGAATATTTATAATAATACTTTCGCATTAACAGGAAAGAAAATTGATAATGTAAATATTTCTAAGAAAACTTTGATGTGAAAAACTATAAAAATAAAAAGCAAACCATAAAAAAATATAGAAGCTTTTTCTTGATTAATTTCTAGTTAAAAAAAATATAAAAGATTAAAAATAAAAAGCAAAATTATATAATTTTGGTGATTAATACTGATAATCATTTGTCAATAATATTTGGAAAAAGTCTATTATGTCATTTTGAGGTCAACCGTTTTATCATTAACTGATTTTTTAGGGTGTCCATAATAAAGCTATTAAATTTCTTTATTTATTTGTGGTCTGGATAATTCTGATAATAGACACGATTGGAATTTACGATAAATTTATTTACGTGTCCCCATTTTGATAGATCAAAACAAAGTATTTTGGGTAAAATTGGGCTAATCGAATCTATTTGGGGTAAAAGGTAATTTTCGAAATTGATTTTGATAAAAATTTCGTAACAAATTTGATCTGCTATTTGTACATAATTTTTCTTCGATTTCTATTCAAGATAATTTTATGAAAGCAGGATATTTATACATATTTCTTTAAAATGGAATCTACATAAAATAATTTTAGGGATTTTAAATTCTTACAGTGGCGATACTAATACAATAAAAAAAATTTAGCATTTTTACAATAAATTAATAAATTTAAAGGTAATCAATGTAAAAATATTAATTAATATTCACTAATATTATTACTTAAATTAGAAAATATTGTTAATTTGGTGATTATTTTTTTGTTTCTTTTTATATCACTTTTGTAAGACCAAGAGTTCTTTAACTTCCTAATATATGTTCGCTGGGATTACTAGTGCTTAAAGCAAAACTAGTCCAGACTTATTTAGGCGGAATAATTTTCGGCAAAAATTGTAAAAAGTATGTTGCTTTTTGAGTGAAATAAAAGCAAAATGAATTGAAAGACGTATAAATGGTCCGCCATGAAAAGAGGGCTGCCCGAAAAGTAACTTTGGACAGTATGATATTCAAAGGACTATCATATGAAATCAGTATGATTGCAAAAAAGGAATAAATTAGTGACCGAAATTTATGTGCACAGAAAAGACACTTAAAACAAAAGGTCTGTCAAATAAAATGGTTTTGATATAAAACCAGCTTGTGTGTTCACCAATGAGTAGATGATACAGGGGCTTTTTAATAGGTAGGTCTTAGATTAAAGAATACCTGGATAAGCCCTACCGCATATGTATACGCATTTTTGTGTCCAAATTATTACAAAGGGATATTGTTATCAAGATTTTTTTTTGTAGACATGACACCCACTGCCATCTAGTTGTCGTCATAGAAATTTATTGAATTGCAAAAGCATAATTTATATTCATTTTAATTCACTTATTGGAAACAAAAATACAATTTGAATACAAGGATAGGTAGTTTTTACTTTTTGTACAATCTTTTGATACGAAACGGCATTCTATTTTAGGTTTATTATTCATTTCGTAAATAGCAATCAAATATAAAGTGCCTCAATTTTGTAGACTTTCGGAGAGTTTTAAAACTTTAATTCTCCATGAAAGTGGTAATTTAAGAGCTATTGTTGTCATTTGTCAAGTTTTATTTTTTTAAATTGCTAGAAAATTCGACGAAATGAGGAAATCGGGAATTTCTTTCTTTCGGTAAGTAAGAAACCGAAACAAATATTTAGTTTGTGATGTGCCTAAATGGCTATTAGTGATTTATTTTATCTAAAAAGTGGTGAAAAAGTGAAAAGTTCATCCGTCAATAAATGTAAACAAATTCGATGTTTACCAGAAAATAGTTCAGTACCGGTGTATATAAAGTGTGTGTTAGAAAGTTTAAGGGACCGAATTTTTCAGTCTATTTTCCATTGCTGTTTTCATTGTGTTAAAATAAATAAAGTATATTCTTCGGTAGGTTTATTATTTAAATGAATTTGTATTAGACCATGTTATAATGCATTTACTACATAATATTGTTTTCAATTTTTTTAGAATATTAGTTATTAATTATTTAAGTACATTAAATTTTTCATTTTCTATTTTTGTTTTAAAGCATTTGTTTTAATGTTGTATACGATTGACTTCTATATTATTAAGAATTTGATGTGATGTTCTATGTACTTAATGCTTTATTTTTTAATTTAATTTAAATGCACAATGCCTATTTAAATTACCATTTCCATTCACTAACATACATTTATATTATAATTAAGGTTTTTATATCTACTTATGCTTGTTTAACATTAAAATTTATATTTACTAAGTTGCGGTGTAGTTTTATTTCAACATAAACATAATATCACATTCTCTATTTAATTCATTTTACATTTTTGAAATTAATTTCAATTTGTGCACATAATTGTTTTCATATAATCATATACAATAACTTCCAATCTATATTTTTATATACTCTTCCCCACTTTATAATTCTGTTTGATAAATAATATATAGTGAAATAAATAATATTTTAAAATAGAATACTGTGTTTTATTTCAAATTTCCAAAACTAATTCCATCAAAAAACAAAATCCGCAATATTAAAAAATCTATTTGTTTACGTATAGATGACAACACATATCAATCAAAATGATTTTAAACGAACCGCTTCAATCGCATAGTGAAGTTTAAAATTAGCCCCCAATGATTTACGCCGTTTCTGTTGTATTGGATGTGTGTGCGTTCTACGAATGTATGCCAACAAAATTCGGACAGAATTCTTTTGTAGAGGCCTATCCAGTTCTTCTATAATCTAAGAGGTAGGTTCAATCTTTGACAGCCTATTGTTTTGACGTTTCAAATGACAGTGCTGTCATTCTTATACGTTTGAATTCTGCTACAACCTCCATTTTACTGTGGAGAACTATACGATTCAACAACCATTGAATTATGGAAGAACTACACGGATCCCAGATTTGGTAAAGACATCATCTTCAGCGATAAAGCACATATTACAACTAATAACTACATAAACAAGTAAAAATTGTCAAATCCGAGAGAAAAAACAACCACAATAGTTCCAGGAGCTTCCTCTACATCCCGAAAAACTTACTTTTGGTCAAGCCACATCATCGAAATAAGGCTGGCGCGACGCTAACTGTCAATGTTGAGACGTTTCGACCGATGATACATATTGTTTTTGACATTAACTAGAAGATATGAATTAGACAATGATTCCAACAGGACTTGCCACAGAACAGTTGAAACTAGTGATTTATTGAGACGAAGTTTCCACGTCACAATATTCCGAAACATACTTGTGTCAGCTGGTCGCCCTTAGATTATTTCTATGAAATTACGTTTAATCAATAGTTTATGGCAATTAACCGTATAGGCCATTTGAACGATGTTAATTTTAAATAACAATGATAACGAATGTACTTTAATCAGCAATGAAGATATCTACCATAGCTTACAAGCAACTCTTTTTTACAGACTCAGCGCCCTTAATGAAAAACTCTTTATTTACAAATTATACTGAAGATTTTATAATTCAACATATGTTGTTAGAGTTAAATTCGATATGAAATTCTGAAGAAAAATAAAAATAGTCAAAAAATATAATCAAAAAGGGTCAATTTATTGCATCTCAAAAAATTATTGGCAATGTTCGTTCGGAAGTTAAAGAATAAGAGAATTTGATTTTTTTAAAATAGGAATGGAAATGCACTCAGGGTCAAACGTCGAATATCAAATAAATATAATAAAACAATAGTTTTGACTTAAACTGACAGATATTCAATTAAAAGCAATGTCTAATTTGCGTAGAACTTAAAATACAATTTTTAATATAATTTTAAAGTTTCCATAAAAGAAGTAGGTCATAATCAACCTAAGCAGTACAAGCCACTTAAATAAAACTTATTCTCACCAAAAAAGATCCATTATTGGTTTTTTTTTAGAAAATAAAATAGAATGTATTTAGTCAATTTCATTTTCTAAAAAGAAAACTGAAGCCATACTGATGGTATACCAAGTATTAATTATAAAATTTTATTTCTATCGACATTTAAATGTAGCATTATCGACTAATACTTACGTCTAACAGAGCGAGAACAAAAGCCTCTCTTTAAAAATGAATTTTGTATTTGATAAACAGGAGTTTTGATCACGTCTTGGCCAAAAAGGAATATACCTTTGCTAAAAGGGATATAGTCTTTGCTAAAAGGAAGATAGTCTTTACTAAACTGAAGAATGTCTTTGCTAAATTTGCATAGTATAACACGTCATTCCTTCGTTCTATCTCTTAAGCTCCGATTTAAAAATTCCTGGACATCTGCGTTTTATAATCAACTAGCCAGAGTAGTTTCAGTAGTCGCCAAATGCCTTGAATTGTCGCGGCACCCAAGAATTTATAGTTCAGTACAAAGGCTACCAGAAATTACCATTATAAAAACCCTAACCACTTAAATTACAGCGGAGAAACTTTTATGACTATGCAAATGAGGACACATTTTTTTTCTTATGGAACTTCGAACCACATATAGCCACTATTAACTGGTTTTTTTAAATTTCATATTAAATATGCACAATTAATAAGAAAACAATTAAACTTTCTTGTCCATTTAATCATAATTTATACAGATGTGTCTAATTAGAACATTTGCAAACTAAAAGAGTAGAGTTTTAGGTTCCACTTTCTCATAAAGAAAAAAAATTATATATTAAGGAGCTAGTTAAATCAAATTTACAGAAAAACCTGAAATTTATACGTCTAGACAATTTTAAATTCCGACTAACCTCATTCAATAATTAGGAAAAAATTTCTTGATCACAAACTAGTTAAATTGCGACTAAATCCCAATAACATCAAATCTAAGCTTTTATATTCAAAATAGTTAAAAAAATTTAGACAAATAGTTTCTAGGAGTGGCTATGCATACTTTTATACACATAAAATGTTATGTGGCTTTAAGAATATTATTATGATAATCGAATGATTATTCCGGAAAAAAACACACATACACGTAGACAAAATGCATTTTGATTCTTAATGCAATACGAATAGTATCAGTAAAATATCAATAATATCAATCAGAATAAATAGTAAATAAAATTGAATGTATTTGTTTTGAGGTTAATGATAAGATTGACCTTTTGGCTTTTGATCAGAGATAATTTTGAAAAGAAATTTAAAGATTTTTATTATATATTAAAAACAGTATTTAATTTAAAAATAGTATAAAATATTTTCTTTTTTGTGTATCTACGATTTTTGAAGGTAAAATTTTCCAATAGATAAAAATAAAATTTAATAGAGTAATATTAAAAATATTAACTTCTTCAATTATTCAATACACATATGCCTATCACTCGATTATATAAAATATTAATACTAGTAATTAAATTAAATATTTCGTCCGACTTTATACAAATTTCTATCATACTACACCGACTGGTATCATCACTAAGTTAAAAGTAGCGGCAGGGCGAGGCATTTTATTTATCAAATTAATTATAAACTTTCAAACATAAAAATATGTATACTAAAAAAAAACTGTTCTGCAAACATACTCCTACAAAAGCGTTTACTTGTATTTACATGAGAAAGGTGCGCTCGAAAGTAATTCATATGAGTTTTATACGATCCCACCTTTTACCAGGTACATACGAGTACATACATAGGTGTTCGTATAAAAACAGAACATGTTAATAGCTATTGTTGTTAAGTTATTTTTTTATTTTTAGTAAAAGCTTTTAAATCAATTAATTTGTTGCGCGCACTATTCCTTTTTTGGAAAACTTTAAAATTTTGCTGCTGATGGCATGAACTTTAATTTCCATTTGACTTTTTTTGTAGTTTTATTAATTATTTAATAAGTCAAAATTATAATATTAGAATGTTAAAGATTGTTAATTGATCTTTTTTACAATATTGTTTAATTTTGGAATATTTTTTCTATTTACTGAAAATGTGACTGAGCAGTTTTATAAAAACGCTTGACACAGTTCTTCCTTTAGAAAAACACCAAAAGTGATTTCAACAATTTATTGTTAGCTAAGAGAGCTGTTTCAGAATCTAGTGCGGTTTTAAGTTATAATCACGAAATATTTAATTCAAAATTATATAGGATAGGACCAGGAATACTACCTGGTGTTCCTAAGGAATCAACCTGAAGTGAAACCTAAGGAATCCAACTGAAGTGAAATAAAGGAACATTACAAAACTTTTAAGCATTTGTATTTGTAGACATATCGGAGGCATATAACCGTGTCTGGAACTCTGGCTTACTTTGGAAATTGAAACAATTCGTTCTCTCTACTTTCTACCTGACAATCTTATCATACCTCTCACAACGGTAGAGACTCAAGAGTCAGGAGGCACTGCGAATCTTGAACACTCCCCACTATTTCCCATAATCGCCGATGTATCCTTGTCCCTATCCAGTATAATATCCGCAGGTTTGATATCCCTACATATCCTAACTTCCTGGCTGCAACTTACGATAAGTCACAGCTATTATTACAAGCCACAAAAATTATCTACCTGCCTCCAATATTTTACAAAATTATATCGTCGAACTTCAAAACTGGTTCTCGAAGTGGAGAGTAAAAATAAACGGATAAAAATGCGTTCACGGAAAGTTTGCTCTTCTTAATGAACTCCTCAAAAAAAACCAAGTGCGTTATTTAGGACTACATGTTGACAAACGATTGACCTGGAGCCCATGTACGAAACTCACACGACTTGAAATGGTACAGACAATACAAACAATTACTTAGACTGTTAGAATCGCGTTCATAGCTTACCACTGACAGCAAATTACTTATTTATAACACCGTAATGATATCTACAATATATGAACTTATGAACTAGAACTATAGGGTTCTACCAACAAGCCTTCTAATTCCGGTCGTATCTAATCCATTTAATCAAAAATCCTTCACAAAATTGCGAATGCTCCTAATTATGTTCGCAACAATGGCATAACATACGTTGTGAATATTATAAAAAGTTGCATGCTCGTTTATCATTAGATCCCAATTCCATTGTAAGAGGAACTTTGCTCAATAATACTCCTCGTCAATTAA
Organism: Atherix ibis; assembly: GCA_958298945.1. Taxonomy (NCBI): domain Eukaryota; kingdom Metazoa; phylum Arthropoda; class Insecta; order Diptera; family Athericidae; genus Atherix; species Atherix ibis. The sequence continues at coordinate 77,588,434 of OY282606.1, read as the reverse complement.
GACATCAATGGCCACAAGACTTATTAATTTAATCAAAATTTAGCCTAATTAACTCCCAGTAGTGGAAGTAGCTTCGATGGGTGTGAGCTTCTCCTACATATTGCGTGGTATTATAATAAAATATCTTTAACAATAAATCTGTTTGTTACTTGCAATAGTTGTAGATATCCAACTCATTAAAAAAAGTAACACCAATAGTTTAGTTCTTAAGCGAGAAAATATATATTTTTTTGATTTTATCATTTTAAGAATTTAAAAAAATAATTTTTGAGATAACTTCAAAAAATATTATTTAATTTCTCTTCATATAAGAAATCTGTTAATGCGATGATAATTCTAATAAAACTGATAGTGCAGTTTGATGATTCAAGAAACTACACATATTCACAACATAACATATGTATTCATGTTACTTAGAAAATCATAAAATTCTAAACATAACTTGTCATATGGTATTCTTAATTGTCTTTTACATATTCAGAGGAAAATTCATGGACAGAAAATGTTTAATTATTCAATTCCAACAAGCTAGGATAGAAGGAATTTTCATGATTTTATGAAAAATTCACAATTTTAGCATAGTTTTTATGTGAGTATAAGGAAAAAATAATAATAACGTCAACAAACGAACCGAATTGGAACGATGACCTCACGAGCAGTATTCTTGAAGAATTGTGGAAAAAGGCGAGAGTTTAACTTTTATGAAATACAATCCTATCAGTTATTCGTGTAGATAATATACAGTAGATGGTGGCACGCAAATATTTCGAATGCGTTACGTTGTCATACAACCACCACGACGTACTAGACAACGGCCCCAAGAAGGTAGTGGTGATTTCATCGATTCCAGATATAATTCCATTCTATGGAATATTACTAAATGAACACGGCACGACAAACGAAACCGAACTTACACTATTTAAGAGCTCAAGGAATTTTTTTTTCGCAGATGAAATTCCACGTTTTTAATCATTAACGATTCACAATAAATTGAAACTTACCCTAGTACAATTGAAAAAAAAACTATCTACTAAACATTAGATATACAAAAAAAATCACATTTGGTTACTATTAAAAACACATTAGCCGTTTAAGTGTCTTACGACCATATCGGATGAAAGTTGCTGGTTGGTTATTAGGCAGAGGCCTCTTATATATACTTGCTTCTGTTTGTGATGTCTAATACTTGCTTCTGTAATCACAGAACTTTTATTTAAATTTAATGGGGAATGTTGACCTTGTAGGGTATTCACTTATGTGATTAGCTGAAAAAATAACACATTCAATTTCTATGTTGCCTCAAGCATATTTTTACTTTAATCGATTTTGTCGTCAAGAACTTTAACGTAATTCACACAACAGAGTTTTAGACTAAAAGTTCACTTTTCCATTCATTTATTTAGAAGGTAAAACTGTTTTTCTATTTTGTATCTATGAAGAGTTCCATTTGAAGAGACTCGATTATTTATACAAATTATAAAAATGGATTCTTAATTCAAATTTGAAAATAGTATAAAGTGTTTGATGGAATTTTATAAGATATCTCTGTCAACTATAATGAATTTCGGCCATCGACTTAAACTTTTGATAAAGCGCTCGGGATTTTTCTGAATTTGAAATTATTGGAAAGAGTGTTAATGACAAGTTGCGTTAGAATAGCTACACCAACAATACAGGGTTTAATAAATATTTGGGTTTTCCCGCACGATGCAAAACATTTCTCACCAATATGATTTTAAGTCCTGTCATAGATTCGCGCCAAGTCATGTACTCGTATGACAGGACTTAAAATCAAGTAATAAAATTAATAAGTGACAAAAATATTTTGGAGTATAATACTTATTTTATTGTATTTTCTATTAACAGTGTTCCAGAAAACTGACTAGTAATAGAAAAGCTACTCATATCACGTAATTGAGTTCTTTCAAGATCTCAAACTAGTTCGTTATCGACATAAACCTTGCAATTTAACTTATACGTACTGATGTACTTGCAATTTTACATTTCAAATTTGGTGGTCATCGATATTAATCTAGACAATCAAGCTTTAATTATTCAGAACGCAATGTCTTGAGGTTACACCGAAAAATATATTGATTTCGAAGATCTTGAGCGATAATTACTAAGCTTGAGGTCTAAATAATATGATATTGTTAAGTAACATGGCTCTGGCTTGTTCTAGAACATTCTAGAAGAGCGGTTCCAGAGAGTTCCAGAGTATTCCAGAAAATTTGATTCCGGAATGTTCTAGAGGCGCGGCGGAGCAGTATAAATAGGAGTGCTACTCGCCAGCGAGTGAATTCAGTCTGACCTGCGATTGGGGAACGAGTGGTTGGATAAAGTTCGATCTTTGTTTGAGTGATCGGTGGATAAAGTTCGATCGTAGAAATACAGCGAAAAGATTTAAAAGAACAAGCACTTGTCCTATTTGTGAAATATAACGCTATCCATTGAATTTACGTAATATCATAACAATATTATCGCATCACTGAGTCCTTAATAGACTTGCAGTACAAGTTTCAACCTCATCCGGTAAGTACATGATATTTTAGACCTTGATAAGTGAAGTTGTGTTTTTGTAGTGCGTCTCGAAAAATGGAACAGCGCAATTCGATGCAGCGATGTACCATCAAATCTTTTGCAAAGCTTTTTTGAATTCGTTGATTTGACTTATGAAAAGTTTCACCGAGCCTTTGGGACACATTCCTTAATAAGAGGTAGAAGTTTTCGGTAGCTAAAAATATGTTTAGAGGACCGGAAGGCAGTGGACAAAAGACCTCGATTAGAATAACTCTCAACACCTAAAACTTTAAAAATTATCTAATGAGTGAGGATTCTTCTAAGGTCAAACAGTCGCATAACATTGAAGCTGATGAGTAATCATTGAAAAGATCAGTAAAAAGGGGTTTTATTAGGCATTTTTGGAGATCCGAGAAGCAGTTAAAGACAAACCTCGCTCAGGAAGCCCTTCAACATAGTAAAGTGATGAAAATGTCAAACGAGTGAGTACTCTTATCGCAAGCTCGGACATTAAAGCTGATGACAGTGTCAATGCTCCCTATCACACGAACATCTCCATCAACGAGTTTTTATCGGCAAAAGGAATTCACGTGATTTTGCAACCAAACCCCCTTCCCCCACTTTTAGCCTGGTCAAGATCCGTTCGACTCCAAATAAAAATGCACTTGAAAGAACGTCATCTGAATATTGTCGATATGCAGGAGCTAAGGGCGATTTCTATTCAAGACTTCCAGTACTGCTACGAAGAGTGGAGAAAAAGCCTCCACCGATGAATATCTACCCCAAGGCACTTCTTCGGAGGTAATAACATTGATGTATAAAAATAAAATTAAATAGTTTCAAATAAATAACTCGCATTACTTTTTGGCCGCACCTACTGTATGACTCGCCGACTCCATTATCGTCGCTCTAAGCCTTCACCTTCAAATTTAAACTTATCCTGACAATAAAGTCCAGAATTTTTTTATATTTCAAATGAGGACGTCATTGGTATAAATGATAAAATATAAAGTTGTTATACTGTACTGATATTTGGTACAAAAAATGAAATTTTATAAATAAAGGCTTTGTTACTAACTCCACATTAATTATGATATTACAGGACCGCTTTCTATGAAACATGTTAATCTTATGGAGATTTGGAAAAAAATGTTAATCACACTATTTTCCAAATCTCCATAAGTTATCAAATTCAGTCTGCAAATATTAATAACTTTTTTCTGAATATTAGTCGAAATGTAGCCTTAGGCGTCAGAAATTTTAGGTGTTGTTTAAAATTATCTAATTTAAATAATACTTTTACCATAGCCATAAGTATTATAGTAATTTTATCTATTTTTGGAGAAATACAATAGTTCAATATAAACTGAAGATTAAGTAATGACCATAACCAGTGAATGTATGTGTGGTCGTACAAACGATTGCAAGGTGATGTAATTTTATTCGATTACATGATCAAGTTTAATTTTCACGCTTATGTGCTTTTGAGTTTTTTTTCTTCTAATTTTTACGATTTTTAAATAGTTGAATGTTAATAGTAGATAAGCTTTCAATATTTCTGGTAATACTAGTAGAATATCTCATATTTACAATCAGTAGAGCAATCGTAAGTCACTACCAGTTTATGAAATAAAACCGACAAAAAAAAAAGAAGTAAAAGTGCACTTATATTTGCAATGTGAAAAACCAGTTACAAAGCTTCACACAAAAAATCAAGAAAAAAACTACGTCCAGTTCCGTAGATGGAACAGCACGCAAGGTCACTTGAAATGTTGTCTTCTGTTTACATTGGAATCCAAAAGCAGCGGTTTCCTCAACATAGCAGTACGAGTCAACCAGGGTCCTACCTTATTTGGCTGTTTGACTGTTGATTGATGATGTGGAACACAGGTAAACCAGCACATACTGTATTTGTTTGCACATAAAAAAAGACATTATCCGGCGATTATGATACAAATACGTCTACGGGTATTTGTAAGTAGGTAGCAAAGGCATTTAAGATTCATTCAAAAAACATTTAATTTTCGAAAACCAACTGACATCGAAAGCTGATGGTTTCACAGACAAAAATAGAATAAATTATAATACTTTAAGCGATAATGCGTAAGAGTTTTAGAGAACAACTTCAATGACTGTTAATAAATTTTAGAAATATTTCTTAGCTTTTTTAAGCAAATTACTATCACGTCTCCTTGGATTCACATAATTATTTATACACTTGACTAAAATAGTAATTCACATCTTGTCTAGTTTCACTATTAGATATCTAGAAATTTAAACTACTTTAGACAATATAGTACAGACTTTTTTCAAGTTCGAATTGAGAATTTTGAAGGCATAAATGCTTAAATATGAACTGGAATTTGTCAGAGTCCATGTAAAAAAACCGAGATTTTCAAACTGTACGCTAGTTGTTGTTGTCCTTCTCATTTATACTCTAACTTTCAGTTTATGAGGTCGATTTTTTTTTATTTGCTTGAATCTGACTACGTGTACCATCGGTTAAGACCACTGAATCTGAACTAATTTTTAAGATTCTAATTTTTCAAACAAAATTTGAAATTTTGTTTTTTTTTTCTTTAGCAAGGAGGCTTATTTCTCGCTCGGTGTATACTTAAAAAAGCAAAACTGTCGTTTATTGGGCTTTGAAGACCCACAATATCGTGTCCACAAAAACTGACACTCTAGTGTCATTTTGGTTTGAGGTTGTCATTGGCACGTATCTTTTAGATCCGTCAATTCTGAGCACTATGGTCATGTGACAACAGACTTTTTTTTTGGCCTTAACTTGATGATTTTAATCTGCATCATAGTAAAGTTTCTAATACGCGCAAATTTCGAAATTTGATTATGTCAATTGGCCTCCAAGATTATGTGACTTGACGCCGTTGAACTTTAGAGCATTTAAACACCAATACCTGCAAGTTATGACCGAATTAAAACTCAAAATGAGCGAATTAAAACCCAAAATGAGCAAAAAATTAATCATCAAAAATTAACTCGAAAGAATCGAGTTCTGCAAGAAGTCTCGTGGTGATCATTTGTATGCGTAATGGCAATATCCAATAAAAATTTCATCATAATCTGAATTTAAAGTTTGTTTTATTTAACTTTACTTTCCAAGGCACAAATTAGATAAACCTTTATCATAAAGTAATTTAGTTGACGGAAGGCTACTTTGAGTAGCTCTAGTACATTTAAAACTATTTTCAACACAATAAAAAAGGAAAAAACAATTATTATTGGTTTGACTGATATTGAAAAAAATCGTCAAAGCGTTATTTAGACTGGCTTGATAAATAAAATTCGAATTTTATTTATCAAGCCAGTCTAAATGCCGCTTTGTCTGCCCGGTAGCACAGTTGTTAGCGTGCTTGACTAGTATCCAAAATGTCGTTGGTTCGAATTCCACTGAGGCATAGTTCTATGCTGATTTCCATAAAATATTTTACTTTCTATTCTACTTTAATTTCCCTATCCCGTTATTCTTTCCTTAAAAAATGTGCACATAAAACACCTGAAAAGCAATCAGCCATCAGTAGTACGGAAATATCAATACCAGCTTTCGGAAGGAAAGCATATCGTAAATAAACACCCGTATTTGTCAAAGACAACAACCCGAAAGAGAAAGAATGGCCGCTCTTCTTACTAAACGAAGCTTGGCACCGCACCAAAAAACTGCACCGATCATCTGCTCTGCGAAGACAAACAGGCATGATCGTAAAACCGACACGAAAGTATTTAGATCATTTGCAGAGGTGCTCATGTTCCGAAAAGGAATGTTAAAAGGGAAATTGGATAGATAAATACTGCTTTACCTGAACAACGGTAGGAGATACATAAAAACTTTGTGTAATCAAAATGTAATCAACAATATACCGCATCTTAAAAAACGTATATCATATTCAATAAATTGTATTTGGTTAAATTTTGAAGAAAAAAATTTCAAAAATCTACATTTGAACCGGTGTTACTCTTAAATAAAAATACTTTTACTAATAAATTTAGTATAAAATTTAAATATTTATTTATTTTTCTATTTAATCAGTGTGCTACTAATTTCAGAAGTACTGTTTATATAAACGCCCTGTAGCTCAGAGGAAGTGCAAAAAACTATGCCTGCTCCCCAACCCATACGATTTTACTTGAACCAAGTAATCATCTCATCCATTTATGACCATTAGCTCAGGACTACTCTGTATATCGTAATACGTGTATATTATGTGTCAATAATGCGAATTCCTTGTGTGTTTGCACATCAATTTGCATATACAATATTTTGACAATTGGATCATTAATTCAAAAATGCTGTGGAAGACGGAATGAAGATTCAACAATCGGTATTAGTCACTATAAACAGGTGAACGTGTTGATGCCTTTGGCGTATATTAATTTTCTAAGTCATTCGAATTTTCTTTATTATTGCGAAAAATATTCAGACTCATCTGCATTTAGTGGCTATCGGCAACTGTATTGCGTTATGGCACAGTTTGTTCCGGACAAATGCTTTACGGTCAAGCGAATCCAAGTGCGAGATACCGAACACAAATTTTCTGTGCAATCGCATTAAATTATTTGCTTTTTCGTTGATTTATCAAAACAAGGGGAAAAAAACTAAACAACCAAAAGATTTTCCAATCAAAAGTGGAGGTGTTTACTTTCCGCACTTTCGTTTACACAAACTTTCATTTGCGATCGAAACACGCTAAAACAATTGGAAGGTCTTCGGAAAATCTTAAATATAATCGTAATCAATGAAGATGGCGAAGAGGTATTAGTACTTGTAGAAGTGCACCTGAACAAAGTACGATAACATGTCTTGTCATTTCAAATGAATACGGTACGGGAAGCTATTAATCGATTTCTCACTAAATTGTGTAGATGCATTTCGTGATTACAAATTTTATTAATTTTTTATAGTACTTTTAATTTTTTTTTCTTTGGTTTTTCCGTTTATGTACTTACAATAATTACTTTCAACCTGAGTCAACACGAAATAATTTTTTATAAAATATTGCATTTGTTTGGTTAAAAAAAAACTTAGTCATTTTATATATTCTACAAAAGTATTTACCTAAAACTACCCTTTCTCCCCTATTTAATTATTTTTTCGGAATAATTTGTGAATTACGTTCGAATTAATTTTTGTATTACTGTCGGTTTCATAGAAAAATGATGGAATTCCGGAAAAGATGTTAATTTTAAATTGAAGGTTTACACAGACTTACTTTCTTTGTTATGATTAATTTTAAATACTCCTTAGAGTTAAATATGACTACTATCTTTTTATTACTCATACGTAAATATACATTAGATTAATTGAAACTATTATAAAATAAATTGTAACTAGTTTTTCCTCTTTTGCGTAATTGTAAAGCAATATTTTCTTTACAGTGGTTGGTATTACATACTTGTAATTGTAATAAATTTATAACCATTAGATAATGAGGTAGTTGATTATAAATCGGAATAGATTTTTCATGGTTCGGCACTCTTAACGGTATATAATATTTATAATTATGTGCAGATAGTGACTAAAAAAAATTTTCATCGTCTCAAATTTGTACTGACTCCACTCTTATTGTAAATTTCAAAACACAAAATCTACTCAAAACTCAAATTGTTTTGAGTAGCTTTTGTGTTTTGAAATTTACAATAACACTTCTTTTATAAAAATCATAATTTTTTTAACTAAATACTTTATTAAAACATTTAAAAATCTCTACAGTGTTTCTTTAAGCACCTTTGATAATGAACAAATTTTAAATTCAATAAAAATCGAAAGGCCGTGCCGTTTTTAACTTAAGGTTATTTATAAGTCGTATAAGATTTGTTCAATAATATCTAGATTCTTTTATATTCCTAGGATCATTACAAATTTCTAGATCTCCTATAATGGGAAATTCTCTTCATTTTAGATCCTGTAAAATTTATAAAAATTTTGTAAATTCTTTTATTGGAAGTTCCTGCTATTTTAAATTTCTTTGTTTATTTGTATGTAATGTCTCTGAGAGCCAGAGGTCATTTTAATATATGGATAAAGGTGAATTGAACGACAAAAGAGGGGCATGAATGGCGAGTTTGGTTGCCAAGGAAGAAATCATGGATAGGTGACTGGCTTTCCAATGTTTGGCATTGACAAGAAAGAAATCTTGCTACATTGGTCCTAGTCTATAGGCTTGGCGAGTTTGGAATTTCAGTAAGCAAAGGGCAGTGAAGAGCCTCTCCTGACAAGCTATCAGCTCATTCATTACCTAGGACACCAAAATGACCGGGAACACAATGCAACTCGACGTCCCTATTGTTTAACAGGTTGCGACGAGTTACGAAAAGCTTCGAGGGCTAACAGAGTAATTTGTCATTTTTACCAATTTCTAGATCATATAAATTTACTAAAATCTTTCTTACGAGATATTTATAGATCTTATAATGAAAAATTATCGTCATTTTAAAATTTAAGTCAGTTTAGATACTATAAAATTTCTCCTATGATATATTTTTGAATCCTTTAATTGGAAGTTCTTACGATTTTCGAATTTAATGCAGTTTGTAGTCGCTATAAAATTTCCCATAAATTTCCATGATTTTTCTAGATCCTATCATCGCATTATCAATAACAATGCAGATGCTATAAAATTTTCCAATTAATAAGATGCGATAAAATTTCTTCAATGTTTCTAGATTCTACAATCGGAGGTCCTTACAATTTTTAACTCAACATCAGTCGTAGACTATAAAATTGCTAGTATCTTTATTATTGTATATTTACAGATTCTTCAATCAGAATTTGCTTGCGATTTTTTAATTTAACATCGCTAGTTGTCGCTATAAAGTTTCCAAAAAATTACAATCCAAAAAATTTCGAACATTAATTCTAGATCCTATAATAGGCCTATCATTTTTAATGTCATTTATAGACGCTAAAAGATTTTCCATTAAATGATATCCCATAAAATTTCTTAAATTTTACTAGATCCTATAATCGAAATTTCTGCAATTTTGAACCCAACGCTTTTGTAGTCGCTATAAAATTTTCCATAAATTTTTTATGACTGCTACATCCTATAATCGGATTATCAATTCCAATGTCATTTGTAGACGCTACAAAATTTTCCATTATATGAGATACCATAAAATTTCTTCGATTTTTCTAAATTCTATAATTGGAAGTGATTGTAATTTTAAGTTCAATACATTATAGACGCTATAAAATTTCTAGGATTTTTCGTATGCTATATTTCTAGTGTCTTTAATCGGACTGAAATTCTTCTGATTTTTTAATTTAACATCGTTTGAAGTTACTATAAAATTACCCATAAAATTAGATCTCATAAAATTTTTAAGATTTTACTCGGTCCTATAGTCGGATTATCAATATAAATGTCACTTATAAACGATATAGATTATGCATAAAATTGGCGAATGTTTAAATTTTTATTTTTAAGATCCTTTTTTTCTAGATACGTTCATTAAATGAGATACTGGTAATTGGAGGAAATTCATAGCGAAAATGTCACAGTGTTATGAAGGTAAGGCAGTTCTAATCTTTGTTTAGAAAATTTTTCATTTAAAATAATTTTCTTTTTATTATAAACATACACAAATATTATATTCTGAAGTATTTCTTATAATTTCCAACAGTAGGACCAACCAAGTTCCAGTCTATGTCTTCTATTTACCAAAGCGTACGTTTATTTGTTAAAACATTTTAATATTCTCACCGCCATTTCAAAATAATATAAAAAATTTTTATCAAATTAAGATAATTAAAAATAAAGTCGAAATTATTTTCACATAAAAATCGGATTATTAGAAACGAAACCAAAAATCATAAATTTAACTACCCTTCAAGCCCATTTAGCACAAGCAATAACAATTTATATCAATTTATTAACACATCTCGACTTTATTGAAAATATAGCTAAAATATTTTCGTCCAAAATAACTTCTAATATCATCTGTAATTTCCATTAATTAACATTTTTGTAGACATTGAAACATTTTTATCTTAAAATATTGGATTTCAATATGAATCCGTCCCGCCAAATTTACGACCTACTGTCTTTCTAAACTACATAATCTAATTGAGAAGACAAAAAAGCCCATTCACTTAACATAAGAGAGAGCAAACCATTTTTGGAAATTGATTGCAATTACCTGTAACCACCAACCATGAAGTAAATTTATAAATAAAAGCTTATTCGTTTGTTGGTATTTGGAAAATTGTAAATATACTAAATACGTACTCATGGTACGTACGCATCTAATAAATTCTTCGTCTTCTTACTGTGGAGCACCAGTAGTCATCGACTTAAGTATCAGCCACAACCATACACATAGCCTCGTAATCTTTTGGAAGAAATATCGGAGATTGACTGTATATTTTCTGCTCCACTTTGATAAATTGTTTTTTTTTCTATTTCTTTTCCCATCATTTTATTCCAATTGAAAGTCTGAATTTCCGGAGAATTCCTTTTTTAACTTAACTGAAATGGAATTTTTTCTAATATAAAATTGATAACCTCTGAACTGTTCCGAAAGTCATAAAATATCCGCCTATTAACCTTAATGTTTTCGTAATTTCATGTCATTTCTTGCTATTTTTGTTTCTATTTTTTTTAAATTTTTTTATAACAGATGGGAATCTAATCTAAAAACAGAACGTTTACCAAAAATGTTTATTCAAATAAGTCCACGGCGATTATACTCACCATAAGCATTAGAAACTTTACTTTTCTTAAATATCCTTTTCGCAGCAATTTCGTTTTGCCTGAATAAGTTTTTCCTTTTCTAATAAGAATATTTGGTTGTAGGTGATATACTCGCAAATTTGCCGAAAATAAGTTCGTAGAAAATTATTTAAAGATTTTCCTACATATTGATCGAGAAAAACTATGTTCTTCAAGAAAATTACCCTAATCACAGATAATATCTATTTATGAGCTTAAAATTGTTTAAAAAATCTAGAAAAATTGACAAGGAAGAGACCATAAGAACTTAAGTAGGAAAAAGGAAAAGTAGCGCAATGGCGTTGTATTTTAATACGTTTCGTTTAAGAATAATTTGCAAAACTTTCTACAAAAATAATTGAGTTTTGTTCACTTATTACTTATGCATGTGTATGTGTATACGAGAACATAGTTTTTCTCGATCAAAATGTAGGAAAATCTTTGAATAATTTTCTACGAACTTATTTTCGGCAAAATGCGAGTATGTCACCTACAACCAAATAATCTCATTAGAAAAGGAAAAACTTATTCAGGCAAAACGAAATTGCTGCGAAAAGGATATTTAAGAAAAGTTTCTAATGCTGATGGTGAGTATAATCGCAGTGGACTTATTTGAATAAACATTTTTTTGGTAAACGTTCTGTTTTTAGATTAGATTCCCATCTGTATTAAAAAAAAAAAAAAAAATAGAATCGAAAATAGGAAGAAATGATATGAAATTACGAAAATATTAAGTTATATACATAACAAAGGTAGTATGATAAGTCAGTGATAAATGAAATAAAAACTTAATTTATTCAACAAACATTAATTTATTTTTCAACATAGTCTCTTTTTAGCTCAATACACTTCATCCAAAGATATTCCAACTATTTTTTTATATCATACGTGTGGTACAATTTGTCAAACTTGGAAAATAGTCCTTACTTTCGGTTATAATTTTAGAATTGAACAAAAATTTCATTCCAGGTAAGATGGCCGGCGTGTGACCAAAAACGTGACAGATTTCAAAGTTCAAGATAGCTTTCTCATACCAAAAATTGCATGTAAGATGTTAACTATAGGTTGAGATATTTACTGTGTCAGCTGCTTCATACACTTTTATTCGATAGTCTGTTCAGTGGTACCCTCAATCAGACGTCCTGAGCACAGGACTTATTACTTGTGCTCGTACACAACCACAATGGAAATTTAGTAAATTTCTGAATCATTATATACAATGCTAAGAGTTTTCACAATAATTTTTAAGCTTGGTTTTGGTTTTATGTTAGATGTAGATTTTTTTCTCAAAAGATAGTGCTTTATTAACACATGAAATTCACTTTTCCCATATCAGTAAAAAACACAAACCTTGTCTACTTTCAATGGCTTCTAAAACCAAACTAATGAACACATATTCGAGATGATAAAAATAATATCCTTTTGCTGATATCAACTACATCTGTTGCATTTATAACTTATCATATTAACCTCGTAATTTGTTTTGATCCATCAAATATATAAATTTATCGTAAATTCCAATCGTATTTAGTATCAGTATTCCTTAGACCAAAAAAATTAAGAAATTGAATAGCTTTATTTTGGACACCCTTAAAAATTTGTTAATGATAAGCTGATTGACCTTAAAATGGCACAAAAGCTTTTTTTCAAATATTATTGATAAATAGTTATCCGTATCTCTTCCATTTATAAATTACTTATCATATTGCCCTCATAATAAGCACATTAATTGGGGAAAACCTTGATTACGACTATAATTTTAGCAAGTATATTAACAGAAATCATATTACATCTATATTTACGAGGTTACTTAAAATAGATAAGCTTATTGAAAACAAAATATCCTTGGCTACATTTGTCCTGAATTCGGAATATTTAATTCAAATGTTGTCGAATAGAAGGCTTCGATTTTGTCACGCAACTTTTGATAGCGATAAAATTACGTTTTAATCCCTCATGTTGTCCCAATTTTTCTTTTAATAATTATCCTTTTATGATAATAATGATAACACCTATAATTCCAACTATCTAAATTACCTTATTTCTTAAATTTTTGAACAAAATATCCTTAGTAATCATAAATTCTGTATTTATCTTTAAAGTGTAATCTCCAAAAATGGTCATTACGATATTTTCGGTGTTAACCTTCAACCCACACTTGTCCGGATAATGTAAGAAAATCCGTTTAAGGTTATGTACAATAATTTAACCCGAAGAAAAACCCCGAAAAAGAAAATCGATTCATTCACAAAGCATTTTGTTATTGCCCCTATACTAAAAGAAACAAAATACGGCACGATTTTCAAGGTGAAAAGTGGCCATAGAAAATTATTCGTTTATTTTCTTCCCTTATAAATATGCTAAACACCTAAATTAGTTGCTCACACCAAAATTCAAATGCATTACAGAAATTAGTATTAAAGAGCTTTCTTTTGGCAAGAACAAATTGATTTAATATGCTTTAATGGGTAATTTTGTTTAAATGGAATTACACTAACAATATTAGGAGAGAAGAATGTGGTAAAAATTTATTTTATATATGCGTGAACTTAGTACATCAAATACGATTAAATTAAAAATTAATATTTTCTACATTTTTATTATGTTATAAAATTAAAATGTGTAAAAACGTCCTTAATATTAGCACGTGCACAATTGGTAATTAAAATTCAATTTAAAAGAAAGCCGAACTTACTCTAATTGAAATTCATTTTAATAATTTTTATTCAAATTTATCGGGTGTGACATGTGCAGATATTTTGTACTTTTTTTCCTATCGTTAAATTCATATCAAATTTGTATAAAAATAAAAATACAAAATGCTATTATTATTGGCGCCTTTCTGAGGCGAATAACTAACCTCCGTTTTGCCATTTACTAATGCGTATGATATCCCTTAATTGGCAACACATAATTCGCTAAATAAAAATACTCAACATTTTCACCTTCTAACAATAAAGTTTAGATTTGCCTTAATTCGAGAAGATCTTTAATTAGCCGATCTTAAGATAAGTTAGTACTGGCTAATGGCTAAAACTTTCAAGACAATGTAAAAAAAAACCTTTTTTTTGCATTTCATATTTGGTTAACAATATTTTGGAATATATGAAGTTAACGAACTCTCGATATATTTCTGATATTAGCTGGTGTTCCGCAAGGCAGCATACTTAGTCCCATTCTCTTCAACATTTATACATGCGATATTCTAATTAAGCTTAATTCCTTCTTTAAAGACTAATTGTAGGGACACACATCTGGTATCGATACCACGTAGTATCAATACTATGTTGAATACCATGTATGTGTCCCTTAATACCAGCTAAATATCAGCTGAAAAGGCTGATATTCGATGAATATTCCTGGTATCGATATCACATCCCATTCAGACAAAAGCCTGGTATTTGATGAATATTCTTGGTATCGATATTACATCCCATTTTAGAAAAAATCGTCCATTTTTTCGGCTTGAGCGGTGTTATATATGTTTGAACATGTTGGACGAACACAATCCCCTCGATCGAGCATGTTGGAGACAAACGAAATATGAAGATTTGCTCAAATAGTGTAATCGTCTCAAATTATGGACCATTTTAGGCAACAAGCTCAAATAAAAAGCTTGAATAGAAATGTTCACATCGTTGCAACAGCTGCTCTCATTGCTGCAGTTCGTTTTCGTAGTTGCATTCTCTTGAATTATCCCAATTTCCTTTACTTAAAATATTTATCATTTTCTTTTATGTTGTTCATATTTTTTTGTTGGACTGCAAAACGAAAGAAAATAGGATTGAAAATTGTCCACGAAAACAAAACAAATGCCAAATGGATGAAGAAAAAAATCGTGGCTCAAACAAATTCTGACTGAGTTAACTTTGATCGAGCTCACGTGTAATCACTGCTCAAATACTATTCGAGCCCGCAATCGAGACATTTTCATTTTCCCTCAAAAGACTCGAGCAAAAATGTTCGAGCTAAGGAATTAATTCGTCCATTGCTCGAATGGTGTGAACTTTGTCCAATTGGAGGAATTTGAGACAAACATTTGGCTCAAATAATTTGAGCATTTCTCGAATGGTGTAATCGTGGGCTTCACTATCTCCAAAAATCCTTCAGATCAAATCATATGAGGCTGTAAATCACCACCTGGTTCAGTTTATTTCACCGATAGACAAGTGCTTCTATGAACGAGGAATTATCGAGGTCGGCTGAAATGTGGCAAAAGGTTATCGAGCAAAATGGGACATATATCATCAATTGATCTTTATTCTTTATATAAATAAGTACACTTTTTAAACAATAGAAAATAATGTATCATGATTTTTCGGACGACCCAATATTTATCAACGTAATTGAATATAGAAATTATTAACAAAAATAATTTAATTTCTTACAGTAAATTCCTTTTTCGGGTTTATAGTTTTTTTCCACATACATAGTACCTAATTTTCACTAGACTATCAGTATAAATTACCATTTCTTTTCATAAATTCGTTAAGTTAATTGTCAAATTTGGACTATATTAAATAATTTTGTTAACGAACAAATTCCTAATTTCATTATTAAGAAGAATAAATTTTACAATTACCGACTGGTCGTGTCCACATTTGTTAAGGCACGCAAATACTTTCTAATACTATCATATCTTGGTAATGGCTTTATTAGAATTTCTAAAGTATTTCTTTTATCTGAAAATGTATGCCAAGTTCAAGAAAAACACAGTAAAAGTACATACTATCATCAATACATGCTAACTTATACTCAGTATTTTAAATACCTTTAAGACACAAACATTTATAGCCGAAGCTTTTAATAATAAAATTAGCTTCGACTTTCTTCTTTTTATTTAAAAGTTTTTTGATGTTTTTAACTTTTTGTTGGAGTGTATTTGTAAGCAAAATTTTCTAAAAATAATCTCTTAATGGCCGATTATCGCATATATTCACTACCAGAGTACAAAAGCACTAATTTCAGAAGAGCTACTTAATTTTATGAGTACAGTTTCGTTCTACTTTTTTTCATTTTGTTTAAAGTATGCATTATCTGCACATGAATCGTAAAATAAAGATAGAAAACATTGATTTATGTTGTGTTTCTTATGGGACACATATTTACTTTGTACTTCTATTATACTATGTTTTTTGAGCAAATAATTTCTAAAATTATGCAGAATATTAATACAACTTAAAGATAAAAAAAAATAAAAATAAAAAAGAATCTGGAAGGCATTGTCATTGTAGTTCCTTGAAAATAAAATTAGAAGTTCAATTGTATGTGTAATCGACATAAAAACTAAAGCATTATTCAAGCAATTAAAAATGTTTCTTCTACCTATTCTAATATTAAAAATTATTACTACTACTAAAAACATAAATTACGTACAAAAAAAAATTCCAAAATATTATTATGAGAAATTGAAATTTTATTTTTCTTGAAGATTTCTATGGGAGATTTATGCAAAAGAGATTATATAATCTTATCTTGAATAAATAAACGTTTTGCACTTTACTATCTGATATCATTTGCTTAATTTAACAAATTATCTGCTACAGTCATGTATACTATTTAAATGTCTAACATATTTATGTACAAAAAATTTTTGTTTTTGCGTCAAAATTTTTATATTTACAATAAACTTTAAAATTACACTTAGTTGCTAAATTTTGTTTGAATTTTGAATTTCGTTTTTTTATAAGTGAAAAAAAAAGTTTTTTTTATATTTAATAACGTGGTAAAAATATTATTCATTTTTCTATAAGAATCACAAACAAACTTATTTTTCTAATTGCTTTTTAAATTGGTTAATGTCGACCGAAAAAGAGGATACCTAAGAGTTTAGCAATTATTCTGTATTTGTATCAAGGACATGTCGAGCTGTAACATACTTAAATACAAACAAAATCGAAAGCTTGAACTGTTTGTGGTTGCCCGCTTCTCTGGAAATGTCCTACCTGTCAAAACTATATGTCACTCAAGGTTTCATTAATTTAGTTTAAACAATGCAAATTTGCCATTTTACGTTATAGATCGTTTAATTACCGAATAAAGCAATAAAATTGTTAAAATTATCTACAAAAGTGGTGATTCTGCTCTCTAAGAGAAAATGATGGCGGATACAGCAATAAGCAAAATTGGCATTTAAGAGGCTGTAAAAACCCTCAAATAAGTTTGGAGAAGCCATTTGATCAGGTCTGGTGTGTATTTTAGTCTGAGGGTGACATTGTACTTTTCTGAAAATGAAGGAGAGAGCATTATCATCAATTCTGAGCGCTATGGCCGTCTAATAACCGATTTTTTTTGGCCTGAGCTTCAAGATTTTATTTCTTAGCAATATGTGGTTTCAACAAGATGGCGTCACAATTCACACAAAATAACAAATTTGCGAACAGTAACCAGTAAATAGTTTCGAGATTCAGTGATGTCAATTGACCTAGAAGATCGTGCTATTTAATGCCGTTGGACTTCTGGGGATACGCAAAAGATTGTGTTTACGCAGATAATCATCAAAGTCTACAGCATTTAAAAATTCACCAAAATTATCTCAATTCAATCCTTCAAGAAGTCTCGTGGCGGTCATTTGAATAATGTGGCAAGATCCAAGCAATATAATAAAATCAAAATTTTATCCAGATCAGAATTTTAAGTGTTTTTTGGATGTACAAATCGGATAACTCTTTACATTATATAAAAGTGAAAAATCATGTGGCTTTGTTAAATTTTAGTATCCTAATTTGGTTTCTGAGCCAATACATTATCATATCAAAGTTTTTAAGATTAAATTGTGTATAAAATTGATATATTTTATATGATCTCACAGTTCAATTTGTTAAAAATACTTTCGAAGAAAATAAGGCTGATTCTGACTAGAAAAGAGAAATTCTTCCTTAACTTATGCGTTTTTGACTTACTAAGATATGATTGTCCCTGATTGTTTTTTTATCAAAAAAATTACTGAAAAGTAGATTCTCAGTGGGTGTTCGATAGGTACGATTTAATTATTAAAATTATTCTAATACGATTACCACTCGATAGTTATATTGAGCTTTCTCAGTAACCGATATGGGATCACTTTCGATTTTCAAAGGGTCTTTTGAAGGATTTTGAAGGTTTATTTTAAATACATTTTTTTTGTAGTAAGTACTAGTCCATATCCTTAAAATACTAAGTGCACATAAGCGTAAAATATTTAAATTTTAGTTCCTTTATCAAGTTTACTATTCACAAAAGCTCCTTATTAGCTAAGCTTAATAACTATAAAATAATTAAATTTTACTCCAAAAAAATTAACAATCTATGAGTATTCTACTTAAGTTGATTATAATTCTACATGTAAAATATTAAATCTAAATTTGATTATAATTCTACATGTAAAATATTAAATCTAAATTTCAAAATGAACTTATTTTTAATGCCTTTTTCTGCGGCACCTAAACTACCGAGCCAAAAAAATAAAATTTCGTTGACGGGATACATACACAAATGATCTTAATATCCCCTGAACGAAATTTCTATTCTATTTGGAATTCTTGGTGGGTTTTCGACAAATTGCGAAAATCAGTACATTACTCATAATTGCGATTTACAGAATTGCAAAAAATATTATAACTCACCTTCGCGCTTACACGGTCCAGGTATGAAATGACGGATCGCGTTTAGATTATTTTTTATTCAAAATATACTCCTAATCATACTGGCAACTACAAAGAATTTTTATTTAATCGATTTAAAAATTGTTTGCCCATGCCTTCGAAATTTAAAAAAAAATTCGAAAATTGAGTCGCGCCGTGATCATAAAGACCAGGTAAATGACCGAATCAATTCAGAACAAGAATCGCGAATCAATTCAGAACAAAGGTCCATACTATCTGACTGGACTGGTGCATTTTTTTGAAATTTTTGCACCATAAATAGAAAATGGGTTAATGTAGTTAACACATTAAGTACCGGCGATTAAAGAAGGCGCTTTAATTTAACTTCCACTTCAAATATTCGAATAAACACTGAAAGGATTAAATAATCATGTGATTTTTAAGCGGTTTACTAAAAATTCCAAACAGAAAATTTCAACCTTTGTTGAAAATGTTTGCACTAACGAACTCACAAAAAAAATGTTTTTGATTTTCAGAGTATACTAATTTAAAATTAAACAAACGAATCACTTTCTTATGCCATTTTGAACTTTTCTTGTTGGCATTTAACCTAATCCGATGGAAAATGGTAGAAAGCGCCAATGAAAATACTTTTACAATAGAAAATGCACAGTCTGATTTGTTTACCACTTTTAACTCAAAGTCACAGTCAAGTTAAAAGGTAAAATGGCTTAGCGAAAGGTAAAAATTCTTTCGTTTCCAAAAATAACTGTATAATAATTTCTTTTTATACTTTAAATAGGAAATAAATCATACGAATAAAAAAGTATAAGAGAAAAAAAATATAGGAAAACATAATAAATTTCAAATTAAATTCAATTTTTCCGTTAGTCAGAATAACTTTTTCGTATGTATGGACATATTCTACATTCAGCAAACAATCAAGAAAGGTTAACGATTTTCATAATTTATGCAAATCTATTCGAAAATAAATATAAAAATTGTCTACACTTTAAGAAAACAGTCTTCTTCGCAATAAGTTTTATGCTCTTCTATAGCCCCTCAACTTTTTCTGATGCTATCTTAGCACAAAAACTATTCTATTCGAAAAACTACCAAGAAAACTCAATAAATATCACTACTCACTTGTTGTCATCTAATTTGTTTTTCTTCTGTTGGTACCAATCTTCCAACCCGAAACACAAAGGAAGTTAGACTATCGACAAAGCACCCATCAATAAACAGTAGTATTGACCCTATTTTTTGATATGATACTTTATAGGCTGTTTATGGGATGATATAACAGACAAATAAAAATGATGCTAACTGAAAAAGCTTTCAGATCAGATCAATCTAATCAGTTTTATCTATTGTGATTTACAAGTAATCGTATTTCAGCATATTCTCTTTACATTATTAACAACTTATTTCTTATCGTAGAGTGAATTTCAATCGTAGTAAAGCCAGAATTGGAAGTTGAAGTTAAAGTAGAAACGGTGAGAACAGCAACAGTACCAACAGTCACAATGGCAACAGGTAACACCAGAATAAGCTTTTCTCTTTAAAGTTACGAGTACTGCCGTTTCTTATAATAATCGAATAGTATTCCGTATGCGGAATTTTTAAGATTCTATGATTAGAAACGGTAAATGCCTGTTTCGTTTCGCTGTTAGGCATTTCTGCTTAAACTTTTCCACTAGAATTGGTTTGAAAACACACATATTCTCGTATGAAAAAGCAGCACATACTGAAAATATAAGAAAGTATACTGAGGGCCTTGTGGAGAATGAGTGGCATAGTGGCGAAGCGAAAGATTTTCACCTGAAAACACTTGTTATTAATAGCTGAACACACACCAAATACCAAACAGAAGCAATATAACATAAGTGAATTTGTTATGAAAAAAACAGTTGTTAAAAATATATTTAATTGTTTCTTGAATTTCCTTAAAAATATGTTTTTATTTAAAAGTAAACTAAAAATAAAGAAAATACTAAGAAGAATGTGTGAGAAAAATGCGTCTTTGTGGCAAACATTTTTTTTTGTGCAACAATTTTATTTTATTTGTATACACTCATGCTATACATCGGCGGAGGCATTGTTTCTACTCTTTGTAGCAGTGCTGGAGGGCTTCAACTGGAATCGCCTACAGATCCTTGGTTACACTACTTTGGATATTATCGGTAGAACCAAAATCACGTCCTTTCAAGTGTCTTTGATTTTAGGGAACAAAAAATAATTTAACGGACTGACATTAGATCAATGTGTCAATTATCTGCAATGTTCAAATTTTCCTAAGCCCTTCTAGATATGCTTTGTAAAGAAAAGTCCCTAAAAAGACTGTTTCGCGGCCCTCAAAAAATTATTTATGCTACCGCAAAAATTGTGTTCTTGATAAGGAATGTTTCCCATAGGTTCGTTGAAACGTTTCGTAAGTCAAACTTGTACTGCAGTGATAGAAAATACAAACTGCTGCTTCCAGATCGCTCTCAGTAATGTCAGTCTGATTACTTGTCTGTTCTAATTTCTTTTAAAATCTGAAAAAGAACTTTAAATCACCAACTAGACTAGTACTATCTGGATGATAGCTTAAAAATTAATTTACACCATTTAAACCAACAAAAAAAGTCAAAAGCGTGAAAAACCAGACAAAAAAAAACAAGTTTTAAAAAGACAGTTTCGTCCTTGTAAAATTACTATTTACACAGGGTTTTTCCTATAAAGTCTGAGTATCTTTAGATTAAAATAAAAATACATTAGCGATCGAAAACAACTTTGTAAACCTCAATCTAGATATCAAAAACTCTTTTTTTATTTCTCTTTCTACAAATCTACGGTTTTTCTGGCGGTACAGTATGTGGTACCATCTTATTAAAACCAGATATCAGTCAGATCTAAATCCTTCCAGATTCGGCCAAAGAAAATTCTGAATTATCTGTCATTAACGATATACATTTAAATATGGACTAATTCTGCCTCCAGCTTAAAATGGAAGATTATTTTTAAGAATGCATCAACCTATCATTAAGATTTGAGCCAAAAACGCGCTTCATCACTAAAAACAAATTTCTTCGAAGAAGTGGAGTCGGCCTGAAATTGTTTCAAAGCTTAGTCAGAAAATTGTCGGTACAAGGCATGGCCACTATTGAATAGTTATTAATATAAATGTTGCTAAAAATGATAATACGATATACAGCTATTAATAAACCCACTTATTAAAAGTTCAGGGCAATAAAAAAAGCTGACATGACAGCTGTCAAAGGTACGTTATCCCTCTCAGATTAATCAGAGAGTCCTTTCAAAGGAAGAAAATTCACAAAATTTTCAAGGAAAGAAAAATAATTCAAAATCTATTCAAACAACTAAAATAAATATTTAAATGAATATGTTTTTAGTCAGTCCACTAACTAAAAACTGCATCTTTTCGATGTACTTAATATTACTAATGCAAGTATTTCACTTTATATGCAACTAATAGAAAAAAATTTGCGAATGTTCTTTAATAGACAATTGGAAGTCCATAAATATTTATTCGATATTTTGAGAGATGATTGTACGAGTATGTTGAAGTAGTCCTAAAATTAGGATTCCGTTCCTTATTTGAGATCCTGAATTCAGCAAATTCCTTTCTTACTGCTCTATCGCGAAAAAATGTAACAATCGGTGATTATTTCCACTTGTTATGGTTAATTACCGGTCAGTTTTGAAGAGCAAAAAACCCTTTTTATAGCACCACAACCATGAATGAAGTCATGGTTGTGGTGCTATAAAAGGGCTTTCAGCTTATTGTTTAAAGGTAGGTGCAATTTTATAGTACTACAACCATAAGTAAATTTGACTGAAAATAAGTAAATTTGGTCTTAGGACCTTGTTTGTGTGTTCATTTACGTAACGTGTAAATAAATAAAACAAACAAGGACCTAAGCGAAATTTACTAAACTATCTTTTGTGTAATCAAGTTTTTTCAATTTAAAATGATATCACAATTAATCAGGTTTTACTTTTTAATGAAATGCCATTTAGTTTTTAAGCATTGTCACCAATTTAGTTTTTAAGCATTGAATAATTTTCTTAAAACTTCAGTAATGAAGATATACCATTAAAGAATTCTATAATGTCCTCAGTGTAAAAATAACATTACATTCAAAATAAACTATCTTAAGAACTAAACATTATAGTCTTTATGTTCAATAATTAATAATTAATTGAATTCATCAAAAAATCTTTTTTTCCGCTTGTGACAGATCAGAATTCAAATACAGAATATAAATTAGAAAATAAAGATATAAAAATTAAACCGAATATAAATGTTTTGATAAAAGAAGAAATATTAAAAAATTGAAACGTGATATGAACTCTAATGTAGATTTATAAGAAAATATTAAACATGTTTTATTCTTTGTACCATATCTATTCTTATGAATACTAAATAGATGGTGAATTTTTTACTTTTAATGTAGCAGATACGGATAGATGATATACAGATAAAAAACATTTTCCAAAACTATATGAGTAAATGTTGTATTCAATGGTTAGAAAACAGGTCAATATTGAAAAATTTTGTTTGTTGATAATAAAAGATAAAAAATATTTACTAACAAATTATCATAGCCTAGATAATAGAACCTTTTTTATTAGAAGTTTCTGCTTATATCTCGTATTATTGAGGTTCTAAAAAAACGGTCTTATACATAAATGAGTGTGCATATCAAAGAAAGTCATAAGCAATTGCATCTTAATTATGCATAAAGATTTGTGCAATTACTCGTAGATCTAGAAAATTGCCGACTTTCTGTGAAATTAGAAAACTAGTACTCCCAGTACACATGATGGTTGCGTAAAAATGCGTTTATTTAGAACATGAATAGGGAATCCATAAATAAGAGTGCACTCGTTTCGAAAATAAACATAACCACACTCTGCCTCTGCCACAGTCAGTCACTACCATAAATATTTATGATTTTTACGCTGTTCAACAAATATTCTGCCTCTTCAAGAATGATCGTCTGCTACATTTTCCTAAAGATTACTAAGATGGTGTGGCAGAGTTTTTTCCTTTATGAATAGAAATGAGGTAATTGCATAACAATTTCCCACCTTCAACAAATTACTTCATTGTTTTTAATGAGTTTCTTTTAAGATATTGTTAATTGATGCATCAAGAGTAAGCGTTATTTCAGAAAAGCGCTTACCAAACAAAATCTATTTTTTTTCACGCCGTTTGTTTTTAAATAAATTAATATTAAATAAGAAAAAGGCGGAATTAAAAAATTTAACAGAAAATATGTTAATCTCTATTAGATATATGTGTAAAGTTTTACAAGTGAATTTTTATTATTCAAAAAGTAGTGTTTAATTATTATAAAATATGACAACACTAGAAAAATTTAATTTATATAAGTTTAAGATCCAAAAATAACAGGATAACTATTCGTTCGTTTACATCATCTTAGGACAGTTGTTCATTTTTAGATTTTACGTTTGTTTGGTTAATGAATTTGTTTATAATTAATTATTTAATAAATGTTTACAACTGAAGAAAAAATAACAATGTCTTGACTATTAAGGGATTTAAAACCAATGATCTTTATACTAAATTAGCTACTTAAAGACAATATTTTCATGGAGAGTACTTTAACATTATTTTAAAAACAGCACTAACCTAACAAAAATAGTTTCCAAAATGAATATTTCTTAAACTACCCTTACTATTTCTGAAGCTGTATAAGCCTACCTCAAAAGCGTGGAGTATTTTTCCAACTCAAATTTTTATAATTGCCCTCGTTATTAGCGTACCTTAAGTTTGAAGAGTTTTTAAAATTGCATCCTCCCTTGAATTAGAGAAATTCAATTAACGTGAATTTTTAAACTTCTAAAACTACGTGCTAAAAGGGGAGTGTTCTCAACAAACAATTTTTTAAAAACATCCTTATTTCAAAATTTAATAATTAAGATGAATCATATAAAAAAAAAAATTTAAGTTTTTCAAACTATCCCCATTATTGGAAAAGCAGTATATGCCTACCTTGAGGGTACATTGTTCAAACTGCGTCATCACGCCGTACTTCACGAAAAAACATATTCAAAATTTTAAAATTATATGCAAAATTTATTTTTAGGGGGACGCATATTTTAAACTATATTTTTAAATTTCACTTACGCAAAGCTGCTACGAGCCTATTGAGCACATTTCTTATCAAGAGCACTAAAGTTTTTTAGTGTCGTGAATAATATTTTCGTTGAGAAGCAATGGAAGCTGATGCAAATGCGGATCCTTTTAAAGACTTAAAAAACACACTTGGAGGCTCTACTATGACAATGCCTCCTTTCGTAAGACCATCTCCATCAACAAGTTTTTATCAGGACAAAGAATATCTGTGGTTTTTCAGCCCCCTTTTCACCTCATCTAAGTCCCAAAAATCAAAAACACTTGAAAGAACGATGGCAATTGATACCTTCTAGCACTGATACGAAAGGTGGAAACCAATGTGTAACTGCCGAAGGAAACTGCTTTAAACGGTCACAAGGATATTGTGTGTGTTAAAGGCTTTATCTGGTTTTGTAGAAAGATTTAACTTCACAAAACTTTAAAAACATTTGTTGAACAGAATGGCTTAGAGTTCTTTCCAAATTTTATTTGATAGTTATTTAAACTATCCAAATTTCAATGCTCATTGTTCACATTCTCGTAAAAAAATACAAATTTGACAAAGCATTCCAAAAACATTATAAAGGTAAAAGGTAAATTTAAATTTTGAGCAAAGAATATTTATTTTGTTATGTACAAAAAATTCAGCAAAAGCACAAATACCATTTGGAGAATTCAATCTCAAACTGACTCTGCTATTAGTGCTATCATGAAACGAAGTGAACGTAAGTTTGCAACTGTTCAGAGCTCGAATGATGTCATGGAATTGCTTCTGGAATAAGGATGAGAAAATTCAAGAACATCATGAGAATTATAGAAGAGTTATGAGGATTTATCAAGAATAAAGTGAATTAAAGGTACCCAAATGTCAGACAAGATAATTATCGATGTTTATGATTCTTTTACTTCACGTTGCCATCAACACCCAGACCATAATTTTAATTAGTTTGAAAATAGGCGCATAAATTAAAAAGAGTGTGACTAGTTAAAAGTAGGGAACACATGTCAGTATTTGCCTTAAGAATTAACTTAGAAATTTTTTTTTATTTACAAATTAGTATAATTAGTACGTAAACTAACAATTCAGATATTACGTGTATATATATTTTTATGGAAGGTGATTTTCTCCAAATTTTATAGAAAATTCATCAAAAGAATGATTTTTTTTTCAAAACAATTTAAATAATTTGCTAGAATGACGAAATTCTTACCCAAAAATATACAAATTATCCCACAACTTTAGATTATTTAAGACTTAAGTCACTGGTAATTTTTGGTTTTTTTCTTTTTTTGGATCAACTCTTATGTTTTAATAAGACCGACATTTTTAATCATAGTGTTTATTTCAATTTTTATTGGAAAAAAATAAAATTGTATGGACATTCATTAGACAATTATGTAAACACAAATTTATTTTCAGTGCTTTGAACGTACGTCGATGTGATATAAATAGACAAATAATTGGAATACTATTAAAGTAAAATTATCGTCTCCAATGTGCACTCAAATGAAAGTGGGAATACTCGTAATTAGCTACGTCGTATGCAGAGAACAATGTGCTACGTAATATTGAAAAGTTGGTATTTTTCCAGCTGTTTTGTGTGACGACAAGAAATTGCAAGAATTTGCGCAACTTTGGTATGAAAACGAAATTCGAATGACTACGAAAACGGCTAGACTAGGCTTGGAGGAAACTCTTATTTCCACTTCATTCGATTATAGGTGAAAAAAGACCCAACATTATACCGAATACAATGTGAAACTTCGAACAAGAAGTGAAACTGTCTATATATGGACCTGCCTGGTAGTGGCTGGTTTCTATTGCTAATCGTATTCTTTTACAATTCTGCTTGCTTGAAGCAACTATCACTATTGCTGTGACTATTTTTTCTGTATTTATAGTGTCCGGATAAATCTCAATCAAAGAATAAAATATGTACGAGACAAATGAGAAACCATAAGAATTGAAATTAACAAAAAAAGCTATTGCAACAAATCACTCAAGGTATGTAGAAAAATTCTTTTCAATTGAAGACTGTTGTTTGGTGTATGCGTTTGTGCGCAACGTTATTGCGATGCGATGATGGGGATAATGATGCAAGAACAACTTTCCAGTTTGCAGACTATCCGACCTTAACTAACTATTTGTCAAAGTATTTACATATTTAGTTATTGATAGTTGTATAAGAATCTGTTCATAATCAAACCTCGTCATTAATTGAAAAATATTGTTTATTACAATAGTTCTGCAAAATAATCAAAAATTGTGCAGTTTTGTATGCGTATTACGGTCGTCGAGTGACTATCAATAGACTTAATTTTGATCAAATTTTGTTTTTATTCTTCTTCGTTTTCGTTTTGACATGACGTTTCGAGAATATTTTTTGTTTTTATTTATTTTATATCAGATTTGCTTTTATTTGTTTTTATATTGGTGACACCAAAGCTAAGAATTTCTCTAAGGGAGAAGGACGTAGGGTCAGGATAAAGAAGGGTTTAAAGGTGGAAAAAACTTGGAGAAAAAAAATTAATTAACAAGAATTAGTTCAAAAATAAAAAGTTATATTTTTTTTCTGAAAAAAGGGAAAAAAATGAGTAACCAGTCAAGGACTGGGATCGAGGCAAGAAGTTTTTGATGGAAGAGTATCGATGTAGATTGACTCCTTACTGGCCATGCCATAAACCACTCCTGACATTTTGCCCATCTAATGTTCCGAATTCGTCGCCCCTAATTGCGACGACGAACTGCCTTGTGCTCAGCCTATAGATGATAAGACGATTTGTAAAGAACTCAGGATAAAGGGTTAAAAGCAATATTTACTCAAAATTCATAATCGTTACATTGTATGACAACATTTGCAGGCGACATCTGGCAATCGTGTCATCAAACTTTGGGACTATTGTCAGGACATTTGTGGGAATTTTCCCATTGCCAAATAGTGAAATTTTAAACATTTCGCAACGCCAAAGCAATCTGACGATATATTTGACATTTTAGTGAAGAATTCACTACGTCTTCTCCGTCTCTTCAATTCCTCCTCCTTCTCATCACTGCTACTTTTAAAAAAATATGCCCTTAAAATTATATCAACACAATTTTTTTTATTCCTGGACATTTCACAAAATTATAATTGTATATTGTCTCATACTTCACTATTTAACAACAATAAACAAAATAATAAACTGTTAAGCAAAAACAATATGGCGCTTTAGTCAGACAATAAGAATGCACATTTTTTATTTGCAGTTATATGACAATCGTGTGATCAGAAAAGTTTTACTTGCAAGCGTTGTCGGACTAATTGAAGGGTATCAACATTTGATGAAATCTGACTATCGTGTGATCACTAGTCAAATGGTGTGTCTGGCAATGCCCATTGTCAAATGATTGCCTGACAGCCATGTATGTACAATCACTGTCAAATTCTGACAAGTGCTTAATCGTATCTTAAGGACATTAGGTAGTTATCCATCTATTGATAAAATATTAGGCAGTAAAGCTATTTAAGAATAAGACCACAACTTAGGGTGGAAATATTAGTCTATTTGATAACTATGACGAAATTTTGAATAAACCCAAAGATAAGATGAGATTCAGAAATCATTTTGATCCTGATTACCGTCTGTGTACAAGCTATTGTTTGGAATCCTTAAATTATTAATAAATAGAATTTTTTTTAAAAAGACAGAAAACACCATGTTGCCTGCAAAAATTCGTTTAATATCAAGCATGCAATTAAATGCAATTTGGCACCAACATAAAAAATATTAAAACAAAAACGTTTAAGTTCTTAAGAAATTTCAATAAGTTTTTTTTATAATAAAAAATGTTATTGGTGTACAACCAAAGATGACGCACACTGTAGTTTGCCATAACCGATTGCCGACAACATTTGGCTTGTTTTCATATAAATTATAATGAATCTTTTTTGTTGAATTTTATTTTCAAATTATTAATGTTACTAATAATAAATAAATAATTCTCCATATTAATTTATACGAAGAATAAGTTTTTTTTCGAGATTATAGAAGGAAAAAAAGTGGAGAAAATCGATACAATTTTTCTTCACACTGGACGCGTTTGACCATTTTTGGTTATGTTTCTGAGTCAGTCATTAATAATAAAAAATCGGCGCGGCGCAGTGGTTTTTTTAATGCGCAGCAAGTATGAATACAAGGCCGAGTGAACTACTTCCAATGTTGTCCAGCAGCGGAGGAGGTGGTCGTTACTGACTAAATACGATCACGTTTTCTGTGGGATGAAAATAAGTACTACCGCGACAAATCTCAGTCGATCGAGGTGTCATTGCTAATGAATAATCAAAATGGCGGTGAAGATTAAGATGGCGAGGACGAGCCTAATCAGATGATGCTTCTGACTAAAGCAGGTGATGATCTTGATGATCAAATATGGCTTATACTTTTGTTTAGTCAAAAATCTCTCATTTACGATATGATATCTTTTTGCTTCAAAACAAAACAACGTCCCACTTTTTTGGCTTTCATATTTACAATCTGCACTTGGCTTTATTGTGACTGATACTTAAAGGCCTCTGTAGAAAAACAATAGCTAATAACTATGAGTGTTTGTTCGCAATTGAATGAGTGGGTAGTGAGAATTAAAACGTACTCGTTACACCACTTTTCGACTCTACTTAACATAGTGTGTATCAGGAAATCTTTTGCGCTCAAAAACACAATTGCTAATACTTGCATTCGATTAAATTTATTTTATTAGCTAGGCAAGACCTCAACTTGACTTTCGGTCTCACTGCAGGCAACTCTGGCGGTACTCGTAATCGCTTATGCTTCAAACAAGGTACGCCTACAGAGATTCCAATATTATTTAAATTCGATATGATTTCATCTGACGATACGTACAAAAATTATTGTGTTTCGCCCAAAAATAAACGTGCTATTATTTTACAACAAATTGTCGGTAAAATAATGTTATTAATGGAATATCCAATAAAAGAAACTAGTTAAATTTATTTCCTATTTTTATCTTTTTATTTCTGTCAAGTAAAATCTTTTGATTTGTTTCTGAAAAATGAATTTGACGTGAATTAAATTTCTCATGTAAATTTTATACAGCAAAAAAGACATTTTCATGTGTTAAGTTTATTTTCCACAAATGGATCAATGGAAAAGAAATAAAACTACTATTTTTTGGTATCTCATATTTTGCTACTTTTATTGAAATTTTGAATGACAATGAAAAACAGATATGAACTAATAGTTCTGACTTACTTAATTCAGAGGTAAATGTAGGTGGATATTTTGTAATAAAAGCTAATAAGCAACTTAAGAAAACTGCAAAGAATATAATAGTTTAGTGAATATATATTTAAAATATATACTCGGATTACGTCAATTTTAAACTATTATTACTAGTGTTATTATATTATTTAATAGTAATAGATAGTATTTAATTTTTTTTTAGAAGAAAAGTTAAAAATTATTAAATTATATATATTTTCCATATAAAAATAGAAAGCTTAGATTTAGTGCTAGTGTTTAATAATAAATAACCAATTCGGTGTAGGCGTAAAACCTTGTTGCTGAATATTTGTAAGATAATTATAGCTTAAAAATTCAATAAATTTAAATAAATTTTATGTAAAATAAAAATTTTTTACATAATTTTTTAATGTTAATTTGAAATTCAGGCGAAGGGAAGGAGATCCAGTTGAATAACAAATTTCTATTATAATTATGACTACACGTATGATGTTAAAATATATGAAAATTAATTTCTTTATATAGCCATTCGTCCCCTGTTTCCTTTAGACAATACTTAAATTAAATTCAGGGACATATTTGAACAAATATTTAAAATATGAATTGTTAGATGATAACTGAATTATAAAGTGTTAATATCTGTTGTTAAAATGTAAAATTATAACTCTTAGACAATTTATATAACAATTGTTTCTAAACTGGTCCCGAAAAATAATTAAATGTCAAAATATTACCATATGTATACGAGAGTTGTATGATTAATACCTAACCCTCGACAAGAAATTGTGCTGCTACTATTAAAACAACTCTATTTTTTTGTCAATTGATCCTTTCACAAGAATTTTCTGTTAGTATGCATGTAACAACCATTTAAACTGAACTACTTTTGTAATTTTACACTAATGGAAAAATTCGAATAACGAGCACTGATAAAATATTTGTTTTTGGAGAAGAAAACGAATTATGAAATAAATGCAGGATTCAGAAAAGTTTATGGGTAGTCTGGATCTTCGTTATCGACCATAAAAGATCGGACAGCTGAATTTAAACTCCGCCGTACAAGCATTTTAGATGAAGAACATTCAAGTGCATCTTAATTGAGCAGGTGCAGAACATTTTAACAACTCATTTGGATATGAGCAAGCTTTCCACAAGATGGGTTCCGCGATTGCTCACAATTGACCATAAACACGCACGTGTGTCAACTTCAAAAGAATATTTGGCGATGCTAAAGCGTAATCCAAGTGATTTTTGGTGTCGACTCATACTGTTGACGAAACATGAATTCATCACAGCACACAGAGGGCGATCAGTCCAAACAGTAGCTTTTCCTTGGTGAACCGGCGTCAACGAAGGCCATTGCGACTTTATCGGCCAACAAAATAATGCCCACAGTATTTTGGGATGCAAGGTGCATTATCCACGTTAATTATATTGAAAAGGGCAAACAAATGGGAGAAATTATTTTTTATCAATGCAATACCCGCGTGCACTTGTATCATCAGCATGATTAAAAATTAATGAGTTAGGATGCAAATTGCTTTCGTATCCACCGTATTGGCCCGATTTAGCCCCCCAGAGATTATTTCCCATTTGCAAACCCGGTAAGATGGCTCGGCGGAACAAGATTTGGGCCAAAAGATGAAGTTATTTGTGACAGAAAAACCAATTTTGAATGGATGGAGAGATTGTATTTTTTTTAGATGAGATACAAAAGAAAGAAAAACGTTGGATTAAGTATATCGAGTTAAAAGAAGGCTATGTTGAAAAATAAAATGAATTTTATACATAAAAATGTTTTTTCGTGTCAAGGCCAAGTACTAATCATACAACAATTTTTTCAAAAGATTGGAAAAATGTTGGTCTTATAAATCAACAATCCCATGATATTTCTATATTTCCCATTATTTTGCTTTTAATTTATATCTTTGATTTGCTTCCCTAAATAAAGACGATTCCCTAAATGAGGATACGTCTTTATGTATTATCTGAATTCGCATCAAGAACTAATATCCTTCAAAGTCATGGGATATCAAGTCCATAAACCACCCAACAATCTTACCGCTACAATCTATTGTAATATAATACCTGGTACATGTGTCTGGGATCCATATCTATAGTATTACGAACGTAAATCCCTTTGGCGAGTCTTAATATTTTTTCTTCCATGAACTGATTCCACAATTTTATTGACTAGTATATGGTTTATAATACAAATTATAAATTTTCCGAAAATGTTAATTCCAAAAAAATTATCGAATATGCAGTAATTTAATTGTTTTTTAATTATTTTCATTAAAACTAGCAGAAATTGTTTGTGGTTGCATAAGTTTTGACAATATTACATAGAATTTTAGATCACTTTTAGTTTTAAATAATTTCCCATAGAATTTAGTACATAAAATACATTCTACATTACCCATAGAAACTCAACAACTTCATTTCCGACGCATTCAACCTTATTTTAAAATCATATAATTTCGATAGGTTTTTACTTTCGGAATGATATGATTTTAAAATAAGGTTGATTTTAAGATAAGATTGAGCACTAAAGGTTCAAAAACATCCTTTCTTATAGCCAGTATTTCGTATTATAGCCAGTATTGTTAGTCTAGTTTTTTATTTTTTGAATCTGTCAACATTACAAATTATAACAATCTTATATCCAAAATTTTCTCAGACCGTTTGACAACCTAGAGACTCAAACCACCCATTGGAAACCACCCATCTCTGTTAACCTTAATAGCAATATTAGACTCCTGGGCATTTGATTAAAATTTATACAGAAGAATAAACTTTAAATTTTCATAACTCTGTCCTAATAGACAGAAAGTAAAATGTAAAAAAAAGAACATGCCAAATTTAAATAATCCAAATAAGATAACATGCCATTATTTTTTCAATTTCTAATATTATTCAAGAAAAAAAATCAACAAGTAGAAGAATAAAAGATGGTTCGTTTATGGTCACACATCCAAGATTCTGCTTACTCACAACGAGTCTTAATCTGAAAAAAAAACTTTTAATAAATTCTAGAGCACACCTGCCTCAAGATCAAACTGTCAATCATCACTAGTTTCATGAAAAAAGTTAATACTCTATTTTGTTGTAGAATAATCCAAACAGGCAAAATATATTTTCAACTTCATCAAATACCATCAAACATTACCAATAATTTTGTAAGTTTTTTTTTTACCGCCAATATGACAAAGTAAAAAAAATGCCTGTAGTTAACCTAACTTTAAGAATTATAAGAAAGCCTACCTTAAGGCCAAAACTTCAACACCACGCATTTGTCGTATGATGGATACATCGGATAGTTCACTTCCCCTGTAAATAGAAAGCAAAAGTATATAAATTAACATTTAGATCATTAACATTTTTATAAGTAATAATATATAAATAAAATTTGTTTAATTATCAAAGTTTATAACATAATTAAATTAAATAAAAAAATCCAATAAACTTCATGAATACCATCAATAAATAAGAATTAATGAACCATAATTATGATTGTCAACCCAACTCAAGAATTATTTATTATTTGCTATTTTGTACTCTTTCTGTAAACATAACGAGTTTAAAAGGTATAAGATATAAAATGGATTACATAAACGATGTATGTAGAGAATTTCTGAAAAATTTCAATGAGAAAAGTTAAAAATATTTTAAGAAACAAAGCTAAAAAAAACCAAACGAAGGAAAAGAATTCAAAAGAATTTAAGTTGCATAGCAAGAGAGCGAACCAATATCTGTGACAACAACAAAGTGTAGACAAGCAGTCCAACTGAATAAAAAAAAATTGAAAGGTTGCCCTTGGACGGAGACAATATTCTCTCCATCACCCAATATCCCGCATATCTTTCACGATTAATATTCTGCAGACATTATGCTGTACAATCTGGTGGACGTGTGGGGATGGTTTGTTATCGTTTCCTAATCGAATGCAATTTCCATTTCGTTTTGGAAATGTTATGAATCGAGTTTATCAGCATGAAATGGAATATTTTCGATACCAAGAACTGACCTATGCTCGTACATTCTGCCAGTACTCTTTACGTACATTAATTGTTGATTGTGAATTTTCAATTAAATCGGATTGGTCTGGTATAAATTGTGTTGAAAATTTTATTTTGAGCTCCCCCATATACATACGAGTGTGGAGGTACATATAAACGTGAGTACGTGCGCCTACAAGTAAGCGGTGTACTCTCACTTTTTGTGTGTTATAATTTCATGTTTAGTTTAGCGTTTACTTGTTTGTTAATTAGCCATAATTATAAAATTTTAAAAATTAAATTATAATATTTTATGGAAATTTTGGAAATATTTTTAAGTATTACAGTTTGTGTTTTTACAGACATCCTCCAACGATGAAATTTTTATAATTAATTAATTAAGTTTTTTTGTGGATTATTTAAACAATTTTTTTTATAGAATTTTCATGATGAACATAATAAATTTCATTGTTTCTTTAATTTGTTACAACAAAAACAAAAACTGTATAATAAACGATGTTGCAATATATTAATTACCATTTATCCCCCCTCCTCATGTATTTGACTGATGAATATACAGGGTGGAAATGTGAAAAACTGAAGGTTTTTGAAGATTAAAATGGAAATGTAAGATGTCCAGCAACGAGTTAAACTCATTATATTAGAGTGTAAGCTTGATACTTCAAATTCGGAGAAAATACCTGCATTTTTTTAATTTCAGGGTAAATTATAGCGATAACATGATTCGAAACATAACCACCCAATTTAAAAGTAGTCGATCAGTCGGCGAATTTCCGTGGAGAGATCCTAAGTCTGACACAGATGCTGTACGGCAGAGTGTACCTTGAGGATTAATTTGGCTCTACTAGTCGTCGCTCTGCTCAAAACTAGGCATCGCGAGAACATCGCTTCAGAAGATTCTGAAACTGGATTAAATAATATTTGCATATAAAATCAACTTGGTCCAATCTTTTCTGCTCCCAGACACACAGCAGCGCCTGCAGGTAGCTATTCGATTTCAATACCTAGCCAGAGACAGGAAAATTGTTTAATAATGGGTGATGAGGCATTTTCGCATTTAAAGTAATACACATAGATCAAATGCAATTAATGTCTTTTTTTAGTACAAAAACACACGTTTTTACAAGTAATTTTGATTTTATATATCATTCAGTTTTTTAGTGGACACACTGTATTTAATTATTTTTATTTATTATAAAGCAGATCTAATTTCTACAAAAAAAATGTGATTTGCCTGTCCGCGCATTATTTGAAAATGGAATTGAATTAATATCAATTTAAATTACATAAGATAAATGGTCATTTTATGTTTAAAAAAATCTCAAATAAACAAACCCCTATTAAAATCAATAAATGTTAAGTTATTTTGGCTTTTAGAATACTCTTCAGTGTCGATTAGGATCAATTGTTTTATTACATTGCAACTTTGAACCAATTTAAAGTTTGGTCTCTAGGACATACACATATGTGGATTAAATAAAATGATCTTTGGTTAGTTGGATGGACCAGTTAGAGATGGACAGATTTCGTAGAGCATATAAGTTTATTTTAAGAAATTAACGAGAGGATTCGGAAAAGGTATTGAGGTATCTAGAAGCACAATGGAGGGAATCTCATAAGAAAAGAAATATTGGATAAGATCACATTCCGTTGAAAGATGCGTGGTAGTGAGTTGAACGACACAGAATGGGCAAATGGAAAGAGTACGGTTTCCGAAAAATAAATTATGTATGACAGCAAAATCTCCTATCCGAATTCTAAGCAGTTTTCGTTGTCAAAATTTTGGTAAGGTTGTCGAGTAGAATGTTTGGCCAATGATTTTGTATAGGGTGGACCATATATGTGGTGCAAATTTAAAAGTTGAATTTTAAAAAGTAAATATAAAAAAAAACTAGTGTATTTTATTTAAATTTCCGGTTTTATTAGAAAGATTGAACCTTGAAATTTAAGATTGAAACACAACATCATTTAAATGACTGCCACGGCTGGCCTTACAGTACCCCATTCGCTCGACTCAATTTTTCAGTACATTTTCGATTGCCTGGGCCTGTATCTCTTCAATGGCAACTTTGATGTCGTGTTTCAAGCCCTCAATTGTTTCTGCATGGCTTGTGTAACATTTATCCTTAACGGATCCCCACAGAAATTAATCCAACGGACTCAAATCACAGCTCCGAGGCGGCCAATTAACATCAGAATTTCGGCAGATTATTCGGTTTTCGAAAGTTATCAATATTTCCCAGTTTTCTGGGAATGATGTTGTGTTTTATTATTAAATTCAAATATGAGATCTCAAATTTTTTGTTAAGAAAATATTACTTTTTTCTCTTTCGGAGAATTGCCTGATAGACGAGACACTATATAGTTGCATGTTTTATCTCTCATAAGACCTGTGATTTTCATTGTTAAAAAATAAAGATATAAAATTATGATGATTCTAATAATTTAACCTTTATATATAGTATTTGAATTTGAAAGTAATTATAATAGTACTTGCAGAAATCAAACTAATAAGAAATTAACAAAATCCATTACAATATTGCAAATTCATCATAGTCTAGATAACGTCTGGTAAAATGACTTTATCGACAATTGCTGCTCAACTACAGTGTCGGATATAACTAAAGCACGGAGGTTATTTTGCTTGCATTTCATTTTCTCTTCTTCTATTAAATTGATATTTTTTATTGAATGTGTACACATTTTGTGTTTTTTTTATAGAAAAACGTCATTTATTATAAATAAAAAAAAAAAAAAAATATTTATTAACAACAACAAAATATAACAAGATTATTAGCAACGTATAAAAAATAGACTGCGACAAAACTAAAGCACCTTTGATCAAACATTTATAATTCGAAAAATTCGCAAAAATCTTTAAAAAACATTTTCCCAAAACACGTTAACTCCGAATTTAAATCACGGGTTACTTATCCTCGCAGAATGAAAAATTAATAATTCTGAACAAAAATCTAAAATACGGAGATTTTTTTTAAACTTTTCGCTTAGTAATAAATAATTGAGCAACATTTTTTCGGGAAACGAACAAAAACTTCTTAGAGTGACATAGGTACAAATTTGTATTTCACGCTGTTATAAAACCAAACAAATTTTCTAGAATTATTATCTAATAATGGATAAACACACCTTTTTTCGAATTGTTTCAATTATTTTTCTCGCGTACTGGAATTACTTTAAATTTGACAGATTCGATTTAACCGAAAATTGAAATTTGTTTATTTTTGACGGAAATGTTTTTGATAAAATATAACGAGTTGGAGTAGAAGCGTTCTTTATATTAACAAAAATATTCATTGTAATTTAAACAGGAAGGAAAATTTTCATTCAAAACATGTTCAATGGAGAAATTGTGTATCTAAAACATTTTTGTTTTTATGGTTAGATTACGAAGTAATAAAAAGAAATTTAAAAAAAACAGTTCGCCAAGTAAGGGATGTATCCACAAAATAATAGAGACATCTGGTTGGTTAGGCAGATGCCAGAAAAACTAGACATTTTGTGGATTTATGCATAAGATGTACCCAAACATCTTATAAATTATTTTATTATTTGTAATTTTATAAGAATTTACAATAAATAATCTATGGAATATTTGCAAATTTAATATGCATTAATATTCAATATTTAAAATTGCTAAGGCATCTTAAATTTTACCTTAGATTGTGTATATATGCGACCTTAATTTTCGAAAGCCTTATTTGACTTTGATGAATAAATGTTGCAAGCTCTAATTTTTAGTGAATATTTGTTTATCGACAGTTTTTTTAATTATAAAATTGTCTTTATGCAATTCGTATTAAATAAAAAATATAATTTTTAATAAAGAATCTTTTCGAAAGACTTACTAAAATATTTTCGATAAATTAACGAAAACTAGAATATTATCGAAAGACTAACTAAAACTAGGATATTTTCGAAAGGTTGACTAGAAGTATTGAAAATTTTTTGAAACGACCAAATCTTCAATTGAGAATATCTCAATTTACGTCCGTTTCAAAATTGTGTCATTTCTTTAACAAAATAAAATCACTCTTAGATGATTATTACGAACATCAAAAATACTTTATATTATTAAATAAGAAATTAACGTAACCTAGAACAGAAATATGAGAATATTTCAATTTGCGTAAATATTCTGTGAGGTATTAAAACAATAATAGAAATCTAAGTTTTATTATAACTTAAATTGAAAAAAAAATATTAGAAATGTCTAACCAATTTCTTTATTTTTTTTATTATTAAATAATGAATAATAAAAAAAACCTAATTATAAATATTAATTTTTGTGATATAATTTACATCTAAAATCATTAAAATTTAAAAAATTAAAATAAAATAAACTTTTCTATGAAAAAGAGACAAATATAAATTAAAAAAATATTTTTTTTACAATAAAAAAAAGGGTTTATATTTTACTAAAGATAAAACAGGAATAAAATTTTTTTAAGTTTCTATAAATAAAAATAATATGAAAATAATTGTAAATTTTATTTGTAAAATAAATAAATCAAATTCTTTATTAAAAGTTACTGTCTTCATGCATAGCTTATTGTACTCATTTCAACATTATACGTTTTCTAATTAAATTGTTATTTGAATTTCAATCAGCTTAATTATGACTCAAACGTTTAAACGAAAAGAACTAATAATTCTAAAAATTAGTTATTTAGAAAAACTATCTAAAACTTAAACAAATAAATAATTTGATGTGCTAATTTGTTCCTACGGGTATTTATACTAGATTCTAATGAAAGAATTTTAATAGAATTGTCTTTGTAATCATTTTTCTGTAAAGACACAATATTACACCTGAGGTGTCGATGACGTATTATTGTTTACACAATAACCGCATCAATTATACAATTCAACCTGAAAGCTTTAAGCAGCGAACGTTCCTTTTCGTCACTTTAATACTCGCATTACAACATATTTCTGCTAAAAATATAACAATATCGGATCAGAGTAAAGTAGATCAAATTATGACATAAAAATTTAACAAAAAATAGGAATTATTGAAAATTGAAGTTTGAAACTTCTTTTAAATACAAACGAAATAGGCAGAAATTATGAAAATGGAAATAATAATTATAATATAAGTAAACAAAGCCAAGTGCGGAGAATAAAGAATTTTGCTACAACGAATAGTTTTACTCCTACTACAATCAAATTTCTTGTCAGATGAGCACATGATACTCGTAGTAGGTTGCGCAAAACAATTTTTTCATTATTTTTATTTCCAACACTCGCCTTCCTCTCTTATTTTGTTGTTGTTTCTGCTATCGTAGATGAAATGTCACTTCTATTGCACACAGACAAAATTCGGACAGACCAAGTTAATCCTTTCGAAGAAAATTATCTGCAAAATTCATCATACATTTATGTGCAATATTTTATTGTTCAATCGGGATTTGCTTTGTGATTCTCTAAAGGCCATTAAGTTACTCTTTGTCAATATTGATTTCGACCATACAATATTTTTTTTTTTTTTTGCTCTTCGTTTTGGTAAATGTAGTAATAAATTTCCGCCCAAACTGAAACTGAAATTCTAGCCAATCTGGGGATACCTACACAGTATTAACAGTCCACAGTCTGAAGATAAGAAATTTTCTTCCCAAAAATGTTCTATTCCCAAATTTAAGACACTATCAACAATTTACCACCCTCCCCTTCCAATTAATTTGTTCTCTTTGTCTTTGGATTTTTGATGTTTATTATTTTTTTCATTTTTATTACTTTCTTTAAAGAATTTATTTTATTCTTAAACTTACCAACAGTTAAGCTTCTTTATTGATCCTAGATCCGATTGCCTCGATCTGGCAATGACCATTTCCTCAGTTAATCGAGCCATATTTTAAATAAGTAAAAAACTTCACCAACCAAGTATAATATCGTAATTTTTTATAATTGTCAAATACTCGGTACGATATTTTTTTTTCACACCAACACAACACACAAAGTTACCGATTTATTAACAAATCCCTTTATTGTTAAATAGAAAATAAGGAAATAAAAAACATTATTATTATTAATGTAAGAATTAAAAGAAAATAATTTCTTTAAAGATAAGCAAATTATAAAAGAACAAAACAAAATCAAAAATATGATAAATCATTAAAAATAAATTTAAAAAAAAAACTTTTTTCGC
Organism: Atherix ibis; assembly: GCA_958298945.1. NCBI lineage: Eukaryota > Metazoa > Arthropoda > Insecta > Diptera > Athericidae > Atherix > Atherix ibis. The sequence goes on along the minus strand of OY282606.1, from coordinate 77,548,028 downwards.
CGCCTCTTAGAGCAAGTACTACTACTGTTAATTTATGTCAATTACTATTAAATTATTATTACTATTACTACTACTACTATAACCTCACGTCATACGTCAAAAATATAAAACAAGAAAAAATTACGAAACAACAATCCTAACACAAGAAAAACAAGGGACACTTTATTTTAGAAAACAAAAACAAAACACTTTTATATTTTGTTTTCATCTAAAATAATTCTCATCAACGTATCCCAACAAATTAATTTTTTTTAGTTGTATCGACTTTGTTTTTAGCCGGTTTCTTTAATTATGAATTTTTCACATATTAATATTAGACCCATTTTATTTTCAATTTAATAGTAAGCAAACTCAATTACTGATAATCACTTTTTTGTGTTTGTTTTTCTTTTCGAATATTTTATTAATGAAAACACTTTAAATTGTCACGTCTTTTTGCGACAAAAATACCGTGTACGACATAATTTAACCGCTCATATCGAATGAAGTTACTTTGTCCATTCTCAAACGAATGAAAGACAACAGAAGATCAAATTTGAAATGTCAAAAATTCCACTACTCGTGAGATTTTACAAAGAGTATTCCAATTGTAGGGGAAATTCATCAAATAAAGAGTTTATGCGAACACTAGAAAACTGTCGAAAAAATGACAACCAATTTATACAAAACTTAAACCATCAACTTTTCAAATAATATTTTAATAAACAAATTAATTAAAATAATTTTAACAAAGAATTACTTGAATTTCTAATTTTATATATAGTTATTACTCTTTAAAACCTATTTTATTATTTTTTAATAATTACATAGAAACTACTTAGAGAAACTTTCAATAAACTCTCCATTTTAAAGAGCTGAAATTTTAATAAATTTTTAAATAATAAATATATTTTATAAAAAAAAGATATAAAACAATTTTTTTTGTAATTTTTCTTTCTCGAAAATTATATTTTAGATTTTAAATAAATGAAAAAAATGACAGCAAATGATATTGTAGATACTTTTCATTTTGCTCCTCAATGATGGCAGGGAGTTGTGCGAGTTGAAATATGATAATAAATTGGTTACGTTCAGTAAATAGAGGGATAAAGTATTCAGTGTTTTTCGAAGAATTCTATATCTGAATTTTTAATATGTAAAAGATATTTCTTTATTTTATTAATTTTATTTTTTTCCATAATGCATATTTTACGATTTTTTCCTAAAAATTATAATTATTAAAAAGTGGATAGTTACATTCACTTAAAAATTCTCCTATAGTATATCTTTGTTGAGGTATAGTCAGTATCGCATTTGTTTCTTTAGCTCTTCTTCGTCCCACATAAACAACTCATTCTGCCTATGGGTACTTCCGTATATAAAAGTTCGTAGAGCTATTCTATTATCAGATGTACGATGTTATCTAAACTCTTTACTTAAAATGCAATATTATGATTTTGAATAATCGATATGCATTTAAGAGTTATGGCTGTGAATCCAACGGAATCTGTTGTGACAATTGTGGCTGCTGCATAGATACCTAAGCATGTTGCTGCTAAGATTGTAACGATTCCTTATCCGTTGGATTTTTCATAATTTATTTATTCGATCTATTTAGTTAATAAATAAATTTAACAAAAATTTATACTTTACAATAATTGAATGAGTTATTGTTTAATTATTAATTTATAGTAACTTCTAGTGCTCACTTACTGTTTATTTATTGGAGATGGATGTGCGTTGTGCTCATTTTGCACTTGTAGCTGTTGCTGCTACGAAGTAGTTCGCTGAACTCGTATTTTTGAGAATGATGAGCTTTATAGTTGCTGATGATGCTGTTGTTGTTGTTATGTTGTTATTGTAGTAGCTTCTGCAGTTGCTGCTACTGAAGCTCTGTTTGTTGCTGATGCGAATGCTGTTTTTGTTGTTGTTTTGTTCCCGAGATTTCCCTACTATGATTAATAATATTTTCAGAAGTCGCACGTAAATCAAGTGTACGTAGCAGAGCAGACATTTTTTTAGATTGTAGTAAATTGCGGTCGAATTTTATATTACAGTAAGGACATTTATATTTTACCAGTAAATTTATTTTTTGTTTAGTTCAAATAGAATAAAGTTATTCTTGCTAGTTAAAACGTATAAATAAGTGTTTTGTGGCAGCCACGGATATAGACAGCATCCTGTCGGATCCCTCTTGGTTGCCAGACTCATGTATTTCACCTTCCCAGTCCGGCATCGATAACTCTACCACCACACCTGCAAAGAGAGATAGACTGACTCACTTCAATAATACCACGAACAATAAATCATCAAATCACAATCGCAATTACAACCACAACCACAACCACAACCACAACCACAACCATAACCACAAATAAACAAACCAGAACCTTTCCGTTCTGAATAGAACAATCAACTTCCCCTTCCTTCCTACCAAAGCTGCCGATTATTTCCGCTTTCTCATTATCACAACTTCACTCGAATCCAAATTTAAAGCGAACCAACTCTGTCCGTTCAAAACCAGTCTGGCTCTCAAAAATATCAGCAGTGATATATTGTAATAAAAGTTAATAATAACCGTTACGATAGTTAACAACTAAATCAAGAATTAAATTTATGAATGCCAAATCAATTGATATTGATGCCACAAAATTGATTTTTCCCCTACACCCCTCCCCCAATTAAGAGAAGGGAACAAAAATGATTAAGGAGGCACCTTCGACATTCCATAATACAATTGTCAACCTCTTTAATCATATACTGGAAGCATCAATATTTGGAAAGTTGCTGTTACGGTTTCTATACCAAAACCGCAACTTTTGCGCTCTTCGGGTTCCTACCTCCTCCGTCTGACAGATTGCATGAAAATCCGTGGTATTACCATTACCCGTGGAGGGAAATGGAATCTGTAGATTAACAACACTATCAACCGAATCAACTCCATTCTTAATATGGTGAAGATTCTGGTTGGAAGTAAATGTAAGATTTCACAAAGTGAGGCAATCAGAGTAATCAACGCCATACTAGACGGAACGATACTCTTTCTCTCACTTTATGCGTCAGAATACCAATAGCAAGGTTAATCGCTGAATTCGACTAGCCAGTATAGCCTCCTCGGTGGACTCTATCCTTATTGAAACTGGACGAAAACCCTTCTCACACTTCCTTTGCACATCTCTTATTAACCTCATATATAAAAGCCTTTGCTCTCCCGACTATTTCTTCACAATTTTCTAAAGCAAATATCTTCCACCGCCTATTCTAAAAGAAATTCATCATATATTTCCCTATTGATCTCTGAATTAGAAAGAGATCCATTCATCCTTTCTTTCGATTTTCTTCCTCCCGCACTCGGGGTCGGTGTTAGCCTTACTGTACTCAGCAGATACAGTAAGGCTAACACCGACCCATCTTGCTATAGAAAACTGTTGCTAGAACTGCTGGATGGACTCGGTAATTCAGTTCTAACATTCATGGATGCAGCTGTTGAAGATCATACAACATCGTTTGCTGTCATCCAGCTCGTTGGTAATACGCACCGTAAACTACAATATACGAGGTCTGTTCAAAAAGTATCGCGAATTTTGAATTTCCGCGGCTTACGTATATACGATTTTCGTTTTTTTGTGGCGTTATGTTGGTACTCATGCCTCTCACTTATGCCGACAAGTTCGGCCATTTTGAATACTCAGTTAATTTTCGACAGCTGCTCTGCTTGCATGTATTTTGGCTCGTCATCAATTTTTGAATATTCCAAAAAATGGATCAAAGAATCTGTAGCAAATTTTCTGTGAAAAACAAAATTAATTGCGCGGACGCATTCCGACTGTTGACTGTGGTATATGGTGAAGCTACCTTGTACCGAAGCAACGTTTATCGGTTGTACAAAATGTTCTCAGAGGGCCGAATAGATGTGAAAAAAAATAGTATTGGCCAATCGTCGAATCACCGTTAGAGAAGTTGTTGATGACTTAAACATATCGATTGGCTCGTGCCATTCGATTTTCACCAATGATTTGCTCGTGAGACGGGTCGCCGCGAAATTCGTACCAAAATTGCTCAATTTCGACCAAAAACAGCATCGCATTAACATTGCTAAGGAGCTGTTGGACTCTGTCCGCGACGACCCAAATTTGCTCCAGAGGGTCATAACTGGTGACGAATCATGGGTTTATAGTTATGACGTGGAAACCAAAGCTCAATCATCCCAATGGAAGCTGCCGCACGAGCCAAGACCGAAAAAAGCGCGCCAAGTTCGGTCGAATGTAAAGGTTTTACTTACAATTTTCTTCGATTGCAGGGGCGTGGTGCACCATGAGTTCTTGCCACAGGATAGAACGGTCAATAAGGAATATTACCTGCAAGTTATGCTCAAGTTGCGTGAAGCAATCCACCAGAAACGCCCGGATTTGTGGAAGAACAAAAATTGGCTTTTGCACCATAATAAGGACCTTGCTCACGCATCGTTGCTTGTGCGCGAATTTTTGGCCAAAAACAACACACTAATAATGCTGAAGCTACCGTATTCTCCAGATCTGGCTTTTTCTTGTTCCCGAAACTGAAGAGCCCCATGAAAGGACGACACTACGCTATGATTGAGGAGATAAAGGAGGAGAAGCTGAACACGATCACAAAAAATGATTTTTTGAAGTGCTTCAAGGATTGGAAAAAACGTTGGCACAAGTGTATAATATCTGGTGGGGATTTCTTTGAAGGGGACAAAATAGATATTCATGAATAAATAAATAATTTTTGAAAAAACACAAAATTCGTGATACTTTTTGAACAGACCTCGTACAGTGGAATTTTTCCAACTATAGGCTCGCCTTTCCATGGCGACAGTGGAGAATGGTATCAACCAGTTAAGACGGCAGTGGAGAATGCCATCAACCTCCCAGTCAGCAGCAGAATAGCTATTTGTACTGATATAGCCTATCTGACCTCGAAGCAATTCATAGATCGTCAAATGATCCGGTGTTCAATGTGATTCGTCGCAATCTATTAAACAACAGAAACGTTGACTTGCATTGGGTTCCCAGCCATGTTTGTATCCTGGGTAATGAATTGGCTGCGTGTTTGGCGGGGGAGGTTCTCCTCAAAACCAGTCTAATCAACAACTATTCCAAAGTTCTAGGCAAGAAAACTTCTTAAAATTCGGATTGGGCATACTGTACGTATCCATAATTTCCTCTTCGGTAACCAACCTTGTCCTTCATTCCACTGAAGGACAGTGGAATGGGTTACGATTACCCATAATTTAAATGAATGCCACTTAACCCATAATTTCTGTTTGAATACAACTGATTCTATTGTGGAGCATCTAGATCTAACAATTATTTTTCTAAACCCTCATTTTAACATTCTTAATTATCTTAAATTGCTCCTTAAATTTAACAATTTCTAACTTTTCCCTCCAAATTAATGAATAAATAAACGAGGAAACCTCACTTCATATATAAGTTGATATTTTTGAGGTGAAAAACAAGATTACAGTGCAGTTAATCTTAATAAATAATTGTAAAAAGAATTCATTATATGTTGGAGGAAGCGCAAAAAAAGGAAACTTTCTTTAATAATTGATTTTGAAAAGCATCTATACCTATTTTTATAAGTAATAAGAATACGTTACGAAGAATCGATAAAAAAAAAACCTATGACGAATTATTTAAAGTAAAAATGTTTCGTTTGTACTCGAAATGTCGTTTTTAATAAATAATCCAAAATATAAAATATTCATATTATAATGAATTATTATTTGTTCGTTATAATAACATATTTTATTTTTGTAAATCGCCAATTCAACCCATTAAAAGTCTTTAAATTATGTGATTTTCCGGGCAGGATCTGGTTGAAGCAACATCGTATGACGACTACCTAGATTTACTGTGCTCATCACTTGTTATTGACAGCCATTTTAATTTCAGTTTCAATATATTTTATTTATATTTATTAATTCTATAGACTTTTATTAAACATCATATTATTTTTTTAACTTGTTTATATATATGTATAAAAGAAAGTTACTTAGAAATTAAAATAATCGTAAATTTAAATAAAATAAAAAGGCATATAAAATAACAAAAATTACTGTTTTTGTTATTTTATATGTAATTTTTTACTGTTTATTGACCATAAATATAAGCTTAATTGATTACTTAGATTAATTAATTTATTTTTAAGCATAATACATATGCTTTCTAAGAGTTATATTTATAAATAAATAAAATTATTTAAAGAATAATTTTTTTTTCTAAATCAATAATTGTTTACATTGGGTAATAACATGAAAACAAAAACATATGAATTACGTTTTGCCAAATTCTAAGTATTTAGCCACACATAATATAATTTAGCAAAAGCCAAATCATAATCGGTATTGGAAAAAAATTAAGAAATATACAATAGTATTTCCTAAAATTATTGTGATTACGCAATTACTTAGGATTTCCAATACAATTTGTTTGTTTTAAAGGATCTCACGCAACAAAACGCAAATATTTATAATAACAATACAATTAACAATTTTTCCCGACAAGATAATTTCGGCTTTTAAATAATATATTTTTTTGTGTTAAAAAAGATTATTTTCGAAATGAAATTTATATTTTAGATATATTTTCTATGTGTTAAAATAAATAATTTTCTAAATAGAAATATTTATTAAATTTGTATTTAACATACACATACATGCAATTATAATTTCATAAGAATATATTAAAAAAATATTTTTGTGTGGTTTTCAATTCAAATTTTGTATAAAATAAAAACAAATTCAATTGTATATTACATTCGTAAATTAACTAAAGCGCGAACGTATACATATTTTTACTTATTCTAAAAAAACATTTGAAATTTACTGCAAAATGTTAGTAATTTTATTTTATAAATTTATACGGAGTTTAAAATAATAGTTTTAATATAATATAGTAGCAAATGGTGTTGTTCTATAATTATATTTTTGTTGCTCCTGCTGAATTCTTAACTGCTGCGATCCATCTTCCCTTCAATTAAATTGGCGTTGTAACTATGGTGTTGTTGTTGGTGTGTGTAGTTGTAACTATGGCAGCCTGGCGTTGTTGACGCTGCCTTTGCAGCTGTTCTTGTTGTTGTTGTTGTATTGTATTTCCTTGAGTATGTTGAGCCATTGCTCTAGTTTGATGATTATGTTGTATAGGAGAATTTATAACTAAAGTTCGGGGCATAGTATATGGTAATGACAGTATTTTGTACTTTTGGTGCTGCTTGTGTATTTTGAGTTTAGTTTTGCGCACAATGTTGGTGTTGAGCATGGATGTCCTATTTCACATCGAGTAGTTTGAGCTACTTTTCGTTTCCGAAAATTATTTCTATATAATTTTGTTTGCTATAATTTTTGCAAAGTAATGTTATGAAAATAATTTTTTATATTTTATTTGAAAAAATTTATCAATTTTAAATTTATCCAAGTTGATCCAAAGATATCGAGTCAGTCAGCAAAGAATTTTATATTTGGTCAAGATGATTCATCTCAAAAATGTGCAGAATTTGTGAAACCATTTGCGGTTTTCTATAGTTTATTCCTAAATAAGATTTTATTAATATTTTTGGATAATTATTGACAACTAAAAGATCGACCAGAAGAACTGTAAAAAGTTATACAAAATTTTTAATTTCTTAATCATATTTTAAGTTAATTTCTACGATTTAAGCAGTGAAAATTGAAAGTTTTATAAAGGGTTTCAGATCTAAACTTTAAGAAAGTTAATCACAATCATCAATTACAAATACTTCCCCCGTTTTTCTCTATTAAAAATAAATTCACTTTTTGAAATAATTTATTACACAATTGGACAATTTTTTTATAAATTACACTTATTTTTGACTAAATATTTTTCCGTAAACGTGTTCTTCTGAATAACTTAGAACATAAAGTATATAGCAAAACAATTAATTCATTTAGAAAAGAAAATATATAACAAGTAAAATTGCTTAGAAAATTATTAAAAAATATATAGCAGAAAAAAAATTAAAATATTAAAAATATATAAATCGACAATGATTTTGAGAAAGAACGTAAATATATTGAAATAGAGGAAGATAAGAAGCTCTTATCCATTGGCCATGTAGATTTTGCAAAAATAAATTTAAAAGATTCTTTTTTTTTTAAAGAAAGGATTTCTTAATTTTCGGTCATTCTTTTGTCGGCATCGATCGCTTTCAGCGCTTCCAAAAGTTCAACTTTCTTTTTTTGGTCAATATTCTGACGTCTGCTTGTATCTACACTGCCTGACGGTTCAGCAGATCTACTGCTAATAGAAAGTGTTGTTTCCACATCATTAACGGATAAACGACAAAAATTATCGATGAAGGAATCCTTTTGCAAGTAGTCTCTGGTCATTTGCTTTCGTACTGCATTAAATTCATCTACTACACTGGCACTACGCGGTGTATTCGACTGATCTGCCATATCACCGGAAACAATCTGTAAATTTAAATAATAAATTAGGGACATAGAAAATTGTGTGCATTTTTGGTATAAAAATTTAAGTACATCGTCCGCATCATTGTAATCCTCATCATCGTATGCGGAACTGGTTGCATTAATTTGGTGGTATTGACTACGATCAGTTTGGTCCTCCCCATTCAAGTATTGATTTTTTCCATTGGTGTGTGTGGTTTTGTTGGAATCATCTTCATTACAATTTTCAGAATAATCATCTTCCTCGTCGTAATAATCACCTGCTTGGGACATTCCTTTTTCGATCACACTAACCAAATCGTCGCTTTCGCGCTCACTCCCATTACCATTAACAATAAGCCGGTGGGTTTCGTTTCCTTTGGCTGAGCTTCCCTTTTTACTTTTCGTTGGTGTCTTTTTTACTTCCTCGCCAGTCATAGGACTCACCGATTGATCACTCATTATTGGTGATTTTGAAATTCTGCTTTCACCGTAATTTGGCTGAAGGTGCAAATGCGTATGGCATGGACCTGAAATTAGTAAATTAGCTTTTGAAATTAATCGGCAAAATCTATTATATTATGATAAAAATAAAATATTTTCAACCTCTGTGATGTTCGGGAATATTCTTAGATGATCTCAGTCCCATTGAACGTGGAGCCATTGAGAGTCTCGACCGATGATCATTTGGCTAAAAAAACATTAACGATAATCGATAATTTTTAAATTTATCTGGAAAATATCCTAGACAATATTTTATAACAAACATTAAATCGGGAATTCACAATAGTATCCAACTCCATTTGAACTTTGTCCAGTTTCGAAACTACTTCCTTATAGCGCTGGTGCTCGACTTGTATTTGTGTTTTGTGATTTTTAAACTCCAAATCTAATTTCCTCGCCATCAATTTAACGTCATTCTCCTTTTTGGCGATTTCATATTCCAAATAACGTACTCTGTCTGTAAGCCGTTCTCGTTCCTCAAGGTTCCTGTAAAAAGAAAACAATTTTTTGGGTTTATTTATTTAGAAATTTTTGTGTTAGAATTGCTTACTTATCAAGGCTTAGCTGTGTCAAGTGCCTATTCTTATCCGATAAAACCAGTAAAGCGTCTTCTTTATGCTTTAATTTATTGGCCAATTCTCGGTTCTGTGAGTGAAGATTTCGATATTTCGCCTGCCAAATTCGGATTTCTTCAGCGTGTGAATGTAGCAGCTGAGGTAGTTCTGCATTTGTGCTTTCATATTTCGATAGGGCATTGTCCTGTCTTTTATGCAACGTTCTTAAAATGCGATTCTCACTGAGAAGTTCCTTGACAAAGAACATTTTTTTTCAGTTTTTTTTTGAATAAACGATAAAAGTTACTCAATTTTTCTTACCGAAATATGCTGTTGAGCATCGGCCAATTGATTTTGCAAAGTCTTCATGCGGAGTAACCGTGCAGAGAGTACTCTTTGCCTAACTTCACTGGTTGCCGGGATAAAGCCAGCGTGCCTATTAATCGCTCTCCTTTTTTGCAATGCTGAAACAGAATATTTCGAACTGGACGACGAGTAGAGGCTCTCCGTACTTTTCGATGTTGTACTATTCATAATAATATTTTCACCACCAACAAAAATAAAAAACAAACATTTTTAAACAAAAACTATTAAACATTTTATCTTTTCCCGTAAAACAAAAAAGTCAAATGGAAAAATGCGAAAATATAAGGAAGTCCTTAAATGAGCAATAAAATTTGATAAAAAAAAACTAAACTCACGGCAACATTCGTCTTCGTTCTTCCGGAATCAAACTCAAAGTGGACATGTTCTGTGGTGGTACCATTTAATGTTCGTGTAAATAATAATAAATAAAAAAACACGGATATAAAAAAATGTTGATAAATTAAATAAAAATAAATGCACGTATCGTTTGCGCCTAGCCTAATTGGTTGTATAAAATAAAACAGCTGTTATCCAGGAAAATAGAAAAAAAACCGAAACGTTCAATCAATCTATTTTTTAGCAAAAAGGGGTTCGCTCCTTTCAAAATTTGTTTTTTGGCATTGTCACCAAAGCAACCAGACAACGACAGCACCCGCGTATTATATTGACTGCAGTTCGAACTTAAACCAAAAAAATGTGGGGACTTTGCTAATGATTTTAATTCGATAAATTGGCTACTTGATCGGTTACGCTTGATATCATATTTTTAGAGGTTCAATCAGGTTCAGAGTTTATTTGATCGATTCTATAGAAAATTTATTAGAGTGTCAATACTAAAACCCAAAAAACGCAAATAATTTTCACATTCGATCAAAGTGGATGTAAAGTGAATTTTCTATTTCTACGAGTAGTTTGTTGCTATTTTCGATAAATTGCTAGAATATATTCTGCTTACTATAGCTTAAAAATTGTTTTTTTCCTTTCTGTATGTACTTTTTATGTAAAATTTTGGTATATTCTTAATAATTGTTCTTAAAAATGCATCATTTTTGTATAGCAAATATCGCGTAGCGGTTGTAACGTTGACTGAGTGAAAATTTTCCGAAAAATATTTAGAAAATCTTTCCAAAATAGTTAAAATCCTTATAGAACTAAACATTTCCTTTAAATCTCATTTTGAATTTACTATAAAAAAGATCCAATTATTTTGATAACTAATAAAAAATATTCAATGGATTTTTGAAAATGTGTAGTAATTTATGTTTAAAGTTTTTATTTCTAAAATATTCTTGAAAAAAGCTACATTTTTCCTTAATTTTACTACTAAAATTTATAGTAGTAAAATAAGTGTATACTCGTACTTATTTTCATATTATTTAACGAGTATATACTTATTTCTAACATATTTTATTAAATATTTAAGGGTGCTAAAAATCAATACGAAAATGGCAAATATGGTATACAAGTCATACCTTAGTTTATTACCAGCTATAGCTTAATTAATTTATAAGCAAAAGAAGAGCTTAGCAAATTTTGATAGTATAGAAATAGTACTTTTTGCAAATAACCTACTTAATTATTAAGAAAAGATTAAAAATACGCTGATCTGATTTAGAAATTCCAGTTCAACGAAGTAAAAAAAAATAATGAAAAAACATTTGAAAAAAAAATTTATTAAAACAGAGATAAAATCAAGAACAATATATTAGGGCTATTGACCCACATGCAACTAAATGTAATGAAATCCAATGTCACTTTACGTATGTGTACATACATTAAAAACTAAAGTTAAAGGAGGAGGCCCACGTTATCCTAGTTTTAACAAAACTAAGGTTATTTAAATTTCACATTACTATAGATATTGTATATCCAAACTAAGTTCATTGATCCTAATTTCATCTTCGTTTAAGAAACGAATGTACTGTTTTATTTTTATGTTAGTAAGGTTTAGTAATCTTGATTCAAGTGATGCGTCAACTCCATTGTCTTTTATATTATTGTATCAAATCATAATAATCGAAAACAGTCAACATTTCGAATAGTTCAAGGTTAATTTAAACTTGTAAGCAATAAGACAAAACTTTCCCTCTTTTTCGAAAACTTTAAAACAATAGTCAATTCAAATTTTTCAAATTAAAAAAACAGATTTTTATGTGTTTTTAAAAATATTATCATTTATTTTACAATTGTAAGAAACTATACCAATAATACGATATAACAATAATGGGAGCTTAGTGTAATTATTTTTTAGAACCTTGCATTTTGCTGATCGCACGAGAAATCTTTCGTCTTAGCTCCTTTTGCCGTTTTAATTTATGCATTTCTTCTGCTTCTTTTTGTTTACGGAATTTACTAATGCGTTCGGCAGTCAATTCCTTTTCCTTCTCCTGTTTCGCCTCATAGTTTGTTTTCATCATTTTTATCATTTTGGCTACTTTTTGTTCGTGTGGTGAACGTATCACAGCAATAGAATTCGCATTGAATGGTTTCTTGGGATCTTTTGGACCGTGCTTCGGTTTATCTTTATATGGAAGTGCACGTTGGAGTGTTCTTGGAATTACCAACGGTTTAAACACTTTTTCATCACGTTTGATTTCTGTATACAAATTGTCTGGATTAACCGCGCTTCGTAGATTACGTTCCCGTTTCAATTGACCAACGGTTTTCATGCCTCTCCATTGCAACTTTTCAGCAGGTGGCAGGAGTAAAGAAGTAATGGGTACGTAGAATCTAGGAACATCAACCCGAAACCATGTCCGACAGAATACAATATCACTCAATAAGATTCTATCTTCAAATGTTGCACGAAAAGAGCCTTCCGGAGTAGTGTACGCCTTTTTAATTTGGCCACGAATTCCTGATACTGTTTTTATCTTAGCACCTTCGAATTTTGCCACCTCCAATGAACTATTAAACATTCCCTTAACGAACGCTGACTTTTTATAAATTTTGAAAGGTGTGCCAACCAATTTCAGCTTTTTCATGATTTGTGCAGATTGGTCAACTTCGGTGACACATCCTGTTGCAGCTATACGAAAGCCAATTTGCTTTACTTCTTCACTGACGTTAACTACACTCTGTAAAGCTAAAAATCCTGTATTTTGTGGTGTAATCGGTCCCCAGAATGTCATACTGCAGGTGACAAAGTTGGGTGTGTACTTCAGATACCGAAGTTTTAGATTGTCCTCAAGTTTAGCATATATTGGCCGGGTTTGAAAACGTCTCCAACCAAGTGATATAATCAGAGGATCACCAGTCTTTAGTATTTTCTTATACCATCGATGCTTTTTAACTTTGCAATTTACAAAGCCAATATTCTCTTCTGACATGTTTAGAGCACCAACCAAAATTGGATAACTTGAGTCGAAATGTTCAATAAATTCACAAGGGACACCCTATGGTAAAATGAAACGTACATTTGAAAAATATATTTGGAAAATGTTCAGACAATGATATCCACTCACTTTGAATCCCATACGAACGTAAAGTCCCGCTCGGTGTCCTTCGATTTGTATCCGAAGATCGTTATCGAGATGGGCAAATTCCTTCTTATTGAGTTCAGACTGTTGTTGAGCTTCACTCTTAAGGTTCTCATAGTGTGAGTGATCTCCTTTAATTCTGCCTTCATCCTTATTGTCGTATTCACTGTCGAATTTTGCCTTCAACTTTAGTTTTTTCGCCATCAATTCAGTTTTGGTCATATTTTTTTCTTCTACTCGAGTGATTTTCCGCTTTTTTGATTCGATTTTTTCGTCTTTAACGTCGTCGGGATTTGAAATTTTATCTTTTAGAGTCTGTTTAGCGGCGTGCTTTTCACCGGTTTCGTAATCTTCAAAATCGCCATAAACTTCACTATCCGCATCGCTCATGTCATCCAACTTAAGCAACTCTTCAGCATCTTCGGAGTCCTTCCACTTGCCGGTTACAAAACAATCTTTTATCATCTCTTTATTTTCCTCGGCTATCCAGTTTCGTGTTTCATAATCGGGTGAGTCGAAGAAGCACCATTCATCTGCGTCCTGCACAGTCCGATCTTTCTGTATTTCCGTTTGCTCAGCGGCGACCACCTTAAATAGACCTCCAATTTCCTCAGATTCACTTTCCTCATTTTCCCCATCTTTCGACTCCATTTTATTGTTTGCGTTCACATCCGCCCGCTATGAATTCATTAAAGTTATAAATCAACTTAAAATCTAAAGAATTTTTGGGAAGGATTTTTACCTTATTATAAACACCGTAGACGACTTTCATTAAATTCTTCGAATTTGATTGTCGTTCCAGGAAGGCATCTCTTGCTCTTTGCGCAACGTTTTCTTTCCATTTCATGTTGCTTGCGAGTACACCATCCTCATCACTACCATCACCTGAACAGTCTAGTTGGGGTTTGAAAATTTCTTCTTGATACTCCTCCCCCGACGAAGCCTCATCGTCACTCTGCTCATCATAGACACCGGATATATCTGCATTTTCATTAGCTTCAGTTTCTGAAAATTCTTCATTATCTGATTCGTCGGAATTATTGTCAACTCCAGAATCTTCTTCGCCATCTTCATCTTCTTCGTCTGAATCTGCATTTCCATCGTCCTCATCGTCAATACCGTAATGATCTGAGTCTCTGAAATTCTTCGACTTAATCAGATTTCCATCAGAGAACAAACGAAATTCCTGTTCTTGAATTTGAACATCGACAGTTTGTTTTTTTTCTTTCATTTTCAATACCAATTCCTCTTGTTCTGGATTCACATTCGATTTGTCACGATGGCTATGGGAGCCTTGTAATTCGATATAAACGGCGTCTTTGTCATAAACAATTCCACCTACACCCGACATTGGCGCGTATAAAAGCCGTTCACGTTCCAATAGGTTCCTTTTTTTCTCTGTTCCAGGCAATGGGCATGGATCCGAAAGAACACTGAGATCATCAAATCTCATATCACCAAGCCCTGCAACGTGCACCATGCAATCTTTGATCAAAGGAACACCACGCACATATCCGTAAAGTACCACTTCTCTGTCACATTTCGGATTCAATCTGATGTCTTCAGTGTTGGTTATGTCTTCGACTCGATCAACCAAAACGTAGCTGTGTGTACCTCGCCAAGTTAATGGTCTAAATTTCATCACGGATATGAATCGACCGAGATTTTTTATCTCATTCCTCAAATATTCACCATGAAGTATACCCGAAAGGTAGAACAATTTGGCTCCGTCATACACTTCCGTCCAGAAGCGATGTTTAAGTTCCTTTTTCCGGCGTTTCAAAGTTTTCGCATTTTTAATCATATCCAAATGGGTCAACACTCCCATAATTTTAGGCATTCCATGCACTTGGCATATATTTAAAAATTCGAAAATTTCCATTTCGAAACCGAAACTGGCATCGCATAGTAGCAGTACTAAATCCGCACATTTTGCAATATCAATCATCGAATTAATGTCATTGTTGCATTCAATCAGAGTGATTCGTCGCTTCTTCGACGTGACTATGGTGATAGGGCCAACTATATCAACCACGTTCGTCTTTGTAAACGTCTTAATCAGATTGTTAATAAGCGTTGTTTTCCCAACTTTTGGTGGCCCAACAACGGTGATAAGGATAGGTGGAGGCTCTTCTGGTGTTTTGTCTACTATCGGAATGTGCTGTTTCTTGGCGGTAAGATCCTCAGTGCGTCGGAAGTGCCGCTCCGCACGTACAACTGAATTGATGGCAAATGCCTTAGGATTTCTCTGCCTTGCGGAGAGTTCTTCTTGAGGTGATTTAGTTTTTAATTTCTTCTTTTCCGCTTTAACACCACTTTTTCGAACACGGTGGGATTTCTTCTTATCCATATCCACATCTTCTTCACCCATTTTCTAATTTTATACTTTAATTCAACTATCAGTACTCAATGTTATTTTTTAAAAACTAGTAAAATCAATTAAAATTTATATATGAAAGTTTTAGAACACCGCACCGAAAACTCAGGAAAGTATTAAATAATGATACTCCGTAACGCAAGTGACATTTCATGAACACACGTGCTGTTTGAATTTAGTATTACCAGCGGTGGGATTTTTACTTAACAGTTTTGAGGTTATTATCCAACATATTTTTATTACAATTGAAATATTTTTTTGAAATTCTAATATATATATAATTTTTATGTCCTCAAATAATCTTATAATTTAATATAAAATATCTTTCAATAAATTTTTTTATAAAATCAACTGAAACCGACTAAGAATTGAATGAAATAAAACGAAAACACTGTGAAGCTCTGCACCTCATGTGGTACTGTAGCACGAGAACATCTGCATTGTATTCTGGGTTGCTGTCACATTTGTTAAAAGAAATTGTGAAAATCATCGGTGCATTATTTTGGTAATTCGGTTCGATAGAAATTGGTGAAAACTTCTATATTTTAAGTGTTTAAATATTTTATTTACGCTGCAATGGAAGAAGGAGATTATGATAACGATGAGTAAGCTTATAAAAAGTACGATTTATTGAAATTATAGTAAAAGTTATTGCCAAAAATTTTTAGTGTTGGTGGAGATGATTTCGACGATGTTGACGAGGAGGATAATATTGATGAGTTAAATCAAGAGGAGGAAGTCGATAATATCGAAATCCTCGCTCCAGGTCAGGCTGGCGGTGGTGTGCCGAAATCTAAGCGAATAACAACGAAATTTATGACAAAATATGAAAGAGCTCGCGTACTGGGAACGCGTGCCTTACAAATAGCAATGTGCGCCCCAGTAATGGTCGATTTAGATGGGGAAACAGACCCGCTTCAAATTGCGATGAAAGAATTAAAACAGCAAAAAATTCCCATCATTATCCGGAGGTACCTTCCAGATCATTCGTTTGAAGACTGGAGCATAGATGAGTTGATCATAATCGACAATTGAAACGGTTTTACGGTAACGACTTCTTTTATAGTTAAGAGATTTTATTATATACAAAGAAATATTTAATAAATGAGATTTTCACTAAGTTTAATAAATTGCTAGTTTTTGTTTTCTTTTTTTCCTTTCTTCGTTAACTCCACGTGTATCCCCCAAGTTCGATATTGTAGCACATTCTTTCCATGAGGCATGTAGCATTTGTATCTACTCTGCACATTGATTCGACTATTTTAGGCTGAAGTCCACATTCTGAAAGGTTTTCTTTACCGAATACATGATTAGAGGCAGCATCGTCTTTTTTTGAATTTAGAATTAGCTTCTGTGATGCTTTCGTGAATGCTAAGGTGTTCATATTGGATACTATAGTAGCGCTAAACGAGTCGCACGACTCTGAAAGAAGATTGCAAATATACGGAAGGACGTGAGGTAGAATAACACCCTTAAGTTCAACGCTAAAGTAGTCTTCACTTTCCATTCGAATTTTGGTCGATCTAAGTTGTAAGCTACGCATTGTAGCACCCGGGAAGGCAACTGGAGCTAATAAAGTTGGTGGAATACCCGCTAAACGACCAGCAGCCGGAATTGTACTCTTTGCATTTAAGAGAAAATTAAAAAGCGCTTGACAATTGTCACCTTCAATAAGTACCAGAGAGCTATCACTGAAATCTTCAGCCATTTCTTTATGGAGCGTTTGCCGTGCTTGTACAGAGCTAATTTTTTTAATTTCTTTGTCATCAACACCTAAACTTTGCAACCATTTCTCCTCCTCGAGATCATCATCATCTTCGTCATCTTCTCCATCGTCGTCCACGTTTGCTATTTCGCCGTTGGACGTATTTGCCGAGGCATCTTCTGATGCATTCGTTAAACTGTCGTTATTTTCGCTTGATTTATTTAGAGCAGAATCACTCTTTAAGGGTTGCGTAAATTCTATTGTCTCCTTTTTCAGGGAGCTTCGCAATCCTCGTGATGTAGGGCTAAGCATAGCATGATTCTCCGTACATCCACCAATTCCCGCTGCTCGGAAAAGTACCGTAAACGTATTGGCACACACATAAAAGTATGGGCATTGTCTAGCACGCAGTAGCTGGAATAAGCCACGGAAACTGTCGGTCCACTCTTTCATGAGAATACTGCGCTCAATTTCACCGAGCTGAATGCCATTATTTGCTCTTGAATTCCTCGGGAATAGAGTGAGCCAAGATATGTGAGGATGTTGCCAGTAATGTGTGTTCTGATGAAAACGTGCTCCCAATGAGATATCCAGTGTAGTTTCCGATTTCTGTGTATCTATACATCGAACAAAACTTGTCAGTCCACTGGCTTCCTGACTTGTTTTTAAACCGGTACAAGGCAATGGTTTTTTTGATAAAATTCTCAATCGCACTTTAATTCCCCAATCGATTGGTAAATGCTGAGATGCAGTTAATTCCTCTTCTATTTCTGGTGTCCCCGCATAATTCTGAAATAGTTCACTCAATCCCCGGGAAGATCTATTTTGATCGTATTGGTTTACAAGTGAATTTGTACTTTTAGACACTCCAATATTTTCGCTATTTTTTATCAACTGGAATAGAGAATCTTCTGAATCCAAATTTGGACTATTGGCAAATTTTGCTTTCTTCTCTTCGTTAGTGTCATCTCTAAAAATGATTATACTTAGAAAAAGAAAAAATATTAATAAAAAAATTTGCAGATAACGTACTTTGAAAAAGGATTTTTGCGCTTTTGGGAGAAAACAACTTCGAGCGGCGACTTGTCGACCTTCTTATCTTCATCGTTTAAATCCCTTTCGAATCTGGCCTGAAGGGCTTTCTTTTTCTGTTTTAAACGTTGCATTTTTAAAATCTAAAAGAATATTTTATAGAATCACATTCGATTAAATTCATTAGAAACATTTTGAAACATCTTTGTTTACAACCTCGTTTGGCGTCTTCCATTGTGGAGTTAATTTTGCTGGTCCCGAATTTGAAGACATTTTAACACTTTTAACAAAAAACAATTACACAAAACTTATTTAAACATAAATTTCACTTAAAAAATCAGTTCAATCGATTCAGTTTTATTCAAAATAAAGAAGAAAACAAAGTGGAACCAAACCCTGGCTATCAGGTAGAAAAGCAACACTTTTGAAATGTCAAAAATGGCTTGTGAACCATAAAATTATGTCATTTTCGAAATATTTGTTTGGGGTTAGCACTTGTGTGCATACGAAACTTGTGCAATTATGTCAGGTGTCCAATATAAATTGGAACAGTTTGGGGGGGTTTTGTTTTGTTTTATTTTGAATAAGTGAAAATAAATTCTTGCTAATTTAAAATTTTTAAGAATTACAAAATTATCGAGCGCTCAAAAATGAATTAAGAAAAAAATTAAATTGTGTAATCGACAAAAATTATTTAAGTAAAAATAATCTTTAATAGAAATATTATTAAAAATTAAAAAAAGTAAAATTTTATTTATTATCTGTTTCCCTCATTAAAAAAATAATGGGAAATTTTATGTATGAAATAAAGTTTGTGTAGTGAAGTAATTCGACACAATCCGAAGCCAAATTTTTATTCAGAAGTATATGAAATCTTCCCTTAGACTTCTGTTGAAAATTATATTCAAAAATTTAAGAAAAACTACTTCATAGGGAATAGAGTAGATTTTTATTATTAATACCGTTTTCGTTTACGCTCAATCAGTCAAAGTCTTTTTAGGACTGTTGTCGCAAGAACATCGATGGTCTCCGGAGCCGTCCTCGGGTCTAACATCAGGGTCCGGCAGCGTACTTCTTTGCCTTTTCTCTTTCCGCGTGCTCCGCGCTCTCCCCCACCCCGTCGAAGTAAGGGCACATTGAGCTACTATGAAATTTAATGTGGTATTGGTAAACCCGAAAACATCGATGTCCCGTCAAAACTCGGGGGATAAGTAGTATCACCTTGTTGATGATCTATTCACAGATCCACTGCCGGGATGAAACGGTGAGTTCATTTCTCATTGGGAGCTTTACCCAACTATTTTTATGCCACCTCCTCGTCTACTCATTTTTTCCTCCGGATCGCGGTACAACATTACACCAACCTCTCCGGCGATACAGCTTCTGCCGCTCATCTTCCAGTATTTCGATCAGTATTATTCTGGCCACAATACAAACGGCCTCGTATGACACCGTTTGGAAAATGCAGGCCACTCCCAATACACTCCTACGGTATACTGAGATAAAGCAGGACTGACCCGACTACATCGGGTAGTCGGGTTAGTCCTGCTTTTTGTAGCGAACAGGGTCTTCCTACTCTGCCTGACTTTAAGCGCGCCAGTGCCATAATTGTACCTGCATTCGTCCTACCAACGTATAATAGGTGTTCCTGAAACCGCAGGCTCTTCTCAATCATCCCTAGGTACTTTAGAGATGGTCCCGACACCACCTCATGGTCGCCAATCCTAACGGTGATACTCTCTCTAAACTTTCTGCCCGTGATCTCAAGGAGCCAACTTCGAACTGAAACAACAGTTTCATAACAGGTCTATTCCACCTCTTCCACATAGTTTGCTACTACGACCACAGCAACATCGTCAGCAAATGCGATGATGCTTGCCTTCTATGGGATATGGAGCCTGAGAATACCAACATACATCACACTCCACAACAGAAGTTCC
This sequence comes from Atherix ibis, assembly GCA_958298945.1. Lineage (NCBI taxonomy): Eukaryota > Metazoa > Arthropoda > Insecta > Diptera > Athericidae > Atherix > Atherix ibis. Next base: position 77,527,655 of record OY282606.1, on the reverse strand, counting down.
AGAACCATGCCTGAGAGACCCTCTTAATTCCGTATGACCACTTATGCTTATCTTGTAAACAAGAATTCTACTACTGAGATAGTCTTCTATTATCCTGGTAATGAAACACCCTTCCAGGATAAAATTTCATCTCGCCGAGTCGAAGGAGTTCTTCACATAAAGAGTTATGATAGCGCAGTGCTTTATGGAGCCTCTTCTCCACCTTTTGCTGTCGATGGTTTTATACGAAGCCACTTATTGTTCTCATTTCTCCAAGGAGTAAGGTTTAGGGTTAATAAAATATGAAGTATAAAATTTGGGGAACGCAAAGAAGAAAATTGAAAAAAAAATTGTGGCTAAAAAAGAAACTTTAATTTATTGAAGCATTTGGAATGAAGAAAAAAAAATACATATATCTGACTAAAAAATAAACCTTAATTTACTATCTTGGAATGAAGAAAAAAAATACATATATCTTTAAAATTTAAAAAAAAATTGCTCGTAAAGTGATCGAATTGAGAAAAGCTGACTCCATTCTTGATTATAGCCCCAAAACCATCACGACACTTTATTAACCATAAATATATTTAGAAGTGTCCGTACTGCCGTTGATTCAACTTAGGATCATGGGAGTGAAAGTAAAATTTATATTATTATTCGTTTTCTTTACAATATCCTTCTTAAAATAAATTAGTTAGAATATTTTTACAAATGATTTATTTCTTTATTTTCTCTTGTAAAACGTTACGATTTTATTGATGTATATCTTTTGGATTTTATCCATTCATTTTTCGAAACTCCCATAGTTTCGACGAAGATAGTACTCGTATCACCGGTCAACTCAGACTCAGGCTGAGCATTAAATCTGTGCCAGTGATAATGTTGGTTATTTTAAAGTTAGTATCACTTAAAAATTACACAAAAAATAAAATTGTTTTAATTTGTTTAATTACATATATCAAATATTTCTTTGATTGACCATTTTGAAATTAATATATTACTAAATGTATTTTTACATTGAAAATTAAAAAAATTTGTTGTTATAAGAAAAATGTACAATTTAATAAAAAAAAACTCCTTAAAGTTATAATTTTTTTTTAATTTCTATTTATTTGTTTGAAAAAGTTAGTTCTTTATCTCTGTCACACGTTGCTTCAGCGATCGTCTTTTCTGTCCCCCCCCTCCTCTATTCACCCTTTCTTTGTCACTAGGACCAAATTATTCTGGATTTGCTCTTATTCTACAGCAATTTTTGCATCGGTTTTCATTTGTTTGAAGCTTCGTAATTGCAGTTATTGAACTTTCCCGTTAGTCTTCGTATTTAATTTTAGCATTTTTATTTTCTTCTACAAAGTATATAAATGGCCGCCTTTTTTTGAATTCGAAATTCATTGCAGAATCACATATAATAAAATTGTGAACATTTTCTATTCTGTATGTTGTAATTATTTTAGTTTTTGTTTTTTTTTGCTTTGTTATTTATTATTACTTGACTTCTATATATAACTTTCATTATACTTAAATATACAAATTTTTTTTTATGGATTATTAGACTTTATTTGTTTTGTAAGAAGCGAGCTCATATAATAATATATTGTATTAAGAAATTATATAACTTTTCGATTGCTATAATATTATTAATACTTTTGAATAACTTTAATCAGTTGCGTTATTATCTCACCGGTTTATTTTAGGACGAATCTTCAAAAAAAAAAATGCCATTCCACTTTTTGATTCTATCTGTTGAGTCATACTACCAGGATTCATCAACAATTATCAATAATAAAAATATCTGATGATGGCGTACTTATTACTTGCGTCTGAAAGACAACTTGGAAAATATAACCTTACAAATGTTAATATGAGAAATAATCTTTTTCGACGATAAATAGAAACAAGTATGTTTGTTTGTTTATTTTCTTCATGAAATAAAACAAAAAAATATCTTTAAATATGAATATATAATATATTATACTATTGTATTATGAAAATGAAATAAAACTGATATTATAATAAAATTCTCGAATAGAAACATTTGACATGAGCGAAAATAGGTTGTTGTATAAGCTGTATTGCGCATATGATAAAGTTTGCAACATTCGAACTCGTATACATCTGAAATGATAGAAAAATGAAAAGAAAATTGTTTACTAAATCTTATAAAATATTATATTATAAATAAAAGCATAAAATAATTAATTGAATTGTGAAAAAATTAAAATAATAAAAAATAATATTTATTGAACAAACATTTAGGATAAGAAATTGTGTGCTGAGAAAAATGTTGCTGTGCTTACGTGTATCAATCGTTTCGAATTTATAGTTTCTTATATCAACAAACGAGAAAAACTTTTCGTTTCGAATTTATTGACGATTATTTCATAAAAAAAGAATTTTAGTTATTTAAAAATTACTGCTTTTATTTGAATTTATCTGAAAATCTTAAAAATAATATTTGTGAATAATTTTAAGTTCTTTTATTAGTAAATTGATTATAAAAAATTATCAATTTTATATCGCAAAAAAAAAAATGGAAATTCTTTTAAGATTTAATAAATTAGAAAATCGTTAATTGGGTCTATTTGGTAAAAATGTAAAATTTATAAAATTGCAAAAACAATAAAAGAATTTGAAAAATTCATATTTTTATCAACGAAAATACAATATATGAAAAATCTAAAGTTTATGTTTGTACCAGAATTTTAATGTAATTAAAACAAAACTTTTTAAGAATTTTTTTTTTTTAGAAAAGATAAAGGGAGTTTTTTTTTTTATATAAATGAGTAAAAGTTTTTAAATTAAAGATTTAGAAAATTTTTACAATGGAAATAGTAAAAACTATCAAGAAGGATCTTAAGGCTTTCTGCCACACCCGGATTGGAAGCGGAATTGAGGGTGTCTATGAAACTTTTCCTTGAATTGTTAGATGGATTGCATGATTCCGCACTTCTGATCACAGACGCCACTGGCGATGACCATGCAACATCCTATGCTGTCATATATGCTGTGAAATCTTACCTAATAGAACTGTGGGCAATTCGGACGGCAGTTGAGAGTTCAACAAATCTTTCCAAACATCGCAGCGTTAATATTTTTACCAACAGTCTCCCAGCCTTGGAGGACATTCTTGGACCATCAAATAATCCCATGCTCAACGAGATTCGTCGTAGTCTATTAAACAATAGAAGCGTCGAATTGCGTTGGACTTCCGATCACGTTGGTATGAGCGGGCTGATCAGCTGGCAGGGGAGTAGCTCCACCGTCCTGTTCCCACTGAAATTCTTAACTTGCCGCATCTACTCAGCAAATAGACTTAACACCTTCAGCCATGTGTAGACAAACAGACTGGACCAGAGGAAGGTTTTTTCCCATACATTGGCTAAACATCGAAAAACCAGTCACTCAAAATTCTGGTCAAGGAAAGTTACCGCACTTACCCATGATTACCTTTTCTGTAATCGACCCCATCCTTCATGCCATTCCTGTGCTATGCTATTCAACTCACAATTCCCCATATTTTAAATGAATGTCGCTTAATCCAGAATTTATTTTTGAATAGGATTCCTTCTATTGTGGAGCTCCTAGATCCAACATTTCCATGCCAAAGTCTTCTATTTAATTAGCTAAAGGAAACTAAGGTTGCTCCCTCCAACTAACTATCAGCCAATTTCATTTGCGAAGCTGGCAATGCTAACTCACATTTTGGTTCGTGTCTCAAAGACCTTACAACAAACAAACCCAAAGATCCTTGTTAGAATTTTTTTTGGTAGTATTTGTAATTATTTCGGAGGGCTGGGAAACAGTGAAAGGCGAACTTCGTTAAGTAAAGGTCTTACACATTAAAACTGATGAAAATATCGAAGTAATTATGGTCTTGTAAGATTAGACGGTTGATTAAATATTAAAACTCATGAGTGAGTTGTCGAAAGGCTTAAAATAAAGGTTTTTTTTATGTTAGACTGAATATTGCAGGTACTTGGATGCTCCATTAAGACAAGATTGCGTTAGACGATTCCCTAGCGTCCCTACTCTCCATTATCCAAAATACATAAAAAAATTGCAAAGACATAATCTCGTTACTGTCAATAATATGTAAAGGAATGTAACAGAGGAGCTGAACTACTATGAAGAGTAAGAACAAGCATTCCGCTGATGTACGACGGTGGATTGATAAGTTTCCGGCCTAATAAATAAAATAGCATTTTTTTGGGATTTATCCGATTTTATTTTTCACTATAATCTCCACAAAGCCCAATGCACTTTACATATTGGTGCTCTAATATAGTCATGCCATTTTTATAATGTGATTGGTCGCGCGGCTCAAAATATGCATTTAGAGGATCCATAGCTGCATTGTTGCTCTCAAATCATTGCCATTCAAGCTTTTTTTTAAGGTTAGGAAATAGATGATAGTCGATAGGTGGTACTCGTAGGTCAGGTGAATAAAGCGGATGAGGAAGCAATTCGAACTTTAGCTTGTTGATTTTAGCCATTGCGACGACCGACGAATGTGCTGGTGCATTGTTATGGTGAAAGAAGATTTTGTTGTTAGTAGATGTGGTCGTGTTTTTAAACTTCGTCGCTCAAATGCTTCAATAAATTTACCATTTACCTTAAACACTTTTAATTTGCGATCTTCTAGTATGGATTTATGAAATCGTTTCAGGAGTTGTTACCTCCGTAGGGCGTCCTCAGTACTCTAACGACATTTTTTAAATTCTTTTAAGTTATTCCAATTTTTCCATTTTTTTAATAAAGCCACTGACCAGTAATCTTGTGTGTAAACTATAGGGTCCTCCAAAAAGAGTGATATGATTTCTTTTAAAAAAAAAACACACTAATTGTTAAGGAAATTCAAATGTTTTTTATTTAATGTAAAGCACAATCGATACAACTAAGTTTTGAATAAACCGTCATTCAAATGGCCTCCACGACTTCTTTTGCAGGAACGAATTCGATGAACCCAATTTTCGAGCACTTTTTCCACTAAATCAAGTCGTATGTCATGAATAGCACGTTCTATATTGACTTTTAAAGCTTGAAGAGAGTGTAGTTTATTGCTAAAGACCAATGACTTCAAATAACCCCACAAGAAACAGTCTAATGGTGTTAAATTACAACTTCTTAGAGGCCATTCAATGTCACAATTTCTTAAAATTATCGAATCTCCAAAACTTTTCTTGTAATAATTCGGTTGTTGCACGTGCTGTGTGGCACGTAGCCCCGTCTTGTTGGAACCAGATGTTGTCAAGATCAACTTCTTCCAATTTCGGCCATAAAAAGTTTGTTATCATCGATCTATACCGCTCTCCATTGACAGTAACGGTGTTACCAGCTTCATTTCGAAAGAAGTACGGACCGATGATTCCACCAGACCTCAAAACCACACCAAACTGACAATTTAGGGGAATGTAATGGAAGTCCAAGAATAATTTGTGAGCTTTCTTCGCACCAGAATCGAAAGTTTTGTTTATTTACCGCACCACTCAGATGAAAGTGAGCGCACGAAAAGTTGCAATTGGAGAACGATTATTTTGATAATAAAATTGAATAATTTGTAAACGTTGTTCTTGCATATATATAAGGTGTAGTAAAAAGAAATGCATTATTTTTGCATTAAATTGAAGGTTTTATTTAGCATAGATAGAATGATACGATTTAGGTTAAATATGCACCGTTTTGTTCGATAACTTGTTGCCATTTTGGAGGTAATTTCATAATGCCTCTCTCATAGAAGATGATTCCCTGCCAGTCCCACCAAACACACAGCAAAACCTTCCTGGCTGTCAATCCTGGCTTGACCACCGTTTGCGCCGGGTGACCGCGATTTGACCACGACCGTTGTCGCTTGACGTTGTCGTAAGTGACCCACTTTTCATCACCAGTAACCATCCGCCAGAAATGGATCGATATTGTTGCGATTCAACAGCGATTCGCAGATGGAAATTCGGTCCATGAGGTTTTTTGCGATAACTCCTGTGGCACCCATACATCGAGCTTCTTTTTGTATCCAGCCTTATTTAAGTGGTTCCAAACGGTTTTTTGTGCAATGTTTAGCTCTTGGACAATCGAAACAGTGCTTATGTGACGGTCGGACTCGACGATTTCCATTATTTTATCGGCATTTTCGACAATTGGCCTTCCAGAGCGTGGTGCATCTTTGACATCAAAATTACCGGAACGGAATCGACGAAACAAAAATTGCGCGTGATTGGCTGTTACAGTATCAGGACCATAAACACTATTCACATTTTCAGCTGCCTGGCTTGCGTTTTCGCCTTTATCGAAGAAAATTTTTTTTTCTTTTTGTTGGTGTCCATCTTTGACGCGTGCTAAAAAAATACTGAGTCAAGTAATCACAAAACTGTATGAGAAGCTTTTTTAGTACAAAATCTTATCTTTCTAACGCCATCTAGTGCAACCCGATCGCGCTTTTAAAACGGGAGATGCAGACTCCTAAAGCCATCTATTGGCAAAATAATGGATTACTTTTTATTACACCTTATATCTCTCTATGATAAAATTTTAAACATTACTGAATATAATGAAAAAAAAACACAGATTATGACATATTACAAATGGCCGAAACGTCACTTAGAAATCATATCAGTCTTATTGGAAAACCCTATAGTAAAACAGCGACATAGAATTCCATTAGAAAATTAAATCTGCAGACGCCATCTATATGTTAAGCCGGAAACTTATCAGCCTTAACATGTTACCACGTGTAGTTGCCAAAAGAAAACTATTTTGAAGAGAATAAAATTGACGTAAAAAAATATAAATTTGTTGCAAAAAAAAAAAAACAAAAAAAATCAGTCCCTTAACTTTTCTACTACCTTTTGTAATATTAGAAATAAAAATTTTTTATAAAATAGAAAAACTTAAATAAAATGGACAATTTATATCTTTTTAGGTTATACTAAGCAAAAAATGTTTTTAAGAGAACTTTATATGAAAACTCATGAATAAATAAAGTTCTTTTAGGATAAACATATTTTTAAGTAAAAGAATCCTTGAAAAAATAAGCTTCTTTTAGAATTTTCCGTTCACTTTTGTTTTAGATAAGATTAGTGAACAATTTTATTTAGTATAAAAATAAACAATAGAATCCAGTAAGCAGTTTTTTTTTTTGGAGGGTTAAGAATCTTTTTTTTCTACTCAACAAGCTCTTTCCAGATTGAAATAATTTGCATGCGTTCTAATGTTTTTCTTACGAGATCCATTTTTTTTAAGCGGAAATATTTTACTAGATGGAAACATTGGTGGTTAAATCGATTTTTGAAGTAGAATTATTGACGTTAGTAGAAAAGAAAATAATTCTCGTATGTTATGTGTAAAAAGTTTGTATTTTCCCTCTTGTAGATTTTCCAAAGAATTCTTTTAGAAGTAAAAATGGGAGGATGGATGTTCGCCTAACAAAAATCAGATGCATATTCTTCTACGATAAATATGCATACTACTCGTAGATAAGAAATACTGGTTCTTCAAAATGAAAGGCTCCATTCCTGGAAGTGAAGGATATACTCAATCAAAAGTGTATTTGAAACAAAATATGAACGAAAATAACCTACCAAGCAGAGTCTATGCTCTAAACTACCAAAGAATTGTTTGCATTTTTCTTTCCATCAGGCATTAAATCAAGGTAAAAATAACCCTTTCAGGCTTATATGGTATTTTGGTAAAGTGTACCAAGCAAACTAAACAAGTCCGCGTAAGGGAAACAAGAACACTAAAAAAAAAAAAATTAAAGTCGCAAACAAATACAAGACACCAATAATAAAATAGGAAAAAAATCCTTTGAAAAGAAAATCCTTCGAATAAAAGTCAAATCCTTTGATTCGTTCCATTCACTTTCTAGCTTTTCGATTTGTTTCAACTCGTCCGCCTGTCTATAGTGGTACCGCCATAAAACTTTTCATTCCTTCAACTCTTGTTGAAAATCTACTTTCTACTTGCTACATTTCCGATTCTTTGACTTTTATGAATAAGAACATGAACATTTTCTAGCTCAAGGATCTGCATTCATTTGAATATATTTCTTCGATTCCAGTGTTCGTTGGCGTTTTCGTAAAGACGACGGTTTTCTGTATCCAATATCCACCAGAACCAAAGACCGACGTATATTTAAGTCTTATAATGCCATTGTCCACGAAATGCTAAATAGCAAAGGTGCAGGATCTAAAAGGACTAATGTACTGCAAAAGGACCATAGCTACAATGTTATATAATAAAAAGGAAAAACGAACTAAAAAAGAAGAATTATACCTGATAAAAAAAAAAACACCACATGAAAAATGAACGAATAGACAATATTGAATGGCCTAACATTGTAGACAGTCCAAGGATATTTATTTATGTGTATTGCCCTTCAAAAAGTTGACATCTAAAAAGGACGATAGAATATCCAAATAGTATCCACTAATATGGATTTTCATCCGTAAATAAAAGATCTTTTTCCTTTTTAAAACTGCTTCTAGATTCATTAGTCATTTTTTCTAAAATGATTGCAAATTCCACTTTGAACTGGAAAATCATTTATTTTCGATATTTTTCTGATATTCGCACATCCTTGAAAAAAAACAACATAAAATAACACTATTCGATTTGGATAGTCACATTTTATATATTTAAATATTTCTAGTGAATTTTCTTATTATATGTAGTTAAAAGGATATTCTTTAATAAATAATAATTTTTAAATATACCAGTTTTGCCAACTTATAAAAAAATAAAAGACAAAACTGGAAAATATGAAAAAAAAAACGAAGAAGAAAAACTAGAAAGAAGCATTTAAAAAATCTCATTTAAAGGAGATGGTCAATAAGAAGTTATTTACATTAAAATAAAATTCAATCATCCCTTAAAAAGAGGAAGAAATGGTTAAAGGGAAATATATAGAAATGCGATGGTGAAATGGCAGAGGGTAGCGGTAGTGTATATACAATATATTATTAAATGCCCAGGAGGAAAATTTACACTTTTTTATTGAATCAATATGATGAGTGACCGTCATAAAAGGTAAGTGCCCATTTTCAGATGGAATCAAGTTTCCTCTAGTTGTCCGGCTTTTCTAACCATTATTGGATCAATTCTATCTACCCACCTAATAATATGAATCTCACCCTCATTTCTATGGAATATTATCTAAACGAACACATATGAATAAATGTTTTTTTTTTTTTATTTCAAAAGAAACGAAAAATGTAATATTTTTTTACCTATTTTCATTTGAAGATTTTGTGAAGGGTTAGAATTTCAATGTTATTTTTTGTCGATTTTTAAGAAAAGTACTAAAGTACAAAACAAGGGTAGAAAAAACAATATCGATAGATGAACATGAAAGTAAAGATAGTCTGAATTTCATTAATTTTATTTCTTAATATCGAACGAATATTATAGGAGATAACGTGAAATTGAACTTTTTCATCCCTTTGGATGGTCTTTCATTTTTTTTGTTTTGTTTTATTATTTTAAAGTGTTTTCTCTTCATGCACATACACCACTATTTCACTCAATCACTTTTTATAAATGGAATAATTTTTCTACTTGCACGTTTCTCTTTTATTCCCTTTCATCCTTGTAAACCACCCCCCCCCCCCCACCTCACCAAGCTTTTAAGGCTAGAAACGTATTTGAAATAAATCGAAAACTAACAAAAAAATTCAAAAATTTTTTTTTTCCAACAGTAACTAAATTGTTGCTTTTATGTTTATTAACAGAAAAGGGATAAACAGTTTCTATTCCTCTATTTTTGATTTTAGTCCTTTCTATTGTATTACAAGTTTTTATAATAAAAGATGAAGAATACAATACTAAATGGTGTGTGAGAGGTGAAGATCCTTTTTTTTTAAACATCATTTCATTCAGTTAGTAGTTCTGCCTCTTCCTTAAATTTTCAGCTTTGCAGAGAAGTTTGGAATCCGAACTTGGGGAGGAGATTGGCAACAATGCCGGATATGCCCGAAAAAAGGAGGATATTAAATGGCTGCATAAAAAGTCCATAAGCTTTTATTATCTTACCACAAAATTCTATTTCTATCATTTAATAGCCTATCCGTCTGTGTTTCCTGCTAGAGGCTACTCCCCAAATTGAGTGAAAAGTGTTTACGAACAGCTTCAGAACGCCAGTAATCATAGTAGATACTCAAGTGGAAATAGGAAAATCATTATTGTTGTGACAGAAACATTGTCCAAAACCACGTAGGATTCTGTATCTTTAGGCTGTTCGTAAAATAATTTTAGTATTCCAAGGGTTTTTTTTGTTTCTTATTGTAAGATTATTTACAATTTTTTCTATTCTTCTCCCACTTTTGATTTAAGAATTTAATATAATTTGAGTAAGTAGAGAACTATAAAATATGGTAGGTGTCTTAAAGAAAATCCTGTCAATATTAGAGAATTTTTTCTACTAAATTATGTTAGATGTCTTAAAGTAAATCCAGTTAATCTTAGAAATTGCAGGTTCAATTATCTTTTTGTTAATTATTGTAGTTCTATTATCGAGTTAAAATTTTTGATTTTTGTCTTAACAAAAAATGTTTAGATAAGAAAACTTTTTACACAATTAATAGTAAGTAATAGAAGTAAATTGCTTTAATATTAAACTGGAATTGACAAAAGTAAAAAAAACCTTAAACTATTCAACTAAATTAATTACACTTAGTCAAAAAAAGAGGACAAAACTTATATTTTAATATTATCAACATATTATCCTAATTATAACCGAGGAGCTAAAATGCAAAGGAGTGGAACCACTTTTTTTTTAAATATCATTTCCGGTAATATTAGTAAATTTTTTGATGATAAAGGATATCGGGATAAGAAAATTTAAGTGAAACTCAAAAGGAAATTTGATTTGTTTGTTTGTTTGTTTGTATGGAAGGTCCTTTAGACATGAGCCAGTAGCTCATCGTGTGACTAGGTGCTACCAGTTTCCTAAACGAAGTTGATCTGTTTTTAGTAGGGAGGAACAATTAGAGTTAGTTAAATTTTGTGGAGCATGCTTTGATCAGGTTAACAATTTGGCTTTGAAATGAATTTATTGAACAATGAGAGGAATCCTGCTCGGAAAGAAATTTTTAGTTTGCTGGCGTTTGCTCAAAATGTGTGGAATTGTTAGTAGAACGCCACAGGATTGGCAATTAGGACGGGTGGGGTTTGAAAAAATAAAGTTTTGGGTGAGAGCAGTATGCCCTATCTGAATTCTGGGCAGAGTTTGTGTGCAGAATTTCGTTAAGGATATTGAGTAGACTGGTTTAACAGTTCGGCTGAAAAGTTTATAACGTTGACGTCTAGATGGTGCCTCAAAGCACCATGGAATCAAAGCACTATGCTTCAAATGATTCCTGTCAAAATTTGACAGCAATCGGTCGATTGGTTCGTGAGATATAGCATTTTGAGTAAAGCAACTTTTGTTATTGAAAAAAAATGGATAAAGACGAATTTCGTGTATTGATAAAGCATGGCTTTTTGATGAAAAAAAATACAGTGGAAACCAAAGCATGGTTTGACAAACGTTATCCGGACTCTGCTCCAGCTATTTCAACTGTGGAATATTGGTTTCGTCAATTTCGAACTGGTCGTACGAGCACAGTTGATGCAGAACGCAGTGGACGCCCAAAAGAGGTGGTGACGGCAGAAAACATCAAAAAAATCCACAAAATAATTTTAAATGACCGTAAAGTGAAGTTGAGCGAGATAGCTGAGCCTCTGAAGATATCGAAAGAGCGTGTTGGACATATCGTGCATGAATATTTGGGCATGCGAAAGCTGTGTGCAAAGTGGGTGCCGCGTGAGCTCACTGTGGACCAAAAACAACAACGTGTTGATGATTCTGAGCAGTGTTTGGAGCTGTTCAAGCGCAATAAACCCGAATTTTTGCGTCCATATGTGACAATGGATGAAACATGGCTCCGTCACTACACTCCAGAGTCCAATCGGCAGTCGGCAGACTGGAGAGCGAGCGACGAACCGAATCCAAAGCGTGGAAAGACGCAACAGTCGGCTGGCAAGGTGATGGCGTCTGTATTTTGTGATGCGCATGGTATAATATTCATTGACTATCTCCAGAAGGAACAGACGATGAACAGCGACTATTATATAGCGTTATTGGATCGTTTGAAGAAAGAAATCGCTAAGAAACGGCCTCATTTGAAGAAGAAAAAAGTGTTGTTTCACCAAGACAATGCACCGTGTCACAAGTCGATGAAAACGATGGTCAAACTCAATGAATTGGGCTACGAATTGCTGCCCCATCCACCGTATTCTCCAGATCTGGCCCCCAGCGACTTTTTCCTGTTTGCAGACCTCAAGAGAATGTTCGCTGGCAAGAAATTTAAGACCGATGATGAAACTGAGGCCTATTTTGAGGCAAAACCGAAAGAGTACTATAAAAATGGTATCGAAAAGTTGGAAGATCGCTATAATCGCTGTATCGCCCTCGAAGGCAACTATGTTGAATAATAAAAATGAATTTTGCAACAAAAAAATATTTCTACTGTGTTACGTTCTAAACTTTTCAGCCGAACTGTTATTTGTAGTTTGCCAATGAGATTCTTAAACGCTTTCATTAGGAGTCCAGTCTGTGTTTCTAGAAATGGCCGAGGATGTTGCTTGCCATTCTATTAATAAGCAAGGCATATTAGGGATAGCTGTGAGCACAGGATGCCGGAGAGATTTTCCCACTAACTGATCAGTACGTTCATTTCCTATGATTCCCACATGATCCGGCACCCAACGCGAGTAAATCTGTTCAAAAAGTATCGCGAATTCTGAATTTCCGCGGGTTACGTATACTCGATTTTCGATTTTTTCATGGCGTTATGTTGGTACTTATGTCTCTTACTTATGCTGAGAAGTTAGGCCATTTTGAATGTTCAGTTAATTTTTGACAGCTGCTTTGCTTGCACGTGTTTTGGCTCGTCTTCGATTTTTGCCCATTTTCGACCAAAAACAGCATCGCATTAACATTGCTTAGGAGCTGTTGGACTCTATCCGTGATAACCCAAACTTGTTCCTAACTGGTGACGAATCATAGGTTTATGGTTATGACGTGGAAACCAAAGCTCAATCATTCCAATGGAAGCTGCCGCACGAGCCAAGACCGACCAAAGCGCTCCAAGTTCGGTCGAATGTGAAAGTTTTGCTTACAGTTTTCTTCGATTGCAGGGGCGTGGTGCATCATGAGTTCTTGCCACAGGGTAGAACGGATAATAAGGAATATTACCTGGAAGTTATGAGCAAGTTGCGCGAAGCAATCCGCCAGAAACGCCCGGATTTGTGGAAGAACAAAAATTGGCTTTTGCACCATGATAACGTCCCTGCTCACGTATCGTTGCTTGTAGGCGAATTTTTGGCCAAAAACAGCACACTAATAATGCCGCAGCCACCGTATTCCCTAGATCTGGCTCCCTGTGACTTTTTCTTGTTCCCGAAACAGATTCTTTGATCCATTTTTTGGAATTCTTTGTTCCTCGTATACCGTAAATCAAGATTGGTTTTGAAATTGTCTAAGAAGTTTTCGATAACGTCTGTTAAGTTCAACTCTCATTTATATTGAGTGAAGGTTTCAAGAAAGTCGTTTGTGCAGGTAAATTTTCAGGTAGCCTATTTTATTCCTTGTTGGAATAATATTGCTGTTAAGATATTTAGCTAAATAAATGGGATGGTAAGATAGCAGTATAGTACACATAGGTAGGAGTTATAGTATCAAAATTAGTTTCGATGTCAAAAGTAAAAATTTGGAATTAGTCGTGGCACTTAAAATTAACATTTCAGTACAAAATTTCACTAGAAATTACATTAAAAACAGAAGAAAAATAATGAATTGATGGAATTTTTATAATAAAATTTATTTATGCCTTTTTATAATATTTTAATGGGCGAAATTATTTATAAAATATCCCAAATATCTTTAAATATTTTTTTTCAGCACATTTTATTTAAAATAGAAATTTCTTCAAAATTTTATTTTTTAATGGTTAACAAAATATAATTACATTAATTCACATTCCTACAAAATAATAACAACCGTGCTTCGTACAAATTGGAATCGTTTTTGAATTGTTTTCGCGGTAGAATTTCTTTTGTAACTGACTGTCATGTGTTCAAAATTCGTTTACCCCGCAGCATTTATGGCTGGTTTAACATGAATTGAATGCTTGATTTAACAAAACCTGGCAGCTATTTGGCAAAAACACAATCATCCTCTTATTTATTGATGTTTACGGTAGAAGGGATGGCGCAGAAGATCTGAATCGGTATCATTATTAACCATATTGCCATCAACATTGTTATCGATATTCCCAATTCCACGATTCTATCGTGAACAAATAATCGTCTATAGTCTGAAATAGGCTTGCCAGGCTGGGAGTAATGGTTACGTTGGATATAAGAGATGGACTTAAAAAATCCTAAAGGAAGGATATGAGCAATAAGAATGTATTTGGTGTATTGGCGATGTGCTTTTAGAAAATTACCTTTTAAAAGCACGTCATCAAAAGAGGAGTACGAATATCATCACCCGAGGTATCGGCAGCACTTAAGAAAATAACATTCTAGCGTAACACAAACAAATAACAACAAAAACGTTTATTCTTGGAAAATGTGGTAAATACGAAATGAAAACAACAACAAGTGTTTTTCCACTTTATCCTAAATCGTTCGCTTTCGCCCTCTTTTCGATGTGAAAGAAAATTTTGTTGAGGGATTCAAAAATATTTAAAAAAGGAGGAGAAAAAAAACAATCGCTGCTAGAATCCTTTTCATATACCGTCTTGTGCTATTCATATGAACATACCTACAAGAGATATCTGTGAAGAGGTTCAGCAAATGGCTCTATTTATTTATTTTCTAAATCTGAACATGCCCGAGTGACTACCCTTCACTATTTAGTGCACACTTGTATCATCATCATCCGTTATCCTGGATCGCATTATTTTTTTTCTTCCTTTTTTGATATTATCAACACTTTTCCAAAAGAATAATGTAAAAATATATCATTTTGGCTGTGCTTATTTATTCCATAATAACATATTCACTACAGGAAAGTATGAAGGCAAACTATGGAGCATACAAAAAGTACGAAAATACAGCGTCTGTTATTTTACATTCAAAAGGAATGGATAGAAGGGAACTGTCTCCATTGGGTAGACCATAAACTAACAACCATCGGGCACGAAAGTACCTGTGGGTTTTCGTAATTCACCTTTCAAAGAGAAGTTTGGTTGTTTTCATATCTGTCCAGAATCTTTCCAACCACTTCTCATAATCAACAGTCCTCATATGTGATTCATCCCCCACCTTCTAAACATCCTTTGCACACCACCATAGTCGTACAGATAGACATTAATTTGGACATTGAATACAGCTTCACTAAGGAATGCAAATCCATCATATTCTTGAATATAAAATGTTGATGAAAAATTGTAGTACCTTTCCCTCCACCCATACCTCTTACCAATTCTAACCAAATCTATTCCATTTCATTCTATTCTATTCTATTTAACGTCAAACTTTTAACAATTTTTCATATCCTTTTTCGAAGGGATTTATTTAAATTTTGGTTAATTGTTTTTGAATGTGAGAAATTCTTCCCTGAAGTACAAGAGTCACACCAAACTTCCGCTTTCATCCACTTGCCTCACCTCTTTTTTGTATGATTTAATAAAATATTATTTTAATTCTAACGAGAGCTTTAGACTTGAATTTATTATAAAATCATCTATTTGTGTTTATGTCTAGTGGCTTTTATCATTCGACCGGAATAGAACAGCTACAAAAAAAATGATTAGAGGTTCCATAGAAGGACAAAAATATATTTCGGATTCCTACTAAAACATTAAAACAAAAATAGTTAAAATTAATATCTAGAATAATCGTAAGTATTCACATTTCTATCATACAAAATTTTATAAAGGAATTATCAGAGAATGAATGTTTGAGGAAGTGATAAAATTGAACAAGATGGAAGGTTCTTACTTGCAGTGTTGATGGGTTATATTATTTTTGGAAAAATCGTATTATTAGAAAAGTTTTTTTTTGTTAAAATACTCAGATAAGTGGGAGTATTCATTGTTCAGATAGTTTTATGTACTCATACACGTACGTGTATGTAATTTGCATTCCGCATCTGTAATTTTCTATTCAATTTTAATATTTTTATAGCAAAAGTGGAAAAGTTATTTTGATAATGGATTGTGAAAAATCATTTATGAAAATATTATTTAAGTTAGGATGTTCATAAATTCAATTTGAGTAGATTAGAAAGGTATTTTTGATAGATACTTGTGTTAAATAAGTACGCGTAGGGATTATTTTTGTTAGAGATTGTTAACTTCAATACAGAAAATAATTCAGTTGTTCAAAGTTGTAATTATTTTAACCATTTCATTCTGAATAGAAGCATTTTTTTAAATATTAAAATTTTTAATATGAAATAAAAATATATTAAAATTTTATTATCTAAACGTGTGCTAACCTAAAAAAATAAAAGTATTCAAAATTTTAACTAAAGATTTTTATCTTAAAATTTGAAATAAAAAATTTAGTTTCAAGGAAATTGTTATAAAAAAATTAGTAATAATAAAGTTTTATAAGTTTATAAAATATGAAATTTTCACAAATACAAAATTAGATTGTAAACAAATACAGAAAAACAAATTCTAAAGGATTTAAAATAATTCATAATAAAATGTAAAATGTCCAGTTTTGGAAAATGTTCAGAAATTACTTTAAGAGTACGAATTAACAATATGTAAAATATGCATTAAATAAAATTTAAAATTTATATAAAAAATTCAAATAAAAATCGGTGGAAAATAATTGATGAACTGAAAATTTAAATTTACCAGGTGTATAAGCTTAAATCCGCTGTTTTTTTAGTAAAAAAAAATGTTTTTTCATAGAAAGCAAAAACAAATTTATTCAAAGTACTTGCTACACATTTTTCCCATCTCTGGGGCAATTTGTGGATACCATGCCAAAAAAATTCCTTTTCTTTCGAGGCAACCCACTCATCAAGCCATTTTCGGACGTCTTCGTAAGAATCGAAGTGCTGCTCAGCGAGCGCGTGGCCCATCGACGAAAACAGATGGTAGTCGGAAGGGGCCAGGTCTGGTGAATAAGCGGGATGGGGTAGTACCGCCCAGTTGAGTGTCTCCAAGTAGTTTCGGACCATTTTTGACGTGTGCGATGGTGCGTTGTCGTGGTCCGTCCTCTTTTCACGCAGAGATAATCTCATGTCTTTGTTGATAATCCGTCCTCTTTTCACGCAGAGCACACTGCAATTTGATCAGTTGTTGGTGGTAGCAGTGGGTATTGACAGTTTCACCAGGTTTCAATATCCCATAGTAGACGATACCCTGCTGATCCCCTTCCATTCGGGGAAGCTGTTGATCGTGGCCGGGATCAACCCACGATTTCTTGTATTTAGGATTCTCGAAATATATCCACTTTTCATCGCCTATCACAATACGATGCAGGAACGACTTTCTTTTTTGTCTGGCAAGCACGATTTCGTTCAATTCATACGGGACCCATTTTCCGATCTTTTCAATCTTCCCCATGGCACGCGGAGGCATGGAAATGGCTAGTTGAGTAACACCCAATTGCTCCGCGAGCATTTTTCGTGATTGGATATTGTCTTCGTCCAAAAGAGCCTGCAATTGGTGGTCCTCAACCTTGCTAGGTCAATTTCCACGCTTCTTGTCCCACAAGTCAAAATTGCCGTCTTTGAACCGACGAAACCAATCTCGGCACGTTGTTTCCTATAAATCACTGTCATCATAGGCCTCCATTAGCATTCGATGCGATTCGGCAGCCGATTTCTTCAAATTAAAGCAGAAAAGCAGAGCTTCCCGCATATGCTCTTTTTCTGGCACAAAACTAGACATGATTACCAAAGGAAAAATGTATGTAGTTGTACGAAATTGCTGACAATGTGCACTGATTAATGTTGACAAATGTCAAACTCATAAAAAAATTATGGCGTGTCCATGGTAGCTTAATACAATCACTCACGCCATTTTCGACCAAACAGCGGATTTAAGCTTATTTTTTATTCTGAATTATCTTACACTAATTTTTTAAGCTCTTAAAAAAAATGTAAAACCGTTTTTGAAAATATAATGACAATAATTTTAAAAAAGTCTATAAAAAATGTGTTTTTATTAAAAAAAAGTATAAAATTGGAAATATAATATTTTTTTATACCCAAAATTAGAAGAAAAAACAATTTTAAAAATACTTTTGCAGTAAATTTGAAACTATTTAAAAATGCTGTAAATATGTATAAAATATATTTAAAAAAATCAGTAATTTTTATTAAAGAACTTAAAATTTAATTAAAGTAAATTTAATGTAAAATTTTTTTTTTCTTCGAAAATCATGAAAGTAGATCTTATTGACACTACTTACAATACGACCAATGAATCATTTTTAAGTTTATCAATAGATTTTCTATCTTCGATTAATGTTTCTTAAAAAAACATATTATATAGCTTTTTTTACTATACATTTACTATAATTTTATATTTGATATTTTAAAAACATCATACCAAATAACTAAATCCAACATAATGGCAAACGTCTTGTTCAAAACATCCTGATATCCTCGATTATTTCATTAGCACTTCTTCAATTATCATGAATCCTAGTATTGAAACACTTTCCGATTTAAAATCAGATCATAGTCCTGTTTTTACCCTTAATTCTAAGGCAATCTTAAGGACTATTCATTCTAGACCCATAAATTTGCTTATTTAAAAACAAATAAGACCAATAGATGGACTTAAAACGAACGTTAAAAACAGCAAAAGACATTATTGATGTTATACATAACCTCACTACATATATACAACATGCAGTCATAATCGCTCATATCTCTTACAATACACGTACGGTATAACCACAACAATAAAATTTGCCAACTAAAATACAGACATTAATGAACAAAAAAAAATAAGAATGCAGTGGCAACGCTTACAAATGCCTCGCTATAAACAAAAACTTAACGTAGTATAACGTGAAATGAATATGGATATTAGTAGGCACTATAATGAGCGGCATAGAGTTTATACAAGATAGCTTAGTGACAATATTTCTTTATGGTAAGCGACTAGACGGATACTCTCTTACAAAAGAATATCACAACCACTAAAACAAAATGACGTGAACTGGGCAAAAACAAACAAAGAAAAAGCTGAACTACTTGCTAAACATTTGGTAAATACTATTGCTCCATATGATCATATGGAAGACAAATCGCATACTAACAAAATTATTGAAGCAATAATAAAAAAAAAAATGTTAAGCCTTCGGAAATTAAATCTACTATTCTGCGCCTTCCCAATAAAAAGGCTTCTAGTTATGATCTCATAACAGCTCCTATGCTGAAACAAATTTCCCGAAAAACTTTAGTTTTAATTATATACATATTCAATGGTATCCTGCGAATAATCTATTTTTCTTACTCTGGAAATGTTCTGTTGATAAAATGATTCCTAAACCAAATAAACCCGTTAAGTCTCCTTTTTCCTACAGAGCTATCAGTTTCATACCTATCCTTGGTAATATTTTTGAAAAACTCTTGGCTTCAAATCTGAATACTCCACAATCCAGCAATACCATCGCATTGTTATTCACATTGCATCCTCTCTTGAGAGAAAAAAGTATTGTCTAGGAGTATTTTTAGATATCTTCCTAGCTTTTGATTGTGCGTGGCATCCTGGACTTCTCTAAAACTCAAGAGCTTACTTTCTTCAGCATACTACCTTATCATAAATTCAAATTTCTCCCAATGTCATTTCCAAGTTGCAATTAACTCAGAATCCTCCGAAATAGATCCATTCTAGTTTGGAGTCCCACAAGGCAGTATCTTTTGTCCCATTTTATATAATACTAGCTACCCGTTGCCCGGCGTTGCTCGGCCTTATTCAGTTAAAATTAAAACATATAAAATAATTGAACAATTTTACCTATCTTGAGTTTTTTGCTAACCGATTGCCGTTCTTGAAATGATAGCTAACCTCATTATTACTTTGGTGTTCCTAAACAGTGTGTACTAAAAATCGAAATGCAAAATATGATGCATTATTGTTGAAAAATTGGAATACAAACAGTTCTAGTATTACTTACAATTCTGTTTTTAGCTGTATTCGATGGACCAATTTTGATACTGTGCAGTAGTTCGCAGTAGATTCTCAATAAAATGGCAATTTACTGACAGCAGTAAAATATAACCTCAAAATAGTCAACAACAATACTGAGTTTATTCACACATAAACAATAAAAACTGATTTTACACAAACATAAACAATAAAAACAAAAATTTGACGCTTCAACATAACCAACGAACCCGCTAAGCCATCTATTTCCATTTCGAGAACTAAAATTTTCCCACCCTAAATAGTATGCGCAACTACTGCGACAATCTACTCGTTTGTTTGAGGTACAGTAGATGATGACAGCTACAACTACTGCACAGTAGGAAACTTTCCCCAATTGAATACAGCTAATGTGTTTGAAAATTGGCATATGCAGTTACCACCACCTACCGGAGGGCTGTCGGAACTATATAGAAACCATTCTCAAGACTCAATGAACAAATTGGTATAATGGTTCAGTATGATTTTATGCATAGTTTTCGAGTCTATAAGCCTCACTCAAAAACGGACATTCATTTTTATGTATATAGATTTATACCCATGACATCCCATCTAATTATAGAAATATAAAAAAAAACTAGAGGAATCTAACTTAAAAATATGAAAAATAACTTATGCGTCTATCCCTAAAGGTAATTACTACTCCCGAAATTATCATAACATAAAATTCCTTCTAAAAATAAAACTTCCGTCTCTGATTCTTTTGACCTCTAAAATAAATAACTGACTAAAATATATATAAAATACATAAATAACAGACTAAAATAGCAATAAACCTAGGCTATATATGCAGACAATATATAGGTCTATTACGCATTCAGAAAAAACCTCCAACGTTCTTTTGAAATTTTACAAATTCAAATTCAAACCATTACAAATTGGGTCACCAAGTTGTGAAGAAAAGTAAAGAAACGTAAATCTATCCACGCAAACTTTACTCTCAGGTGCGAAAAATACGTTTATATGTGTATGTATCTTATTGATAGTGTTATATCACAGATCGCTAAAATTTGGTAACTAGGATAATACCTAGAAAAACGTTTAACATGGAATCTATACCTAAGATTTAAAAGACTACAATTAAACTAGACAAATATTCTGAACTCAGAATACACAGCAACGTCATTTTATACAACACATTAACCAATTTGTACTTATGGACCAGAACTTTATACTCTACTAAGCCTTCCGATTCCTATCGAATTTAATATATTGAATAAAAAAAATTTCGGAAAATTGTCGATGTCCCCTTTTACTTTCGTAATGTTATTATTTTTGTACCCATTTTATTCGTGTTGTGACTTCGTTACTTTCGCTTTTATTTTTCATTGACAATGGCGGAATAACAGGGAGTACAGTCGAGGCCTGCTGAATCAAAGCACTTCAGATGATCTGCTTCCATTCCGCGGTCTTCTAGTTTGTCACTCCCAGCATGTTTTAGGTATTTTAGCTGATCCGTCGCCCCACCGAAGGCAAGGAGCCACTATAGGCTTTTTGGGTAAGATTTTTCTCATCTAATACGCAGAAAGTGTCCACCTCATCCCAGCCTATTGAGCTTAATTTTATATAGAAGCGAAAGCTGAATTTTATCCAGAAGCGGGCGGTATCTCATTGTTAAAAATGCTCCGGAATCATTAATCCTCATGTAGGGTGCCTAAAATTCTTCGAAGGACCCTTCTGTCAAATACGGACAAAAGTACACAGTGGTTTTTTCTGAGAGCACAATTTTCCGAAGAATACTGGAGCACTGGCAAGTATAGTGGCTTGTGCAACAGTAGCTTTGTACAACTGACTGAAGTAGTCTGTACCTGCAGCCGTGCACGGTTTTCTTCACATCAGTTGCGAGCCTTATCCCTAAATAGGAAAATGATTTAACCCTTTTAAAGCTGTATACTGCCATATACTTTGTTTCTTATTCATTTATAGCCAGCCCGAGATTTTCCGCCGTCGGCTCCATATTAATGAAAGCCTCTCGTGCAGCTCTCTCTAATTATTATGGTATTTTTCATGCTTAACATTGAGTAACGAATCTTCTTTTCGGAGACCACTGGATGCTTTTACACTTCCTCTCACACTAGTCATGATTAGCCTTTTCAGTCCAATGAATTTTTCTGGGACTCCAAACTCCATCCATGGAGGTTGCAGAGTTTTACCCTAGCTTTTTGGCCATCTATGGAGGTTGTAGATTTTTTTACTATCTTAAGTGGCCTTTATGTCAATCTGTTGACCATATTCCAACAAATTTTTCATCGACTACCGTAGAGAAAAGGTCTGATCTGTTGCTGATTTCCTTGAAGTGAAGCTTTTCTGCTATGGGTCAATAATTTTTTTTAGCGAATGAAGCTAATATGCTTTGTAAGATAGCGGATATTATCTTATAGATAGTACTCAGCAAAGTAATACCTCTATAATATCTACACTGTGTGATATCTCCTTTATTGAGCATGCAACAGATAATGCCAATCTAACAGTCATCGGGCATTGATTCGATATCCGAAATTTGGTCCATTAATTAATGAACCATTTCGTATTTAACCAGTCCGCTGACGATGCTGTCGATACTGGGAGACTTATAGTTTTTAGTCCACGGACCGCTTCCATCGTTTCCTCTATGCTTAGTGGGGTAACATGTCATCTTCAGCTGATGGGACCTCCAACTTATGTTCTGACTGGTTCATGTTCAGGAATTCATTAGAATATTTAACCCACACGATTACCTATCACATTATGAGCATCGTCGTGTAATTCGCCTCATCCTGCTTATAGCTTGGATAAAACTTTCATGGCTACTGCGGCTGCTCCCTATATTTTTGATTTCACGGAGCTGAGTGGTCTCAGTGACTTTTTTTCGTCTGTGAATTTTCTTCTCTATTTTTCGCAATTCACGATGATTCTCTAAGCGTGCCTGCTGTCTCTAATAATGGAGTATGACTTAGTATGCAGCATTTTTTGTTCTGTTGCTCACCCTCAAACTTTTTCAAACCAGCCCGCCAAATCTCTTAGCGGCTGGATTCTTGTACTTTTTTAGCCTTATCAGTGATAGTGGTCTTTAGGTCTTTCTAGGCCATTGAAATATCTGCTTTATCTTCAGGGTATATATCTTTATATATGTTTCTGATTACTACATCCAGCTCATACTTGTAATTTGTACAAATAGATTTATCTTACACGACATTCGTATTAAGTTTAACTTTTTAATCGCCTTTATTCGAGCTCGGATCCCTATGCTAACAAGTTAGTTGTTCAAATTATTCAAACAATTTTTAGGTTCTCCTAATTATTCTAACAATTCTAGGTTCGGAAGATGCTGCCGATCAATCATCAAGTGGTCAATTTTGTTGGTCCAGGCACTGAAAGACCAGTGCTATCAAGTACTTCAAACAATTATTTAATTTAGCATAATCCGTAATCCGCTTATCTTTCTAGTTATATTTATTCCCTTTCTGGAAGGCTTTACATAAATATAGAATTTTTTAAAATTTCATCGGAAAGCTCATGCTTTTTGAGTGAGTAATTAACTATTATTTTTAAAAACCTAATGCCACTTATTTTTCATACCAATTCGCAGATACATTTCAAGTTTCTTATATGAAATCTTCAAAATTTACAAGAGCCTTTTATGAGATTAATTATTATGGAAGTAATAAAGGACATTAAAACCAATCATAAACTATATAAGCTTAGCAAAGTGAAATTGTTTTTTATGACCACAAACCGACCGTATGCGATATTTTATTGTATTTTCTTTTTTAATAGAAAATATTCATCTTTTCATATTTATTTATTCAATTTTGGCAATATTTTCTTAATATGATAATAGATAGCATTTTTTCTTCCAAGTATTTTTTATGCTTTTAAATAAAACCAAAATCAACAAAAAAAATAAAAAAAATATTGTCTATACGATTGAAATGATAAAACCCATGCAGAGATAATTCGATTAGAAAAGGGCATAAAAATAAAAGGGACTAAGAATAAAATCACATAACGACAAGAAAATCCATCCTGAATCCATGTTGGCATTAAGTAAAAATTCCCTGCAGAGAAACATTTATCGTTGATGGAGACGATTTTATTTTAGGGAAAAATTGCGTATAGTTTTTATGGCTGGACTATATAAAAAATGCAGAATTATCTGAGTATTTTTACTATAATCTTAATATTGTCCTAATAGTAATATTCCATTGATTTCAATAAGTTTTGTTTTAAGAAAAAAATTCAATTTTTCGGAAGAGAGTTAATGACAATTTGGTTTAAGGTAGTAGCCACTGTAAATTTACGCAGCAGTTTTGCTTGAACCCTTTAAGATACGAGTATGAAGGGTTTGAGAAATATTGCTGGACGAATTGGTAATAGGTTTTATTTTAATAATAATGATGATTCGATATTTGGCACTAAAATTTTTTAAATTCAAATTGAAACCATAGCAAGAGTTTCTAAATCTAATTGACAGCGTCAATAAATTACTTTCTGGTCTTGTTCTACCGTTAAATAGCTATAAGATCTTATTAAGTAATTAAATTAAACGAATTTTGTTGTATATACGAAATTATTCTTAAAAGTTTTAATAAAAAAATGAGTTTTATTAGAAGCTGATAATATAAGCATACCTCTCGCAACGGTTTTTTTTAAGGCGCTTCGAATTTTTCATACTCCCTAATATTCTGCATAATTGCCGATGTTCATCAAGGCAGTATCCTTACCCCCATCCTATATAATATATACAGTACTAACATCCATACATATCCTTATACCTTAATTATAATTTACGCAGATGACACAGCCATATTAATAAGCCACAAAAATTTGTGCGTACAATTTTTGACAAAACCATATCCTCGAACTGCAAAACTGTATCTGGAAGTGGATAGTAAAAATAAGCGAATAGAAAAGTGTTAGCGTAAATTTTATTCTTTATACTGAATCATGTCCCTTAATATGCCTCTACTGCAGTACATTTCTTTAACAAGAGTACATATGTTACTTAGGACTATATCTTGACAAATCGTTGACCTAGAACCTACATAGAGACTCAAGCGACTTGAAGGGGACAGACGATACAAATATGATTTCCACGAGGGGATACGGGCAGAACTGGAGAGAAATCCGGACCGTTCCATCAGTCCAGAAAACATAGTGGAGTGCATGCTGAAGAGCCAATCGGCTTGGAACAGAATTGCAGAGTACGCGGAATCCATTATCAAGGATCTCCATACAACGTACGAAGAATAGGCCGCGAGGCGTCATAACATCGGAACAGCAGTAGCATCAAATAAGAACGCCCCGGCGAAGTAGTATTTACAAAGAGTGCCGCCGGGGAACCATCATTCCGGGAGCAAGGTTAGAGGTGCAGGTTAGGTTTTAGCGAGTTAAAGATCCTGCATAACCCGTTTGGCAGGAAAAATTTCCAGGCGAGTACCTTTCGAAGGTTTCCCCCTGTACGATACTAATAACTACTTATACTGTTGTACTCACTTTCAAAGCTTACAACTATTAGCAAATTAGCTATTTCTAATACAGTATTGAAAACTCTTCGAACCTATAAACTAGAACTCTGCAGTTCTACCAAGCCTCCCAATCATAGTTTTATCCAAACAATTTAGTCAAAAAACTTTTATAAAATTGTGTTCTTAACAATGTCATACATCTTGATCTCAACGATCCATTCGGACATGAACTTCCGAAGTTACTCGTTATAAAAAGTTACATGCTCGTTTATCATAAAATCCCCCAATACCATTCTAGGAGAATCATCCTCAGTGAACCTTCCCAGTAACATTCCTCGTTATTTGAGACTGCAATGACCACGAGACATATTAAGCAAATTAAAAGTTATCCGAATTAAGTGCCAATAGTTGAAGCTTGGATCATCCATAGGTGTTAGCTACTCCTTCATTTTTATGACTTATTTAACAAAAAATTTGCTTATTACTTGTCGTACTTGTAGATATCCAACTAATAATAGAAAACACATTTAAGAATTCTTACTTTCAATACGTCTTTTAATGTGAAAAATTATTTTGAGCCAATAACGCTAAGCTCAACAAATGATGGCCGAGTCTTGGCGGCCCGTTGTTTTAATTACAGAACTTAATTATTTAATAAAAGAGATTTAGCGATATCAACTCGGGCTAGTAATTATTTTTATAATGAGCTGCTGCATTATAATAATAATTGTTTAATTAATTGCTCAAAACAAAATGTCAATGGTATACAAGATTATCATTTTTATTTCAATAGTCGCATTTTTTACTATCCTATATAAGTTTATGATAAAATTTTACATTCAAAACAATAATACTGAAACCAAGCTAGCTATAGACTAAAAGATCATTAACACAGATGAATAAATATTTAACACCGATTACACCCATAGACGAATTATTGCCTTAGCTCGAATATTTTTGTTAGAGTCTTTGGAGGAAAAATTTAAATGTCTCCATCACTGGCTCGATCAATGTTCGACCAGTCTGAATTCGTTCGAGCTCTAATTTTTTTCTTCATCCATTTGATATTTGACATTTGTTCCGATTGAATGAACGATTTTCAATTGTTCTTTTTGCGTTTTGAAGTCCAAAAAAATATTTGAACCATATAAAAAAATAATAAATATATAAAAAATGGAAAAGAGAATAATTTAAGAGAATGAAGCGCAGCAATGGCAGTAGCAGTTGCAACTATGTGACTGATGTTGGACGATATGCGAAGGCGATGTCAACAAAGAACTGGGGAAGCGCGGTAAGTAATGTTCATACAAAAAGTTATTCTAGGAACTTTGCGGTGGTGATCACATCGAGCAGAAATTATACAGCAATTTTCACCGTCTTGAGAAGGAATACTTCGATCAAGTTTTTGAACTGGTCTCGCCGGTAATCGCCAAACAAGATACGCCCATGTCTAAAATGAGCAATTTAACGTCACTGCCATTGTTGAACAATCTATTTGGTGACAAATTTTTTTTTGTACAAACAACCGGCAAATCAAAACACAAAACAAACAATTTTTAATATAGAAAAGTTCTTCACACAAACCACACTGTAAAATGTCAAAATTGACATAATGTTCGTGCTCGAACACGCAGCTTGAACAATTTCTCGAATGGTTTAATTGTAGCATTAGAATTCCTGATTTTTTTCATGTCATTAATTTTTTTGGAATATATTTTAATTATCAAGCATTAGTCAATAATGGTTGAGTAGAAAATTTAATACTAAATTTAATTAGAATTCAGTTTATTTATATTTAGTTAAACAAATCAACTTCAAATAAGAACGTAAAATATAATCATTTGACGTAGATTATTCTTTTGATAACATATAAAAACATATAGAGCAGCTTCTTTCCAGCTTTTATGTTGTAATAATATTTATAGTAAAAGCAATATAATATATGAAACTAAAAATATCAATTTTATATTACCATTTTTGGACAAAAATGTTTTGAAGAGTTTTTTAAAAATAATCAATAATTTTTAATTGGATATTTTCTAAAAAAAATAAGATATTTATTTACTTTTTATTATTAATATTATATTACTCTTCAGATCGAACCTATATATTTATATTACAATATTATTTTAAAATGATTGTAATAGACGGGAAATAATACTGTAATGGAGAAACGTGATAGAATGGTCATGAAGAGAATAAAAACCACCCATTCAAAGGGACATCGTTTGTCGATTGGTTAAAAGTGCTCCTTGAATACAACCATCCGATATATATTATTACCAGTGGATGATCATTATTTTGACAATCACACTTCCACAAGTATTTCAGTATCAGATTCACTTGAAAGGATATAAGCATGTGGACCAGTAAGTATGTATGCCTTCTTTCCAATATTGACCATATACAGCAAATGGATAGACAAAGGATGTGATTAGAACAATAGAAAATGGACGTCAAAAGGAAAATATTTCGATAGAAAAGACAATAAGTAAACCACACCCCCGAGATTCATCTTATTCTTAGGATCAATAAAGTTGGTTACAACCCTCACGCATTGTCTGTGTTTGAGTTCCTTTTTCAGTTGCGAAAAGTTGTTTTTTTCTTCTCAGCAGTTCATCTTCTTTGATGACCAAGTTGCTCAGGATAACCAGCTGGGGTAGACTCAATATGAAAGTACCACACATATGATAAAAATAAAGTGCACATTTCAACAGGCTGTAGCATCCTTCAGTCCAGTCTAGTTTAGTTTCCGTTCGTTTCAGTTTATATTGGAACGGCAACTATAACGGACAGTAAAAACCTTCCACATGAGTGAACGGAAATGATGGAAGAAAATATTTGGTAGACAATTCCAGTCTCCAGTTATAGTACCATATAGCATCTTAGAAATACGAAGTTTCCTTTTTAACTATTGTCCAACTAGAATGTACTCAATCTCATCTCTTTCTACTCCCACATGCGATTCATCCTTATTTCTAACGATTGCTCTTCCACTCACTCTTTCTCCTTCATTTTCTGCTATCCTCTCAGGTTGACAACATTGGACACTAACATTTAGAGCTCATCGTACTACAACTGAATTCCTTTGCCTTTTTGAAGGATACTCTATTACTCTTTATGAAGTGCTCGTTTTTACTTGGTTAGCCCATTCCAGTTGACATTTTTTCCATGGCTCCCAACCAAAGGAAGTATATCCACATCGTGTTGGTTATTCTTTTTATTCGAAGAAATTGAAATAAGCGCACACTTAAGGCAGAAAATTTATGACATTTTTACGCTCCGTTTGTTTTATTATCCTTCAAGTCAAGGGATAGATAAGAAAAAAAAGACGATTAACTAAAATAAAGTGAAATGAGAATGCACACATCGAACATAAATACTAATACTTTGGAAAAAATTTCCGAATGAATGAGCTCAACAATCGTACAGTAGAAAGTCGATTATCCCGTTTGGAGTTTATTATTATTATTGTCCTTCTCTGTGCCATACTCCAATATAATACATTCAGTTGCAGACGAATTCTAATAAAAATGGCGACTGTTTTGCTAAGTAGCCAAGCCATTCGGTTCAGGATTCTGGAACACTCTCTCAAGAACCATATCGTAGCAAAATGTCTGCTACAAAACAAAAATAAATTCTGCTGATTCGCAATGGTAGCCGTACTTGAGTGTTGATAGTTAAGAGTAGAAAATTGAAGCCTATCCTATAAAGATAGTCAATGATAGTAGGACTATAACATATGCCGTCAAGATATACTTCTATCTATTGTATTTGTACATAATAAAAAAATCCTCCTTTGTCCTGTTATACTCATTAGACCATATCGCTGAAACTTGAATCTGATAACATTGGAGAAAGCTAATTTCCAAATTAATTACCATCGTATTGGCTGAAATGAACAGAATATCTCTCTGATAGGGCATTAAGATAAGAGTATCGTCCTTTCCTTAATGTTTGAATGCAATATAAATAAAACTGTGAACAATTTACACGCTCCATTTAGCATTCTATACGCTGTGGTGCTAACTACCATTCACTATTGTTGTTGGTTGGTCCTGTCGATGACTTCCATTGGTAAATAACTGAGACTTTACAGATTTTCTTCATTTCCATTTGCGCAATTTATGGAAACATGCACTCGTAATCAATGTAATAAACAAAATTGGACAATCAACCAAATAAAAACAAAAAGAGTAACAAAACTAATACTAAAAGTATATAGAATAAAGAAAACAGTTCCAGCATTTCATATCGTTTTATATACTTGTACATAAGTAAGTTTTGAGGCAACAATAAATTTAATTGTGCTCGTCCTTATTTATACGCTTGATTGATAATTCATTAGAAATAAAATGTTCAAAAGCAAAATAGAAACTGTGGTCACCATAAGTAAATTGTATTTTTTCACATGTAACTACAGAGGGTTGTGTCCTTACGTTTCCCTTTTTCTGTTGATAGTAATTTTCTTCATAGTGAAAATAGCCAAAAATTAGATATCATCTAAAATATCCCTAATGTTTTATACTTAAAAATTATTTTTCTTCCAAGGAATTAATATTCTTTTTAGTTTACGACTATATCTTAAATAATTATAGGTAAAAATGCTTCGCATATAGGTTTAGATACTCTCTAAACATGGATTCATATCATCTTGGTTTGGAAATGTATTGATATAATAAAAGACCTCCGGATTTTTGCTATCCTGATTCAAATTTCGACTTTTCTGTAGCCTATAATATAGAAGCCTATAAATGCTCTTCAAGAAGGATCAAATTAATAATAACAAAAAGTAAGCGGGCTTTGGTGGAGTATCATTTTAGAGTAGGAACGCCTAGATTTTTTGTGTGGATTTCTCCAAGATACGAGGGTCATTCAACAAGTACTTAACCTCACCGCCCGATGGAACTGCTGTCACAAAAGAAATTTACCATCGCGCAGTACATTCTTTTAGTAGCCTACTGTCAAAGTTTCAGTCGATTCCCTTCATTAGTTTTGTTTTGAGAGCCTTTGAAAGCGAGCGTGTCGGTCGGTTGCACAAAAATGCAAAAAGAACAATATCGTTCGGTGATTAGATTCTTGTTTTTGGAAGGGAAAACGCGCAGCGAAATCAAAGATCGCTTGGATGCTGTGTATGGTGACTCTTCTCCTTCGATGGCGACCGTCAAGAATTGGTTCAACGAGTTTGTTCGTGGCCGCACGTCGGTTTTTGATGAGCCATGCCCAGGTGCCCCGAAAACGGCTGCTACGGAGGAAAACGTTAAAAAAGTCCACGATCTCGTGTTGGCAGACCGTCGATTGAAGGTTCACGAGATAGCTGAGACTGTGGGCATCGCAGTAGGAACGGTGCATCATATTCTACACGAAGAACTGGGCATGAGAAAGCTGTCGGCGCGATGGGTGCCGCGTTTGCTCACACCGGAAAAATAAATTGCCACCTTTCCAAAATTGTCATTTTTCTTTTGTAGGCTAAGTACTTGTTGAATGAGCCTCGTAAGGTCTAATCTTATAATATGTATCATTATTAAATGAGTAACTGCGTCGGCACGAAAGCGGGCTGGACTTTCATCCAAGGAGTCATTAGCGGGCTGGACTCTCATCCAAGGAGTCGCAGGTTCAAATCCTACTGAGGCATGATCCAAAAAGACACTTTGGTTTCAATTATACTTTAATTTCTATATTCCGTTATTCATTCCTTGAAATAAAAAGTTGAAAAAACGTCTAAAAAATCCATCAGATACCAGAAAGCTTTCATTAGAAACTAAAGTGGATATAGTATCCGGAACTCCTACTGAATAAAGTGTGGCTGTATAATCTGCATAGGTCACTATGACAGTCTTAGAATCAGGTTAAGCTTAATAATATCCTCTTTTGCTCCAATCTAGTCTTAGTATGTCAGTCCGATCTGAACTTCATTTGTCAGTTACTTTACTTCGGCAGTATCCCCTAAAAGTCCTCAATAGAATTTCTCAGTCCTGTCATCTTACTTACAGTTGCGCTGTCTGACTCCAACAATAGATCGTCTGCAGCGCTTCTCTTGATCTTATTTGTACTGCATCTAAGCTAGTTAAACAAGCGGTCACACTTTATCTGCATATATCTAACTTCCTTTTGTTTCAAGCCGTCATGGGTACAAATTCCACTAAGGCATGGTTCTACGCTAATTCCTTACACTTCACTTTCCATCATACTTTAATTTCTATATTCCGTTATTTATTCCTTAACTTAAAAAGCTGAAAG
The DNA here is from genome assembly GCA_958298945.1 of Atherix ibis. Lineage (NCBI taxonomy): Eukaryota > Metazoa > Arthropoda > Insecta > Diptera > Athericidae > Atherix > Atherix ibis. The sequence goes on along the minus strand of OY282606.1, from coordinate 77,495,824 downwards.
AACATCTGAAAAATCTATCAGATACCAGAAACAGGGAAATATCAATACCAGCTTTTGTAAGAAACCGAAGTGGATATAATATCCGGAGCTCCTACTGAATAAAGTATGGCTGTAGAATCTGCACAGGTCACAATGAAAGTCTTAAAATTAGGTTAGGCTCATTAATATCATCTTTTACTCCGATATAGTCTTAGTCTGTCAGTCCGATACACATAAAAAGGTTAAGGGCAAGTTATTTAAATTTCTAATAAACTACAGCACTTATGATAAACTTAGGACTCTAATCTAAAAAACCTACGTCAAGCTGATTGTGTTTGAACAAAACTCTTCTGAAGTTTTAATCATGAAAAATTATAGTTTAAAATATCTTTTAGTAAATTAAATGTGATCATATCCAATAGCTAAGAATAAGATCAACTAAAAAATGGAAGCAACTGATTAATAAAATAACTTACCAAGACAGGTGACGAGAAGATATCAAGAGAATAACCGATAGATAAAAGGAAGAATCAAGAATTTAGGTACAACTGCAATACAATCTTCTAAAAAGCTTGTTATCGTCTAATAATATCAATACCTAAAATAAAAAGACTCCTGAGATTAGGTACCCAACTAGGCATATTAAAAATAATTTATTTACTCAAAGTGGAAGTAAATATCTATTAGACAGAGTTATAAGATTCTATTATATGTTATATAGAACAAAAGGAGATTTATATAAAAACGTAATATATTATTACAAACCACAACTTGATACAGTAAGGACTGGATGCAACAGAATTTGGAAGATTTGGATGAATCATAAAATTGAATTTTGTAAGTCCAAAAAGGTTTTATAATTTCATTGTGTATTAGAAGTTTACTATTTACCATCAATTTCGAAGGGATTCCTAGTTAATCTCTTGCCTAGGTAAAGTCCTCACTAATACACTTTAGAAAGAGGGTAGATGGTTTTGGCACAAAATAAAAGTAACCTGTGGATATGGTATTTTAAATTATTGAAAGCTTTTTTCCGATTATGTATGGTAAGTAAGTATGGCTGTATAATCCGCACAAGTCGAAATGATAGTTTTGGGATCTTTTGATCCGATCTAGTCTTAATCTTTTAGACCGATCTAAACCACGTAAAATAGGTAATAGGATGACTGATCATCATCTGCTAAATGAAAACCAGCTCTCCCTACCTTTTGTAACACTTTCTACATGCAAGATGTGCATATTAATGCAAGGATATTCATAACTCCTTTAGCGCAAGTGATTTATAAAAAAAACCAGAGAATTCGGCTTCGTAGGTTTTTTTCGGCAGACCTCTACTATTTGTCTCATCAACTAATTGTTATTTAGGTATCTCCTGAGCTTTTGATATATGAGTAGCCAAGTTATCTTTAACTTTTTCCTACTTGCCTGCTTTTTTTGGCACTTACTTTCTTAGATGGTGGTGTAACCTTTCCTTTGTTGGTTTTTGCCGCCTCTTCTCTCACGGTCGGTAAAGTCTGCATGCATTCGTAGTCGCTGGTTTATTTTTTTTCCTGCATGCCTTCAGCCGGTTTATTCAAATACTTGCATGGCTATATAATATTTTTGGAATTCAGTCACTATTTTTCTTATCTCCATATGTACATTATTCCTGTCTTTAATGAACTCGGCGAGCTCCTCTATTTTGCTCCCGAGCAGAATCAACGTTCTTTCTTTTCGTTTATTCGTCATATTATCTGTTGCTTTGGCCAAGTGTTTCATTAATGCTTGTTTACTCCTTAAAGCCTTCTGCACTGGGTATTTTACCCCCTGTATCATTATCTTGAAATGACCACCACTTGTGTTTGTAACAATTTGCGTTTTATACCTATTGCCAGGTACAATGGCCTGGCCACTTCTTATAAGGGATCAGACACTAACCAAAGAACCACCGACTATAAGTCAGATGCTGTGAGATTTTGTTTGTTTAGTTACTTTTGGTCCAACCGGGCATGGGGTTTGGGTACCTATCAACTTGATGTGCCAAAGCTGCATGAAATTAAAAAGTACAATAGCTGCAAAGGACCAATCATGTTTCTGCTAAGCGAAAATCTTTAAACCAATATAAATAAAAAAGGAACATTTGTAAATAAGTATCCCTGTTCCGAAATGAGTGTTCAAAGGGAAATACAATAGAAATGATTAACTATAATCAGTACAATCATTTCAAAGATGTCGGATTATTCGCTTACTTAAAATAAAAACTTGTTTTATTTTGGAAGTCTTTCTATATTTTTTTTTTTAAAAAGCAGCTTCAGAAGGCGAACATTTAGTCTTAAAATGGCTCTGAATCCGAAGCTAACTCAACGCATATGAGTACTTACACGTATATCAGGGCGGCGCTTGGTAATGAATTCCAGTTTTATTTAAAAAGCTCTAAAAGAAATGTTCATTCTACTTATTATATAATTTTGGATCTACCCTCCCAATTTGCATTCTAATAAGGTGAATGGGTTATAATAAGTGGTGACATGTTGTGTTAAACACCCCGTGGAGTAACCAAATTTAATCAATTAGCAGAAATTTTCATGTCCAAAGTTAACTTTTTTACCTTATCATATTTTTGTGCTGATGAACAGTCAAGAAAGCAATTCACATAATATATGAGTAAACTAAAAAAAAAAAAATTAATAATGCTTGGCTACACCTTTGGATATATTGTATAATGAAAAAAAAACCAAATAAAAAAATTCCCAAACTGAAAGGAGAAATTATTAAAATGCAAATATGTATTTTATTATCAACACGAATTCCGTTCACAAAATAAATCCTTTTCGTCCCCACAAGGAAAAAAAGCAAAATATTTAACTCCATGTGATTATCGTTTGGTCGGCCATAAATAAAATTTTTCGGTCTTTGCTTGCGAGACTATAGCCAATGACCAATTTTCGTAGCCTCATCACCATTGGTGTTGGCAACGCTGGTGAGGTCCGGTTTTAATGTAGCAATGCGATCATTTTTCAAACATGATTGCTTACTACTGGTATGTTAATTTGTTAACCTAAGCCTAGGTGGGTTGGACCTGAGAAGCTAAATTACCTTCATTTTGATTTGTTTTCTATTTATTGTCGTAAATATTTTTTCTATTTTCAGGTTTCACCATCAGAATTCCTTAGTAAATAAGGTTAGTTTTAGCTCCCATAAGCAAATGTAGGCTATTATTTTTTCTAGCTCTCACCTCTAAATACGATACGATACGATACGTTTCGATTTGATTTGATGCGATATGATTTGATTTGATGAATTTTATTATTTTTCACCTTTTTCCTTAACCGACCAATTTACCGAACGCATAAAATAAGGTTTCCATTTTATGTTTTGTACACCCTCCATACTAAGTGAATTTTTTTTGTGCTTCTAGAATCTAGAAAAACTATCAAATATTTTTGACGCAGTTACCTTTAAGCCGGTTAATTATTTCAGTGCCAAATAGTACCCTTAGGGGGTGGTTAATTTGGCGGATGTTTGATTGTCGAAAACTCATTAGCATTGGCATGTATAATACTTATAGTAGGCATTTAGGCTAGCATTTTATACTAGCGATATTAGATTATAGGTTTCGATAACGTCACAGTATTTTATTAAGAATTATTATTTGTATCCTTAGACTCTTTGCCTTTTCATATACAATAGGTTATGATTACAAATACCATAGACTCTAGGATTAATTTTATTACTTTGGCTTTGTTTTTATTTTGTTGTTTCAAAATTCTAAATACAATAATTCATTCAATATTTGATATCTGCAACAAAATTTTATTAATGTTTTTGATTCCTGTTGGATTTGATATGATTTCGATAGTTGACTAGTTTTCTAATGATTTTATCTTAAAATTTTTGTTGGTTTTTCCTTTAAGTTATATAAATTTTTCTTATATTATTTATTCATATTTTCTTTCAAATTAATGTTAATGAATTTATATTGCGTTAATTTTGTAATAAATTTTCCTTTTAGTCATAAGAGAACTATTAAGAGTTATTTAATATTATTTTATTATCCTTATGCCTTTTTATGGGAGGCAAATGTTTAGATTAAGGACTTTATTTGTAGATATTTTATTTTGGAATTAATTAATTTTAATTCAGTTGTTTTTAATGTACTTATATATATATATTTTTTTTAATGAACCTTAATTAAAATTGCCTATAATTACGAGTATTTTTTTTGTCTTATGTACGATATGACGAAGTGTATTAATATAAATCTGATAATTTTTTTAATATATAAAATTAATGTATTGTATTTGTAGATAATAATTGATTATTGTTTAACTTTTTTCAAATATTCTAAATTCTATATATGCAAGAATTCCTTTACACGAAAAATTACGTAAACTTTTTAAACTAGGATATAAAATATGTTTTATTAATCTACGAGGGTTATGTGATTAATACTTGACTTTGACAAGGAAAAAATATTTTTATGACAAAAATTCATTTGAACTGTTGTAGAGGTCGCATAAAATATTTTTACGATCTCTACAACAGTTCAAAATTAAGCATTTGTATCACCAATAACTTCATCATTTGAGCCAATTCTTAGTACAAAATATGAAACAATAGCTGGAGACTTAATTTGGAGAATATAGTGGATGCGCCAGCATTTCGTATTCTAACTCATGGAATTTTACCATGGCGATCGCACAAGTGTGCAAGCAAGCTTTGTCTTGATGTAAACGTATTTTTTTTTCGCAAAATACGGTCGTTTTATCTTGATTTCATAATTCAACTGATCTAATAATATCGTATAATACTGTCCTGTTATTGTTGTTCCTTTTACAAGATACTCGATGAAGATTATAGCAAGTGCTTCTCAGTAAACAGCTGCCATAATCTTTTCTGCCGATAGAACCGTTTTTACTTTCGTTGGTGCACTTTTGCTAGTAAAAGTTCATTATTTAACTGAGTTTTGATTTTTGGTGTGTAATGATGAATCCATATTTGCTCAACGATGCAAAAAATCATATCAATTACCCTTAAAAATGTCCAAACACTGCATTGTGGGAACTCGTTTTCAGTTAGGTGTTAGCAAATGCGGCAGGCATCTTGCTGATAGTTTTCTCATATCAAAAATTTCATGTAAGATGTTGTCTTCACATTCTTTTGAGATGCGTACATTGCTAGCTATTTCATACATAATCCTTCGACGATTTTTAAAAATGATATCATGGATTTTATTATCATTTCCCTGGTGGTGAACTTAATTGTATGTCTTGGGTGCTCGGCGTTATTGTGCTCGTATAACCACAACAAAATTCAGTAATCTTGAAGTGGTCTCATTCATTGCATACGATGGTGAGGAGTCCCTATTATACTTTCTAAACTTGGCTTTTGATTCAAAAATTGTTGTTATCCTTAAAAAAAATAGTGTTTTATTAACACACAAAATTAACTTTTTTTTTTTTTTTTTTTATTTGACAGGTTTTATTTCTACATTATAACACATATACACATAGTCATGAGACACAGTCGCTCCTATGGAGCATATAGCGGTACAGAGAATACACGTCTCTAGTTGGTGGCAGAAGGCTTCTTTTTGTTGGCGTCATCATCTACTTCGGTTGGGGCATAGCACTGCACGATGGTGATGTTTCGGAACTTCGAGTGGAGCCTGGCTGTCAGAAGGTGGTCGGAGACCGGTTTGTAGCCCATGAGAGATCTCTTATCGCGTTGGCCGATAGGATCAATCCGACTCCACAGTGGTGGCCGCTGTCGTTGCCGCTGTAGATAAAGTTTTCGTTTACCCGTCTGCATTGTGAGAGCTTCCCTTGATGTTTCCACCTTGTCTCGGAGATTCCCAGGATGTCGAGGTTGTAAGTGTTTTTTGCCAAAATTATTATGAACAGCTATCCTTCCAATAGCTGCTAAAACTAAATTTATGAACAGATATTAATAAAATATTCAATGGCATCATTTTTAAAAAAAAAAAATTTGTTTTGCTGACATCAGCTACATTTTTGCATTAGCCAATAACTTATCATATTGCCATTGTATCTTAATTATCTATTACATATTAAATATGAATTTTATTTTAAACAGTTTAAAAGATAAGTTTAAGAATCTTTTTAAATAAAATTGTTTTTTTTTTTGAAATGTTGTTATTAAAATTTATACTTTTTTTTCTAATGTCTAATTTTATATAAAACATTTTTTTAATATAATATCTTCAAAAAATAGGATCCGATTTATTTAAAAAAAGATCTGATTGAAGTTGATATAAAAATATATTTTTCGTAGATTCGTTTTTTAAGAAATATGTTAGTAGTTTTGATATTTATTTAAGAATCAGATTTTCTAAGATCTATTTGATATCAAACCTCCTTATTCTAAAAAAAAATCAAGGCTCATTTTCTTTAAAATATATAATTATAAAATCTGTTACGAAGCAAAATTTATTTTTTTTTTAATTTTCTTTAAAAAATCTTTTAAAATAAAAGATTTTTTAAAGAAAATTAAAAAAAAAATAAATAAAGTAATTCATTATTAATGATACCATTACTTGATGTTCGAAGTTTTAAGACCACAAAAAATATAAATTGAAAGCTTAAATGAATATATATGAGGTCTGTTCAAAAAGTATCGTGAATTTTGTGTTTTTTCAAATTTTTTTTTTTCATGAATATCTATTCTGTCCCCTTCAAAGTAATCCCCACCAGATATTATACACTTGTACCAATGTTTTTCGATCCTCGAAGCACTTCAAAAAATCATTTTTCGTGATCTTGTTCAGCTCCTTCTTCGATGCCGTCTTTATCTCCTCAATCGTAGCGTAGTGTCGTCCTTTCATGGGGCTCTTCAGTTTCGGGAACAAGAAAAAGTCACAGGGGGGCCAGATATGGGGAATACGGTGGCTGCGGCATTATTAGTGTGTTGTTTTTGGCCAAAAATGGCAAAAGCCAATTTTTGTTCTTCCACAAATCCGGGCGTTTCTGGCGGATTGCTTCATGCAACTTGCGCATAACTTGCAGGTAATATTTCTTATTATCCGTTCTACCCTGTGGCAAGAACTCATGCCAAAAGTATTGCGAATTTTGAATTTCCGTGGATTACGTATATTCGATTTTCGATTTTTTGTGGCGTTATGTTGGTACTCATTTCTCTCACTTATGCCGACAACTTCGGCCATTTTGAATGTTCAGTTAATTTTTGACAGCTGCTTTGCTTGCATGTGTTTTGGCTCGTCTTCGATTTTTGCCCATTCCAAAAAATGGAATGTTAATGCGATGCTTTTTTGGTCGAAAATGTATTAAAAATATTTTTAACAACTTTTCATTATATTTTGCACAGAGGTCCTAATAAATAATTAATGTTTGTTCATATATGCGTTATTTCCAAACTAATTCTCCTTTATACAAATTCGCCAAATCAAATAACATAATTTAAGTTTTAGTGGATATTATTTTCTATTTTTGATATAATTATTTGTTGTAGTGATAAGAAATTTGCAATAAATCGCTCATAAATATTTGATTTGGAAACAATAATATAAAATAGCATAAATTTATGTACATAAGTGTATATACAGTCCATGAAATAAATCGGAATTTTCGTGCTATTTCCTTTTAACCTGAAAAACAAATTGGAATAAAAAAATAAAATTTTATTGTAATAATTTGTTTTAGCGTGAATTTTTGTACTCTTGTTAAGCTCATCTAAATACATTATCGATTATTATATTATTGGTATTACCATCTTTATTATTGTTATTATTATTAACTCTTATTACAAAATATAACGATGGAAGTACTTAATTTCTAATAATTTATGACATCTACATTATTTGACTACACCGAATATGTTGAAATGTAAATTTTTCACGATTTATGAATATGACTTAATTTAATAGCAGTCGTAATTTATTAGCTCTTATTTAGTAAGAATCGCCCTAATAAGAATTAGTTTTTCTAATTTTATTTATATTTGTTTTAGTTTTTGGCATCGTTGGCTTATATAATAATTATATTACAATGTTTACCATATTAAATGATTGTAAATAGAGCCATTAGCACTACTAATACTGTGCTATTTTCATTTTAAAAAGAAAGGGGTGGTTTTAGCTATTCGCTTATGGTTTTACCTGAACTTCTGTTTTATTTATTTATACGAAAATAAACCCTTGTAAAAAGAATACACTTTTCAAACATATATATATATAAATAAATACTGGATTATTTATGATTTCAGTTTGCATAGCTAACAGCATAAGTTAGCATGCACTCCACAAGTTAACAGTCTTAAATACGCAATAAAACTATAAAAACTAATCTTAACTTTTATATTAGAATATAAAATATGTCTTGCTGTGAAGAATTTCATTAAAATTAAATAAGTAAATAAATAATAATCATTATGTCAACTATTTTATTTTATTTCATTGACGTATAGAATGTAGAATCTTAAGAATAAGTCCTAAATTTACAAAAAATCAAAAAAAGGGCCAAAAATATAAGTAATACTTTTCTATGACTATATAGACACTATTCTGTGAAAATATAGAAAAATTATATTTACAATATAAGCAGAAAATGATTTAAATACAAAAAATAATTTATTCCATGATTTATTCTTGAGTATTTTCTGAATTGTATTTGATTCATGATTTATTTGGTATTTTTAAAATAATTATTTTTTATTTCTTTGAAAGTTTTTATTTATAGCTGTAAAATTGGATTCTTTTTTAAATGATCTTAAATTAGTTAATTACTATTTTAAATTTGCGCATGAAACTGATTCATTAGATAAAAAACTGAAATAATTTTGTGAAATACCATATGTGTACACAGTGTGTCTAAAAAATAAACGAACTTTTTGAATATTATTATTTATTCAAAATAGGTTCCATTAGACTCAATACAACGTTTGGAACGATCAACCAGCGCATGCATAGATTTTTTTATGTCATTTATAGGAATGTTCTTCAGCACTTCGGTTACGGCTGCTTGAATGGCTGGGATATCATCATAAAATACTCCTTTAAACTTGGTTTTCAGTTTTGGTAATAGAAAATAGTCACATGGTATTGAGAACTTACTTCCAAAATGGTGAGTCTTCAACCCGAACTGTGAGAAATTTAAAAAAAAATGAGTAAAGATCGAATGCGTACAACCGAGAATATTGCCACCGTTGCTGAAAATGTCCGTGATCATCCATTAACATCAACTCGTCACCGTTCTCAGGAATTGAACATTTCTCGTACTTCTCTGTTGAGAATGCTCCACAAAGACCTCGGTATGAAAGCTTACAAAGTTCAATTAGTCCAATAACTAAAGCCGCATGATCATGCGTTTTCGGTTTGCCCAATGGGCTCAAGATCAATTGGCCGAAGATGAGCATTTTTACCGAAAAATCAACTTTTCGTATGAGGCCCATTTCTATCTCGGTGGGTATGTCAACAAACAAAATTGTCGTATCTGGGGCTCAGAAAATCCATACGTCACCATGGAAAAGCCGATACATCCACAACGAGTCACGGTTTGGTGCGGATTTTGGACTGGAGGCATCATTGGCCCGTATTCTTCGAAAACGATGAAGCCGCCGTTACGGTCAATGGTGAGCGCTATCGTGGCATGCTCAATTAATTTTTGTTTCCAAAAGTTGAAGAGAATAGCATGGACGACATTTCGTTTCAACAGAACTGTGTGGCCACTTTGGGCACTGCTTTCGGAAACCGAATAATCCAGCCGAAATTCTGATGTCAATAGGCCGACTCGGAGAAGTGATTTGAGCCCGTTAGATTATTTTCTGTCGGGAGTTCTTAAGGATAAATGTTACGCAAGCCATCCAGAGACAATTTAGGCCTTGAAACACGAAATCGAAGTTGCTATTGAAGAGATACAGGCCCACACAATCAAAAATGTACTGAAAAATTGGGTCGAGCAAATGGGGTACTGTAAGGGCAGCCGTGGCGGTCATTTAAATGATGTTGTGTTTCGTTCTTAAATTTCAAGGTTCAATCTTTTTAATAAAACCGGAAATTTAAAAAAATATACACTATTTTTTTTTTATTTACTTTTTACAATAAAATGCAACTTATAAATGGTCCTCCCTGTACTTGGCTTTGACAAGAAAAAAATATTTTTATGTGTTTTCATTTATTTTTTGTTTTTATGTAAGAGGAAGATCTATACACTTAGCTCGTATTTTTCTGTCTTTTATATACCATCTAAAATGTATGATCTTTCTAACCATTTAAAGAAGGCGTTTATATCAGTAATCACCTCATAGTTTGAGGAAAGTGTACAATGGCTCAATTTATGAACCCAGGAAACAGTGTGGACTCTGCCTTCGGCGAAGTGACGGTATTAGCCAGAACGCCGAAAATATGCTAGAAGAATCTAACTGAAAGATCTCGGCGCGAGGCTGTGACATCTGGACTTCTTTGATTCAAGAGCTCTAGATCGGATTCTCAGTTGTCGCACCGTTTATGTTGATTATACAACAAATGATAATAATATTGAAGGCCATAAAGTAGCTCAAATAGTACTAAGGATCTATTTGAGGTATGATTAATATATTTTCAATAGTGCTGATTACCAGCTTTTTATTAAATTTTATACATTCAGGAATCTCTTCATTAGTTCAATATTTTTATTTTTGTACCCCATCGAAAAAGCAGGATCCCTCTAACCATGCAAAATAGGCGTTTATATCAGCAGTCACCTGATCATTTATTCGAATATTTTTTTGCTGTGCCATTTTTTCATAGTCGAGAATAGAAAAGAATTACTAGGGGCTAAATTTAGTGAATATGGCGAATACGAACCATTTCGTATTGTAACTCATGGAATTTTACCAAGGCGATGACACAAGTGTTCCTTATCTTGATAAACGAATATTTTTGCCGTTTAAAATAATATTACAAAATTTATTAATTATTTCTTTTTTGGTAACCTTAACTGGATGTTCGGGGCACTCAGCAACTTATACTCGTAAACCACAACAAAATTCAGTAAATCACTTTTGAATCATTCTATACGATACCAAGGGGTCTTTATTTTACTTTGAAGGGTTGGTTTTGGTTTAAGATATTGCTTTTCCTCAAAAATTAGTATTTTATCAATACCGCAAATTAACTTTTTTCCATTTTAATAAAGAACACAAACCTTATCTTCTTTCATTGGCTGTCAAAGCTAAATTCTTAAAAAGATGTTAGTAAAATTTTTTACAGTGTCTTCTTAAGATATCGAAATGATAAAAGAAATATTATTTTGCTGATAACTGCTTCATTTTTGCATTAGCCAGTGACATAGCATCTTGCTATCATAAAATAGACCCATTTAGTTAACTGGACAATTTTCTTACGTTACCTAAGGCCTTTTACCTTTATTGGAGGCCTTTTACCTTTTCATATAAAATTATGTTAGGTTAGACATATCTTATAGCTGTTCTAATCTTCGGTACTTCGAATATTTACCATGCCCGTACTACGAATATTTACCATGCCTGAATTTTTTTCTTGCTGTTTTCTTAGTTTTTTTTTTCATGGAGTAAAATGACTAACTTCTAATATAAGTAAAGATGTCATACTAAAATTTTAATAAGTTAATCTAATTACTTAAGTTTTGGGTACTTAAATCAGTCATTATATATATATATACGAGGGTCGTTCAATAAGTCCTTAGAAAAAGATGTAAAAAAAACTGTTTTTTAAAAAAAAAATTTTTTATTTTTCAACATAATCTCCTTTTAGCTCTATAAACTCTATAACCAAAAAATAGGATTTCGGAAGTTCTGCAAAATACTCATCCGTTTGAGCAATGACGTCCTCGTTGGAAGTGAACCGTCGTCCGCCAAGCCATTTCTTCAGATTGGGGAAAAGAAAATAGTCACTCGGGGCCAAATCTGGTGAATAAGCGGTATGCTGCAACAATTCCATTCTCAATTCCACAATTTTGGCCATGGAAACAGCGCAGGTATGCACACGCGCATTGTCCTGATGCAAGAGGATTTTTTTCGTCTTCAGATGGGGGCGTTTCTCTTTGATTTCCTCGCTCAACCGTTGCAATAACGACGCGTAATACGCTCCTGTTATTGTTTTCCCTTCTTCCAAGTAGTCGATAAAAATGATGCCTTGCGAATCCCAAAAGACCGTGGCTATCACCTTGCCGGCCGATGGCACAGTTTTTGCCTTCTTCGGAGCCCGTTCACCCTTGAAAATCCACTGTGATGACTGTCTCTTCGTTTCTGGAGTGTAGCAGTGTATCCAGGTTTCGTCCACAGTGACATATCGATGAAGGAATTCGGCAGGATTGCGATGAAAGAGTGCCAACATAGCCTCAGAGTCCACTACACGATTGCGCTTATTCTCCTCTGAGAGCAAACGCGGCACCCATCTTGCCGAAATTTTTTTCACAGACAATTTTTCATGCAAAATTGAAGCGACTATACCTTGTGATATGCCCGTGGCCTCAACTAATTCGCGCACTTTAATTCGCCGATCGATCAAAATCAGATCGTGGATTTTTTCGATGATTTCAGGAGTAGACACCTCAACTGGGCGTCCTGAACGATGTTCATCTTTTGTGGATGAACGGCCACGTTTAAATTCATTCACCCAATTGTAAGCCGTCGCAAACACAGGTGCAGATGTGCCATGAACTGTATCTAACTCGGCTTTGATTTCTTTCGGGCTTAAGCCTTTCAAATGGAGATGTTTGATGACAGCCCTAAACTCGCTTTTTTCCATTGTTATGCACAAATAAATGTCGTTAACTTAAATCGACGATAGAAATTGACCTACGCTATGGATCGAGCTGAAATTTTGACAGCTTTCCTGCTGATTATGCTACTTACAAAAAAAAATCTTTACCGATACTACGAGCGCAATTTCTTGGATTTTCTAAGGACTTATTGAACGACACTCGTATAAAATTTTATTTTGCCTCAAATTCTTTCTATTAGCCTGCAAACTTTACTTATATTAAAGTCATGAAAAAATGATGTCTAAGGCTACCAGTTATAAAATTTCCTACTAGAATTAATTCGAAAATAATTCCAATTTCTAGAGGGGTTTGAATGTATTCTGTACCATATTCGTATAGCTTTGAACCATATTTTAGCAATTTAAAACCAGAAGGAAATGCCCTTCATGTAATCGCTATAGTTGCTCTTTCTTCGAATATATAGATTCCAGCCAAAGCTTTTTTTTATTTCTATTTTTCTTGGTCATTTATTCGGGCTTCTATGTGGGAGCTGCCTTAAACTATGTTCTAAAATCCACAACATATCAACCTACCTACCACCGATGTGATGGTTAATTTTAATTTTTTTTCTTGCAAAGATATCCTTTTTATAGCTTTTCGTCTGACATTAAGCATGCCCATTTTAGGTTATATTTTCATCTTTTTTCTCTCTCTAAATCTATTGCTATCCCTAACATTAATGTATCCTTTGTGCAAACATCCGTTTTTAAACATAAACAAGCCTATACATGTATGTAGGTCCATAGACTTTTGCTATTATGTAATAGCCACAGTTGAATACAAACATTAATATGCAGGATAAAAGAATCACTCCCTCTCCCTCCTTAAAAGAAGACAGAAAAAACATAAAGAAAAAAGATACGGAAATAAAAGCTTAAACAAGTTCTAAGGATATGTTAAAAGAAAGAGAGTTTTGGAAAATATCATGGCTAAAATATCGAACAGGGTGAGAAAAAATAGCAGCTTTTAGAAGAAACATTTTTCCTCAAATGTTACGGAAAAGCAATAAATTTTTTCTAGTTTTCCCGTTTTTATTGAATTTTTTTTGTATCACATTTAAGATTGTTTTTATAAGATTGTTGCTAGTTAGCTGGAATTTTGTTCTACTACGGTTTTTTCTTTTATTTTTATTTACAATGACAATTTTTTTTCTTTTTGAAAAAATTAAAAAAAGGGTTTTTTTTGCATTTGAAACGAATGAGAAATTAAAATGGAAAACGAACACAACATTGACAGAAAAAGGATCCTAAATAAAATAAATAATAGAGAAAAAGAAGAAAAACAATTTGTAAAAAGCAAACTGATGGAAAAATAAATCCTTTTGAAAGGACTACCTCCCATTTCAGTTTGGAATAGGTTCGAGAAAAATACACAAAAATTTATTTTCATTTTGTGGCTTTTAAGATCGTCCCACAATTTCATGTTGTATGTTTTTCTTTTTATTATTCTTTTCGTTGTTAAAAGGAAGTATTTAGTTCAACAAAAAGAAAAAAAAAGTTTACCCAATAAATAAGTTAAAAAAACAAACTAGAAACATCAAAAAATTTTGGGAAAAAGAAAAAATGTTTTTCAGAAAAACTTTCCAGCCATTCCTCTAACATTGTCATGTTTAGGGGTTCTGTGTTGATTCATACCCCCACTATGAGTGTTGTATTTTTAGTGTAGATTCGTCGTTAGGGTGGTGAGTTTTGAAGTCTGGCTCCATTTTATATATGAAACATATAGCAATACATGATTCTTTGAGTACTTTGAGTAAGTGTGCCTTATAATCTATAGACTTTACGTGGTTGTACATATATGTGTATTCGTATTTGTATGAGTATACGTTGGGTATAGTCGCTGCCCGATTTAAAAATGATTCCATACATACAGTCGTAAATTTCACTGTATTCGGATTGTGAAGTCATTTGTTGAAAAGTTTTAGTTTTAACAAAATGAATAAATTCCATTTCCATATCTGTTCAACGATGTTTAAGCAAACTACAATCCAGAGAAAAGAAAAATGGTCCTATGATTTTTTTTAACCTATTCTCCTAGAGTGAGTATACAATATTATGAACCGATGGAAGGTTCTTAAATATATTTCTGCTTTTGTCTAGTATCCTGAAGCGTATTCTTGTTTTAAGATTATTTTTGAGGTTTTGAAAAAAACTTATTTAAGCTTTTTATATTATTACCATTTTATTCATGGTACAGGAAACAAATTTATTGGCTCTTTGTATAAGGATAATTTTTCAAATTGGTCAAAAATATTTTAAAAAGAAGCGAAAGTTGAATGGTGGATTCAAATTTAAATTTATTTCGATAAAAGTGATATTTTGCAGATTTGGTTAGAAGAAAAGACTTTTATAGAGTAGCAAATTTAGTTTTAAAATGGAATTGCATGGAAATTTTTGCTTATTTAAAAAATTAGATTTACTACTTCAGTACTTTAACTTATTAAAAAAAGATTTTATAGAAGAATTTTTGTAATTTATTGGAGGGGATTTAATAGTAAAAATTAATGTATGATACAATATATTTGAGACTATTCAATTTATAAAAAGGATTTTTTTTCTCCGGGAACGAAAAAACCCAAGATTTTTTGAAGGTTCAAGATATATTGAAAAGTTATAATTAGCGAGTAAAACTTGTAAAAGTATAGGGAAGTATTGAAATTTTTTTTTGAGAGAGCTTATAAAAACCATTTTTTGTATAGAAAATAAGAATCGATTATCTTCAGTTATAGGTGGTCTATTATAAGAATAAAGAGGATTCAATCGACAACTATTTTGGTATAGTTAATGTATTTTAATGCATTAATAAAGTTATGGTCGCAAATAAAATAAATAGACTCTATCTGAGGATTGAATAAAGTTGTCGTAAATGGTCATCTGAAGACAAAAAATTCACATTAATTATGTTAAAAGTATTTCGATTAGTAATTTGTTTGTACATCTTATTTCTTAACATTATCATCATCATTAATGGTACGACAACTGGCAACTGGTCTAGGCCTGCTGAATCAAAGAACTCCAGATGTCTTTGCACTACGTTCTTTAAGTTTGTCACTACTAGTATGTTTTTGGCATCCTGGGACCATGAATTGAGTCTCTGTTGACTTTTGGGCAGAATCTTCCTCATCCATACAAATTAAGTCTCCAGCTCACCGCAGCCTATTGAGCTTAATTTTATCTACAACTTTAAAAATAGTTTAATAGGCTCTAGCATAGATCATCCTTTTATAGGGGACAAAAATTCTTCGAAGATTCCTTTCTCGAACGCGAATATGGGTTTGGAATGGTTTTTGTTGAGAAGACCAGTTTTCAAAGAATACATGAGGACTGGTGAGAATAGTAGTAGCTTCGATGTTATGGTAAGAATTTTCGAGCGTGCACGGATTATTTCCTCCATATTGCTATTGGCTGTAATCCTTGATCCTAAATAGGAAAATGATCTAGCTCTTTCAAAAAAATAATATTCTAACTGTATGCGACTAGCGCTATTTGGTGTTTTCTTCGACACTAATGCTACAACCATGCACTTTGCTTTGCATTTATTTATGTGCAACCCAAGATTTTTAGCCACCGGCTCAATATTGATGAAGTCCTCTCGTACAGCTCTTTCAGATCGGCACATAATGTTTCTAAAAGTTGTGTGAATCAATGAGGATTAGACACCTCAGGCTTACCCCTGAGTAACGAATCACTTTTCTCAGCACCAGGTCAAAGAGAATGCGCAAAGTGATAAGCAATCTAATGAAAATCCTCTCATACTACTCACAGGTAGATAAAATTTTCGTGCCTGGTGCGGTTGCTTCCTATATTATTCGATTTTACAGACCTGTTTGTTCTTCCGGGCTAGTTATTTTGTTTGTGAATCCTGCTCTCCGCTCTTAATTATTCCAGATAATTGTCAATAAGTGCCCGCGTTCTCTGAGGATGCAACTGCGCCAACAAGATAGTGATCCGAATTAATGTTGCCATCCCTGAATATTCTAATATTTGCCGGGTTTGAAAAATGCCGGAAGTCAATTAAGATGGGGTCAATTTGGGTGGAAGTCGTTCCTTTTGGGGATATCCCGGTGATTTTATAGATATGCTTCCATGAAAACCAGGTACGATACACAGGCAGAGTCTCGTTATGCATTCTGCTATAAAGTAAATAATTATATATCCAAAAAGTTAGTTAGTTCTCGTTAACCTGTGCACCAAATAGTCAAACCATTTCATTTGCTACTGCTAACAAAACAATATAACAATCCGTTATCATTGGTATACTCATGAAAGCTTTGGATGCCGATTAATCGTCTGAATATCGGCTCCCTTCCTATCTTACTGTTAGAGTCCTCAAGCATGACTTTCGTGTCATACTTGGGGCAGGGGTCGAGATTTAATAGAAGAACGGTAAGCGCCTACGCTATATCAGCCGTCATTCACCATAATTTTCCTTCTTTTTTACTAATATAATAATTTTTTTCCATCATTCACCACTGTGGTAAATCATGGCTGCTATAGAACCGTCCTAGGCGGTGTTATTATTTTTTTTTACAAAAAAGTTTAAAAGAAAGTTTATTGTTTTTCTTAAACATATTTATTAATATTCTTCAACAGAACCACCTTTTGACAAAAAACTGATTTGCTAAATTCTTGACATTCTTTGATAAATTACTAGTTTGCAAATTCTACAAGTAATTTTTATAGAATTTGTGGAGTAATATCATTTGAACTTTGAAGTTAGTTTATTGGTATTCTTGCCATAACTTTTCGGTCTATTTTATCCCATAAATATTTGATTATTATTATTTAACAAGAACTTCTTTAAAAAGTATTTCAAAACCATACCGTTCTCTCCATTTAAGCTTACAATGCTAACCTTGCAGCTCTTCAGCATCATCTCATCAATAAACCAATGAATATTAAAATTTTAAAATTTGGACTTATAATTCTATTGTTAAACTTAACAATTCCAAATTGAAAAATTTAAGGCATATTTGTACAAGTTCAAAAATACATTACAGAATATAATAACAAAAAGGATATAAGAACGTGTATAAACAACGTCATAAACTCATTCTCCTAGAAATAAGGTACATAAATGAACTTGCCAAATTTACAAGGTCTGGTGGAAAGGTAATGTGACTGGCCTTACGGAGGGCGATCTGCCAACACTGTGGACCACCTCTCTACAAAGTTTATACATTAGTCGTCCTAGACTTAAAGTACTAGTTTCAACTTGGCCCGGCAACTATGCAATCCTATAGAGTATAATAAGTAAAGTTGTATTTTTACGAAAAAATGGAACAATGAAATTTAAAGTAACAATGAGCCTATGTGAAATATTCCTTATGCGGAATATACGTTTTTTACTACAGGATTAATTAAAAAAACTATTGGATTGACAACAGATGGCATAACTTTTACACATGGTTTGTGTTAATAATAACTCATGTGGCATTTTGGAGGTTAAACATCTGTCATTATTTCTCGATTAGTCATCGAACAAAATAGTTTAAACAACAAAGTTTTTTTTTTGCTTCAAAAATGTCGAATTTCGTACCAAAAAAGGCCCATTTGCGGGAAGTGTTGATTAACTTCTTCAATTTGAAAAAAAGTGCAGCTGAAGCACATCGATTGCTCACCGAAGCTTATCCTGAATATGTTCCATCGATTTCAACGTGCGAGAGATGGTTTGTGCGGTTCAGAAGTGGTGATTTTGACACGGAAGACAAAGAACGACCAGGTCAGCCAAAAAAGTTTGAAGATGAAGATTTGGAGGCATTACTCGACGAAGACTGTTGTCGAACTCAAGAAGAAATTGCAAAATCATTGGGAGTCACTCAAGCAGCCATTTCAAAATATTTGAAAGCAGCAGGATTCATCCAAAAGCAAGGAAATTGGGTCCCATATGAATTGAAGCCGAGAGACGTTGAAAGGCGATTTTGCATGTCCGAAATGCTGCTTGAACGGCAGAAAAAGAAGTCGTTTTTGAATCAAATCATTACTGGCGACGGAAAATGGATTTATTACGACAACTCAAAGCGCAAAAAATCGTATGTGAAGCCCGGCCAACCAGCCAAATCAACGCCAAAGCCAAATATACATGGCGCCAAGGTAATGCTCTATATTTGGTGGGATCAGAAGGGTGTGATCTATTATGAGCTATTGAAATCGGGCCAGAGCGACCTCTACCAAACACAATTAATCCGTTTGAAGCGAGCATTGGCCGAAAAACGCCCGGAATATGCGATCAGACACGAAGCCATAATTTTCCATCATGACAACGCTCGGCCTCATGTTGCAAGACCGGTTAAAAATTATTTAGAAAACAGTGGCTGGGAAGTTTTGCCTCACCCGCATTATAGCCCAGACCTTGCCCCGTCCGACTACTATTTGTTTAGATCCATGCAAAACGCCCTCACCGGAATACGCTTCACTTCAGAACAGGGCATCAAAAATTGGCTCGATTGATTCTTGGCCTCAAAACCGGAAAAAGTAGTGGCTTCCGATGGGCAATACTTTGAATAAAATATATTGTAACAATTTTTCAAAATAAACACTCAAAGTTTGCCAAAAATCCCGCATTTCTAAGTTATACACCCAATATTTTTATTATACATAAAGTAAAATTGCATGGAAATATAATAAAAATAAAATATTACAATTATAATGTTATATCGTATCTTAATTAAGGGAGGAGAAGGAAAACAATCTATCAAAAGTATAACCAAGATTGGAGAGATGGGAAAATTGGTATTACAATTAATTTTCTAAATTTACAATACATTTTAATAAGTAACATTATTAATTAAAAAAAAAGAAATACTTTCAATAAGCCTAATTAACATTTATTAGAAAAATATTGGTAGCCCTAAATTGATTTCATACTAAAAAAATTCGTTGAATGTTCAGAGAGAAAATTTTTTTCAGAAAAAAAATTTTACTTTGTCATTTAAAAATTTTTTTGTTTTGGAAAACTTCCTTTCTATTAATTAAATGAATCCTGAACGATCCATTAAATGTAAATTCTCAACAATAATCCGTAATATTCACAATTATGCCAACAATTATAAAATAAATCGAATGAATTAAAGAGTATTGATATAAAAGGACGCGTAAGGGTACGTTATAATTACCATTAAATTTACTAATCTCGGATTACTTGATAATTTTCAATTTTAACAAATATCCTGTTACTATTGTATTTGTAGAAAACACAAAAAAATTTAAGAAAAACTGGCATAGAAAATGTGAAGTCACAGAGAAAATTCCGAAAATAGGCCAGAAATGACAACACAATATTTGGAAGGTTTGACGTGAGCGGTGAACATGCGTAATTGCAATCTCATTATTCCACGCGTGTGACTCCTCTATTCGTGAAAATATACTCGTACATGAACGTTGAGGATTCTTCCCATTGAATCGTTTCGAATGATTCTTTAATAGACCACGTGTCGTTCAGGTTCACGCCTACTATCCATTCCAGAAGGACATGAATAATTGCCATCAGTCAGTCAGAAACAGCCCATCCCACCACAAATTCTAGTCCCAGTTTCATGTTCATTCCTATTCGTATCCATATCCTCATCATGGTTAGGCTATTGTTTTCTATACGTATCCTGCCCACGATACTGTGGACGCAACTCGTTATTTTATTATACTGAATCGGCAGTGATTGATCAAAATGAAATGGTTTTTTCATTGCTGCCAATATACGAAAATTACATAATTTATTTTAATGTGAAATTCAATATGATGGCACGTTTTATTTTCCTATTCCAATGAATACAACTGCAATTATTGGTCTCAATGAATCTCTTGTCAAATATGAGGAAATGTACGAAAATCTAATTTCCTTTTCCATAATTGATAAAAGATTTTTCAATATTCTGAGAAAAAAATTGTTCGTTTATTAAAATTTATGTATATGCCATTGATAAAATAAATACGGTAAAATTACTATTAATAATAAATAGAGCCCCAATCGAGAGGGTAGTTTTATAAAGCTCCAACCAGAAAAAAAATTCTGTTCATCTTCCATAAATTTAATTTTATAAATTTTTTTCTTATCAAAAGTGCTCATAAATAGTCATAATATTAAGTATTGCGACTTTTATTTTTACAATTTATTAGAAAATTTCCAAAAATATTTATTTATATTTTTCGTATGCTTAAATGGCATTTACTTTATTGGAAATTATTACAGGATCATGATTCAATGGTGTTTGGTGATGTAAAAACGAAATATTATTGCTGATGAATATTTATAAGGAATTATGCTTTAATTGTACCAAATAACTCAACTTGGACAGGAATAATTCCACGAAAACTTGTACGATTATTGTTATTATTTTTATTATTAATGTTTGATGTGAAATAAGTTACAACGCTATGCAAATTGAATTACAGTCGAGGTCAAATAATTTCCCATTTTTTGAAAAAAATTAAATATATTGCTAAACGGAATATTAGAATACATATTGATCTAAAAATATTTAATGGATGTTTCGCTTTTGCACAAGGTAGAAATTCTATTATATTGTCATCCTTCTATGAATTGTAATGAATATTTGATTGATGTAAATTGAAATTGTGAAAGGATTAAGTGGAGCGTATGCGATTATTAATATTTTATAAATTTTATTTTTGAATGTGTAGATTATACAAAATAGAGACTTACGTTACATATTAAGTCCAGAGTAGGTAATTGTCAGTCTGAGATCGGTTAATATTCCTCAAGCCATCCCATGGTGAGGTGACTATCTCTTATAATCTGTAATCCGATTTAAGACGTCTGAACCAAACAATTCAAAAGTCCTGATGTCGTGCAAATGCTCTGCAATGTGTTCTTAGGTTCATACTAATGCTTTCATTCTATCAAGCGCAGGGCCTAGTCATAGTAGGCTTCAATTTATTTGCTGAACCCACACACTAAGAAAAAAAGAATAGACAGTTTAATATTTAGTAGATATCAGACTCGTGGGTTTTGATATCTGTCAACAATATTTTCTCAAATGCGCACACAAATTCGTAGTTATAACTACTTGCTTAGTAATTAACTTTTAAAAAATTATAAAAGGGATGGCAATACCAAAGGCAGAGGATCTTTAGAAAAATAATGCAGATAGATTATGAGTCGGGTAGTAAATAATTTGTAGATAACAGAAATAAATTTAGCTTTCCTGAATATCTTGGCAGATTTGTTTAAATTTTTTTCTTAGATTTAAGCACATGGGCTAAAGGAGTTTTTAATATCCTAATAAGGTTTTGTGGATGTCTTCGCTTGGTAGGTGATCGATCCGTAGAACCATGCCTCAGTGGGATCCGAACCCACGACCCATTGAGTGGTAGTCCATTATGCTAAAAACAAATAAAAAAAAGGAGCATTATATTCTAGATGGGAAAAAACTAGATTTGACGGAGATTGGAAGATTTACTAGAGTCTTATAGTGCTAGTCCATTAGTCCATATTGGTTTCAGTATGGCATTCCTGTCTGTAGTATGTTTTGAACGTTTACTTAGTAGTCGAGTAGTTCAGTTCTAGTCTTTCTCGTCTTATATATATATATGGCAGAGTGTAAAAATTAGGTGGAGAGTGTGTTCAAAGACGAAACCAACGTTTATTTTTGGATATTTTCCATTATAATTTTTTGAAGATTATTGAATATTCAAGCTACTACAGAGAAAATTAGCATACTGAACTCTACCTTTTTCTTCTTATTGCTTTTACCTCTTTCTTTTTTTTATATTCTAATATATTATATTTAAAAATTTTTGCCGTTACCCACTTTTGTACATTCCCCGTCATTTTCCATTCCTTTCGCCCTGACTAATAATTCATTTTCTCGTGAAATATTACAAAAAAAAGAATTTTTCGGCTTTATCTTTCCGCGGCTCCAATGGAGCAATAAGCACCTTTGGGTATATCCATTTTTTTATGATGGGTATGAGATCACTTATTTGCACAAACTTTGAATCCAACACATTATTCAACAACCAGGGAATTTCAATATTTCTTATAACATACCATACCTTATCAAACGGTTTTTCTATTAACTACTATCAAAGACAATTTGAGCAATATCTTTGTAACTTTCTTATAGATATAATATTAAGACCCATGACACAAGAGATGCTAAAACTATTCATCATCATCTTTTAGTGCTACAACCCGAGGTGGGCCTTGACCTCCTTTAAAATCTGTCTCCAACGGTGCCTATCTTGTGCTGCTAATTTCCAATTTCGTACTCCAATAATTCTTAGGTCTTGTTCAACACTATCTAGCCATCTTTGTCTAGGACGTCCTCTATATCTTGTATTTGGTGGTATCGCATTAAAAATAGATTTTTGAGCTCTTGCCTGTGGCATTCTGCTAACATCACCAGCCTATTTTATTCGCATACTTTTTATGAATCGACTTATGTCCTCTCCATCGATTAACTCTAAAAGTTCTGCATTTGATCTTATGGTATAAATTCCGTTTACGTCTAATTTTGGGCCATAGATTTTTCTTAATATTTTACGCTCAAATATCGTCAACTTATTTATATCAGCTTGTGTCATCGCCCAAATTTCCGATCCCTATGTTACCACTGGTCTTATTAGTGTCTTGTATATTTTCATTTTACAGGTTCTTGTTAGCAGCTTCGATTTAAATAAATTTTTGTAAACATAAAACATCTATTACCAAGCTTATATTCTGGTCTGTATACTGCTGTGCATGTCGTTTTGCTTGTTCACCTGTATACCCAAATAGCTGAAACAGCTGACGCTTTCTATAATATATTCTCCGATTTTCACTGGTTGCAAGTTTCTTCTAGCATTTGATCTTGATAATTTTAAATATTTTGTCTTTGTTTCATTAATTTGCAGACCAATTCTTTCACACGATCTAGTAATTAATACTATCGAAACATTCTTCTAAATCTCGGAAACTTCTAGCTACTATTGCCACATCACCTGCGTATGCTCCTATTTGTATCGCTGTGTTTAAAATATTACCGATTCTGTGTAGATGTTTGATTGCGTAGTGCAAAACTAGATTAAAAATTTTAGCTGATAGGACATCACCCTGTTTTACACACAAACAGGGTGCCGTTATTTTGAAAGATGTTAATAACTTCATCTTGTATCATATAATAACTTTAGTTAGTGTTTTCTTGAGCGTCATTAATATCAATCTTATTAATTTACTAGGGATACCAATCTCATCAAAAATTCTTGATATTTCACTACTTTTTATGCTATCAAAAGCCTGTTTGAAATCTATAAAACATATATGTAGATCCTGATTGAATTCATATGCTTTTTCCATACTTTCTTTTAACCAAAAAGCTTCATCAATAGTCGATCGTCCTGGTCTAAATCAACACTGATAATCTGATAACATATTTTCAGCATATCGTTCTAACCTTTCTGATATAATGCTTGCAAGTATTTTATATGCCGTATTTAGCAACGTTACTCCCCGGTAGTTCTCACAATTTAGTTTGTCCCCTTTCTTATGTATGGGAATAATAAGTCCCAAATTCCAATTTTCAGGCATTTTTTTCCCCTCCCATATTTTACAAATAAGATTATGAAATCTATTGTAAAAATAATCACTTGCATTTTTTAAGAACTCCGCACTTATTGAATCTTCTCCTGGAGCTTTATTTCTCTTTAAATTTTTAATAGCATTTATCATTTCAACGTATGATGGCTGTAAAAATTCATTTTCGTTTCTATGTATTTCAATTATTTGTTTTTGGTTTTCAGGATTTAAAAGTTTCCTAAAATAGTTTTTCCATCTATTAATTATATCATTTCTTTCAGATAGTATATTTCCGTCTTTATCTTTGCAGTTTTCCAGTCTTGGCTGAAATCCTGATTTTTCTTGTTTTAATTTTTTATAAGATTTTCTTACGTCCCTATTTTTATAATTGGTATTCTATTAAAACTATTAGAACTACTTATAATAATGATACTGCTACATTTTGTTACCATAAACAAATAGGAATAGCTTCAGCTAAATCATTAAAACTGAGTAACAAAATGGAAAGGAAAGTTAATGCACAGAAGAGTGTTTACATTACCTTCACTCTTAAAAATAAATATAAAATTTGAGCCCATCTGGACTTACGGTCTTTTAACTTCTCCAATTCTTAATAAGGTTTTGTGAATTAAATATTTTGAAAACCGTGTTTGTAAAAATTATATTCATCGAAACTTAAATGGTTAATTTGTTCATGATTTGTGAATTTCTTGTTATAAAATATATAATTTAAATACTATAATCCACTTGCAAAATTGATAGTTAAAAATATAGTTAACAAAAAAATACAGACTGGTATTTACTCCTTATGTGAGGTAGAAAGCACCGACTGGGGTTTAGTCCAAGTTGATCGTTTCAATTCACTTCACTTTAATTATCATATAAGCTCCTTGTTATAATATCAATTTAGTCTTAAATGTATACTTTATTAATAAATATATAGACGAAATTCATAAGAGAAAAATAAACACGGTGAAAAGGATGCTTCTAAAATATAGATAACAATATTTAGCAAATTATATTTAGACTTTTTCATTCGTTGAAATAAATAACGAAGAACTGGAAAAAATGAACAAAAGGATCGCATAAATTTGTTGATGATATAATTCTAAATTCTCTACTAAAAATAAAAAATATTGTAAGAATTATATAATTTACTTAATAAATAAATCAAATAATTCTTATAAATTCGGCTATTACAATAAAATAAAAACAATGGAAGAAAATATGAAAAGTATAATATTTTTTTGCTGAAATTTGAATTTTTTAAATTGGGTAAATTAAAAACTTATAAATATTAGTAAAATAAATTTGGTTCGAATAAAAATATCTTTATTATTGAAAAGATGACCATTATTCGAATAAAGTTTACGTAAGTTTCTCACTTACTTTTTTACAGTTGATCATTATAGGGTAAGAATATGAGTTGAATTGACCAAATGATCCGTATCGAATATATGTACTTGCAAGGATCATAGAAAATGAAAAAAAAGAAATGACTTCCCCGGATTTTCTCCTAGTCAATGATTTCCGTTTTTAGCTATTCAGCGGTCAGCACGGAAACAACTAAATCTGAACCCCTAGCAATGTTCCAGATTTCATTATTATCAATGGTAGCCCGTATTATCCTGCGAACATACCCGAGTACGTACATTGACAATACACACTGTGGGAAATGATAAATCCGAAATTGTAACAAAAATAATAACTGAAAAGTCATGCAAGCAATATTATTCCAGAGTAGATGTATTTCCTATGACGGCTACGTCGATTATTTATCTTTTGTGCCCTTATGACCGTGGAGTTGCATCGTACCGAATAACAAATATATTTTTTTTGTGAAGGGATGAAAGATTCATCTTCAGTTAGTTTTTTTTGCGCAAGTAAATAATTTCTCCTGCCTCTTCAGGATGTTTTTACCCTCTTTCATTCGTACCATATATTTAGTTTCCTTACTATATCTTTCCTTTTCCCTTTAAAATCCAAAGTGATTGCATATAAATAGTTTTTTTTTTTTGATAACTAAAATTACCAGTTACCAGTGACTATTCGATTCAGTTTGTATATTGTATTTTCTCAGCGAACGTGTCAAAAACTGTTCGTTTTGGTCAAAAGTACGATTAAAAAGGATCACGCTAAATGCTTTTATTACATCGAACGTGTGCATCAGCGTTTTATCGTTTAGTCATGGTGACGTCGCCACTTTTTGGGTGTGAATTGTCACTAAATCATTTTCCACTCAATCGCTTAAATAACTTAAATTCTAAGACAAAGTGTTCGCCTATAAAAATCCCAGAATCGTGATAGATTTTTGTGTTGAATTACCACGCATCACTCTTCAGTCACCATCATCCTTTTCAAATAGGATACCAACTAGTACTTGTGAACATTTTACACCATCAAATGCCCAAATTTATAAAGAAAAAACCATGGCAATAGGGGTTGTGTGTACATACATGTTGAGTAGATGTCGAATATTCTGATTTGCTTGTTTTTCATTTAGTTTAAATTCCAACAGAAAATAAAATATATCCTTTATTGTATCGTGTGTCAAAATAAAATTATCAAAATAATGTACACAAAAAAATGAAGGAGTCAAAAAGTAGAAATATTTAAATAAATCGTCCTTGAAGTTAATGTCCTGGAAATGTTAAGTGATATCCATTTGTCAAATTAAAAAATCATATTTTTTAAAATGGTTTCTTTTTATCGTTATTTTAGGGGTTCTCTTTTTGAAAATTTTATATAAGGAGTGTTTTTTTTTGTTTTTTGTTTTTATATAGAAAAAGAAGAGATTTTTTTCTAGTTTAATAAAGAAAAATATATCTTATTACTATCTTTAGGAAAATAATGAACATTTTAAGCTAATTTCAATGTTTCATTTTAATTCCCTTTTTTTAGAAGATACGAGTATAATCCAGTTTTGACGTTGTCCAGATTTTTAATATAAAATGTGTGCTAACACATATGAATTTTGGATTATAAAAATCTTTTGAAAAGTTCTTTTTTCAGAACATTTCATGTGTGTTTTTTTGAAGATCTATATTCTAATCTCTTCGAATTTTATCTACCAAAATTTGTATATGAAACCGCCCTTGCTTAGAATATTCGCAAAATATTTGATAAAAGAAAAAAATAAATTTTTCGGCTATAATGCATAAATGGTGATAAGCTATTTAAGTCAATATTGAGTTGAATTTTTTTTAAAAATAATTTTGGCGCGTGTGAATGCAGTAAACAACACACGCCACCAATATCAACCCTTCGATTTTAAATTTAAAAAACACGTAGAAGTCGGCTTAGAAAATAACCGTTCAAATGAGCCCTTTGTGTTTAGAAAAGGACGAGGCGTTATGTTAGTAGATTCTATGGCATTGCATTTTTTGACTAGTTTAGAAGGTTAACAGGCCAACCGTTTAGATGGTTGGTAGGATATCATTTTGGATGGCTAGTAAGTAAGATGCCATTAGTAATCTGTTTGTTTATCAACTTAAATTTCTAGTAAGGGTTTAGATTTTCAATTTTTTGTTCTCATATCATTAATGTTTACAAATGTCCGCCTTTTTCTATATATTTTTTCTTATTGATTTTATTTTAATTTTAAAAAAAAATGGGCGTGAATTCACTAGTTTTATAATGCGTTTCTCCTATATGGGTACCATATTTCTATGACGGTTTATATCTGTTTTTAAAAAAATTTCAGTAATTGGACAACTAGGGCAATCTAATTTTTTGGACTTTCTAAATATAAGAAAATTTTGGTGATGAAAGTTGTTGTTAGTTCATAACTATGAGCATCTTACACTTTTCATTGAGTGCAATTTAAAAAATTTTTTTTTTCGGCTTTAAGTAGCTAATTAGATATTTTATAGCTAGTAAAAAAGTTTATTGTTATTGTATGACTTTTTTCATCAAAATAGAATATTTAACGTTTTCTAGAAAATTTCAACTACCTTACGAAGATTGTATGATAAATACTTGGCCTTGACAAAAAAAAGCATATTTTGATGTGCAAAATTTATTTTATATTATAACAGTCTCATTTCAGCTTGATAAGCTTAGTTCAACGTTTTTCTGTCTAAAATATACGATCTCTCTAACCCTTTAAAATAGGTATT
Source organism: Atherix ibis (assembly GCA_958298945.1). Lineage (NCBI taxonomy): Eukaryota > Metazoa > Arthropoda > Insecta > Diptera > Athericidae > Atherix > Atherix ibis. The sequence continues at coordinate 77,467,479 of OY282606.1, read as the reverse complement.
TGTTTCCGCAATTACCTCACTGTTTGAGCCACATCTTCTTCCGCCGACCCATTTCATCATATTTGCAAATTGTAACTAATCACTGGGGGCTAAATTTAGTGAATATAGAGAATGAAGAAGCCATAAATGTGCAAAAAGGAAAACTTTTTTCTTGACCAAAGGCGTACTTTTCATTTTACAGAATCGTTCAAACGAACAAATAAGTTGGCATATTACTCGTCACTAACCATTTTGCCCATTTCAAGGTAATTGATGTGGATTATGCCGCTTGCATCCAAAAATACTAAGGCCATGAATTTCTTGGCAGATAAAGTCACATTGGCCGTCTTGGGCGTTGGTTAGCCATGGAAATCCTACTCTTTTCTCTCTGGCGTGCAATGATGAATCCATGTTCCTCTACAATTATGAATCGATACCAAAAATTATTCGGAATGCGCTCTAACATGGATAAACATTCTTATGAACTTGACATGCATACAACACAATTGTCAATTGTTAGCAATCATGGTATCCATCTTGCGGAAAGCTTTCTGATATCCATATGAGTTGTTAAAATATTCTTATTTGGACGACCTTCATAAAAAATGCTTGTACGGAGGCGTTTAAATACAGCTGTCTAATATTTAATGGTTGATAACGAAGGTACAGAATCTCCATAAGCAAATATTTTATCATTCAACTTTTTCCATTTTTGTAAAGTCATAAAAATGGCTCTATTTAAATGGCTGTTACTCACAAATCAAATGACACAGTTGCTTGAAAATTTGACAGGATATTTGTAAAAGACTATATTTAGGAAAAATATTGTAGTTTTAATAAAATCAGCACCACTTCTTGCCGAGGATTATGTATTAATCATACAAGCCTCATACTAACTAGTTCAATAATCTATTATTATAAATATTTTCGTAGAAAACCGTATTTAGTAATTATATTTTCAAAAAAAATTTCAAAATCAAAAATTTCTCTTTCTATATGTCTGTATAACCATAAGGAAAAAAAGTCCTAACAAAAATCATTAATTTTCAAAAATAACTCCTACACAAAATCAGTCATACACAGTCAGACAATTTTATTATTTATTTTATAGTTAAGTACGTTCGTTTATTTTTTTAAAAATGAAATTTGTTTCTAAATGATCTCATTAAGGTACTCGTATTTGAATACATATCTAAATTTTCGAATTAGATTCATGTTACTAATGAATATTTATATATAAACTCCGAGCAACGAATAAATAACAATGTTAACGTAAAAAGTAATTTGTAAACTCAGTGCAAATATTTTCCTAAATGCGAGCATAATATTTCGTTACTGGACTCAATTTAAGGGGGAACTAAGTCTGATATCGGGTGGAGTTGCGATTTTGTTCCTAAGCGGAATTTTATTTCAATTGCAATTTTTCTATTCTACGCGTAATGAAATTCGTACTTGTAGCACCAATTGTTGTTAACAAGTTTATCGCAAGTATGTCTTAATGGTTGCGTTCAGTACATTCCCTGATGTACGGGGATATTCTCCAACCTACTGCAGTATACTTGGTCACATATTGTATGTACACATATATATATATACCATAATACCATGTATAGTAGAAGTTGACGTACTTTTAGTTACCTGGTTAGTATTGTTAGGCTTGGTCTTAGCCATAAATGTGCCACCCCAAATGGCGTTCATCAACCCTCTTAACATACTCAAAGTGTCATCGTACAATTTGGTTTTCCTTATTCATAGTGTACAGTATGCACTTGTGAACTCCACTTAGGCTACAAGTATTTTGATGACAGGCCTTCCGTATTGCATATATCACGATGGAATGGAATTCCGGCACTTTGGTACACAATATGCAATCCCAAAAACAAACTGCAAACTATTACGAACTCAAAACTCAGAACTGGAAACTTGAAATGATTAGAAACGGTAAACTTTAAACGCACGCATGGAATACCGTTGCCGACCAAACAGCCAACAATCACCTTCTATACTTACTTATGTAGAAACTAATAATAACAACCATAACAATTGGCTTTGATATTCGAACAACAGTTCGGAAACTTAAAGAAAATGGCGTCGAATAAACAGGAAGTAGGCAACCTTATCGGTATTTCCTTAAAACATCATTAAGTGTATTTATAGTAGCTGCAGATCAGGCGACAATATTTCCTTAGTACGCATTTCAATGTTGGTGGAACAATCTGGTTCCGACAACTACAATCCGGTACCATCAAATTATATTCAAGACTTTTAACTTGCCCATATTACTCGTACTCTTCAAAATAGAAAGAGGAAGGATATGTTAAAAATTTAGAAATTAAAATAATTTACCAACCAGTCAACTAGCTAACCGACCAACGGATCTCTCGAAAATATGTTCATATGAACATATGGAATGCTTTTGTTACCATCAACGGAATATGTAAAATCTTACACGACGAGGGAATAAAATTTAAATTATTCTAATTAGAATCAATCTGACATTTGTAAGACATTTGTTTGTACTGTTGTCGTTTAGGAGGAAATCCATCCTGGATCACAACAAACACAAAGGCGACAAGGACAATGTTATAGAAGAAAAAAGGATATTGTTAACATTTTAATGTGAGTATGGCGTATATGGGAAAAATAAAGTCTAAGAAATGTTGACAGTATAAAGTTTAATAATAATTTTCGTTCTCTTTAAATTACCTCATTATACGGAGTTCAAAGTGTTTATTAAGCATGACTACGAAGTATTTTAAAGTCAGTATAATATTTACAGCGACAGGAATCTAAACTTAATATTATATAAAGCCATTATTGATAATAAAATGAATCTATTAGAGTTACTTGTAAATATAATATAAATAATATTTAATTTGAAATTTTCATATAATTAACCTTTTTATTATTGCCACTTATTAAAAAAATGTCCATGCTTTAAGAAATAGAAAACTTAAAAGCTGAATGTAATCACACAAAAAAAAGTCTACATTTTATTATTATTGAGTATGGAAGAAATTGGAAAGTAAAAACCAATATCTGCTCAGTTTTAGATGCGTCCAGTTTTAGACTATTCTATGGGGCATATACGAGGTCTGTTCAAAACGTATCGCGAATTTCGAAATTCCGCGGATTAAGTATATTAGATTTTCGATTTTTTGTGGCATTATGTTGGTACTCATGTCTCTCACTTATGCCGAGAAATTCGGCCATTTTGGATGTTCAGTTAATTTTTGACAGCTGCTTTGCTTGCACGTGTTTTGGCTCGTCTTCGATTTTTGCCCCTTTTTGACCAAAAACAGCATCGCATTATCATTGATAAGGAGCTGTTGGACTCTGTCCGCGACGACCCAAATTTGCTCCAGAGGGTCATAACTGGTGACGAATCATGGGTTTTTGGTTATGACATGGAAACCAAAGCTCAATCATCCCAATGGATACTTTTTGAACAGACCTCGTATATTTTGAATTGAAGATCCAGTCGAATAACGACTTATAATATTGTTTTGTGTATTTTTTTTATGATCTACAATTATATAATATACAGGAGAGAAGTAAACATCCATCGATAGTGTAGCAGAAGGGTGATATTACTGAGAGCAGTCTGCCATTACTACGTACTTTCGCTCTACCACAACCTACGTTAAATTATATACAATTATAATCCCTATTTTACTCTCTAAGATAGTACTCGTATAAGGTCTGGCTGTCAGTACTGTAAATGACCTTTCAACATTGCAGTATTTTAATTGAAGGCTTGTATCAATAATCTACTATTTTTTAATATTATATTGTAATAAAATTTTACTTTTTAGTTAAAAAGCTAAAAAATTTATAAAAGACGAGAACACCCTCTTAACATAGCTTATACCTATGTCTTCTTTAGACGTGTAGTATAAGTTTGAACATCTTTCGATAACAACGCAAATTGATTAGTGAAATTGTGTCTAGGCAGTTAGTTAAGAAAAATGGAACCACCAATGTGCCATCAAATTTTGTGTCAAGCTTGGTAAATCTATTATTTTGACTTTCGAAAAAATGCAACAAATCTATGGACAATTTTTCTTATCAAGTTGCATAATTTTTTCGGTGATTTAAAACATTTTTGGAGGGCTAAGAAGTAGTGGAACGAGTGAAGGTTAAAGTGTGGAATGAGTGAGGACTCCTGTGAGGTCAAATCGTCATAGTAGTGAGTTAAATTTGAATCGATTGTGCCAAGGTGACGTGAATAGAAAAACCTAATGAATGAATAGAAAGACAGTCGAAAAAATGTCTGCCTTGACCCTTAACGATAGTATAACAAATTATGCTATTTTTATGACCTCAGTCTTTGTGCTTTTTTTTTGTTCCTAAAGATCAAAAACCACTTTCTATTGGTATTGTTAATAAAATTCAAAGGAATGTAGCCGAGGAGCTTGATGCGATTCCAGTTGAATCCCATTCCTACGGAAACAATGCCTCCGCCGACGTATAGCCTTCCAATACATTATTTGTTTCGAATACAACGTATTTGAAGAGGATGACATTAATGTATAGAAATAATGTAAAATTATTACAAAAAAACTTTGCCATTACTATTTTTCCACAGCTTGTACATTGTAAGATATCTTCTAAGTTTGAATTATGTAGCCATTTCGTTTTTTAAAGTCATCATATATTTTTAGGGAGGGAAAGTGAACACAATTCTCCTACATAAGGAGTCGTCAACATATATAGCTATTAAGGTGTTGCAGTGGGAAGGAATATTGTAGGTATAATACTATGGTGAGGGACACTAGCGATGATAGGGAATATATTCGACTACATGAGAATATCATTCGGAGAGATTGGATTTAATGATACAAAATAAGTAAAGAGAAGAATTAAGTCTATACTGAATATTCTGTTATATTAAATTTTTTCTATGACAAAAAATATGGAGACTTATCAGTAAATTTAGTGTCAGTTCTAACATAAATTTAGTGTCAGTTTATATGATAAAAATAATAAAAACCTGGGTACAATTGCAAAAAAAAAATTTTTACAGACCAGTTGTCCTGTTTTCCTAAAATATCATATAATTCGAATTGGTCCTATTTTTGTATTAGCCATATTTGACGACAGACAGAACTATTCTAACCATATTACAGTCCAATTTGAGAGAACTTTCATTAATTTTCGTTCAAAATCTGATTTAAGATACTACAAATAAAACAAAATAATTCACACACAATTTATGAGGGAACTGAAATTTATTTATTTCTGATTGAAAAAATATCCAAGAATGGACAATTTAACTTTGGGAGAAGTAAAAAAGTACAATTGTTAACACCCAACAAAAATGCTCCATAAAATGTCATGGAAGAATAAATCATTTCGTAATAAAAATCGTATTTGACAAGTACAAAATCTACTTCTATATACTTATCCCGTTTGAATATAATATTATTTTCTTCCATACCTACAACCCCTACATATTTTCTTCGTATAAGAAAAAACCGAGAACATTTTCACTTCATTGAGACTTTATGGAGCTTATCTTGATCGAATACGATTTGGTGTCAATCCCCCCAAAAACAGAAATCGACCGATCAGCTATGGGAAAACTTTTTCCAACCCCTAAAAATTTTAAATGGTATTTGGAAGTTTCTCTTTTTTAAGAGCACATAATTTTTAGATTGCAGAGTCGTAATTGAATTGAAATTACGATATGCTTATAAGCACTTGTTGTACATCACTGATTAGCTCCATTGATAAAATATAAAAATTTTTATGAGTTATTATTACAAAAAGTTTTTGTCAAGCATTCATATTATTATTTACAGATTTATAATATTGTATTTTGGGATTTGTTTTCATGCGTTTATTGATAAAAAGGGTTTTTTACCTTAATTTCAATTGCAAAGAAGATTATTGAAGGAGACTTGGAAGTAGAAAAATATCCCTAATATGTATTGTAGTAGGAAAAATAGCCCACTTTTATATTACACGGAGGATACGACTAGTATACTTTGAAAGGCCGACAATACATACAGAAGAAAAATATTCATACTTGCAAAATTCAATTCCAATAAATATATTGCAAGTTAAATAAAATTAATAATCAATGAAAAAAAATAATAAATAATATTACTCGTTGTTTTCTGATAGCTATACTATCACCTATGTTTAAGACCAGGTTCACAGCAAGCATTTAATATTGATACATTCATCTGATTTTTCTATGAATGTTTTGGAAGGAATATCTTTCAGCATAGACCTAAAAATGCATTCGTTAGCATTGATTTTTTTTGTTAACATAATAGTTTTTTTTCCTTTCCTTAAAAAATTCTAATTAAACTATCCTCCTGGTATGGTAATTATTCGTATAGACGAACGGTATTTCCTGCCTAGCGTAAAACTTGACTTAATAAAGACAGAACTACTATGATGCTTGAGTAAATGGATGCCTCTAGCGTCTGGCAAGGTCAGATGGCCTTTCAACAAAAGATTATATTGTTGTTTAACATGGTACGACATAATACTGGAGGTCGTCTATAACCACAAGTATTGCAATAAGCCCAATCAGTATAAAACTCAAATGTACTATAGATATTTTCCGGTTTAAACTCAGCTTACCTATTCTATCATTTTCTGCTCTAACAAAACCACCCTTAAGGCTTACTCTTTTATCTTTATCACCTTCAACTCTTAACTAATTTTTGCTTTACACATCTATCGCTTCTTCTCATGAACTCAATTCTGTTTCCTTCTTATGGCCAATGGCCTCAGATTACGTATTCCACCATCTCCTAATTTAACAAAACCTACCTTCCTATTCTATTCATAAAGCAATCAAATAATCCATTCGTCAAATCTTTAACAGTGAGCGGTCTTGTGCGTCCATTTGGTCGCTCTACTGAACCGTTACTATCATTCAGTAACTGTTGATAGCTACTACGTTTCAGCCAAAGACACCTGACTCTAATTGGCCACGGCGTGACCAACTACCGTGGGGCACCCGACCGCCATATTTACTTTAAGAGCACGCAGGATAAATGGTATTCTCGGAATTGCACGAGGGATAACTGGTAACACTTACCACCAGTCCTAAAACTGTGTCCTTGATTTGGGTATTGACTACAGCCACCACGTTTCAGCCAAAGACACCTGACTCTAATCGCCCATGGTGTGGCAAACCAGCGTGGGGCACCCGACCTCCATGTTTATTTTAAGAGCACTCAGAGTAACTGGTAATCCTCACCACCAGTCCTAGAACTGTGCCCTTGATTTGGGTATTAACTATAACCACCACGTTTCAGCCAAAGAAACCTAACCCACGGTCCCATTCAGAGAACTACAATATGGAACCTTATGTATTTGAGGGACTTCTAGACTAACACAGGGCAGAAGGCACTTCTGGAACTGATCATTGTTTGTTCGTTCTCCCAAAAGTAAAGAATTCAGTGGTCAATAAAAGAAAGGTAAAGGTAAAGGTGATAGTAATATACAAATATAATGTAATATTTTTTATTTATTAATACACTCATAACCACAATTTACGTGTATGCAAGTTCGAATTTTAAAAATTATTAATGTTTTAATAAAATATTGGCCGTTTGAAATGTTATTAAGTGTATATCCTTAAAGTATTATTTAAAATAGATAAAGTATTATTTAAAATAAAATTTTAGTCTCAGGATATACTTACTATTTGTTAAATAATTAATACCAATTAATCATTATTTTTGTCTAATATGATTTTCCATTAAAATTCTGAGGGCAATAGTGTGATTGAAATTTTATGGAGAATTTTGACTGCATTAACTACTTTTTTTCAATTGCGATAAATAACTACCCAAAATGTATTATTTCCAATTACTGCAAGTACTCTAAATCTCCAACCTTTATTATCTGGATATTGTCGTATGTTAGAGATAATGTTTGAAATATTTTATAGGACATAGTTCTTGAGATATTTTCGAAGAAATTAGATAATTTTCTTTGCAGTGTTATAAATCGTGTAAGAATAAGAGCCGTTTCGAAGAAGAGCTCGTAGAAAAGGAGTTAGGTATATTTGCAATTTTAAAATTTAGACTATTTACATAAAAGAAAAGGTCTAAGCAAAAGTTAATCTAGTTTAAGATAATTCATACTTTGGAAAACTACAATTTGCTAAATTTTAATATGAAGTTTTTTTTCAAAAATATTTAAAAATTGTTTTCGAAAATTTTTACTCAAAAATTGTTTATTAAAAATATGCTCATAATAATTAATGGCTAGCATTGACAAATAAAAATAATAAGAAAAAGCATTTAAAAAGAATATTATAAAAAAGAGTCTTCCATAAAAACTTATCTTATTTATTTGCAAAATTTATCGTAGCAAACTATCGAAAAGACTTCAAATAAATACCCCAGTTTTTCCAAAACACCATATATTCATAGAAGAATAACTTTCAAAGTTTTTATATCCTCACTTGCATCAAATTCATTAACTCGTAATTCTCACAATAAAGTGGCTAATACAAAAATCATTGATAAGAAAGGAAACTGAAACCACTATGATTGTCGATAGGAAAAAGGGAAAGTTGGTCAAAAGAAAATTTATTGCCTGCGATAAATAATCTTCATTTTGTTTTCGTTTATAGATTCGGAAAAATGGGGATCCAGAAAATACGAAGTGAAATGATAACACGAGTAAAAGCAAGTACAGGCATTTATTTTGAAGGGGGAGCGCTAAGTTTTCCCATAAAAAAATCATTCAAACGAAGAGTTTCTTTTAGGGTGAAAGGTATCATGGAGCTCGAATGTATGTGAAAAACCCTATTTGGCGAAGCGGAAATAGGAGGAATCAAAGGCAAAACTGAAGAGGGAGATTATTTTCTAACATTCATTTGTGGTTTTGTTAGCTTTTTACTGTTATTTTTGTTGACAAATTAATTCCCACGGGATCATGTTGAATACGATGTTGACAACACCACAATCATTATGATGACTCCTCCAGACAACAAACGAACATCACCAATGACTTAACAACGATATCTGCAATTTACTAGAAATGTTAAATATCAACAGAAAATAGCAAAATTCTCTTGTTCAGAATATAAACAAAACTGTAGAAATTTTTGGTAGAGTGCAAAGGAGCGTATATTCACTTTTAGTAAGGTTCAATGATTTTTGTATCAAAAGAAAACACCTCCATTGGATCGTACACTGTTCTATGAAAATATTTTCGCTAAAATTCTGTTGATTTTCTTACGCTTTACTGCTAATAAATTGGTTCTGATGAGAAAATTTCATCGTTCTGCGGATGTTTCATATTAGCTTTTCCAATCCTAACCAATTTTCCATACACTACCTCTTTCGCAATATATTCAACAATAAAAAAAATTAAAAAATAGCAAATGAAACGTGTATTACTTGATGTCTATTTAAGATACAATACATAAAAAAATACATTTTTTCATATTTTATTTACTGAGTTTTTTTTTTTAAATAAAAGCTTTAAGGAAAATAAAACGATATCAATCTATAAATAAACTAATTTTACTTGCAATTATTGTTTATATTCATACGGGTAATTATGCTAAGCTAAAGTACACGTGTATAAACATTTCGTCAACCAATTCCATCGATTGATTTTGTTGGATATTCATTATAAAAATGGTGAACGTTGGTAATGTAACCTCAGTTTTACACAAAATTCTGGATAATTATTCAAAGAGGAATTGTTTAGACGATGAGACTAACTGGAAAAACAATGTTAAAAAATATTGATAAGAAAATCTATAATAAAAAGGACTTGCTTGAGAAAATAATTCAAAGGCAAAACCAATCAATCAATATGCATGAGTTGATTGAAAAAATATTTTCAATCCACATCTTGAAGTCAACTTTTCTAAATATTTTCTCATTTCAAATATGTTTTGTTGCCATTTTAAAAGAAAATTCCCATTGGCGTTTTATTATCGACAAAACATACACCTTCGCGTAGTTGATAAAATTGGAAAGGAAACGCGAATATGTTTATTTATTTTATTTCTATTCTTATTTTTCTTCTCCAATATTCATATTTTTTCATTATAATTTTTTTTCCATTGTTTTAACTTTATTTCTATTCAATCGATTCTATGATAATCTTTCAATTTAAATACAGCCCACATAATAGAAATTATTCTTTTTTGGAAGTGGGCTGTTATACATACTCCAAAAATGGCTTCATCTTTTGTAAAGATATTGAGAAAAAGTAATATCCTCTCTTATGGTTATTAAGAAATTTTTCATATATATTTTTGTTATTTTTTCTTCTTCTTTTTTATGGAAAATTTGCATAAAATCTTATTGAAAATGAGACATTGTAGATACTATTTTTGAAGGAAATTTGAGCATGGTAAAAAAAACCTATCACCAATAAAAACAGGAATATTATTTGAAGGAGAAGCAAAAAAAAATATTCTTTCCAAAAACAAATACGACAAATTCACATTCAATTTGGAGAAAAATTGGAAAATTTCAAAAAGAAGAAGAGATAGGAAATTTTTTTTCCAGATAAGTATAATCGACCACCAATTGGGTGCATTGCCATTTGCATTTAAACAAAAAAAAATTGAATAAATAAAATAAAGAGAAAATGGAGCAGCTCCCTTGTTCACTTTGATGTGGTGCTGGGGCACTTATTATGAGCCAGGTAGCTAAACACAGTCGGGCAATCGACCAATGAAAAATGTGAATTTTCAATTGTCTGGGAAACACGTTTTCGAATCGGTATTGAAGTACACAAAGTCATCTCAATATCTACAGAAGAGTCCTTTTTCATTGGAAAGAAAATAAAATACGAGTAAATTTACTTTTTTCCGTTAAATTTTTTTTTTTTTTTGATTTAATATTGGATACGAGCACTTGCAATTTTCTTATTGGATAAAAAAAAGGATAGATGGAAAAAATGTTCAATTTTTCTTTACTAGAATTTTTGTATTTTTTTGTTGTAACAAGGATAAAAGCAGAATGAAATTGGAAATTATGTTTTCCCAACACGAGATCTTATTACGATGCGGTATTTACTTTACGGGACGGAATTTCTTCCTGTTACTTTTCTACTGTAAGTTTTCGTTCTCTCTAGTACGATTGCATTTTGTATGATTCGTGTTTAGTAGAAGATCTTGAAGAATCCCATGATTGATTGGAAATGGATAACATAACGAATGATTACAAGTGACATCGCTCCTTCTGACATAAAGAAATGTTGTTTGGATCTAATTTGCTTTTAAATTGCTTCTGGAATTGAAGGATTTTCGGCTTCGGCTACTACTTGCACAAACCAATTCATAGCTCTGAGGTTTGGTTAAACTTGCGCTTGGTCGGGGGGTGAAATTTCTGTTCTATGTCTGCATTTATTTCATAATACCTCTAATTGAGCATACAATTGATGCTCTTAATATGGAACTTATCCAAATGGAATGAAAAAGAAAAAAAGTAGTCCATTTACCTTTTGGATTGCCGTAGGTTCACCATTAGTTAATTTTTTTAAAACTTGTCTTATTGTATTGGAACTGCGCTTTATAGACATTCAATCCAAAAGCGTACATACCATATAATAACACAGAACTAACCACAAAATGATAAAATTTTGATATTTTATTTCTGTAAATATTAGAGCAGCCCCGCAACGTGATAAAATGATTTTTTTTTATTATTCAATATATGAAAACTCACAGATTTTTAAAGAATATTAAAAGTTCCACTACTAAGGAGCTTAATCGACTAACAACACAAATGTTGGTAAATAAATCTTTTTAAATGAGACGACATTTGGAGGTGGTCGGATGGAATATAATGTTATATTGTAACGTTTTTGCGATATATTACTACTCCAAAGTAGTACGAGCGAAATGGGAGGATAAAAGTTTTATAAAAAATCATGACAACACCGACCTACGAGTGCTTCGACAACACTATAGTAGACGTCATCAGCATTGCCATTGCTTTGTTTTGAGTTCAACGGAAAAACGAAAACCGGCTGTCTAGTTGCTTAGCTGGCTGCTTTTTAAACCCTGCTGTTTGTCAGGGGATGCTTTGCTGTATACCCCAGCCACTGTCCCGCCTTAAATCGCATCAAAACCAATCATTTGCATATTCTTCTACTTTAGACTTCTTAAAAACTTTTTCTTCATAATACCTTCCATTTTGGTTGCGTCTTACCCATTCCCATTTCCATCCAACAATTTTATAAGGTGCTTTAAATTTAAACTGTAGCACTTAAGGACCAAGCGACTCCTACACAGTCATGAGGTATAAGCCAACAGTCACATCAACAATAGCAGCAAAAGTTCACGTTCGAAATAAACTTGCCGAAAAAATTCTCCAATTTTCTAGCAGTTTTTAAAGTATTTTGCCTATTTGACGGGTTGTTTTCTTATAGTATTTTTTGCTTTATCTTATAGTAAGTAAATAAAATACATTTTCTTGAATTAAAGATCTAAGAAGCTGAAAAAAGTACTAATTTTAAGGGGAAAAAAGTAAAAAAATCAGAATGGGGATGAAACGGACACAAATTGTGCACAAACGAGACCGAAAAAATTTAGTTAAATATTTATTTAGTGCTAATGCAGTTCCTGGGATTCTCGACAGCTCGTCGTTATTTTCCATCTACAATCACTTGCTTATTTAGGGCTATATTTAGACATCGTCAATCCGAAAATTTTGGATATTCTTCAATTCCATAATTTACCTTCAGATGACTTTGATTACATTCGCCTTGTACTCGTTTCCATTCCGATTTTGAATCTTTTACTTAACTATATATGCAATTTTATACTGTTGTAGCCTTAAGCTCTAAATGCTTAATTCAAAAATTCTATCTCATAAAGAAAATTCCAAGGAACTTTTTTAAAATTAGAAAATTAAATTGAAAATTTCTCGAAATCTATGAATGGGAACTCAGTATATGACTGCCATAAGGACGAATTTCCTTCTAATTTGATTTGATTTTAAAGTCTTACACTATTGTCTTGGCCAGACTTTATGATTGATGTTTCAGTCTATCTTTTAGAATATAGAAGTGGAAATGGTGTCTGTGTCTGGTGGAAGGCAATAAATGCTTCACTCTAGATAAAGCGCCGTCGTCTTTCATTATATTCAGTGATGGTTTAGCATAATTTGTGGTCATAATTTGTACGAGCTCAGCGAACAAACATAACAGAAATGCCCCAACAATTGATGCTCTAATCAGATTCTTGTACCCTAAAGAGAAGAATAATAAGAAGACATTATGGAATAAAAGAGGATACTAGAGAATTGGAACAATTGAAATTCAATTATAATCAACACAAATGTTCGGTATCCAATTTGAACGTAGATTAAAATTTACTTCCATACCTTCCCAAGATAGAAAAGAAAAAAGTATCATTAAAATTTCCATAACTAAGAGATTAATAAATTTTTCACATAGCCAAGAGTGAGATTCATTTTATTTTTCGGAAAAAAAAGGATATATAGGTTATCCTCTTTTGACCAATGTCATTTGTGTAACTCATATTCACGAGTAGCTTTTGTAAAACAAGTAAATCTTCTCTAGATGTTTTGCTTCTTTTGCAAATTTGTTTTGGTATCATTTAGATGACGTTTTATATAAACAATTGCTGTCAATGATAGATGCTCGACACACGAGTCAAGAGTCCTTCAAGAAGTATTTTTTTACCGGAAAATTTTCCGGTTATTTATTTATGAAACGTTCACGTTGCACTTGGGAAGTTATTGTCTATTGTGTGTTCAGTGCAATACGGAACACGTTGTACTGAAGTGCATATAATTTGAATAGATGTGATGCAGGAAAGGACGATGAGGGAAAAATAAAAAAAATATAAGGGAACATTATATAAACAATCGGAAAATTGTAAAAACATGTTCGCGTATAGACTTCAGTCTTATAGATAAGCACGACTACTATATTTGGTCGGTGAAATATGGAAAGAGTAAGAGTTGAAGTAGGATTAAAGGAGAACGTAAAAATAAAAAACAGAAAGGACATTAGTGTGAGTATGATTTGCAGAGATTTTCTTTGATTTCTGGTTTTCTACCCCTAAAAGTGTAAACTGACATGCTGCCATATTAACGCGGAAGGCGTCATATACAATCTTGTAACGTGCAAAAGGGTAGAATGGGCACGCGTATTTGTATTTTGAGCGGAAATTTTATGCTGATTGCAACGTGGACACACTCATACCAAGTCATTACGATATAAATTTTACCGCTTTAAGCCCCATCGTATTACCATCACACTGAGATGATTATTTAAGTGTTTAAATGGAAGATGACTCAAAAGCGGAAGGTGATTTAAAGAAGAAAACTGTATTTTCTGTGTAAAAGTTGAAGGGTCGATATAAGCAAAAAGTATACTGAAAGAAGAAGAAAAATCCAATTGAGATCAACTAATATGTAAATTTTATGCAAATTCAATACTCTCGCCACTCTATTTTATTCAATTCTACCCTCTACGATCGCCGACTACCTCTAACGTCTCCCACCCCATATACAAGTGTATATTTGCAATATTGTAGTAGCCATAAATCTGTGGGCATCTAACTATATACCTATTTCGGTCCCTCCTCTTCTATCGTTGTAGAGTATTTTCCATCCACCTCCCATCTACCAAACTTTGGTGTGGTCATGATGGTTTTAAAGAGAATTCATCTCTTATTATTACTATAGATTGCGGGTACATTGTCGTTTTATTATAATTTTTTTATGGTTTTTTTTTGTGCATAAACAAATTTGTTCAATTTGATTTTCTTGTCGATCTTTGATGAATTTTGCATGTACTATCAAAATTATAAGGAAACAGTACGAAGAACTCCTATGCTCTGTGATTTTTTCTGTAATTTTCGGTGAACTTTTTTTTTTTTCAAAAGTCCCTCTTTAAGTTCATTTTGTGTTTTTTTTTATATTGACTAAAACAACAGAAAACATAAGAAAAAGAAAATTTTTCAATTGTTTTAAGGAGACAATTGTCGTCTATTTTCTAACACACAAATTCATTAATTTTTTGAAGAGTCATACGGTTTATTATTATTTTCAATTTGTCACGTTCATCATTAATAATGTCTCGTTAGATTGTCAAAATAAATTCACGTTCTTGTTGCTGTACTTAAATGGAATAGTCATATTCCACCACAATGTTGCCTATGATCCTAGCATCACCTTCCATTTTATTGTATTCGTAATATCACCACCCTTGATGACATTATCACCAAGCATTTTGTCGTTATTATTCTTGTTAATATGTAAATTTTCAAATTGCACCGATTATATTGATTTTATACAATTATCCTGTATAAGCTAATTGCTTTATCTTATCTAGATTTTTCCACACACATGTTGAATGGAGTTTTATGAATACGTTTCTGATTATGAATGGAATTTTTTTTAAAGAATTAAACTTAACTAAAAATGTACATGTATATATGTATGTACAGTGTGAAGTGTCGACAATCGTCTGCGATTTAAATTGAATTTTTAAAATTACATATTTTCCACCTGTTAGGATATCAGCCCCTTATTTTATCGTCTATTCTAAACTGAACGAAGTTGATGTATTTTTCTAACCAGCTGCAATAATAACGGATCCATTCACATTTATGGTTTACATACCGACAGAACGTAATGAACCCTTTACTGTTTGGAGGCTAGCGATTATGCGTGTTTGTTGTTGGTTTTTTTGCTTTTGTTCCAAAAGTACGAATGCGAAGGGAGGTTTAGGAAAAATGACAATATTCAGAAATGGAATATGCTAAAGAACATCAAGTGACTGCACGCAAACCCCTTCTTTTTTTTAGCAAAGCTAAGGGCAAAAGCTGTAAAGCTAGTAGAAAAAGGACTAAATCCATTCACAGCATTGGTAGCGGATTTTCTATTGTAATGTCGACTACAAAATTCTAGATTTTACAGCCTTCAATGGTGTATAACATTGGAATTTCTATGGTAGTTCTAATGTGCTATAACCCAATAGGCACTGCATTTCTAAAAAGGGACACAATTCAACCCCAAATTGGCGGAAAATTGATAATAATCCTTCGGTTGACAGGATGAATATATTTTGAATTTCCTCCTTTTTATTTAAAAATTCTCACATTTTCGCTCTGTTGAATTTAGGCAACAGGATTCAGAATAGAGGATTCATCGTTTTATGATTGTACGACTATTTTCAGAATAGAGCAATATCACAAAATGCTTATTGCCGATTGTTGTCTATTTTTTCTCTACCAATTTTTCGTTTTTTATTTAATCTTTAATATTCTATCCTGCTGTGGTTTTTATAATAATTTCAATAAAAATTATCAGAATTGTTGTCTGATTCAGGAAATGATTATAAAATCATGCTTGTTTAATATACTTTCTTGTTTTTTTTTAATCAAATTTAATACAATCAAAATTATTAATACTAAAAAACAGTTGACTGAATACATATAAATTGATAGTCTTTTAAATAAAGTTATAAGCTAAATTTTTTTGTTTTTCGTTTTAAGAAATAAATTGATCAGAGTCTGTCAATTAAACGAATACTTTATATACCAAATAAAATTATTTTCAATATGCTCTTAACTGCAAATTACGAATAGAAATACACATAAAATAGTTAAGGGTGAGTTATTTAATGTCCTAATAAGCTACAGCACTTATGACAAAATTAGGACTCTAATCTCAAAAGCCTCTCTTCAGAAGCTTTATTCATGAAAAATTATAGTTTAAAATATCTTTTAGTAAATTAAATATCTTTTAGTAAATTTTAAATTATTGAAAGCTATTTTCCGATTATGTATGATAAGTAAGTATGGCTGTATAATTTGCATAAGTCGCAATTATAGTTTTGGAATCAGGTTAGTCTCATTAATATCCTCTTTTGCTCCGATGTAGTTTTAGTCTGTCAGCCCGATCTAAACCTCATTTATCAGTGACTGTACCTCGGCAGTCTCCCCTAAAAGTCGTCAATAGACTTTCACAGTTTTGCCATCTTACTCACAGTTGCGCCGTTCGGTTCCGACTATAGATCATCTGCCGCGTTTCTCTTGATCTTATTTATACTGCATCTAAGTTTTTGAATAAGACGACACCCTGTATATGCATATATCTTACTGCCTTTTGTTTCAAGGAGTCATGGGTACCAATTCCACTGAGGCGGGTTCATCCTATACTAATTCTGTAAAGAAATATCACATTCCATTATATTTAAATTTCCTTAGCCCGTTATAATTAGCATAATAAAAAGATCGAAAAATACCTAAAAAGGCTATCAATAATACGGAAATATCAATAGTGGCTTTCCAAAGACCTATATTGGTTAAAGAAAAAACACGAAATAGACATAATGGCCGTCCGTCGTACTGAGCTAACCCTGTACCATACCTAAAATGCTCGAAAAATAATCAGTAGGATAGCTGAAGCGGGTCGATCATATGCAACGACTCTCTCTATCACTTTTCACACGCGCCATTTTAAAATTACTATAGGGATAATCATAACTCCATTAGCGCAAGTGATATATACAAAAAAAACCCGAACAAACCTATGGTTTGTCTTACGAAGTGATTGCCCCTTCGGTATCTCCTGAGCTTTCGATACTCGAGCAATCAAGTTACGAGTAACTACAGTGGTGGGAAATACCTTAGGAAAAGCCATTTCTACTTGCCTCCTTCTTTTTGCACGTACTTCCTTAGATGGTGGCGCAACCTTTATTTTATTTGTTTCGCCACATGTTCTCTTACGATCGTTGAAGTCTGCATACGTTTTGTGATCGCAAGAGCTACTTCAGTTAGGTCTTACTAGAATTTAAATACTTACATGGCAGCATAATGTTTTTTATCATTCAGCCTCTATTTTCCTTATCTCCATATATGCGTTGTTCCTGCCCTTGATGAACTCGACGAGCTCCTCTGTTTCGCTCCCGAGCAGAACCAATGTTCTTTCTCTTCTTTCATCTGTTGTATTATCTGTCGCGTTGGCTAAGTATTTTATTAGGGGATTCTAGCCCCTTCAAGGACCGCCATTTGGATTCGTAAAAATGTGCATTTTATACCTACCGCTAGGAACAATCACCCGGCCACACTTACCTGGGATCAGACGCTGACCATATAGCCGCAAGCTATGAGCCAGACGCTGTTGGATTTTGTTTGTTTAGTTAGTTAGTGTCCGCCCTGTTCACGATGTCCGGGCAACTATCAACTTAATAGGAGTCTCCTATCCGCCCTAAGGAGGCATCCCAAGTTAATCTACAGGGATATTCACTTATATATACATAAAAATGAATGTCCTATAGCGTTAATGCTATAGTTGAACCTTTGCAAATGAAGGTTGCTTTTATTGATAGCATTCGTATAACAGTTGACAATAAAGTTGACGTATAAAAAGACATGGAAAAAACCATGATATGCGAATATCTAGGAAATGGCGATATTGCCTCGTGGCATATCATATCGAATATGGGAAATTTCTTGTTTTTAATAAAAAAGCTTTTATTTATTTCTCAGGATATATTTCTGAGAATTCTGTAGTAACTGGTACTAGAAAATAACGTTAGGAGAGAATATGAATTTATAATAAGATCGTATGTAGAGGTAAAGTAGTTCTTGAGTTCCTAGATAAGCCAAAAAAGATTTTTCTAGAAGAGAACTCTTTGGCAGATAAAGAGGAAAACTATTTAAATGTCAGCGCCATGTAGGCTTAAGTACCCAATTCTCATACAGAAATATGTTATTTCAAGCTTTGTTGCTACCTTTATTAATTCAGTCAAAAAAGTTTGTTTTTCAGTCCGAAAAAAGCTCGGAAATATGCAAACAAATATTAAGGACTCCAATTTAAAAAAGTTTTCCTCTTATAAAATTTTTTTTTAACTGGATTCTAAATATGGAAGGGATTTAAAAAATTAAAATTTTTTCTCATCACCTATGAGAATATACTTAAAATATCATAGCCTCTGTGATTAAATTTGAGTAGGTACACTGTCAAAATTTTAATTAGTATCCAAATTTGAAGCGAAATATTTTTCTCGTTAAAAATATGTTACGTTTATGACAGGCAAACAAGAAAAAGAGATTTTCAGAAAATTCGAATAAAAAGGAAAATTATTAGTAAAACAAGTCTGTGTTTAGATACAATCAATAGTTATTAATTTAAAGAAAGTAATATCAAAATGAATAAGAAACCGTGGCAACAAATAGCATGGAGCGAAGAACATCAGCAAACAATCTACAGAGATTGGGGCGTTGATTACAGTCACAAGCAACAATTTCAAATAGCAACGCTTTACTATAACAAATCATTAGAATTGAAGGTATTTCGAAATAAAAAATATATATGCAACTTATTGAAACAGTTTAATGTGAATGCAATTAAATGTAAACTTTCAGAACGATGACGTCAAAGCTTTGTATCATCGGAGTTTATGCAAAGGCGATATTGCCCAAACAGAAAGCGCACTTGAAGATGCGATGGCAGCTTTAGGTATGTTTTTACAAGATGTTATATTTTTTAAAATTTAACAGTAAAAATTTCCTTTTTATTAACCCAATATGTTGTCTTCATATGCAGCCCTAAGTGATAAGAATGACTTGGTTAACCTGCAAGTATGTGATGCCTTGTACGATTCTAATCGTTTCGAAGACTGCAAAGTTGAATTGGCGAATAAATCGAAAAAGTTTTGTGGTAGAAAACTTGAACCCTTCCTTCATAGAATGCAAATCGTAAATATAAATCAGAATATTGGAAATCGTTTTACTAACGGTAAGACAATTTTTGATTAGGTGGAACAAAATTTACTGGATAGTGTAGGTGATTTTACTGGTCCATTTCTTAGTAAGAACAGTAAGCATTTTGATGAGATTATTGAAAAAATGTATGCGAAAAAAAATGTTGAAAAGAGACCTTTATGGAAGGTTCTTAAGGAATTAGATAAATGTGATGTTGTTAGTGTACTTCAGAAAGAGGTATTGCCAATGATGTGTTTTTTACTGGAAATACTTTCAGATTTCCTTTAAATTCTAAGCAGCTTTAAGTATGTGAAATCTTTTGTAGGAAGAGAAACTGCACATTAGGGAACGTGCTCGCCTGGAACAATACTACCGAGTTTTTAATCAAGTCTATTTTCAAAAAGGCTGGAAAGATGTCGCCTTCCTAAAGTCCCTAATAAATGATAAAGTTTTGTTGTTAAATCAAACCAAAAAGACTACACCACATTTAAAAAAGTGCGTTATGGCACAGTATGATATCGTATTTAAATGTTTGGTAAGTTAAAGTTTGTGTTAATTAACAATTCAAAAAATATTAGTTTGAAATTTTTTTAAACAATTTATAATTAAGAAAATGCTACAAGCAAGAAATCCTTTATATACTCAACGTTATAAAATTTGTCCTAATCAAAAATTGGCGGCTAAAATTAAAGAGAGTCATTTGTATCGTGTACAGTATCAGACACGTCGGGATATGTTTAATATTTTGGATACAGCTAAGTTACTCAGAAAGAATCAAAAGCTTGAGGTATGTATAAGTAATAGAATTTTTACCATTATTTAATAAATCTGAGATATTAAATTTTAAAAAGCTATAAAAAAGAATCTGACGAAAGCAGAAAAGCTGTTAAAAACTATTCTATTATAACTCCTTGAATTTTCCATTATTCCTGAAAATTTTTTGTGTTTGAAAATATTTGATTAGTAAAATTAACATAGTCTTTTAACCATAAATATTATATAGATTGGCATCAGTTGAACTGTGTAATTTTAGATGCATAAAATTTGATCTCTACTATTAAACTTTTTATCCTTTTGTTTTCATAAAAGTATACTTGTTGATATTTTTCTTGATCTATGTGTGGAAAAGAAAAATACAATTTAATAACCTTTACTAGAGAAGTGTGCATTAAGGTTTGGAACTTTTATTGCTCCGAATTAATAATTTCAGTACGGGTATTTCGATTAAGTTGCTTCATTCATTCTTTATTATTTGTTTATATTCAAGCGTTTTTTTACTAGCGCAGATATGAGAAATCAAGTATCATTAAATCTAGAGAACGGAGAGTCCAAATGAAATATTTATTTTCGAAATAATTTGGTCACTAAAAAGCTTTCGAAAAGTTTTTATTTTCACGCTTGCGGTATGCACTCCGATGCCATCCTGCTGTAACTATATGTCAACATACTTCGAAAGTGCTGGCAGTAAAAATTTCTCTATGATAGTTGGGCATATTGCTCCATAGTTGGCTTGAGAATGTTAATCATTATATTTCAAAAAAATTTGGGCCGGTGACGACTCTATAAATTGTCAGAATCTGTTTAAGCGCTGTTCTCGATATGCTCAAATAAGAAGCAGATAGATCATCGTCGGCACTCTGACGAACCAGGTCGATAAACATTTCATAGTGGCTAAATAAATACTGCATTTTGCTCCTCACATTGGGTAATTCAGGTCTTAATCATGCTTCCACTAGAAGCTGCTGCAGCATGAAAATGCTCGCTGTATGCTCACGGCATTAAAATGCTACACAATCTAGTATGTGTCATAATACTAAATTGTCAAAAAACAATAAAATTTAATATTTTTGATCCATTTCTTGACTGAATATATACTATAACCATTAGAAAATTTAATAAAAAACATAAAAAAGACCAATATTCCCAGCCAACAAAACGTTATTATGTTTAGCGACAGCCTTGCCGCCCTTAAACCAATTTGTGGCCCATCGAGTGACCCAGTACTTAGCGCAATTCGTCATAGCCTACTTAGCAATAGGAGTGTCGAGTTGCAATGGGTGCCAGGGCATGTGGGAATTGTGGGTAATGAAAGTGCTGACAAGTTGGCTGGAGGAACACTCCGTCGACCAGTGATTACAGTCATTACCAATCTTCCTCGCCTACTAACAGAATGGCAACTAACACCATTAGCCATCCGCAGACACGATGACTGGACCAATAGCGACACTTTTTTGTCGACTCATTGGATAACCACTAATAAACCAGTGTATTCAACATCCATACCGAAATTCTCGGCGCGGAAGCTCCTCAGAATCCGGATTGGATATACTGTTCTTACTCATAACTTCCTTTTTGGTAACACCAATCGTCCCTTCTACCAATCCTGTGGCACCCATTTCACTATCACCCATATTCTACAGGAATGCCACATAACCAAGAACTACTTTGCCAGCAGCATTCATCCCATTATAGAGCTCCTCGATCCAACAACTCCATTCCCTAGTCCCCTATTTTAACTTCTACAACATACTAATCTGCTCCACAAAATATAACAAAATTCTCAACTTTCTATACTACTAACCACAGATCAGTCTCTCTCAGATGATTTCCCACACGTACTACGAAGTCGCCAAATGGCCTCACGGTCGTGGCGCTATTAAGTGGCCCCTGGTACATGTCTAAGGGACCCTACAAACAAACAAACAACTAAAAATAAAAAAGAAATAAAAACGCTAAACTTAAAAACTTGTAAAAATATTTGTCATAAATTAAAATTTTAATCCACCCAGATAAATTTTGTTTGCTAAAACAGGCTTTCAGAAAAGTTTGTTTTGAGATTTCGATCTTACAGCTCCTTTTATTTATATTGATATTAAGTTCAGTGAATAATTAAGACAATTAAAAAAGTATAATTAAAAAGGACCTCATTTTTTCTATTCTGACTTGATTTAAATTTATAACAAAGTTGAGGCCTCTGGCAGACCAATTTTAAAGTAGGAAATCTACGATACGGGCATCTAGTAATTTAAAAAAAAGGCCCAAAAAATAATTTAAATTTGAAGTTTTGGGGGCACATAAATGCAATTTTCAGTGTAACGCCATTTGAATTTCCATTGTATTAGCCATTTCTCCTCTGTTAAGTTGCAATCAAATTGTGACTAAAGTAAATCTTTACTGCAATTATAGAAAAATATTGCCGAATTTCTAGATTAGTTAGAAGTTTTTTCATTAATACACTCGTTCAGAACATTATTTTGAGTGTGGTACGGTAGCGTATATTATTTTTTTAATAAGAAATTTGGTTCTACTGGAACTTTAAACTGCGAGTTGATATTTCATAAAAACATGCAAAAACATCCAACAACTGACGAAAAACTTTATATAAACCTTTTCTATTTCTACTTTTAATAAATAATTATTTTCTTAGAAACTAGTTCAATTTGTTGAAAAATCAATGGGCGACTATATCGAGACAAAAACATTTCGTGTTATGCCACGAAAGTTCGCATTCACTAATGACATCTACAATATTGTCGCCTTGGCATACTGTGATAGGATGGTAGTTCCTGAAAATCTTATGCGCTACTATATTGAAGATAGAATTTTCGTTTTGATGGGACTTCAAACTGAAAAAGATAAGGATCATCCTGTAGGTTATGTATTCGGTGACAAATCAACATTTCAAGAACCAGATAAACCCGATTATAATTATATTGCCTACAAGTGAGTATTTGAATTTTATTATTCAGTTTTTTAACAATTTTTCATAAAATTTTTAATT
This sequence comes from Atherix ibis, assembly GCA_958298945.1. Classification (NCBI taxonomy): domain Eukaryota; kingdom Metazoa; phylum Arthropoda; class Insecta; order Diptera; family Athericidae; genus Atherix; species Atherix ibis. The sequence continues at coordinate 77,444,023 of OY282606.1, read as the reverse complement.
ATATTCATGATAGAAAAATAACAAATCGCTTAGAAAGTCGCCTACAGTTTGCCAAATATCCAATTGAAAAATGTTATATGTTACATGAAATTGCTCAAAATCATCTTGCTCAGAGCAAAGTTGATGAGGGACGTGTATTGGGTAAAAAAATTATAGAAGGTAAGAAGTTAATCGGATAAAGTGTCTATGAAGCAAATTTTTTCAAACAAAAATTTCCAAATTAATAGAAGCAAATATTTGTCGAAATTACGTTTGGATGTTTCTTGGAGCTTTTATTATATGCAAAGCAGATGTACTTCAAAGAAAATTGGAGAAAGTTAAGGATAGTCTTTTGTATGCAGCTAATATTGTTGAAAAGTTAAAAAGTCCTAAAATCAAATTTTTCATGGATACTTGCATTCGAGCTAATCAAGTTAATATTGAATTGAAACAGAGTATGTCGGAAGAGCTGATATTTAAAAAGCCTGATAAGCATCGAGGAAGCATTCCCAAATTAGATATTGTTTTGGATAAAGTTTCAGAAGATTCAGATGAAGGACACAGCAGTGATTAGGAAGCACTGTTTTATTGGCAGGAGAGTTTTGCCATTAAATGTAAATGTTTTTTTATTATTATTTTGATTTGTTGTAATAAATTATTTACTTGCAATAGGATCATTTTGTTCAATTTTATTTAATTTGCTATAGAGAAAGCTTTTTGGCTTAGAATCTTTAGGTCCCATTAATGCTGTTACGAATATTTGAAAAAGTCAATCAAAAAAATAAGCATTAAAATAATTTTTTTTAGAATATTTAAATCATATCTTAAGAGCCCAATATGTGTAAAGGACGATGCGAGTTGTCAATAAATTTTAATTGCTTGATTTTGATATTACATCAGAGATAACTTACTGAATATTGTCATCGTATTTACAGATATATTTTAGCTTATTTTGTTCATGCCTAAAGTATATGAGGTATTGATGATGACCTTGTTATAAATAGTTTTGGAAATAAATATTTATATACATAAAATTGACGTCAAGATTTAATGACCTAAGAATAGGACTATATGTGAGTTTAAAGGAATTCATATTTTATGTACTCAGAATTACATGATATTTTAATGACCTTACCCAGGATTAGTGAGTATAGTAGAAGTTCAATTTGTCTGTACTTACTGGAGTGTGAGTAGTTCGTAGCCTTCGATTAATATGATTAATTTGGTTGAATATTAAGCAATATTCTGGCAAATAATCTTATTCCTCTGTATCAGTAATAAGATGTGCCGAGTAATATATGAGAGGTTTTGCCTACGACTATATATTATGGCTTATCAATATTATTTGGCATAATTCGAATATGAAGATTTTATGTATATGTATGTATATTGGTGTAAAGAATAAATAACGTTCGTTATGATGTTCCAATTATTGTGAACAGTTTCGATAACCTATAATTACGAGAGTTATTCAACAAGTACTTAGCCTCACCGCCCGATGGAACTGCTGTCACAAAAGAAATTTACCATCGTACAGTACATTGCTTTAATAACCTACTGTCAAAGTTTCAGTTGATTCCATTTATAAGTTTTGTTTTGAGAGCCTTTGAAAATGAGCGTGTCGGTCGGTTGCACAAAAATGGAAAAAGAACAATATCGTTCGGTGATTAGATTCTTGTTTTTGGAAGGGAAAACGCGTAGCGAAATCAAAGATCGCTTGGATGCTGTGTATAGTGACTCTTCTCCTTCGATGGCGACCGTCAAGAATTGGTTCAACGAGTTTGTTCGTGGCCGCACGTCGGTTTTTGATGAGCCACGCCCAGGTGCCCTGAAAACGGCTGCTACGGAGGAAAACGTTAAAAAAGTCCACGATCTCGTGTTGGCAGACTGTCGATTGAAGGTTCACGAGATAGCTGAGACTGTGGGCATCGCAGTAGGAACGGTGCATCATATTCTACACGAAGAACTGGGCCTGAGAAAGCTGTCGGCGCGGTGGGTGCCGCGTTTGCTCACACCGGGAAACAAGCGCAACCGTAAGACCACATCGACGACGTGTTTGGCGCTGTTTCAGCGCAATCCAGCGGAGTTCTTGCGTCGTTTCGGGACCGTCGACGAAACATGGATTCACTGGTACACACCAGAGACCAAGGAACAGTCGAAACAGTGGACTTCACCCGACGAACGTGCGCCGAAGAAGGCGAAGACTGTTCGATCGGCCGGAAAGGTGATGGCCACCGTTTTCTGGGATTCACAAGGTGTGATCCACATCAATTACCTCGAGAAGGGTAAAACAATCACGGGGCGCTACTATGCTGACTTATTGCGCCGATTTGACGTCGAATTGAAGAAAAAGCGGCCCCGCTTTGCGAAGAAAAAAGTGCTGTTCCACCACGACAACGCGCCGGCTCACACCTCCGCCGTCGCCATGGGGCCAAATTGGTCGAATTGCGCTACGAATTGCTGCCCCATCCACCGTACTCTCCAGATTTGGCCCCCTGTGACTACTTTTTGTTTCCAAAACTGAAAAAATCACTCGCCGGGAATAGATTTGGGTCGAATGAGGAGGTCATCGTCGCCACGGAGGCCTATTTTGCTTCCCTCGAGAAAATGTATTTTTTGGACGGGTTAAAAAAGTTAGAGCATCGCTAGGCTAAATGTATCGAGCTTGAAGAAGATTATGTGGAAAAATAAATTGCCACCTTTCCAAAATTTTCGTTTTTCTTTTGTAGGCTAAGTACTTGTTAAATGACCCTCGTATACGTGCCTAGGTTTGACTCAATTCAACTGCCTTAGTCTCTTTCATCTAATATACTATGGTTGTATGATTAATACGTGCGCTAAACAAGAAAAAAAATTTAATAAGTATAATTCATTTTATTTTTTAACATCATCTCTTTTTTCAGCTCGATACACTTAGTCCAATGTTTTGTTATCTAAAAATTACGATATCTTTGACCCTTCAAAATAGGTGTTTGTTTCGTCAATTATCTCATTGTTTGTGCCAAATATTTTTCCCCTGAGGTGTTTAATCATATTTGGAAATAGAAAAAATTGCTGGGAGCCAAATCTGGCAAATATGGTGGATAAGCAAGTAATTCGTATCCTAACTCATGAAATTATACCATTATAGTGAAATAAAGCTACACGCATGATAGAGAACTTGTTCTTTAGCAAATGCGGATGTTTTTCTTTCACAGCTTTGAGGAAATGATCCAATAAGTGGGCATCATACTCGTCATTAATCGTTTTGTCCTCTTCAAGATAATCGTGGATTATAGTGAGTGCTTCCCAAAACTCTGTGACCATTATTTTGTTAACCGATAAAGTAGCCTTGATCTTCTTTGACCCCGGTTCACCACGGAAAAGCTACTGTTTAGACTGTGATTTGGTCTCTGGTGTGCTGTGATTAATTCAAGTTTCGTCAACAGTTATGAATCTATGACAAATATTTATTCAAATTAGGCTTTAACATCGCTAAACATTTGTCTGAAGTTGACTCACATGCGTGTTTATGATCATTTATGACCCACTGTGGCACCTATCTCGCGGAAAGCTTTATCATATCGAAATAAGTTAAAACGTGCTGCATATATTCAATTGAAATGGTTACATTTTCAGTAATCTTACACACTTTAACTTCAAGGTCTTTTAAAAAAATATTGAATTTTCATAATTATTTTAAAACAATATCATTGATGTGGTGACCTCATTTCATTTAAATGGCTGCGTTTAAATTCAGCTATCTAATATTTTTTGATAGATAACGAAGGTGCAGAGTTCCGATTAACTTCTTTGAGTTCGGGTTTTTTCTGCTCATTCGCTTTATTTTGTTATATAAAATTACAAAAGTGGTTTATTTTAAATGCCTGTCACTCGTATACTAAATGTCGCAGCTACCCTCGTAGGTTATGTTAACGTACAAGGTTATGTTAACGAAAAAATTATTATTTTAATAGGAGTAGTACCATCTCTTTTCTCAGATTAGGTATTAAGCATTGAGGTCATTGGGTCATTGAGGTCCGGTGCTTATAAGTCATATAACTGCTTCATATTGATTAAATATTTTATTATAAAGATATTTATCTTCCCATTAATTACTAATGTAAGAAAAATGTCCATTAACTACTAAAATTCTTAGAATTAGTTAAGTTAGTAGTTAAGTTAGGTTAAATACTTTATTATATGGTAAATTTTAGTGCTTTTAAAATATGTTTTCATAGGTTAACTTAGTTTTTTAGATCATATGATTTCCAATTCATGACTATTACCATATCCTATTACATATTCAAAATTTATGTAGTATATAATTTATAAAGTGATTTTATACAATGAATAATTTGTTGGAAATTAGAAAAGAGAATAACTCTTAACTGCTTCATATTGATTAAATATTTTTTATAAAGCTACTAAGTCATTTACAAACATTTTAACTAAAAATTATTATACTGCAGCTTCTTCAACTCTCTATATCTGGTATATTTTAATCAGTTATAAATGTGAAATCTTGAATAACAACTCAATGGCTACTGCCAGAATAAAAAAAGTACGAAACAATATTTATTAATTTTAAAATATATATTGTTTCGTACTTTTTTTTTGAACAGAACAACTAAATCTACAACCTTCAAATGAGAATGTCCCACGATTCAAGTACATTTTATTTATGTAAAATCTTCCAACTTACATCACAAATCCAATTCAGATATGATAAAAAAAATATAAAATGGAATATAATCAAAATAAGAATTCATGAAAAAAATTTTATTGCTGGGAAATATGAAATATCCTTGCCAATCGGAAGGGTATCATCGGATAAAATTTTACGATCTATCCGTACATATCAATAATGTAGGCACGTACCAAAATGAGATATTTATCATTCCGTTCAGCATCAATCATAATCGATCATAGAATCCTTCGATAATAGCAAAAAATAGAGGCGGTGTGCCCTCAAAATGGACAAAAAAGGCGAAAAAGGAAAAAAATATATATATAGGTGAACAAATCCAAGATATTTTAAGATCAGTCTTCTCTGTCCAGTTCTATCTAAAAATTATTCTAGTAAAACCACCCCATGGTTAATCTATTGCTTTTTTTGTCTATCACCTTTTTTTTGGCAATCCCTTGATTATGTAAGCGAACATTTTCGATTTAACAAAACTTCCCAATACCAGATGAATGACTCTAAATTATGCTATGCACATATTTCCATTAGTTTATCATACTAACTGACGAATGGGATTTTAAATGGTTTTTAATGCTTCTATCAAAGATATCTTCTACATCCATTTTGATCGATATGATTATGTGTAGAATTTTTGAAAATATTTTCCAACAAATTCAATATGCTCTCTGTTCAAGGTTATTTAATGCGCGCATATGAGAATATATTCACGTCAGTGGCTAGATGCAGATATATTTTAGGTCTTCTTTTCGTTGGTTTTTTTTTATGGGAACATATATATATATATGCATTTTTATAAAATATATCTATAACTATAAAGCCAAAGAGAGCTTTTATTATTCACCATCAAAAAGCTTCGGAAATGAAATTTATCATAAGCAAATTTTTATGCATGACTAAAACATTTTACAAATACTCAAATACATTTCAAACAATATGTTCTTATTCCTTAATAATGAACCTTTTCTATTACATGATTTATTTTATATGTAAAAAATGTATATGAATTTAACATTTTGTCAACAAATAGTCTCTATGGAATACTTCTAAAAAATTCTTCCTTATTTCCAGACTATATAAGATTTATACCTAACTACCAAAACTTGAAAACTCCTGTCCACTTTTAAAATTTAAAATCTAGCAAAAATGCATACATTTTTAAATGAATAATTATTAACATAATCACTTTTATGTAATTTTTTTATGAAAATAATATTTTTATGCCATTAAAATATTCAGCAATTAAATAGAGATGGAGGAGATTTATTCAAATCACATTTCTTCTTTAATACAATTCTCCTCTGTAAAAAAAAGGGTTGAGAAATATAGAAAAATTTAAATATTTTCCATTAAAATATTATTATTTTGAGGTATATGCGTAAGTACATATGTTAAATTTTAAAATTTCTATCATAGCTGCAGGGTTTTATTTGCAAAACCAATTTTTAGTACCTTTTATAATGTTTATTTGCAAAACCTGTTAGATGGTTTTGCAAAATATATGAACATATGTATCTAATTTACTCTTTCTTATTTTTGTGACAACTCCTTTTTTATTATAAACTGTAAGGTACAGGAAGCTCAGAAAGAGTTCTCAACACCGAAAACCTCTTACCGACACCTTATTTTAAAAGGCATTAAAATATCCTTTTGAAAAATAATTCATTAAATTTTTATACAATTCTTAATTAGCATTTTCTCCTTGTTTTTTTTCTTATTTTTTTTCAAATTTTATAATAGATTTTGTTTTGAACAAAATTACTTCTTTAGCAAAATTATAGTGAGTATGGAAACCTATAGATAGCATTGCAAGGATATAAAACAAGTAAATGGGAAAACTTTTGAATCCAAATAGAATAAAATTAAGGTAAGCAAAAAAAATCGAAAAGAAAAAATGAAAATAGGTCCACCACAAACTGTCAACATCTATAATTTACTTATGATGTCCTTGATGCAGTCAAGCGGTTCATATAATTTTCCTTTCTTCATTGAGAAACTTTATGTAACATTGTCAGCGTTATCCTTTGTAGCTGTACGAGTATTTAGATCTATTTATTTGCACGGTTATTGCTCCCTTTTCTCTCCGTTAGTGCAGTTGTTGTTGTTAATATGGTTATTATTATTGTTATTGGTAACTTTTTGTTTACCCTCTTTACGCTTTACTATCCATTCAACAAATAACAATTTTGTTCCTGTCTTCAGGATATCATAAATCAGATGTTAACTGACTTGACAGTGTCATTAAGTAATGGCAAAGTGAATATAGGAAAAAAAATTGTTCGTGTACATAAAACGTAACTTTGGAAAGGGGGAGTAAAAGATAATATTCATAAAAAAAGCTATAAGAAAAATATGAAGTTAAAAATGTCTTCAACTAAAAAGTTGACTGTAAACTAGATTTTTCAAGAAAATATAATATAAAAAAGAGATACATCGCCATAAGGACGGTCTTTAATAGACTTGGCCATGAAGCAACAACAGTGAGTATGAAGTCAAGACGATGATTGAATATAGCGTAGACTTTTAGTTAGACCGATAAAGGACAACAAACTTCGACTATAAGCTAAATAAAAGGACTAAAGTTAAGAATACACTTATACACGAATAAGGACGAAAACAGAATAGTTGTATTCCGGCTCATTGATTTCTTTTGTAACAGTTGGTCTTGACGTTTATATTGCGGACGAAAAAATAGACCTAAACGTTTGACAAGCATATCCTCCTTGTTTAATCGTTCCGCATACTATTGTGGGTTAATATTATTAGTGGTTACACTCAGACTCTTATAAAATTGGATCATCTCACCAAGAAGCTGTGTATTTGAAGAAACATGCGCGTGAGTAAATTTAAAAAAATTCTAGCAATACCAAATGTCGACCCCTATAAAAAGGATATACCTTCAGATTTTGAGAGTTTTAATAAATTTTCTGGTGTCCATATTAATTATTGAACATTGTTTCCATATAATTTTTATTTGATATTGTTTTGAGCATCCTTGCTTGCATTTCATTCTAAACACAAATATGCTTCACTATGTCTTGTTATAGTCTGTTTCCTAATAAATTTGGTAATGCTCTAAAAGATTTTGTTAGTTGATGATTTGGATTTCAATTTGGTAGCCTATATTTTATTAAACAGATTTTGTATCTGGATATGTTAAGGATGTTACTTCCGAATCAGCTGCTACGCATTGAACAATATGCAATGGTGAATTTGATTCGCTTTTGAAAGTAGTAGTAAACCATGAATGGGGTGGCATTTTCTCAGTATAATGGATCAAATAAATTTCAGCGAAATTCCCCATAAAACATACCCAAAACTAGAATTATACGCGTATACACAGAAGGATGTGCGTTAATACGCGTTAACCATATACAGTCGATTGGTTGATGTTCAAATTCAGGGTTATACGTATATATTTTGCGGTCGGTATTCCCGGACAAAACTTGGCTATGACACAAACACAAATCGGTGGGAATTTGTTTTAATCAACCGATGGTTTGCAGTGATTTGTCCCTATCTTGAATAAGTAAACATTAAGTTTAGCGGTCCTTGATAGCGATTGAATAGAAAGTTAACAAATAATAAAAGTACAAGGAAGAAAAAATGATATAAAACCGATGCGATTCCTTAGAGTCAATTCAATCCAATTCGATTGGATTGGATTTGGTTCGATATTCTGCCATTTCTATCATCAAAAATTATGTACATCGTCCATCAAGGGAACATAAGTAATAGTAAAGAATATAGAAGGGATAAGGGCTAAATGCAAAATTTATTTGTGATCAATTGGGTTGAGTTAAATACTAAAGCCAAAATCATACAAACCGCATAACTACCATCCTATCCACCACCAAAATGAGAGTTGTCGAAAGAAATCGTAACAGCTGAACCACACAAGAGGAACCATATTTTTGAGGGTTACAGTCAGTTAATTATGTAATTGAATCAGTCATGGTCGAATGATTTTGCTGATTTGTATTTATTTTCATTTGATTTAATTCAATTTAATTAAGTTAATTAAAAATGTTCTCCTTATCATAACGTTGGAATAGTAAAGTTTTTTCTTGATCTCGTTTATTTTTGCCGGAAGAATTTCAAAACGGAAATTTTAAGTTGTTATGAAATGGTAGTTATAAAATCTATTATTATATATTTAACTTTGAAATTTAAGAAATTGAAAAATAATTTTATGAACAGTTCAAATGGACTTTTTTCTATTTTAAATTTAAAAAAAAAAATTACAATCCATATTTAGAATTTTTAAGATAAATAATTTGGATATATTTTATCATAAAAAATGTTGGTAACTTTTCTCTACCAGAAATTTTTAGGTATATTTTTAAAAATGCTCTTTCTATTGAACATTTAAAATATTTGCTAAAAGAGACAAAAATTCTTTATTGAAAAACAATTACGATAATTAAATAATTTTCTGAACTGTTTTACCAAAATAGCTCAGCGATAGCAAATATCCCTCAATAACTCTAGTATACACAGTGTGTCCCAAAAATAATCGAACTTTTTGGATAAAGAATAAAATACACATTATATTATCTTTGAAAGTTATTATTTATTCAAAATAGATTCCATTAGATTCAATACAACGTTTGGAACGATCAACCAGCGCATGCATAGATTTTTTTATGCCATTTATAGGAATATTCCTCGGTTACGGCTGCTTGAATGGCTGGGATGTCATCATAAAATGCTCCTTTCATCTTGGTTTCCAGTTTTGGAAATAGAAAATAGTCACATGGTGATAGATCAGGCGAATACGGAGGGTAGTTGATGAGAGAAATGCGTTTTTTCATCAAAAATTTGTTCACTATTTTGGTCTTGTGAGGTGGTGCATTATCGTGCAATAAAAACAGCTGTTTTCCTGCTGGATATTCAGGTCTAACACGGCCAATTCTTTTCCACAAACGATCTAAAACGCCTAAATAGTATTCTTCATTAACAGTTCGACCTTCTGGAACAAATTTCTTGTGGACAATACCCTTTGAATCATAAAAAGTAATCAACATTGTCTTGATTCGAGACTTCTGAAAACGCATTTTTTTTGGTTTTGGCTCGCCTTTGGACTTCCATTCAGCAGATTGACGCTTAGTTGCAGGGTCATATTCAAAGCACCATGACTCATCACCAGTTATGATCGAATCAAGAAAGTCTGGATCGTTTTCAGCAGTTTCAACAATGTCTTTGCAATGCTCCACACGAGCAATTTTTTGGTCTTCATTTAATTCATATAGAACAAAACGCGCACAGACCTTTATTTTACCCAAATCTTCAGTTAAAATTCTCCAAATAGTGTTTTTACTCGTATTTAATTCCTCAGCCAATATTCTCCTAGTAAAATTTGCTTCGATACCAATAATTTCACGGACTTTTCAATTTTAAGTTTAACATAAAATTTTATATTTGCTCTTTTTTGTTTTGTAACATTAGCACACTTTCTCTTTTATTGAAATGGCTTGTAACTTTTACATCTGTCATCCGATTTACATGAATTTAGTTGCGTTTGAAAGAGGATGAATGTATCTTTTTAATGCTGCAAATTAAATGGCATGTTGTACGATTTAAATATAAATTTCGATTATTGGGACAGACTGTGTATATATCATATTCGAAAATAATAATATTTTTCGAAACATATTATTTTCTTAAATAAATTTACACATAAATAAATGCAATATACAATTTATAAAAAAAAATAGTTCAGGTATTTTTTGACCTGTTTTAATAAAAACTATTTAATAAAGTATATAATAAAGATTATAAACAACATTATTTATTACTAATTAAAAACAGTGTCATTATTTGCAATTTATTTCGAACGCGGTTTAGAGTTCGAAGGTAATTCAGCATCTAGCGGCGTGTCGCAGAACCCTTTTTATAAATTGGTACACATGCGGTTAGTCACATTCGGAATTTTATAAGTGCGTATGTAGTTTGGTTTTCTATCTTAGATTGAGATAGCGCCAGGGATGATATTGATGTTTAAGAAAATAAAATAAAAATTAAATACTGAAATTGTGGATCATTTTTATTTATTAAGTTTAAATTTATTATTAAGTCAAAATAATAAAACGACAAGGATAGTGCATTGAAACATCGTACAGAAGCACGAGTTATAAGCTTTTCTTGTCGACTAATATTGTATATGACCATTAATTAGAAAGCCACCAACAATATGCAATTGATATTATTTCTTTAATTTTCTAAAGATTCTGTAGAGATACTGAACATTACAATGTGTCTGATTTTTACTCACTAAAACTCAGCTCCCTATCCTTCTAATATGTCTAACTTGAAGTCACTCTGGAAGCGTAGTTAGAGTACTGGCAGTGTTTAGGTCCTTTACGCATTATCCGGGACGAACTCCTTCGGGCATGCAGGATAATCGGTGATAAAAAGGTATCTGGGCTCGATGCTATACCCTCTGTTGCACTTTAAGCGAATTTATTTTTGAAAGTGTTTATTACCTGTCTTGGTAAGGGAATTTTTCCATAACTTTGGAAGAGGCAACGTCTGGTGCTTTTACTAAAGGGAAAGGGGCTACTTGGGGACCCTTCAATATACCACCCAATTTGTATTCTGGACACGGCTGCTAAAATCCTCGAACGCATTTTATGCAATCGATTGGAGAAACTCACCGAAAAGCAGAGGGACTTATCTGTAGTTCAATTTGGCTTCAGCAGTATACGTTATACCTTGGATACTATAGATTTGGACGTTATCTTAGCGCGTAAAGCTATCGAGGGCAAAAGGTGGAAAATAGGCTCCATAAAGCTATCTTCAACTCGGCGAGATAGGATCGTATTCTTGATGCCCTGGACTCAATGAGTGTTCCGGAATATATTATCAGGATAATAGAAGACTACCTAAGAAGTTGTACAAGACGGGCTGTGAGAAGAGATCATACAGAATCACGAGGAGGGTACCTCAGGGCTTGGTTTTAGGCTCTCTGTTATGGAGTACGATGTATGATGGTATTCTCAGGCTTCATATCCCAGAGAAGGCGCGAATCATCATATTCGCTGACGATGTTGTTGAGGTTGTAGTGGCCAAATGCGTGGAAGAAACAAATCTGTAATGAGACTTTCGCTTCAGTTCAGCCGATATATGCTGATAGTGCCTGAATGGGGAGATAGAATGCGTGTGAAAGTTTCCGAAAGGAAAATGGTGTGTATGATTCTGAACGGATTTTTGGCGGCCAGTAGGCCGCCCAATATTCGTTTAGAAACGGCCGGGTCATGCGTGGGAAGTGGAGTACCTTAGATTAAAGGTTGGAGAGAGGCTAAACTTTCGGCCTCACTTGCAACATTTAAGGGGTCGCGTGGCCGGTTGGCATGCTGGTGCAAATATTTTGCAAAGAATGGAACTTCGATCCAGAGCGGTTAAAGTCCTGTACAAGAGTGTGTTTGTTTCGTGTTCGATGTATGAGTCATATGTATGGGCTGACATTATGCGCCACCAGTATGCAAGGATGGGCATAAATTCAGTACAACGTATGACTCAGTATGCATGTTTGAATGTTTGTAGAACCGTGTCAACCGAGGCGATGCAGGTTCTCATGGGAGAAATTCCATGGGACCTGGAGGTGCTTCGTGGAAGTATCTACTACCGTCTACGACGGGGCACTCCGCTTGCTGGTTGTCCGGTTAGGAATGAAGAGGTTCAGGATCTTAGTCCACGCCAGCAGAGTGTACTGGTCCTGAACAGAATGTATGAAATATGGCAGCATCGATGGGATGAGAGTGTGAATTGCAGATAGACGCACATGTTCATTTCGGATGTGTGCTTTGCATCTGCGTGTGGATTTGAATTTGGTCTGTCTCTTGGGTATTTACTCATGGGACACGGCAGCATGAATGGGCTCCTGCACAGGCGCGGTCTAGCTGCGGAGGGTAGGTACCCTTGTGGGGCGGCGGAGGAGAGTGTCAAGGTCCTTCTCACTGAGTGTAGCCTGTACGGGGAATCGTGGTGAATGATGAGAGTGTGGATGTAAGTGGTGTGTTGGGTGTGAGAGAGAGGTATGAATGCCTGAATAGATTTGCCGTAGCACTATTTTAGAGGAGAATAAGAATGGTGCGTGAATGAGTGTGTGAATGACAACTGGTTAAAAGACCAAGGTCAATTCCGGTTATACTTTCTGGTCTTAGCGAACCCGCGTACCTGAGCTGGCTTACCGGTCGGTGCCCAGGAATTTACAAGATTCCTGACAGTAGCTCAATTTGCGGAGTACATACCGAAGTACTCTTAAAACAAAAATTTGTACCACAGGAATCGGGGGCCCCATGGTTGAATACACTGTGCCTGATTTAGGTGAGGCGCCATTTGGCAGCAACGTGGTGTCTGTGGTTATGCCCATGTCGCGGGTATATTCTCCGGACCGCAGGTGGGCTGTAACTGGCAAATTCCATCTTGCAATTATCTCAGGCACTGTCACTGCTAATGACAGTAGAGGTTTAGGTAGTCCTCGCCACCAGCAGGTGGAGTAGTCAGCTTGTAACTGATCACTAACTGCTAACTGCCAGCAATGGTGGTGCGTTGATTGAGCGTATCTCAATCCCTATAGTCGAAAGCGACTCGTGGTTTTATGTTGCAGACAACAAGACCACGTTAAACAACAACTTATCTATTACAATTTTTCAACGGGACATGGATGTTTTCGGGCTTACGTATTCCGCTTTAAATTGGATTCTAGCGCAATGTGCCCTACTTGTGGCTGGATGGTGGAGAGCATAAGCACAATGAGGAAAGAGAAGATGCTCAGAAGTACGTTGGTGAATCTCTGACACCGGCGAATGTAGTGGCCCTGATGCCTGCGATTGTGCAACTTCCTATCTTTCTTCCGTTAAACGTGGGGACAATGGAAAAATACCTAATTGATTTACTTAATTGTTGTTCTACGAGTGGGTCATGCTATATAAATGTCTAGATTAAAGCAATACAAATATGCCCTGAAACACCTATGTCCAGTCAGAATTTAAGCCAAATTGTGGTTCACCGCCTTATTCGATAGATTACAAAATCCTTGCCATTTTGCCACTGCCTCGGTTCTCTCATCTGTGCTAACGATTGGTCGATTGATCTGATATCCCTCTCGTTGTTGTTAATAGATCCTGGTTCTCTCATCTGCCAAGAGCTCTAATGGTGCCATGCTAGCGATTACAAAGACAATGTACGGAATGTTCTCAAAACTCGATTTATTAAGGGCTACGTAGAGTACCATAGAACTAATAATGGTGGACAGTAGACTTCGTCGGCTCTGCCGTGCTGACATTATAGCATTGTGCTTGGTCTAATAATTTTATTTCAGTGTGTATAAATATGACTTCAGTATTAAAATATTATTTCCTATATTAAATATTTTTATTCTTCAGAAGTAAGCGTAAATTTAGCTGAAGTATTTTAGAATTTGTTTTAATGTCAAAATGGTATTAAAAAGTAAAGATCAAAGATGCGCTATTAATTTTCTTAGACGGAAGTGTTTGTACATTAATATAAATAGCCATAACATATTATAGAAAGTCATGCATTTCCACAATATGCATATTATCATAGTTTGAATTTACAGCCCTTAAAATTGAGCAAACAAATTTAATTTTTATTAATAGTATTAACTTAAATTGCATCTCATGTAGGTGAACATTTTTCTGATTGCATTTCTTTGACTATGGCTTCATAAAAAAACAATTCGATAAAAGATAAAGTAAAATATCGTTTTGTATCCAAATAAAAAATATAGTCAAAAGAAATAAGAAAAAACATCAAACAACAAAGCAGTTAGCAAAAGTTCTTAAGGTGATGTGTGAAAATACCACTTATACTTTTACCGGTACATGAGTGTAAGTAAAATTCAGAAGTTCAATATAAACATTAGAAAGGGAAGTTCATCCTCTCATATACGCTATGTTTGTGCTCGTACCACCTAAAAAGACATTATTACATGCATTTATGTATGACTCTTCTTTCGTTTGGACGTAAAGTTTTCGCTTTGAGTTTTTCCTTTTTCCAAATAACCTATCCAACCAACAATAAAATTCTTTGCACATCCTTGCATCAAAAAGCTTATTACAATCACCAACACACTCAATACTAAAAAGAGTAGACATAATCTTGACTCAATTTCTGGTGGAAATTTATACTCACTTTTCCAGAAGACTGGTGGCCATGTGAATATAAATTGTGTGAAGTAGAGGAACTTTTAAACTCCTGCACAATGAAGATTCCCTATTCTCTAGTACCTTTGCGCCCTTTCCCAGCTGTTTTAGTTTAGTGAATCTTATTTTGAACAGAATTACCTTCAGGAATTGCTGGACCTATGAAGCTGTATGTATGTTTCTACGAGAATATTGAATATTCTTACAGATAGCGATACTAAGTATCCCAATGGATAGGAGATGTGAAATATTGGAGGGAGGAGATGGGAAGACATTATAAAAGAATGTGCGAATATTCAATGATATGTGGCTTCATGTAAATTGGCTTTTATACAAATTTATTTGCAATAAATGCGCATCAAGAAATTTTCGATATTGCGTTCTGGTTCGATTTGAAGGTAAATTGCTTTTTGCCAATGCTTTTATTGCTATCCGAATGGGTGTTTACTTAAGATATACTGTATTGATCGATGGCTCTCTTTTACAGAGGGTATTATTTTCTTTAAAAATGGACTTTTTATTGAAAAAAAAACATAAATTGAAATTTTTAAAAATACATCAAAAAATGAAAATATCACCAAAAATGGGTTGGTCTTAAAACCATTTTGTTAGGTGGTATTTTATTTTGCTATTAAAATTTATTGTTGTTATTTTTAAATCAGTTTTATGTTTTTTTTTTTTTTTTTTAATAAAATACAGTTTTTATCGAATTTCTAAACATGTTAAAGGTCGTTTACCTACTCAATAAATATAAATAAATTTTCTACATTTTATTGCTGACAATGTGTTTATTCTTTAATGGGAACTGAAGATGAATGGTTAGAAAATGCGATGATATTTTATGGTGAAGTTGGTAAAATTGATATCTAGATACAAAAGAGACTTAATGTTTTTTTGTAGATTTTAATTTTTTTCAAAATAAGTAGTAAGAAAAATTTTAAAATTCTAAAGAACGATGGGAACTTTATCGTCTAAGATTTGCAAAAAGCGATTACAATTTTTTTTTTTAATTATCATTTCAAGTTACATGATTACTGACGATAACATATTCTAACCATCACAACACTAAAGACCATTTGTCAACAAAGGTTATCGGGATAAGAAAATTAAAGTAGTAATGGAAATGAAAACAGTTTTTTTTTGGGAATCAGCGTAGGACAATGCCTCGATGGGATTCGAACCCATGACACCTTTGATAGTACTCCAGTATGCTGAAAACTGTACTACCAATTTTTCTAATTTGTTTTACAGTAAATTTTTTTCTAAAACTTGACGATAGCATTGCTGAAATTCAAAAATACCTCTATAAACCCTCTTAAATATTGTATCAGATAATACGTGCTAGTTTAGTTCATTTGATATCTTATTACATGTTAGAATATGTTTTCAATTTTTCTGCTAAAATTTAGTATTTTCAATTAGATTACAAAATTATAAAAAGGCATTGTTGAGAAAGTTGTTAATTTTACAAAATTAAATTATTGAAACAAATTTTGAGAGTGCGGGCATAGTAAAATTCATGAATTCAAAATATATTAAGGATATGGAATGAATTTCAAAGAAAAGTAATGAAAGTTAATGCAAGAACAGATCATTAACAAATTAAAAACAAACTTCAATTTAAAAATTAATAGCAGATTTTAGCAAAAATATTTTTTTATAACTATTCGTGATCTTTTACGAGGCGTATCCTTACAAATGTACTTTATCGATAATAAAAATTACAATTGCTTAAATGAGTAACTATGGTTTTTTATATATCCTTAACCACATACACATCAGATCTCTCATTAAGTCTCGAATGTTATTAGATACGATGAAAACGTGGCTGCTATGGATAATGTCTTAGCTTTAATTAAAAGTTTTAAAAAGCTTACATGAACAAATTCTAATTATTCTTGCGGTTAACATTTTTCAGTATTGGGTTATAGCAAAAAAGTTAGTCCCGTTTTTTCTAAATTTATTATATAATTTATAAATACATTTTTTTCATTGTAATTCTTTTATTTTCCTGGCGGTTGAAAATACTTCTAGTAGGCTTACACCACTCAGGGACATTTTCAAGACTCTAAGCAGACAGTAATCTGAAGTTGCAATATCTGGGCAATAGGGTGGATATATCTCAATCACATTGTAATTATTTTGCCGATTCTGCAACGAAACGTTTGAGTTGGCGTTGTCATTTTGGTACACATTTCGTGTTGGTTAATACGATTTTTTTGGTATTTTATATTAATTTATATGACAGAAATTCATAAGGGTAATATACTTTTTCCTTTCTACCAAATCGACCATTAATATTTTTGGGTGTATACTGAGTTCCTCGACTATCTGTGGCAGCTGATTGCTGTTTGATCATGATCCTTTTTGAATTTTCATTAGGAGTTATGAGTTTTCTTTAGTTTAAGTGGTAAATTGCAAGCAGAAATACGACCAATTATATTTTTATCCCTCAATTGATGTGGAATTCAATTATTGAACTTCTTAATCACGAAAAACTTTTGAATGTATTTAAACTCTAATTATTATGAGCTTCAGCAATATCATGTGCTAATGTTAAAAGTTTCAGCTATGGCAAGTGCGATGAAACGATGATTGTTATCAATCATATTCTTGATTTAATACAGATCTGTGGTGACAGTGGCAAGATAATAACCGCATTGGATTTTTTCATCTCAATCCTGATATAACCATATAGAACGAGGTCATAAAGCTGACCACTATACGGGCAAATCTCTGACTGGGCATGGGTGCTTTATTGTATATCTACATATAATCGCTTTTATACCCCATTTATCGACCTACAATTCATTTTGCGGACCATGGCTTTTGCACTATCCTCGCTATGTGAAAAACGAAAGAAATTAGAGCAAATCAACGACCAACGCCTGTTCTAGAAGTGCGTTATTATAAATCACAGGCATGCGGGACTGCGCTATATTAATACGCAATCCGGATATTCAAAAAGCTCAGTCATACGAAAAGAGCGAGAACAGGTCAACTTACATCCCAGATAGGATAATAGGCTTAAAGCCAGTCATCTTTCCGTGACAGTGGTAATGCCAGACGGTAGGACCATGCGGGAATATATTTTCAGAATAGAGAGGTGAGTTTTAGTGGGAAATTATCAAACTCACTGTCTAATATTCGGCACTTCTACAGCATCTATAGAATATTTTTCCATACCCATAATCGAAGTTCTATGTACCGAGACACTATTACAGTTTACCCTTATTGGGAAACATCTTGAACTTAATAAACAGAATCACGAGGTTTAAAATGAAAAAGTGAATCAGGAGGCTTAAAATAATTTAATTTATAATTTCTTTCAAATAACCCTTAAATATAAGAAAAAATATATTTGTATTTTTTAATAGTGTCCAAAACCATAATTAAATAAGAGGATTGGACCATTTCCGAAATAGGCTAAGCCCAGACAAACTAACCACCATAATCTATAACCTATATCTACATCTTCTAAACCACTTTCTATAATTTAAATTATCAACTTCATTATCTCCATTTACTACACAAATCTTTTCCCAAATTTGCACCGAATTTTGCCTTTACTTTAGTAATACGAGGTCTGTTAAAAAAGTATCGTGAATTTTGAATTTCCGCGGGTTAAGTATATTCGATTTTCGATTTTTTTATGGCGTTATGTTAATATTTATGTCTCTCACTTATGCCGAAAAGTTCAGCCATTTTGATTGTTCACTTAATTTTTGACAGTTGCTTTGCTTGCACGTGTTTTAGCTCGTCTTCGATTTTTGCCCATTCCAAAAAATGGATTAAAGAATCTGTTTCTGGAACAAGGAAAAGTCACAGGGGGCCAGATCTGGGGAAAACGGTAGCTACGGCATTACTAGTATATTGTTTTTGGCCAAAAATTCGCGCATAAGCAACGATACGTGAGCAGGGGCGTTATCATTGTGCAAAAGCCAATTTTTGTTCTTCCACAAATCCGGGAGTTTCTGGCGGATTGCTTCACGCAACTTGCGTATAACTTGCAGGTAATATTCCTTACTAACCGTTCTACTCTGTGGCAAGAATTCATAATGCACCACGGCCCTGAAATTGAAGAAAACTATACACAAAACTTTCACATTCGACCGAACTTGGCGCGCTTTTTTCGGTCTTTGCTCATGCGGCAGCTTTCATTGGGATGATTGAGCTTTGGTTTCCACGTCATAACCATAAACCCATGCTTCATCACTAGTTATGACCCTCTGGAGCAAATTTGGGTCATCGCGGACAGAGTCCAACAGCTGCTTAGCAATGTTAATGCGATACTGTTTTTGGTCGAAAATGGGCAAAATTCGAAGACGAGCAAAAATATGTGCAAGCAAAGCAGCTGTCAAAAATTAACTAAACATTCAAAATGGCCGAACTTGTCGGCATAAGTGAGAGATATAACGCCACAAAAAATCGAAAATCGAATGTACTCAATCCGCGGAGATTCAAAATTCACTTTACTTTTTGAACATACCTCGTATAACATAATATATCGAAAATGGTTGTTATTTTGAGAAAATTTTAATGATTTATAACGAACTCTACAAATTACTAGTCACAGCAAAATTCAATTCAAATAACACTTCAAATTTGAGCTTTCAAATGACATATCGTACCTAATATCATAAAGTTAGCAGCCAATCAAAGAAGTAATGTAAATATCTAAGGGACCTTACATGCATTTTTTTTTTTTTTTTTTTTTTTTCCGTTTAGATTAATGAGGTACAGGGGGAAACCTTCAAAAGGTACTCGTCTGGAAGTTATTCCTGCCAGGTGAGTTATGCGGGATTTTTACCTCGCTAAAACCTAACCTGCACCTCTGATCTTGCTCCCGGAACGATGGTTCCCCGGCGGCACTCTTTGTAAATACTACTTCGCCGGGGCGTTCTTGTCTGATGCTACTGCTGCCCCGATGTTATGATGCCTCGCGGCCTATTCTTCGTACGTTGTGTGGAGATCCTTGATAATGGATTCCGCGTACTCTGCAATTCTGTTCCAAGCCGATTGGCTCTTCAGCATGCACTCCACTATATTTTCTGGACTGATGGGACGCTCCAGATTTCTCTCCAGCTCCACCCGCGTCTCCTCATAGAGGGGGCACTGGAAGAACACGTGTTCTGCGTCTTCGATAACATCGCGGCAATGATGACAGTTTGGGGAGTCAGTTCTCTTGAATCTGTGCAAGTATGCCCGAAAGCATCCATGCCCAGTCAAGAGTTGGGTGATGTAATACCCGACTTCCCCGTGCAGGCGAGTGACCCATTTGGTAACATGTGGTATCAGCCGATGAGTCCACCGACCCTTCGTCGAGTTGTCCCATCTCTCTTGCCAGAGGCGAAGGCTCTCGGGTCTCTCCTCTTCACAGAGGACCTTTCGCCGCTCTTCCTTCTTCCTACGATGTTGGCGTTCCCGCTCTCCTGCCAGAATGTCGATGGGTGGGCATGATGCCACGATGTTGACCGCATCGTGCGATACCGTTCGGTATGCTGACGCCACTCTGATCGCTGAGAGTCGCTGGACTGATGTCATTGTCTTGCGGTATGTTGTAAGCTCTAGCGACTTCGCCCACACTGGTGCTCCATATAGCAGGACGGAGGTAACCACAGTTGCCAGTAGTCGCCTTCGGATTTGCCTGGGGCCTCCAATATTGGGCATTATCCGCGAAAGTGCGCCCTGTACTGCTGATGCCTTCCTGCTAACGCTGGAGATGTGCTCCTTGTAGTTGAGTCTGGCATCCAAGACCACTCCTAGATACCGGATGTAGGGTAGCGACCGGATGTCGTGATCGCCTACTCTTATGGTGATGGTCTCCATTTTCTTCCGGCTACTCACAAGGAGTGCCTCGGTCTTATGTTCCACCAAAGACAGGTCTGCCGATGTCATCCACTGTCTTATGCTCCGGATGGTGGTGGAGAATGCGGCTTCCAGTTCCTCTAGGTGTTTGGCTACCAGGACAACCGCTACGTCGTCCGCGAATGCCACGAGTGTTGTGTTCGTCGGTAATTGCAGATGGAGTAGGCCGTCGTACATGACGTTCCATAAGAGTGGCCCCAGGACAGAGCCCTGAGGTACCCCTCCCGTGACCTCATACTCTGCTGGTCCATCCTCGGTCTCGTATTGCAGTAGTCGATCACTGAAATATGATCTGACCATCCTCCGTAGGTAGTAGGGCACCCCCATGTTCTCAAGAGCCTCCAAGATTCGATCCCAGCGGGCCGAGTTAAACGCGTTCTTGATGTCCAGGGTGACAATGAGGCAATACTTTTTAGAACCGCCTTTCCATCTCTTTCCTGAGATGGCTTCCTTTGCAATGTTCGTGACGAGTTCCAGCGCGTACCTTACATGCATACAATTACAACCTAATTGTATGCCTGTAAGGTCCCTTAGATATAAGCCTTAGGTCCCTTAGTTTGTTTGCATGTAAGGTCCCTTAGATATGAGCCAGGAGACATTTTCATAGCACCATGATAATGAGGCCACTTGGCGACTTCAAGTTTCGTGTTAGTGGGCATTACCAGTTTGCTAAACGACCACTTGGCGATTTCAAGTTTTGTGTTAGTGGGCATTACCAGTTTGCTAAACGAAGTTTTTAGCAGAATAGAACAGTTTGAGTTAATTAAATTTTGTGAAGTATATTAGTATATATGATCAGCTCTAAAATGGAAGAACCCTAATACAAAATGGAAGGAACCCTACTTGGCCAATGAGATTCTACAAAGTTCTCACTATTAGGCTGCGGATGTTGTTTGCCATTCTATTAGTAGGCAAGGCAGAGTTTCTCTAGCTAATTGGTTATGAACTCCACATGCTTCGACACCCAACTTAGCTCGACATTCCAATTACTATTTAATAATTATTTTATAGTTTATATTGTTGTTAGTTTATAATTACTTTATGATTTTTGGTAATCATTCAAAAGGAATAATATTTCAATTATATAAATTATCAAAAATATTCACTTTTTATTCCTCAGTAGATTCATTTCAAAACTACGAATATCTTATAAAAAATCTATGCTATCATTGTAAAAATCCATGCTCTAACGAAAAAGTTCTATATATATTTTTGTTGTTTATTATTGCTCAAATAAATTTTTGTTTGTACCAAAAATAAACTTAATATTTTAAACAATTTTACTAATTAACTTTGTAATTTTCCAGTCAATTCAATCCGTACTAGTAAATCTGTGTTTTCCTAAATTGTCTATAAATAATCCATAAAAATAATGCAGTATAATTATAGAAATAGAAAGTGTCTAAAATTTTACGGTTCCCTTGCAATTTCTATTAACTAATGGCCAAGATTTAGATGACAGTTTAACCACCGCATAATAAATGATCATCAATGAAATGTGACCAAGTACAAATTACGTAGGAGAAGACATACGCATTCGATGAGATCTAGAAACACATGTCATCCTCTTAACACCCAATTCATTAAGAGTGAGGACTATATGGACAATGGCCATCTATTCGAGCTGACCAACGTTAAATTCGACCAATTTCCTATTATAAGGGAAGAAATACCAGATTATTTGGAGAAAAAGAAAAGCAAAATTTACGTGAGGTGAGTTAAACAAAACAATAGAGTTCGATAGAATTTCAATTCTATTCAATTGTGCACTGTATTGCGTAACCCCTAATTTCCTGTTTCAATTTTATAACAAGACAAGAAGGGTGTGCACTTGTAAAACTCCAACTGTTGATATCATCCAATTTCGAAGGAGGACATTGTCCATCGAGGGAGCGAATTGAAGTCCGTTTCAACCATTCCAAAGTCAACCATTTATATATGTATATGGGTATTAATAGACTGCATATTGTTGTCCATAGTGTGGTTAGCTATTGTTTTCAATTTTTGATAATTGGCCATGTTCCGGGGATGCGTTCCAATCAATTGATTTTACGGCTCGTAATCGACTTGGATCGATCGGATTTGATCAAAATTAAGTTGGACAGAAGATACCTTCACCTAAAATGTGTTTCCGCAATGACCACAATGTGGAAATACAATTTAGTTAAACAGCTAATTTTATTATTGAAAGGGAAATTTTTAAAAGGGATACAAATTGAAATTGTTTCCATTAATTTGTTTGATAATAAATGGGAACATGTGCTGACATGTGCTGAGATTGTGGAAAATATTCTATGGTGGGAGTTTTTTAGGCGTCTTGCGATACTGAATGAAATTATTTAGTATCTACACTCATAATATTTTTTTTTTGGTAAGAGTTAAAACATGTTAAATAAATTTTGGAATTTTCAATTTTAAAGGCCACTGGCACATGTCTAAAGAAGCTAGTAAACAAACAAACAAAAAAATTTTAGAGTATCACCTATAAATATTTTGTTACATATTTGAAAAAAACTGACTATTAAGTATATATAAAATATTTTAATTTTAATTGAGAAATTTTAGCGTTTTTTATGTTTTTATTAAAACAAGTTTTAATTTCTTTGCAACTATTTATGTGTTTAGAATACCACACAATATAACGAGCTATTAGTGTAATATTTTTTATAGCTGTACGAACATTTTTTTGACTGTCTTAGCAGAGGCGCTCAAATAATCAATTTTTTGTTATCTCTTTAGAATTTTTTGTTATGAAATTAATTAACATGTCCTATAAGAGACGATAATACTTAAATGTTCCATCAAAATTAATACTTATCAATGCTGTTTAGTAAATTTTGAATACTAATTTAGAAAAAATATTGTTTTTTTAAATTCAAATGGCCTCTATGACTTTTTTTGCCGATGGAAATCCGAGAGAGGTAATTTGTATGAATTTTCTATATAAATCAGGCTGGTCCAAATTTGGGCAAATGATATATCAAATTTGGGCAAATCCTGTCCCCAAACCCGCGTGAGCCTCTTAGTTAAGTTTGAATATATGTATGTTTATTTAATACTATGTCAAAAAAGTTCATGGCATGTTCCAACAGAATCTAATGAAAGATTTAGACGCTGCTAAAACGCAATGAAATCGAGCCATTTCTGAAGCAAGCCATAATTTGTGATGTAAAATAGGTAAAATACGAGAATATTGTTTGAAAGAGATAGTGGAAAAATGGAGATAAAAGATCACAAACATTTTCAAAGCCACGATTTATGGCCAATAAGGTTATGCTGTATTTATGGTAAGAGTAAAATGGAATCGTTCATTATGAACTGCTACCGTTCAGTCAAACTATTAACTCAATACTGGACAGTAAGCAACTCGAGAGATTAGGCCAAGCGATTGAGAGAAAATAGCCGGAATTGATCAATAGGAAGAATTGATCATCATAATGCTCGTACATACACACCTTTGATGACTCGGCAAAAAAGAAGAGAGCTTGCCTGGAAAGTTTGATGCATCCACCGTATAGTCCTTAATAGAATTAAGCTGGGTACAAGAGAGGACCATGAAAACCACTTGATTCAGTTTTTTAACCAGAAATCATAAAATTATCTACTGATTGAATCATGGCTCTACCCAAAAAATGGTGAAACATTGTCGATAATAACGGAGAATATTTAGTTTGAATAAATTGATATTAACAGTATGATTTGGGCGTTTTTTTTTACTCTAAAAACGTCACGAACTTTTTCGACTAACCACATGAAACAGGGAAGTGCGGCTCTTATTGATCCTACGTGTACCCACTATTTGCATAAACAATTGATGTAGCATAGTCCCATAGAAGACAACCTGAGAAAGGTAAATCGCACAATCTTATTAGTCAGCTGCCATTAGCATATCTCGAAACAACGTCATGTTGAAAGTTTGTCCGCTATAAGTCCCTTGTTTCAAGGGATATAATACAAGCCTTTTAGAACAACCGTCCTTTTAAAACAAAATATAATCCAATTGAAGCCATTGTTTTATCATTGGTCGATACCTTTCGCAATTCACAGTAACTGTTCTGGCAGGCTCGTTAAGAAAACAGTATGATGCCGCTCCACAAAAATCCAAACCAGACAGTAAATTTTTCTAGATGCAAATGAAGCTGCTGGAACTTTTGTGATTGTTTTTTGTCCCAGATACAACAATTTTACTTGTATACATCGCTATTTTACCAAAAATTCATTTTCTCGCTGAAGATAATTTTTTCACCAAATCTGGATTTGGTTTTCAATAGCTTAAAGGTGCAGTCAGCGAACATCTGACGCTTCACTTACTTTTATGGCTTAACTAAACTGAATCTTCTATGAATGTAAACTCAAATCTTTTTGAAATATTCGCCAAGGTTATGTTGAAGTCTAATCAGTAAAATTTGTGACAACCGTAAAACCGACGCGGAATTGAGATTAATTTAAGAAAAAATATCTGTCAGATGGCGTTAGTTGTATTTTTTTTATAATTCTTTTATAATTAAAAATATTGTTTATCCATTTCAAAAGGATTCAACTCTTTTGGATCTGAATGTTATGCGTTTGATGTATAGGAGTTTGATAGCCTGAAAATTTGCATGTTTTCAACGTCTTCATTCGTGGCTATGTGCCATTTTTTGACTATTTCTAGAAATTGATATGGTATCAATTTCTAGATTCCTATACAAGGCTGTGTTTTTAGTGTACCATGTCACATTAATGGTACTTCTAAGTAATTTATTCTGGAATAGTTGTATTTTAGTCAAGTTACTTCATTTGGTAAATCTTCAGAGCTGGATGGCATATATTCAAACAGGTCTAAAGACTTGCTCATTGAACGGTAATTTATTTTCTTTCGATAAAGTAGATTATCTTTCTAATAACCGATATTATTTCCTATATTCTATGTCATTTTTATCACGTGAACTTTCTAGTACAGCCTAGCACCTAGAAATATGCCGAGGTACTTTGTCGTATTGAAATTTGGTATTTATTGACTATATTCAATCTTTTTATTAGTTAAGTCTACATGAATTGATTAGGATTAATTTAATTTTATCCTCTATTTTTTGATCCTATTCTCTATTTGGATTATAGCTTATTGCAGTTTCATTGTTAATTCTTCGTTGTTTTATCCTGTGGGCATTATGGCCATATCATCGGAAATGTTGCTTATGTATTGCTTTCTAACGTAGTAAGATCACTTATATACAAGAGTTATAAAGGATTGGTCCAAGTATACTATCTTGCGGCACTCCAGCTTTGATAACGTTTAATTCTAAGTAAGCTCCTTTTTGTTTTGTTCTAAAGTACCTTTCTGCATATTCTATTGGTAGAAGCTCTTTTTGTTTGAGGATTTATCCTTGGTGCCAGACCTTATCAAAAGTTTATGCTAGATCCAGGAAGATAGTGGAGAGCTTTATTTCTCTCAAGCGCTCTTTCTATAACATCATTTATTCTGTGTACTTGATCAGTTGTGAAATACTTTTTCCGAGAGCAAAATTGGTGATCTGGTTTAAGCTTTTTCCTTTCAACAATTGGTTTTAACCTCTTTAGGAACAATTTTTGAAAAATTTTGCCTTAGATAGGCAGTAACGAAATTTGCCTATAGTATATCTCTTAATGTGATCGATTTCCAGATCTAGGAATCATTATTATCTCTACCACTTTTGAAAGTATTGGTACACATTTAATCTTAAAGCAAGCGTTGATGATATATCTTAATTTTTTATCACTTTACTTGGAAGTAATTTATTTTATTGTCTACCATTTTGAAAAATAAAAAAGATTCAAATTAAAACTGAATAAATTATTTTTAATAAACAAAAATTTTATTATTGTTACTTTTTTTAGTTATGAAAATACTAAAATAAATGACTAAGTATGGTTTCAATAAGAATTCGTATAATATAAATTATATTTTTTAAGTGAATTTTATGGAAACTGAGAAATTTTTGCTTTGTATATATTAGATACCGAAAGAGAGAATCCAATCTGGACATGAAAATTTTTAGAAAAAAACCCTTCCACCAATTCTGGTTTGACGAACTTTTATTCGAGGAAACCAAGTTAACTAACTTTTCGTCTAGTAAATAAATTACCTTAAGGAACCGACTCCATCCCACAATTTTATGTCGAATGAACTTACCACGAATTATGTCGTATTCTGTTTTAAAAGTTTTCTTAATGATGGCGGCCACGTGGGTAATACGACACGACGTGGTGCCATCATTCTAAGTAAAATTTAGTATAACAACAACATGGCCACCATTTTTGCCAGACAACATTTTCCACTGAGGATAAACTTTTTCAAAGAGCTAACTTTTCCCTTTGATCAGTAACTCTGGAACATAATAGTCAAAAGGAAAAAAAACATTAATCAACGAAGTAAATAAGTTACACCGTTAGTTGGCGAGGTGAAATGAATTATTGGATACAGCCCGACATGCTGGGTTTGACGGTATTTTGCTTTTGGTCTATGTAAAAAATATCTTGTCTATGAGTTGGGATACCGAATAGAATCTTTGGATTGCCCATGATAATAATTTTTGTTGTAACATAGTGCTCTTAATAAGAAGAAGATTATTATTTAGTGATTATGTTTTGAGAAGCAGACGACAAGTAGCCCAATAGGTATTTGTATGGTAGATATTCTACCGTAATTAATAATAAAAAATTCGAAATAATCCAATTGCTTCTAGCATCAAAGTATCTAGAATATTCTCATATTTGTAGTTATGAACGCAACATCCCTTGATAAACTATAACTTTGTTAATAGTGTCACTAATGAACCTGAGGATGAAAGATATGAAAATAAAAAATATAAACATCATCTGTATGCCAATATTATTAAAGAAATTGAACCCGAACGAAAATTCTTCATTAAAAAAAAAGTTAAATAAATACATAATCGAGAAAAAACTTTATACACTTTCAGGTTAATACAAATTTTTCTTGGCAAGCAGCACCACACCTTCATGATTCATCGTAAACGTAAACTAGAAGTATCTGAAAAACGAAAGCTGACTTTTAATTAGGATTGTTTTAATTATTGTTCTTAGCAGATTTCGAGTTATCCTTATCTGTACCCAATGAGACGTTGTCCTTTGTGAGTTAGTCTAGAGTTAGCCTCTCATTCTTGTGGTATTTTCATTTTCATCACAACCCCAATCGACGGATAGACAGGGTGTTAATTTGTGAAACGCGTTATGGTTGAATATTGTTCTATTAAAAAACTTCCCCATCTTATTTGGAAATAAACTAAAGGTGCTCAACCAATGCTGATGGCTTATTTGAATTAATAGAAAGTTTTGAATTAAAAGAAAGTTTTGATGTGAAAGTATTACACTTCGAAATGAGATTAAAAATTCTTTTTTTTCTCTATTGCCAGTGGGTATCGCTATTACAATTTGAATTTTAGTTACGAAAAGGACGATACGAAGACCGTAAATAGCTTCAAAGAAGATCTGTCAGCTTTAATAAATGTTGTTATGATTTACTAATGAAACCATTAATCGAATTCCTTTATTTTAATGAATTCGAAATTTCATGTTGACTGTTATTAATATCCAATGATTCCTTATTTATTTATATGGAATTATTTTTATGTTGCTTTGATTAAATTCGTTTTTTTTTTTTAAATTTTAATTAATCTTTCATTTCTGACTTTTATTTTATTATAAAATTAATATTTTTCAAATACCATCAACGAAGCATTTTATAAGTAACTAATTTTTTTTATGGGGAAATTAATATTTCAAAAATGTGTGTTAGAAAAAAAAATGTTCAAAATTAGTTTTAGTATTTCAAGTAGCTTTTGTTAAATATTTTAAATTATTTCTTATAAAAAAATAAAAAAAGATGAAAATTTATTTTAAGATAAAAATGGTAGTAATTTTTTAGAATAATAACTCCTTACAGAAGGAAATTCTTTCTACCCTTTCTGATGTGAAAAGAAAAATCAACTATGAAAACATTCAGATGATGGGAAATATTCGCACTTGTAGAATTTAAATTTAATGGTTTTGTACGAGTATATCCTGTTGAATAATCAAATATTTAATTTGAATGAAAAAGCAAATTAATTAAAACTACGACGAGGATTTGAGTTTGAAGAAGGATTCTTTAGTGTTGTTTTGCTAAGAGCGAACTCTGTTGAGAATTTGATGGAATTGGAGACATGCAAAAGGGGTGAATGTGATAGCAATTGAAAAGAGTTTGAAAATAGGAAAATTGCGAAAGAACCTGGGAAGCTTTTTGGTAAACTTTTTGCCAGCGTGTGAATAAATATTTGAGGGGGACGGGGGACAACTTTCAGTATTTAATGGGAGTAGCACGAATGTTGTTAATTTGCAGTGGCTTGTATTGGGGACAATCAGACAAGAGTTTGGAGATTATCAAACGTTTGGGGATGAAAATATTTTACAGAAACAAAAATAAGAAAAGACAAAATTTTCCGGTGGGCTAAATCAGAATAATCTCGGTTTAATTGAAATTTGAAAACACAATAACCCAAAAATTGTACACACATTCGTTCGTTCTATTCCAACTGAATTCGGTAAATAAGAAAGGGTGTCCTCTTGATGATTATAGTATCTGCAAACCAATCCAGTTGCTATTAATAATTTTATATTAAAACAATTTTTTTCCGTTTCCTTCTTTTAGTTTGAATTCAATTTTATTTAGAAGCTGTTAAAAATAATTTACCTGACAAATAATTAACATATCAATTGTGGTTATACGAAATAAAAAGATTTTTTGTAGTTGACTCTTTAGAGTGTAATTTAGATATTAACAGTAATTATTATAAAAGGGTTACTTATCCAATTAGCCCTTTATATGATCTCATTATGTCTTGTTATAAATTTAGCTTAAGGAAAATTTTTACATGAAAGCATAACGTACTTAATTCTGGACTTTCATTGTTTTATTAAATTTTTATAAAAGCGTGAGAAACTAAAATTTCTTTCAAATTAAAGTGGTGAAAATGTCCATTTTCTAGCAAAAACTTTATAATGAAAAATCGAATCAAGTGAAATGCTACCAAAATAATAATAAAGAAAGGGGTGAAAATGAAAAATTATTGTTCATATAAAAAAGTATTTGTGAAAAAAGAAGAGGAAAAATCTGTTATCATTGGCACATTGTTTATAAGTTTGGTTTCACTTATAAAAAAAGGCGAATAGTAATTAAAATTTGATCCCTAATTCCTTCCGGTTGTCTAACATTCAATAAGGTGCTCTTCCGTTTTACCCATTTCGTCCTTAATAACCACCAAATAACTCTTTTTATTCCATAGAAGGGGCTTCATGCTCATCACCTTTCACAGTAACTATTCGTAAATAGGCTTTTTATATTAAATTGGGGTTTTCCTGCTTTTTTTTGCCTCAAACTGATTTCTGTTACGAGTAGAAGTCGAACTGCTACTGGACTGCTGCCGACCACATTATTGAAGGGTTGATTTGCCCTCATTCGGTACGACTTTCTTTTATCGTTTTTGTTATCCTCGCAATAAACGACGGTGGTTTGTAGCAGAAATGACAATTGCTGTGGTAATAGCTGTGGCATTTGCAGGATTCTTGTACCACTACAAACATTTTTGGGAAAGGCGTATCCCGGAACATCATAGCGACTTTATGGTATGCAGATTTTGTCTTTTTAAAAC
The DNA here is from genome assembly GCA_958298945.1 of Atherix ibis. NCBI lineage: Eukaryota > Metazoa > Arthropoda > Insecta > Diptera > Athericidae > Atherix > Atherix ibis. Next base: position 77,413,655 of record OY282606.1, on the reverse strand, counting down.
GAATATTTAAGCAGCAACGACACAAATAAACCGATCTGTACACAAGTAAGTATTTGATTCCGAAATAAATCGTAGTGGTTACCGTCGTAACCCTAGAAAATTTTTATTGGAAAGCGACAGCCCGTGAAATGATATGTCAATTCCAAAAGTGCACTTTATGTAGACACCATACCGTACACCGTACACAGTGTAAATAGTTGGGGATTGATTCAGATTCAAATTTTGATTTAGATTTTGATTCTGTCACATCATAACAAGGATCAACGATGATGGTTTACTTTATTTTGACTGCTCTGTATTCTACTTCTTTAGTGGTTGGCTAGGCAAAAATTACGAGTACATATAGTGCAGGATAAACACAAATATTTCCAAAGCGTAGATTATATAATAGGTGCCTTAATACGGGGACGTAGTTGGTTGAATATCTTCATGTTCATATGTTGTCAGTCACATTTATTTGAAAAAAGGATAGACAAATTGTCTTGTTCGAGTTCAATATTTGACTGTGATTTCAATTCAATTGCGAACAAATCGTTTCATAATGCGGACAATAATATTTATTTTTGACTTTTGGATGGAGTTTTTTTATGCAAAATACTATTTCTATCCTCTCTCCTTCTCCTTTTCCATGTAACTATTGTATAAAAGGTGATTTCCTTGCATGCTAAGTTAGTAATTTGTAAGCCTAAATAAATACAAACAATATCAGAATTAGAGTAAATATAAGGAAATATTTACTGGTAGGGAAAGAGGGTCAAAATGTCTTTCTATTTTATTTTTCTCATTTTAAAATAGAAGTTCTGCAAAATCACATATTTTTTAGTAACTTTATTACTCGTTATTTGTATCAATTATTAGTAAAAAGGCGTTTATGCTTGCAGACAAGGCTATGGTTTTTTTTCCTGGGATAATTTGGATGTTCTGTTCAGATTTGAGTGGCATTTTAACGGACATTTTATATGTAAATAAATGTCCTTTTATAATATAAATTCAAATTTGGTAGGTAACGTAAAAGATATATTGTATGTTTTTGTCTAAAATAGAAAACTTCTTCTTAATTTAAGTAGAATGAGCAAAATTGTCAGAAAAACAATTTAAATTAAATTTAAAAGCGAAAAGTCACGACCACTGAACGTGATATAACTGAAACAATAAACGTTTTTGTACAGAAAATTTCGTGATTTGACGTAAATAAATAGTGCCCTTAAAGTAAAAAATACCTTGACTGCAGTAGTTAATCAATATCATCATCATCAATGGCATGGCAACCGGAAGTCCAGTCTAAGCCTACTGAATTATAGAACTACAGACGTCCTACCTAACGCCATCGCTCCAACCACCGCAGGACCTCCCTTATCTTCTGGGATCATAAATCTTTCCGGGCCGAATCTTATATATAGAAAAAGTGTCCAGTCCGGGTGGTCGCGGTAAGGCTCCGGGATGTGTTCGCTAAATAAGCTCCGAAACTGTCAATCATCATACAGGAGACCAAACATTCTTCAAAGGATCCTCCTCTTGAACGCGAAGAAGAGATTACAATAATTTTGGGCAAAAACACAAGTTTTAAAGAATACATGAGGACTGGCCAGACTAGTGTCTTATGCAGTAGTAGCTTCAATGTTATTGTTAGAATTTTCAAGTGAAATAATTTAGACTGACTGAAAGAAACCGATACAATGATCTTGAAACCGATACCAATGTAATAAAAATATTTGCAAAAAAAAACGATCTTCCAAAAGGAATGTTAAAAGGGGAAATCCATCTGTATTCGACTAGTGCTTATTGGACTTGTCTTCGAGGCTTACGATGCAATCATGTGCTTTGCTTTGCCTTCATTTATGTGCAGTGTAAGATTTTTCATACTCGGCTCAATTTTGATGAAGGCCTCTCGTTAGCCCTTTTTGATCGAATCATAATTTCGATGACGTCGGCGTATGCTAAAAGCTCAACAGACTTAATCAGAATGGTGCTTCTGATGCTTACGCTTGCGTCAGTCATAGATCACTTTTTCCAGAGCCAGGTTATAGAGAACGCATAAGAGTTGCATGCTGGATTCTGACGGAAAGATCTTGCAGCAGATAGTGGCCGACAGATTGGAGCAATACATCGATCCTCAACTTTCCGAATTCTAATTCGGATTCAGCAAGGGGAGATCGACCATTGATGCGCTGGAACTCGTCATGAACATAGCAAAGGAAGCCATCTCAGAAAAGAGATGGAAAGGCGGTTCCAAAAATTATTGCCTCATTATCACCCTAGACATCAAGAACGCGTTAAACTCGGCTCGCTGGGATCGAATCTTGGAGGCTCTTGAGAACATGGGGGTGCCCTGCTACCTACGGAGGATGGTCAGTGGATGACATCGGCAGACCTGTCTTTGGCGGAACATACTCACCATAAGAGTAGGCGACCAAGATATTCAGTCGCTACCTTACACCCGGTATCTAGGAGTGGTCTTGGATGCCAGACTCAACTACAAGGAGCACATCTCCAGCGTCAGCAGGAAGGCATCGGCAGTACAAGGCGCGCTTTCATGGATAATACCCAATATCGGAGGTCCGACGCAAATCCGAAGGCGACTACTGGCAACTGTAGTTACCTCTGTCCTGCTATACGGAGCACCAGTGTGGGCGAAATCGCTAGAGTTAACAACATACCGCAAGACAATGTCATCAGTCCAGCGGCTCTCAGCGATCAGAGTGGCGTCAGCATACCGAACGGTATCACATGATGCGGTCAACGTCGTGGCATCATGACCACCCATCGACCTCCTGACAGGAGAGCGGGAACGCTGCAAAGAGGAGAGACCGGAGAGTCTTCGCCTCTGGCAAGAGAGATGGGACAGCTCGACGAAGGGTCGGTGGACTTGTCGGCTGATCCCAGATGTCACCAAATGGTCCGGTATTATATCACCCAAATCTTGACTGGGCATGGATGCATCCTGGCATACTTGCACAGATTCAAGAGAACTGACTCCCCAAACTGTTATCATTGCCGCGATGTGATCGAAGACGCAGAACACGTATTCTTCCAATGCCCTTCCTACGAGGAGACACGGGCAGAACTGGAAAAAGATCTGGACCATTCCATTAGCCCAGAAAACATAGTGGAGTGCATGTTGAAGAGCCAATCGGCTTGGAACGGAGTTGCAGAGTACGCAGAATCCATCATCAAGGATCTTCACACCACATATGAGGAATAGGCCGCGAGACGTCATGACACCGGGTCAGCAGTAACAACAAATAAGAACACCCCGGCGAAGTAGTATTTACAAAGAGAGCCGCCGGGGAACCATCGTTTCGGGAGCAAGATAAGAGGTGCAGGTTAGGTTTTAGTGAGGTAAAATCCCACATAACTCGTCTGATAGGTAGAAGGTCCTCCAGGCGAGTACCTTTTGAAGGTTTCCCCCTGCACCTCATTAATCTAAACAAAAAAAACAAAAACTGTGGACGTTAAATGGCTCTTAAACTTAATCGACTAATTTTACTCTTCCGCTCACACTAGTCATAGCCAGCCTAGCCAGTCTAATCAATTTTTCTGGGGTCTCAAACTTTCTTATAAATGCATACAGTTTCGCTCTGGCTTTGGTATCATAATCGGCTTTAAAGTCGATGAACAGATGGTGGATCTATTGACAATATTATAACGGTTTTTCCATCAACTGCCGCAGAGATAAGATCTGATCTGTTGCCTCTCAAGTATGGGCCCATAAAATTTTTGGACAAATGGGGCTATTGAACCAAAGCTTTAATAAAAATAGTTCTAGTAGAAAAAAATGCTCACTTCCTTATAAAACAGGGGAAAAATATAAAAACAAAGGAAAACCATGTACTAATAAGCCACAATACACATCCACTTAAAGTTGAGTATACGTAATGAAAAACTTAATGAAAACCAGATTCTTCTAATTAAGTATTCTGAATTATATTGTATGATGAAAATTTTATGCAAATTAAAGAAAAATCTTTATTAAGGATATAATAAATAAAAAAATAGAAAGAACAATTTATAAATGCTGTTTATGAGGAACCATAGTCGTGTACCTTAAAAATGTTCAGTGGAGAAGAGGACGATTTTTTTCTTTAAGTAGGCAAATATTTTATGGAAAATAAAGAGAATTATTTAAAAATCTAAAATATTTTGTAAGTCGTTAAAGATTATATAAAGTTCAAAATATAAGCAAAAATGGAAATGCATTCAGGTATTCTTTTAAAAAATTCAGGAATTGAAACTTTAAATAAAATTATTACAAAAGAAATCAAATAAGAACATTATTTTCTTTTTTTGTTACTTTTTGTAATTAAAAATACTAACTACATGTGGTGATGGATACTATTACAGAATAATTCGAAGAACCTTTACTGATTAAAGGAATAAGATAAAAATACACTAAAATCGATAATGTTTTGTAGTTTTTTTTGGTAAAATAACTACGAAATTATTACGAAATTGCTACAAAAGATTGTAGTTAGTATTATAAATTACTTAAAGTTTCAAAATTAACAAAAATGAAATATTCATTTCCAAACCAACTTAAAGAGGGAAATAAATAGTATTCGATATTATCCTCTTTGTAGACAGAATAGTATCAAATTGCATGTAGTGTCGTAGGTACTTTAAACAGCAAAACCTTTGCTTTAAATATAATTTATTTCTTTGGTAATGCGAACGTACTAGTATTAAAATTATTATAAATTCCAACTTTATAAGGTTTCATGTCAATTTATTACAAAATAAAAATTATTCTATACCACCCCTTTAGTGTACATGAGCCATGAAAGTTCAACCTTGCAGGTAGCATCTAAACTGAGTAATCAATTTATTCAAACAATTGAAATTGCAAATACTTAGAAACTATCATTAAAGTGTCAGTTCAATAGTTAATATAAATAATATCAATAAAAAATATTTTTGTATATTTAAACATTTCGATATTTAATTAATTGATAATGCTTATAAGAAATTATTGGTCGTTTTAATATCAAACTATATTGAAAACTGTCTATAATATTTTTATAATTCTTGAACAGAATTTATCAAAATACTCGTATAATTCTTAGAAATATATTTTTGTTTTTCAATTTTGAAACTACAATAGTTAAAATTATACAAAAGAATTTAAAATTATAAAAAACAATTTAGGACTGATCGTAAATTTAAAAGATTAGAAGGGATTATAATCATACACATGGTATAGGTAGTAAAATAATTAAACTAGTAGCACTGAACGTGATCTGACAATACTGCGTTAGTAGACGTGCAGTACAAGTTTCAATCAAGTCCGCAAATTGCAAGCGTGATAAGCGAAGTTGATTATAAAAGTTTAACTTATTAAAGGTTGCCTCAAACCTATATGAAACATTCTTTATTGGTAAGGCTTCCTTATTGAGTTCTTATGACATCAGACCACCGATTAACTTTAAAGCTGATTAACAGTAAACTGAAAAGAATTCTTCCTGTCAGACAAAACATTGCATACAGTTGGATGCTCCGCCATGATAACGTCCCTATTACACGGCCATCTTAGAATCGGAAAAAAGGATTTCTATGGTTTATCAGCCAATATTTTCACCTGATCTCAGTCCGTGAGATATTTTTTTGTTACCAAATACCAAAAATCATTTGCAAGGACATCATAATGGTACTATCGACAACCGCCACAAGGAGCGTAATCTAGCAGCTGAGTGTGATTCTAGTTGAAGCCTTTTAGCACTGCTATGAAGACTGTAAACAACGTATAGTTGCCCAAAGGAACTACTTCAGAAACGATAACATTAATGTATAAAAATAAAATAAAATTATTGAAAAAATTCAGCTTCGTTATTTTGCTGGTATTTGCTGTGATCGCATTTATAATATTGAGGTCTATTTGGTTACTATTAGGTAAAGGGGACAATTTTATGTTATTAGCTTTTTAAAAAAGCAAGTTAGAAATTAGAACATCGAAATTATCGAAGTTTATGTAATTTAGTTGAGTGAATTAGTTTTTGTAAAATATTAGGAGAAATATGATTTTTTGTGCAGTAACCCTTGCTTAGTGTATCTGCAATGGTAGGCAGAGGTTCCATAGGATAGCATATTGAACGGGTATATTTAAAAAAAGTAAATTATCATGTTTAAAAAGTGCTTTCTCTTTAAAGGCATTTGAGCATTTAAATAAAAAAAGTGATTTTAATATTTAGGATACTAGAACTCCATAATATAACTTAATTGGATCATAAATTTATTTAATAAAGGAATTTAATAGAAACTAAGGTCCTAAGATAGATATCATTACAATAGCCATTAAAAGGTTGCCAGATTTTGAAAACGTTTGCAGATTTTTGACGTAAAATTTATCACAAAAGTGTGGCAATAGTATAATTGTGCAATTTTTATATGTAAACGTTGCCAGATAAACCATTGTCTGACAATATTTACAGGTGATCACTGTTAGAATATTTGTAAACATTTGCATATTGTAAGGTGGTTATATTTATCAGATAATAGTTTTGACATCTCAGTGAGGAGTTCACCGAATTTTTCCGTTTCTTAAATTCCTACTTCTTGTCAATTGTAGCTACACACATTTTTTTTTATTTTTGAACAATATTTCCAAAAAAGTTAAAACGCAAAGGTTGCTAGACTAAATCATTGTCAGACTATATGAATACTGCTAAAATTTGATGGAATCAGGTAATCAAGTGATTCCTTGTCAAATGGTGTATGTGGCAATACTCTTTGCTAGGTAATTGCATGATTGATACAAATATACAAACATTAATAATTTTTGGGGAAGGTCTAATCGAGTAGATTTCAATAGAAATAGAATCATTACGAATTGCTTACAACTCTCTCAGAAAAGGAAGTTTATTATTAGAAATTTAAAAAAATCCTAATAACGTTGTTGATAGACTTCCAAAGCCTTGTCTCTTTCCAGTAAGTTCATAACAAGGTCTCTGGATATCAGAGGATTTATTTTTAAATTTTCTTTCAAATGTCTTTAATTTTTTCCAATATTTTTTTTTTATTTTTAAAAAATAATTGAAAATTTAAGGAAGATTTCCACTTGTCCATTGAAATTCTCTATCATATTTTTTTGTTTCATTTAGTTTTTGAATATTTCTGAAAATTGCAATATTAGAAAAATGGTCAATACTGTTTGATATACGATAATAACCAGGATGAGCTGTAATGGTAAAATATGGTACAAAATTTCCACTTTACTCGAATAGAAATTTTGAAAAATAAGAAAAGTTTGAAAAGTGGTCAGGTAATATCTTCTCTGTGACCTAATGGGTGGTACTTCTTATCAATTTGTTGGGGTTTTTTTTTCTACTTATTTAAAATGGAGAACATATTTTTTCGTAATATTTTTTTTCTTCAATGTTAAAACCACACTTAGTTTGGAGTTCATAGCATATACTCGTACTTTGGAGAATGTATACTATAACCGGAAAGAAAAGTGATAGAATCAGAATACATATAAAGTTTGGAAGTTTCGGTGGAACTGTGTGAATAATATTGAAGTTTTTTGCCCCGCCTTTATCAATATAAGAGAACGCCTTCTATTATAAAAAGAAACATAAACTTTTCAGAGAAGAAAAATAACACCAAAAATAAATAGAGAAAAATTGACAGTCCAAATTAACTAATACAGTTATGACTACTACCGTTATACTTACACTGCAAAGGAAGGATACTGTAAGCAAAGGATACTGTAAGAGAAATATATATAATAAAATGTAAGAATGGATAGTATTTTTGTTAAATTGGACTTAAATAGACCTTGGGAGGTTGTGTTCGAACTTTTTCCTAATATCATATAATAATATTGAGGTCCTTTTAGAGTTTTACATCACTAAATTTTATTGCTATAGAAAATCAGGAAAATTTGATGTAGTCTCAGGTTTCTTGAAAATTATTTACTTATATCCTAAAAAAACAATTAGTTTCTATTATAAAAAAATTTATTAAAAATAATCATTCTTAGAATAATATTTATTGAAAGAATAAGAATAGAGTGATGGCTTAGTAATAAAATATAAGAAGGGAAGAACTTTTTTTTTGAAATTTAAAGTCCTTGGAAGATAAATTTAATATTCTTGAGAGATATATTTTAGTTTTTTTTTTTTTCAAAAATATAAATAAAATTCTCATAATATCAATATGTCACCGCGTGTGATCTATTGAAAAGTTCACTGAAGAAAATATCTTCTTTTAACGAAATCAGCGGATAAGAAACTTTTGCAGCTGGTAGGAAGCTTCCATGAAGAATATACGAAGTCCTGACAAGGACTCAACTACAAAAGTATTAAACAGTAAAAATTGAAAGCTTTTGCGCCGGACCAATCTTGTTTGTAGTTGAACTAAAGAGACGGAGTCCAATTTTTCCACCTCCCATAAATAATATTTTACGTAGCGTTTATTGTCGTATAGAAAGAATATCCTTACACGTGGGAAAAAAATTAGGAAAAGAAAATAAAATAAAACGAATAATTTTGTCCAATGCTAACGAAGAATACAAGCTTTTTTTTTGAATAATTCTATCGTACACGGGCAAATTTTCAGTGATACGAAAAGCACGACCACCAACAACATGAGTCAGACGTGCCAGACAGCAAATCGTACAATTGGAAAAAGGTGGAAAACTTTTGAGTTATGCGCATACGAGTCTACTTGCGAGGAATTTTCCCACAGAAGTAATAGAATTTTCCCACCCAGTCAATATTCTAACAAACACAAATACGTGGAGTTGGTAGAAGGCATTTTCTGTGTTCGTGGGGCACTTATTTCTGATTGCCTGGCTGATATGTGAGACAATCGCACGCCGACGAGGTAAAATTGTCCTTCGTGCAGTCCTTCGGATTCTGTCCAATGCAAAATTGAAAAAAAAACAACTACGAATTATGCTTCTAACATCGATTATAGTTTATGTGGTCGAAGGTTCGTTTCTGTGCACGTTGGTGTGCGGCAAAGTTCGTACATGCAAGAGTCGTGAGTGTGGCAAAGTATAAAAACGTTAACGGGCGTATTTTCCCGGACACATTGCCATAAAATTCGTTAAAGTTTACCGCTGGCGTTCGGTACACTGTGTTCGAAGGATACATTTTTACACTCGCTCATTCGTTTCTTCGCTTGTTTGATCGTTTGTAGCTTGGCAGTGTACACGCAGTCAGTATCCTTGAAAGCTAACGACGAATAGAAGCATTTGAAGGCGGAGAATTAGAATTTCGATTTTAGCTTGCGACTGTGTGACTGATAGCGATTGTTGCCGTAGTATCTGTGCGCGCAAACTTTTTTGTGTCCACATCTCGTTCAACACAAACATGTACAAATCGGTGCTCCTCCTTTACACACTGCATCCACCTATAATACAAAAATAATGCAAGCCAATCTTAAGATTTGTTGCTAGTCCTTACTTTGGAAAATTTGATTATTTTGTTTATTTTTCGTATTGTTCGACTGAAGTCCATCCTATTTCGATGGAGCAGAATTTGCTCCACATGATAATGCAATTTCCGACAGTCCTCCGTTCAAATGCATCTGTTATGATAAAACTTTTTTTATATTATTCATTTTTGTTCGCAGTCTTTATTTTTGGAAAACTGCATTACACTTTTATGCATCTTTTTCTTTATTCTATTTTATTTTATTGTTTTTTGTTCTTATTTTGTTTTTTAGTTTTCCAGTTATTTTTGCATAAATTTTTGTCATCATTTTACCTTTTCGAATATAAATTGGATTCAAACTCAAATAAAGATAAAAAAAATAAATGAATTTTGTCTGTAAATGCAAAGAATAAAATTAGAAAAAAAAAATTGATGAAAGCGTATTTACAGAAAATTAGATATTTACAGGAGCGGAAAATAATATTTACAGGACTACCGATTTTTGTCTACAATTTCGATTACTTGCCTGCATTTTATAAAGACTGTTCGATAATTTTCAATGAAATTCTGTTTTAATATTGTACATTTTTTTATGGTTTATATATATTATTATATAAAAAATTGAATATTTATAAGTCGAATGGAAAAACATAAAATTTAAAAAAAAAAACTATTTTTATTAAATTTTAATTATTTTTAGTACTTAAAAATGCAACTATTTTAAGTATTATAGTATTCAAAATGAGATGGTCTAAAGATTCTCAGTAGATTTTATTATAAGTTAAATAAAAATTATTACTTGCTATTTAATGCTCGTACATTTCAAGTCTTAATTATTAGAATCCATTTAAAGTTATTAGAAGAAGTTTTGAATTTTCCGACCAGGAAATAATTTAAATTTGAAATTCTAAGCCAAAGTTAACCTTATTTAAGTATAAAAAATTGTTACTTTTGCATCTGGAAGAAATTTTAATTTAATAATTTTGCTAAAGAAAAACCCTTTTTTGCGGTAAAAAAATTTAAACAACTGTATTTCGCTTCTTATTAATATGTGGGCTTAGACCTTAATTGTAAATTATCTTTTTTTGTAAGACCTAGGTTATGGTTCAAATTTGAAGGAGATCTAAGCTATGATCCATCTATATATTAAGATAGAGTCAAAAAGTTTTGTTATGCTAATATATGCAGACTTAATTTAGTATAGAAAAATTAACTTGATCGCGACGAGATCACTAATATAATCTTTATTGGTACTCGTATATTAGTGACCTTATCGCGACTATGGCGACCTTAATTGACATTCTATCAAGATAATTTTCTCTACACTGAAAATATATTTACACTTATAACGAGTAACAAGTAGATTTAATATCAAAATTACTTAAGAATCTTTTGAACAATCCGTGCTGTTCCGATTATTGCTAATTGATAATCTTACCTTGATTAGCTAAATAAGTCTCGGAACCATTGCTGAGGTATTTAAGAATGACAGAATAAGCGAAGTTTTAGAACGAGCAATAAGTAAATGAGGAAAATGCATATGATTTTTGGGTGCTTAACTACATTAAGCAGTTGAAAATGCATCAAAGTTTAAACGTTTAATTTTTGGGTGCGTCCGAATTAAAAGCGCTTAAAAGTTCTGTTTAATTGATCCAGAATTACTTAATTTTGAAACGTAAAATCAATAGTGACGTAGTTTTATATGCAAAATTAAAACAATTCTTTTTCAAAAAGTGGAAAAGAAGTTTTTTTATGACAATATTACTATCAACTAACTATCGAAACTAAATTGAAGTGGAATTAAGTTCAACCAAGCTAAAAATATTATGAACAAATTTATATTAAAAAAATCGGTTGAACTAAAAATTTTATAAATTATTCCAAGTTAAGATAAAAAAATCTAAAAATATGAGAGAAAAACATTACCTCCAATTGAGTGACATTTATTTTTTTATAAAAGCCCCAATCGGCTAACATTAAAGGTGACAGAATACACGCACCATGAAGAAAAAATCAAACTTTCAAGTTGATATTATACCCAAGTGACAATAATTAAAATTTTGCTGATATATGACAGGCTGTGCGCAAGACCTTAACTGTATAAGAGATGTGATGGATAAATATCAATGCTAGGAAAAGGAATATTAGTAAGGGGGCAGAGAAGAAGGACGAATGTGGAAAAGTGTAAAAATTGACAAACGACCGAACGGCCTCACAGTAACTACAATCATTCCTGGATCAACTTGACATCAATTATTGCGGCATCGAAGATTTCGCCTCGTAATTTTTACTCTTGGGAGTTAATAAAAGCATTTGTGTGATTGTGTGCGTTCGTATTCGAGCTTATGTGGTTTGATGCTATATGGTCTGGTATAGTGTGATGTGGTTTGATTGACTTAATAAATGCACCTGCTTGCAAACGTCTTTTCATCCTTTCCAATGAACTGAAGTCCACGTCGCCTAACTTACTTCCTCTGTTGGTATATAAGTGAACTAATGTGCAATTATCTTCATCGTCGACAATGCACAACAGTTCACATTAAGAAGAAATAATTATCGCCTGTCAATTGGGATTGAGTCCCCAGTGGGTACGTCAACCATAATATAAATCCACCAGCCAGCTATTTGGGCGGGTATACACATATAATGATGCTGAAAGATGTGTTCAGATTTATCGAGTCTTTCTAAGTATTACTAAGAATCATAGTCGAACTACTTCCATTATAAGAAAAACTCTACCGAAAGCTGTGTCTTCTGTGAGGTATCGCCATTTAGGGAATAGACTAAGGCGTAACAAATAATATCATCTCTTCTACCGGGTTAGATTTAATTCGATTCCAATAAGCTACGATTGTCACACGGTGATGACCAATTTTGTTAATAAGGAATCCCGGATTCCAATAAGAAACTTTCGATTTCTACCAAGATTTTTACAAACCTTCATCAATTTTTTAGAAGAAAATTGCTTGTATTATTGCTTTTATCTAATATCCTAATTGATTTATTTTCTTTTTCAGTTTATTCTGAAAAATATTGAATGAAGAATTCTTTTTGGTTGGAGATTTCTATAGTATAACTGTTTTTAAGGGCATACTTCTGATAACTTGTTTTGAAAAAATTGTATTTAAACAAGTTTCAAGCCCTAGTAACTCATGAGGATTCTTTGCCCACTCTCCCACAAACTTGATAACTTTAAATGGACCTACAGCTATCCGCATATACTTACAATCCAATTTTCTTTTTAATTCCATTCTTGTCCTTTCAACTTGGTATTACAAATAATATACCTTTACGACTTGACTGTCATTCTCCTTTTCTTTTCTCTTTCTCAAACTACTACCACCAATCAACTTACTAATCCTTGGATATACTAACAATCTTCATCATCAGATTACATACTTTGATTTAGCAGAAGCGAGAAAGTCTTCATTCCGTACACATTCTCAGACAAAGTACGAATATGATTCCGAGCCCCATTGGACGAGGATACTAGAGTGCTGCACACGGTGCCCATTTCTTTCAAGAGATTGACAGACAAATCATAAATAATTCATGTCATTAAATCATGCTACAGAAAATTTTCATTTTATATCAGCGTTTATTTTTGTTATTGTACACTTTGGGCTTTGAATCGTCTCTCGCTATTCCATACTAGACGACTAAGAGAATCTTTTTTGTCCTTTTGAATAGTGGTTGTTTTTCTCAATTTTTGTCATTTTTTTTTGTATTAATACTCCCCAATTTGCTTTTTTTTTATTTATTTTTACATTTTACATTGGATTTTATTCCATCATCTCCCCAACAACTTTGTTTGTTATGCGTTCTGATAAAAAAAATTTTATTTGTACTTTTGCACAAGAATCTACCTATTTATATATTCCTATATACTATAATATATAGTATTCTATAACAAAATTGTTTAAACTTTTTTTATTTTTCTAGATTTTTCCATTTGATTTTTGAATTATTTTTGTACGCTTACAATTTACTTAACTCTTTGTGATAACAGTTCTTTAGATACAAACAGTAGAAAATTGTCTGTCCTTTCTGAACGGATGTCACAATGGTGGCGGCAGTGGTAGTTGTTAATATCACCCTTGTTATAAGTAAAAAAAAAGAATAATAAAGAATTGACGTGACAGTGACTAGATTCATCAGAATGACATTATTTACAACAAGTTGTATTCCATCATTCTTGAGCCGACGGATATGAGATTACAGCCGCCCAGACATTGCACCAAATTTGCGGCACCAATGAAATTCCTGTCCAGTTATCGATAACGAATAATAGAAAAACATGTTTTCCATTAGCACATAATATGAATTATGTTGCTGGAAAATGAAAAACTGGTCATAATAAATAATTCCAAGTGGCATAACATGATGGAACACCTATTCATACTTACATATACTTTCTTGTCCAGACTGCCATTGATTATTTTTTTGGATTGTCTAAATTTATTGAAAAATTTCTACTTACAGAAAATTATTTGGATGATTATCCGTAATTGGAATCTTAATCATGAAGAGGAAGTTTTTATATATAAGAGGTAGGAGTTTTCCTGCACGAAATTCTTTAATAGAAATTTTTGTCTTCACAAAATATGCTTTTAATAAACAAAATTAAATCCTTTGACTTAAAAATCCGTTTACAGAAGTATAAATGTTTGATGTCAAAAAATTCTATGTTGAAAGACAGTTTTGGGTATCAAACCCTTTTGCAAGAGAAAGAATTTTTGGTTATGAAATACTTTTACAAGAAAAGAAAAAATAATCAGAGCGATTTTTTTTGCAACAATTTTATTTTATTTTCATACTAAAATATGATTTCTCTCAAACTAGTTGTTTAAGTTTTTAATTGGCATCGCCTTCAGCTTCTCATCTACACTCCTTTCAAGTATTTTTTTCTTCATCTTGGGGAGTGAAAATGTTATAGAGTAATTAATGAGGTTACTAGGAGACTGTTAACTACAGGAATTCCGTCACTGAGTATGGACTTCTAATCAGCAACAATATGAAGCGACGGTCTGGCCTCGGATGAGAGTCCTAACTTATCACAAACTTTTCTGAATAACTCCCTTTTATGAAGATGCACCTAAAAGATTCCACCTTTTTATTAATTTTCGATGTTGCAGGCCTCTCTGAGTGATATTCATCTTCCACTACTATTTGGTCCTCCGAAAATACTTATTCAAACTCTTTTTGCCCTTAAAAAGGTATCATCGCCACATGCCCCTTCGAACTTTATGTAAGTCAAACTAAGCTTAGCATAAATTTAATAGTACATAGTTGTTCCAAATTTTGATGTTCTATTTTTCGTAACTCCATCACAAAAACAAAACTTCATTTATCACGCTCTATATGATCGCGTAATTACCAGACGAGGTTTGAAGCTTGTACTGCATAGAGCAAGGACTTACATACAAGCTATGGGGAGGAAAAGTCCACTCTCAGTCACTGCTCGTAACATATGTAAAAAAACCTAATCTGACATTTTTGAATTATATAATTCCGTCTAAGATCGGATTTATGAACGTTCCTACCAAAAAAAAATTAGGATTGGAAATTGGAAGGAAATTAAGTAGTGAAGAAACTGGTCAAAAAACCAAGGTCTTTTATGAAAAGAAATTATTTGCTAAATAGGCAGAAACGCTGATTTTGATTTTTTTTAAAAATCAAGATTTCTGTCTATTACAGGCAGAATCCTAATTTAAAAAAAAAAATAAAAATCAGGATGGTTTTATTAAGGGGTCTAGAAAATAGCCAGAAAATAGCAAATAGAAGAAGTAAAAATAGCTAAAACTGTGAAGGAAAGGTGAGCTATTTGAAAGTAAATGCACATAATTGTGCCTTAAGTGCAATATATTTTGAAAACTTTATACTAAGCAAATTCTTAAGCCGACTTTGAAACGGTTGTGTATTCGAAAAAAGTTCTTCTAAATAAGATCACCCAAAGCCCGGGTAGAATTTGCACAACAGACACTAATAAAAACACCGATTGAAAAGCGGTCATTCTCCTACTATTTCAACTTTTTGAGAAAATACTAGAGTTGCTTTAGTTATGTTTTAAGGAGCCTTTTTTCTTACTGTAGTGGCATAAGCCTTGTTGTTTTATCAGCAAAAAAACAAACCGAAATAAAGTACAAGCAACTGTTTTAAAGCCACGTGAACAAAATGAGGAATACTGTGCAATATCGAATATAAATTCGTTATTAGAATAAGGCACCAATGCATACTGCAACAATTGTAAAGGAAGGTTCGACGAAAAAATCATTGATTCATTGGACTGGCCACTACAAATTCCTAAATTGAGCATAATCGAAAATGGTTGAGAAATACTGCCACAGAAAATTTATACATGAGAAATTTAATGCAAGAACACAACAAAATTGATAGATGCTATTAAAACTAATTTCACCAATATTTTAATCCATATTTTACAAAAAACTGTGCACTTCAATTTCAAACCGTTTATTTGAGTTAATAAATAAAAATGGAAACTACAGCAAATAATTTTTTTGTTATGTTGAATAACTTACATTTTTTACAAATGTGATTGATAAAGTATTCATATTATTATTGATGTACACAATCAATTGTCGCACTGTCGGGACCTATTTTTCAACAAATAAATTTAAAAGAATACATTTACTTCTAATTTTGTTAAGACAAGGTTTGTTCTTATACTTGCCCAAAAAAAACGAATACTGCCGTAAACAAGAAAAATATTCGTGAGAACGTAAGTGGTCCCAATCAGTTGTCGGGCAGTGTATATGAAACTATTTATGATATTTAATTCTTCGATCCATAATCCTTTCGGTTTTTTTTAGTTGAAATAGAAAACAGTTTAACTTTAGGTGTGTTTCGCCGTGCATTTCAGAAATATGCAATTTTGAAATTAACTTACTCAGATAGATGATAATAAGCAACTCTCTAATTAGGTCAATTATGAATATTCTAACCTAAAACTTGTAGCAAGAAAAAATCGATAAGAAAATATTGGTTTAAAGAGCATTTTTTTCTGTTGCATAAAATTTCATTCCCTTATGAATTGATAATTAAAAAAGGAGATCTTAAACTTGCTTTTTATTCTATTCTCCCTTAGCTTAAGTATTACGAGTATCAAAGTGCTCACCATATTTGTCGGTTAATATTTCCTGAATAAATTTTGCTAATTATCCTAGATCATCATCTTCTGGTTCTTCGGTAATTGTTTGACCCCCAAACATAAATTCAATGGTAATTGTTCAACGTATGTAAAGGTAATTGTGTGAATAGAATTTTTAATTAAACTCTGACGATTTTTTCTGGTTTGTTTTATTATTATTATTTTTATTTTATTTTTTTGTTGATAAAAATATTACGAAGACCAGTCAGATAACACAGAGCGGAAATGGTTAATTTTTGTTACTTTTGCGAAAGATTTACCCATCGTTGAACATTTAACTCTAGCTCTGCAGCACATTTCTGACAATTACACACTCAAATTGAATTTAATTAGCACGAATGAAAAATCTCCATTGTCAGTGATGGCGATACTTTGCAACAATGTTACTGAGATGTTCAGAGTTGGGGCTATTTACCGTTGACTATGGCGGAAAAGTCTGACCACAACGAGAAAAGTCTGACAATTTTTACAAGCTTATCTGAGCGCGTATCAAAATTACGTTTCGTTTGCAATTTCCTATTTTATTATTTGTAATTTTTTTTTATTTCAAAATTTTTTATAGCCAATTTTAGGTTTTTTTTTTTTTTTCTACAAGCTTTTTTGCTTATATATACCTTTTCAAATCAATTTGTACGTAGTTGATGAGGAAAAAATGTAAAATTGTCAAGTTTTCATGTGAACTGTTTTCATATTGTCTCAGCCCTTGATTGTGACTGTCCGAAACAAAGTTTTTCCAATGCTCGTAAGTACAAACATTTGTCCACTAAGTGAATTTGCATATTCAGGTTTTATTTTTTATTTTTGAATAGAAGGAAATTGCCCTAAAAATTAAACCACTAAGCTTATCTGGCACATCGTATGCAATATAAACTAGATTTATGAATAGTAATTTAAGAATAATTTTTTCGATTTTGATTTACTTTAAAAAATTATGCAAAGTTTGTTTATTTTCAAATCTTCTATGAATAGCAAATTTTCAATTTGATTGTTTTGGAGTTTTTTAGTCAACATTTTTGGAAGAATATTTTTTCATTATCAATATTAGTTTATTTTAAATAATATTTCAATCATACGAAGTGTTCTAGAAACGTTGTGAGACTGGCATGTCTAAGTGGTGACATTGTAGACTTTTCCTTCACATATCTTGCAGATCAGTCCCCCATTTTTTAACCTCGTCCGGCAACTACGTGACTCTTTATAGAGTAATAAAGTTTTTTCAAAAATGGAACAGCGAAATTTAGAGCAGCGATGTGCTTTTATTAAGCTTGGTAAATTCACGAATTTAACCTACGAAAAGTTGCAACGACACTATGGGGAGTTGGCATTATCAGGAGTATAAGTTTTTCGGTGGTATTAAGCAGTTTCAAAAGGCCAAGAAGCACTGGAAAAGAAACCTCACTCAGGGAAAAGCTTCAAAATCGAAAACTAATAAAATGTGGAACATATTTAGCAGATTTTTATATTTAAAGCCTCTCTGATCTGAAGGGAGGGACTGCTATTATTTCTAAATAGTTCAGAAATAGGGTTACAGATACTGGAACGTTTCACCGTAATGCCTTTTCCATACGCCCACACCCATCAACGAGGTTTTGGCCGAAAGAGAGATTCATGTAGTTTTCCATCCACCCTATTCACCTGATATTAGTTCGTGCAAATTTTTTGCTCCCGAATATAGAAAAAAAATAATTGAAAGAACGTCATTTTATATGACTCTATAGAGGATAACAACGGAAGTTGCGTTTTTGTAGTGCAGCGAGCATGTTCCGAAAATTTCTTATTAAGGGCACAAGTTTTTCGGTGGAATAAAGCATTTTCAAAAAGCCAAGAAGCAGTGGAAGGGTGATATAGCTCAGGGAGGCATTCAACATCGACAACTGAAGAAGATGTGAAACAAGTTAGAGGTATTATGAACTCAGATATGCGATTCACTTTGATTGTTCTATGCATTAGATCGAACTTTATAGACACCTGAATGCACTAGCATGACAACGTTACCTATCACACGGCCATGTCCGACAACAAGCTTTTGCTAGAAAAGGGGATGCCTGAAGGTCCCCAACTCTCCTATTCACCTGATCACAGCCCGAGCGACATTTTTTTGGGTCCCTAAGATCAAATAATACTTGAGAAGACGTCATCTTGCTACTATGGATAACATCCAAAGGAGTGTAATCGAAGAGCTGAAGGCGATTGAAATGAATGCTTCCAGCACTTTTACGAAGAGTGGAACTTTCACATCCAACGATGTATAGCTGCTCAAGGCAACTACTTTTATTTTATGTAAAAAGCCTCGTAGTACAAAATTAATAAGACCGACTTTAATTTTAGAACAGTTTTTATTTGATGTATAGTTATTCCGCTAACTACTTATGTTCTATAAGAAGTTTATTTATCAAATTTAGATTTAAATTGATAATAATTTATTTTAAATTTTACTTAAATTTTTGTGAGAAGAAATCACATTTCATACAATATTTTTGCTATACTGATACCAATGGGGCTAAATACTCTGTTGAACTTTTTATGAGTAAGAGTTTTAGAAAAAACCGGTCAGTCCTATTTTTGGTTTTTATAAAATAATATACAAACAATTTTCCAGGGCGAAGCTTAAATAAGTTGAAAAGAGGGAGTACCTCGGTGGCGCACTTTTTTTTTTAAGACAGTGCCAACATTTTTTAGGAAATATATTTTTTTAATATCGGAAAGATTTAACTTGGCAATTCTAAGAGCAGAATCAATAGAGTTTTACATTATTTTTGAATCAAATATGGTACATGAATATATAGAAAAGTAACAATTGGAGAATAAAGAGAAGATAGCCTCCTGAATAATTCACTAGAACGATTCATAATATGGTTCCAAAAAGTTTTTTATTTTTAAGAGATACTGCTACATTATATAAAATAAATAGACTTAAACTGTACTAAAGAAATTTTTGACTTAAATAACTTTATTTTAACGAAGAATATATTTTAGGAATCACTAACTAATACGTCATAAATAAATAATAAAAAAGAGACAACCTTTTGAGACAACTTTGTTGTTGATCAATTGATAAATCGTTCCGTATCTTTTCACATTATCACCTGATCAGTAAACTGTCAACATGAAATTTGTTGCATTCTTCAGTAGAATAAAATTTATTCAATTTTGTGTTTTTTTAATCATTCTGACAAAAGTGTCTCTTTTAAAGTTGCGATAAGACCCACGATGTGATATTGAGAATAGCGATCATAAATAAAGAACAGCCCAACGCTGAGAAATGATGACAGTGACATGTCTGTACTATTGGTGAATAGTTTGGATTGGAAAACAGCTGAGGGGAAATGGGGACAGTGAAGTCCGGGTACCTTCGGTATTTGTACCAATAAAGTGACTGGTGCAGTTAGGTGACATGTAACATGGTCTTGAAGTTACTGTGAGCGATTTGATGAAAATATTCGTATTCGTCAATAGTTTTTTCCCAACAAGACAATTCTTGATGGACAAAAAAGCTAAACAAAAATCAAGTCAAAGCGAACTAAACTAAACGATACCAGCCGCAGCGTGAGGAGCTTCAATATTACGAAATAATGAAATTCCTTCACGATCAGGTGTCACAAAATATACGGCGACGTGAACGAAGGTAACAAAAAAGTTAAAGATTGAACCTTGATGGCAGTGTCCATCGATGATGGCATATATGACCATTATTTCTGTTTCGATTCTCGGTGTTTCTGTTCCTGTTACTGGTTACTATTTGCCATTCGATGTCTGTTACCGTTTCTGAACTTTACCAAACATTTAGCCAAATACCGTTGGACCATTTTTATTCCATTCAATTATATTTGTAGGAGCAAAAAAAGACTATAAAAAATATGTCTCCTCTTCCCCTTAGTCCCTTACAATACTTAAAAGAAACTTCAAAAATATTATTAAATTTTTTATAATTTGAAGATAATAAATGCTAATTGCCAATCTATAAAAATATTTAATCTATTTGTTGGAATTTTAATTTTTTCAGTTAATAAAAAATCCACTCATTGACTTATCAGCAACTATTAAATATATACTACTACTGTTACTACTCGATTATTAATGATACCTTATTTTATTACTCGTTGCCATAAATAAAATATTCTACTATAAATTTTTAACTATAAAAAAGCAAATCAACAAAAAAATTTGTTCCCAAAAAACAACCTCATAAAATTTGTAGAAAATCATAAAAACTTTAACAAATAACATTTTCCCATTAGACTACTTAGTGGAATACTAAAAATTATTCCAGACTCAAAACTAAAAATATACAATCGCACATTGGTTTTGCATAACATTTGTATAAAAAAACAGTTAGATATTAAGGTAAACTTGGAAATTCTTTAATGTAATTTTTATTATAAAAGCTATACATCAAAGTTATGTTTCTAATATCTTAAATAAATTAGACATGTTAATTAAATTAAAAAAATTGTTTAAATTGTTTACTATTTATAGGCTAATTAACATATATAAAAAAATGCTAGAAGACGTAGTAAAGCGTATAATAAACTATAGAACCATATTCTTTAATATATAACATTTTTTGTGATTTAATTGCTAAAAATACTTCTAGAATTTTATGTCCCATATGATCGATTATTATAAGCGCTGAAATCACGATATGGAGACAGCTATCTGGATCATGTCTTCCGAGGAGCACAGCTAAAATATTACACCAACATCATAATGAGGATATCCTACAGTGGGCACGGGAAATTGGATCTTACAATGATACAAACTTGAAGTCCAGGCGGTCTTACAATGATACAAACTTGAAGAAGTGTAAAATTATTTTTTCGACTTACTCCAACGATAAAATGTCTTTTATGTCATCTTTCGAATCTACAAGGGTCGTAATATTATATGCAGACATTTTTATATAGATTTATAAATAATAAACAATTTCAATATGTTCTTTTTAAATTAAAATGCTTCATTCTCTCAACATTTGTTCATTCTTTTATAGAAAATATTTAGTTTAAATGGGTGGATAGGTAACTGATGATAACAAAAGCCTTTAAAATTATTCATATGTAGTTTTTGTATTTGTTATTTTTTTCTTATTGCACAATTATCAACTGGATATTTTGGTAGTAAAGGGTGTCATTTTTTATTACAGTAATACTCCGCACTTACGTACACTTTGGGACCGGAGCGTGTACGTAAAACAAAAATGTACGTAAAGCGAATCTACTGCTTTTATTGATGAATAATATGTTTGAAACAAACTAAAACAATAAGTATATAAATAAAAAGAAAAAGAGGGATATATGTATGTAGTTTTACACTTTTATTTCATACGTATATATTTTTTTATGCTATATTTAACTTGTATTAAAAAAAAAAACAAAAAACAAATTCATATACACATACATATTAAACAAAACTTAAAAAATAAACATAAACTTCAAAATTCATCAATATGTACTACATATTTAAATATAGAATTCAATTTGTATAATGTTGTAATTCAAATTTAATTGCTCGATGACGTAGAAAATGATGTATCATCTTCATAAGTGGTGTAATCAATCGCTAAACGCTTTTTTGCTGGTGAGTCAGGAGATGTATTGTAGATGAACTTATTGAAAAAAACCTTGCGACTTCCTGAAGTGGATGCCAAATTACGATTTTCTTTTGATTTTATTCCAGGCCTCTTTCATTGTAGAAACTGAAATATCATTTCAGGTGTCTCGAATTGTTTTTATGCAATCTAAAATATTATATTCCGCCCATATACTTCCCTACCTGAACCTTCTTTACTGTCAATTGCAGCAATTATTTTACTGAATGTTTTTTTTTAAATAGTTCAGTTTAAATGACGCGATAACACACTGGTCCATGGGTTCAAGGATAGATGTGGTGTTTGGAGATAAAAATTCAACTCGAATATTATCGTTGCCTAAATTTTGCGGATGACCGGGAGCATTATTGATAACTAATAAAATTTTTTTATAAGTAAAAAAATGTACTTGTACGTAAGTGTGAATCATTATACGTATAATGAGCAAATGGGGACAAAAATGAGATATACGTAAGTGCGGGTGTACGTAAAACGAGTGTACGTAACACGGGGTATTACTGTAATTCTTAAAATATAAAATATAAGGTTATATATAAAATAACATGTGAGGTAATTGGCCTCTACTGTTTGCTGGCTATTTTTTTAGAAATTGAAATTATTGTGTTTCAATAAATTTGGCTGAATTTCGTGGATAAAGCGCTCAATTTTTGGTTTCAATAAGCCGTAGTTATATGCCATATAGCCGAAACCGAGAAATTATACGATCAGGAATCCACTCATGTAGTAATTGAATTGTGACTGTAGGGCATGTAGTACCGCCTTGTTGAAAACAAATATCATCCACATCCATGTATTGTTATTTAGGTAAGAATATCTAGATTATCATGTTTGAAGCAAAATTCATATTTTGCGTTAATTTGGGGCACCCTATAGATATTAGACATAATAATTATAGTCGTTCAAGACTATAAGAGGGCTATTCAGATAGTTACTTATATATGATATTAATATTAAATGTAATATAAGAGTTCGTGGTAGGATCTTTTAGAATAACTAATGGAGTTTTGTAATCTATTTAATTTCTATCTTTAAAAAATAGTGCGTCAGGCTGCAATCAATATAGAAGGCAATATTTTTATTAAATCCATTCAAATGCTTGCTAATGCTGATGATGTAGACATCATTGGGCTCGGCCATTGTACTACTATCAGTGAGGCTTTTGTAGCTTTATGTAGTTAAATGAGTGACTCTCAAAATGAATTCAATGTTAAAATAAAGAGAAGGATTATTCGTAAAATGTGTTCATTCAAATGCAGGTTTATAAGACGTTAATACTGCCACCTTTAATAAATGGCTTCAAAATACAGTTTGTGGCAAGCCTATCTAAACCTCCGCTATTATGAGCAGTGATATCGCCCGAGATAAAAACCGCAATCTCTCTCCAGCGGTCTGGAGACCATATCCAGACGTTGTAGCCTAAGGCGCCTCACCAATGACGGGTACAGTGTGTTTTAACCCAATTTCTGTGGCAATAATTTTTGTTCTAAAAGTACTTCGGATTGTAAGTTACCTTATTAATTCCTAGACTCAAGTAAGTCAGCTACGATAAGTAGCCTTATAATTTCCTAGGCACCGCCAACTTCGGTACGCGGGTACGTTACAGACTGACGCAACAGCATTATAAGATATACATCGGATCGGGAATATATATTATAGCTACTTTTCCAAATATCACATACTCAGAACAGGCTTCTTAGTCAGCCACAAAATATGGGCTTTATCGGATTTGAATTAATAAGTGAGAGACTATGCCCTCTACGTATGCGAGTCGGATACAATAATACGTTCACATTCCTACAGAAGTCTGCACAGAAAAATCATACTTCGGGTCATTAACAAAAAGATAGGGAGCAATCCCGTATTCAGGTAATACGTCAGCAGCAAAAGCTTTCCTTCCATCGACACATATATTAATGAAAAATCAAGTATATAGTGGCCGTGTTGGCATCGAGGACAAGACCATGTAGCACTAGTCGCATACAGTTTTATCATTTCCTATTTGAGGTCAAGGGTCGCCGCCGATAACAACATGGATGAAGAAATCCGTGTACGGCTGCTGGTATCTAACAGAACGTATTTCAATGAGCCTAAATTACTTCTCTCAAAAATTCTAACCATAACATCGAAGCTACTGCTGTATAAGACATTAGTCTTGCTAGTTCTTGTGTGGTCTTTAGAACCTTGGGTTCTATATCAAAATTATTATGTAATTTTCTACGTATTTAAAAGAAGGATCCTTGCTGAACTGTTGGTCCCCAACAGCGTTCCCGCTTCCCGCTTCTTTATGTGGATAAAATAAAACTCAATAGTCTACAGTAGCTCCAGTTATGGTTGCAAAATCCGAGGTCGGCAAAAAATATGCTGAAACTGTTAAACTGGAAAACTCAGATGCGAAGCCGGGACGCCTGAAGTTCTTTAATTCAGCAGGCCTAGAAGTCATGGAACTTAGTCTAGAAAGATGTTGGCTTTGTAAAGCTGAAAATAACCGGGTCTATTTTTTAAATTTTTTTTAAATTTGCAGTACTAAAATTTCATATTTTAATATATTGTAACAAAAACTGTCACGCATTTTTCAGTAGCATTCTTAAAATATCCGAACTATTATTAAAATTTGAGAGTTATTTAAAACTAAAAGCTCCAAACTATTATTATTGTTTGTGAAAGAGTTAGAGAAAAGTTTAGAATTAGAACTGAATATTTTATCGAAAAGCTTAAGAAAAGAGAAAATTATTTTAAAAGATATAAGAACCCATTCAACTTACAATCTAAGAAAATATTCAAATTTTTTTAACACTTATTTTTAACGGTTGGTAAAAATGAGCTTCAAAATAATATTATAACCTTAATCAAAATAGTAAATAAAAAAAAGTAATGACAAACTATAACAAAAAGTTTAATAGAACCAAAAAAAAACGTACAATATTTCAGATAAAAGCTTTAATTTGAAATTCTTTACAATAACAATGACTAAAACCATTTAGATAAATTTGATGATAACAAAATCAGTAACAATCAAAATAGTAATTTTCTTATCTAATCCTAAATAAAAATCTACCAAATTTGCTTGTTTGTTTTCATAAGTTTTCAGAAAAAACGTATAGTTTTTCTGTTATTATGGAAATTATTTCTTCTTCTATATTCTAAAAGATTTTATTAAGATAATATCTAAAATTTAGATTAGTCTCAATCACTCTTTAGAAGATTTTATTTCTATCTCAACAAATAATAATAAAATTTATGCATAGCTTTAAGAAATTGTAGGATTTTTTCTTTCATTTGATAACTTCATTTGTTACACTTTATAAATTAAAAAAAAAAAATTAACAACATAAAAAGATATGGTTATTTAGAAGGTAATTATCAAAGCTAACCAAGGAAGTATGCACATTACTTATCCATATAATTGTTGTAATATATGAAAATACGAGTAGTACTGAAACTGCCGATGACGCGTTTCTCAAACTGCCGATGCCAAAATTTGTAACTTTAGGTGGATCACGTAGCGTAGATTAATATTGGTTCTATATAAAATCACTCAAACCGTAAATGATGAAGTTCTAATTATCCGTCATTGATTTATTCAGTGGGCTTGGAACTATCTATTTCCAGATACTGGGAACTTACCATCGATGAATTTGATTTCATTTTACAGCCATCCCTTCGATACCTGGGCGTTCAGAGGAACATCAGGTTGAACCTTAGCGAATGTATAAAAATCACTGCTGAAAAAGTAGGTCATGGTGGAAATGCTTAAGGAAGGACCATGCTTAACAAAAAAGATTTGAGACAGAGTCAATGCAGCCGCTTGTTCACCATAATCAGTTTTATGCTACTCTAAGCAGCTCCTATTTGGTTAGAAGCTATAGCGACCGAATCATTAGAGCATCGAGCGATGACGATATATGATGCTGTCTATGTCATCGTTAATATAACTTCATTCTAGCTTTTGGTAGATGAGAGGGCTATAATCTATCCTTGAGGACGGGAAAGAAAAAAATCCGTCAGCATTTATCGACTATAGAAAGATTGATACATCAGCTCATTCCTGATATAGTCACGTGGAACTAAATAGGTTGTAGATAAGTGTATCGCTATATGGCCCAATTTCTGATAGCACATGTATGCTTCAGGGTTTACCTATATTGCATTAAGCTCGACGATCATGCGACATGTCCCACCTATAGACCCCCAATTTATGCTTTTCTACTCTCCGCAGTTTTTGTGAAAAAAGAAATGCACTACAAACAATCGTCAATCAAACCCTCCCCTAGAAGGGTATCATTGCAAATATAATAACATCTCAGGCATATTGGAGTTCGGTATTTAAATACCCATTCCTCATAATAAAAAAAGCTTCCTCCTAAGGAAAGAGTAAGAAAAGGAAAGCCTGCAGCTTAAAGAAGATAATGAACTTGACAATAGTCTGCTATAGGGTTCAGTATCTCTACACATTTTCCCCTACCCATGTTAAAGAACAAAAAAAAAACTAGTGTCCTAGAAAAGAAATATATAATATCTATGCCTACGATAACTCAACGAATCCTTAAATTAAAGTAGAAACTTATACTCATTATACTGTGATTCTTATATTATAAATAAAGAGTATCCAGGTTATCCCATAAAATAATTAAGTAAATTATCTGCGTCTAGTACGTAGCTGTCTTGAGTCTAAATCCAGCTACGAGAGTATCCTTTGGTTGTTATCAAATAGTCTGAGTTATCGTGGCGCTAAGAAGTTAAGCCTAAAAACATTATTGATTCTCCAATATATGTTCGCCTTTAGCTTTTGACTCGAGTTTAAGTTTTGCTAGTCCAGTTCATTTAAAGAAGACTCATTTATTTAAGTTCTTAAGGGCTATAAATACTATTATAATAATCATTAGAGATAGTTTTGACTATTCGAGATTTATTGAATGTAAAAAATTATAAAATTATCCGTTTACCTGAAGCTCTTTTAGGAATTTAAAAGCCTATAAAAATTTATATATTATTAGTGCAGAGAGAAACATAAATAAACCACACCATTTTTGATAATTCCATGGAAGATTTTAGTCTATAAATAAAAAAAAAATTAAGAAGTTAATAACGTCATATTTTTTAAAACTACCATTGATCTGATAAAGAACTATATATATTTATGAGCTTAAATAGAAAAAAATATAAAAATGAGTATCTCAATGAAAACATAATATGGATAATTAAACAATGAAATAAAAACTAAAGTAAATTATTCATAAATAAAAATTTTATTTGCTAATTCTAAAATAGTACTTTTATTTTTAATGTTCAATTTATGAATAATAAATTATTAGTAGCAAATAAGTGCGTAAAAAATAAAATTCAGTAAAAATATAATAAAATATCATAAGTGTTTTGATATAAAAAAAATATGTTCGTAATAAAAAAAAATTGTGAATATTGATGGATTTTAATTATTGTAGTGACTATAAGAAAAAGCCTGATTATTTTTTCGAAATATAATCAGAAATAAGCAATAAAAATAAATTCGCTTTTATTATATTTAAGCACACTAAAATTACATCATCGAAAAAGGATTTATTATTATTATATTGTTATTTTTCGATATAGTTTTGCTAAATTTTGTGTTTGATGTGATACACGTATTATATCGCTATTGGTATGAGATGATTTGGAAATAAATTAATTTTCATTAGAAATATTATAGGAATAGTATTATATATTTTTTATGAAGAATATTATTTTAATTAAGAAAGTTAAAAAATTGTTTTAGAGAATAAAGCTTTAAGTACTATGTATAATAAAAGGAATTCCATTAGAGAAGTTATTGTTGATAAGCCTGCGTTTGATGATATCAAATGAATATACAGAATTATTGAATTAAACACAAAATTTTATTGCATTCGGAATAGGCTCAATCCTAAAGCCGAAAATCGGCCCACACTTCAAAACAAATTTTATAAACATTTGTTTGTATGACCTTTCATATCCTTCTTTCAACTGAACAATACTGAAAAAAGTCGACATAATTTTATTTTCGAGCGACTTAAGCGTATTGACTGATTTACATATCATACTTATTAACCCTTATTTCATAATTCTTCATTATATATTTCATGAAATTACAGCATAAATTGGCTCATTCAATCATATCATCAGCAACCTGGTTTCAATGCTCTTTTTGAAGAAAATATTGCTCTGTTGGAACACATAAATACTTTTAATGTTGAAATAAAATTTTGCAAGTAATTTTGTGAGATATCTTTAGGTACTTTTTTAAGCTAGAATGGTAAGATTCCATTACTTTGCCGATAGTTTCAGCAGTCAAAGACGTTAAAGTTTGGCCAAAACGAGGCAAGTCTTTAACGACTTCTTGACCATCTTTGTGACAATTAGGTACATTAGTGCCAACACACAGCAAAATAATATTTTTTTCAAATTTAAATGCAGTCTGTTTAAACTTTGGAATTTTTGATATTTATTTGACTATATAAATAGTCAAATAAATTTATATGAACGCTATGATGAGGAAATCTAAGCATATGAACGCTATGATGAGGAAATCTAATTTATATCCGTTTTTACGGAGTGTCTAATTAGGAAGAAGGAAAGGCCCTCGCGTTTTGAATAGATGGATCTGAAACAGATGAAGGTATTGGGGCAAGAGTAATTGAACCTTATTATCATCTATCTAAGGCCCTTGAAACATGTTCATCCATTTTTCAAGCAGAAATACATCCCATCGAACTTTGTGCTAGTGAAAGTATCAGAAGGAACCTATGTGTATGTAGCGTAAATCTCTATATTATGTTAGATAGCCAAGCTGTATTGAAAGCTTTTGTCTTGTCTGATGTTCAATCCATGGTAGTTTGGAATATACTAATGGTCCTAAATCAGGTGGCTGGGTACAATGTAACTTTGATGTGGGTGCCAAGTCATTCGGGTAACAAAGTTGCCGAAAGGGAAGTTTTGGCAAGTTTGTTACTCGAATGACCTGGCACCCACTCCTAGCTGGGGTCCATTGTTTAGTACTGAGAACTTGCTAAATTACCTCGCATCGACTGTTAACAAAGTTTCATATGCACTTTATTTTTAATCAGTAGGTTTTTTAATAATTTTAATTCTTATAATAACTCCTGTTTTATTTATTTATTTATTTGCAAATACTAGTAATATTATTTCTTTTTCTTTTGTACAATAATTTTGGAACAAGCGTTTTTTCAATTTTGTATTTTGACTTTTTTGTAATTTTGATATTCTATGTTTTTTATATATATATTTTTAAGAAAGCCTTAAATTCCACAGCATATCAATCAAAATCTGACACTAATTCCAAAAACAAATCAGTAATTTTTATATTAAAACTTATAGTAAATAGTACTTTTTCGATTTTTTTCTAAACGAAAATATTATTAATTTGAATATTAAATGATGTTAATAGTACTGAAATTATTATTGGAATTATTAATTATTATTTCTACTTTTTTTTCTTATAATCATTAATGCTCTTAAAACTCTACTCATACTACAATATATTCGAATAAATTCATATTCTGGTTTACTCATAGTTTTCTTGTATTTAATCATAAACGTTCACTTTGGCAGCTTTTGTATTTTCCACTACTAATCTTTTATTATTTCCCTTCTAACTAACTTTTGTTTATTAAAATTATTTTCTTACAAATGGTCTTTTCTATTATATTATATACATACTATGATATAGCGGAGAGTAACGCAATGGAAATTGTTTTTTATACCTTCTTAAATTTAACTACGGTCCAAAAAAATTGTCCATCATCAAATTTTATTATTTCTAATTATTTTTACACACATAAAAGAATAGTAAATTTTCCACCGTTTTTCTATAATTTATTTTTCTCCCTAAAACAGTTTTATCGTATTTTATTCTTTCTACAATATTTAACTCATCCGTTCTTAGGCGAAAAAAAAATGAATAAGAACATTACCTCATTTATGAACAATGAAGAAAAAATTCGTGTCATAAAAATCAAATTAAAAATGTAAGAAAGAAATTATCATAAAATAAAAATAATCATAATCATAATCATAAAAAAAAACAATAATAATAATAGTTACAGTAGCAACAGTGGCAGCTGAAGTAGTACCAATAAAAATAGCAGCAACAGTGACGATGCTTGCAACAGTGGGGGTCATAGCTTTAGCAGCGGCATTTGCGTCAATCAGTGGTAGTAGTTGGAATGTATTAACAATTAAAAGAGGAAAAAAATTAAACTGCATTCGAATTTGTTCATTCCAGTCGTATTTTGAAGGTTCTTAATGCCGTACCGATTCCAGGGATAAAACAGCTATTACCATTGTTTTAGGAAGTAGTAGAATCCATAAGATCATAGAATGTATCCCCGTAAGTATTTTCAGCAAAAATTAGTAATAAAGGGTTTTTCAGATCGATTTATTATAGAAAATCATTTGATAGGGAATAAAAGGTGATCAAACGACTGATGAGGCGTACCGCATATGAAAACTGCTAACACAATTTTAACAATTATATTATTGTAGCTCAGTTATATATTATGAACAAACGTCGTACTATAGTCTCAACATTGAAAACACGTTGGTATCATCGAAACAATTTCCGAAGGATCATTCTCATAACTAAGAAACCATCATTAGGGCCATAACCAATAAGCTATCATTATGGCCATAATCAAGAAGCTATCATTATACACATATCAAGCAGATTTGCAAAATACATAAGGACTAGGAACACCCACAAGCCTCGGATCATTAGTTTAGATTATACGATTAAAAGTTTTCAGCAAAATAACTTAGATTGACAAATACACAGTGTGTCCCAAACTTTATATTTAAATCATACAACATGGAGCGCCATCTATTGAAATTTATAGCATTAAAAAGATACATTCATCCTCTTTCAAACGCACCTAAATTAATGTGTCATCAGATGACAGATGTGAAAGTTACAGCCATTTCAATAAAATCAAAAGTGTGCTAATGTTACAAAACAAGAAAGAGCAAATATAAAATTTTGTGTTAAACTTGAAAAAAAATTCGCTGAGACATACGAATTGATGAAAAAAGCTTATGGTGATGGTTGTATGAGTTGTACTCAAGTTTATACGTGGTTTACACGATTTAAAAATGGTCGTGAGGATTTAAAGGACGACCTAAGGCCAGGTCGTCCAGAAGCTAGTAATCGTGCTGAATTGGTGGAAAAAGTCCGTGAAATCATTGGCATCGATGAAAATTTTACTACGAGAATGTTGGCTGATAAATTAAATACGAGCAAAAACACTATTTGGAGAATTTTAACTGGAGATTTGGGTAAAAGAAAGGTCTGTGCGCGTTTTGTTCCACATGAATTAAATGAAGACCAAAAAAGTGAACGAATTTTTGATGAAAAAACGGATTTCTCTCATAAACCACCCTCCGTATTCGCCTGATCTGTCACCATGTGATCATTTTCTATTTCTAAAACTGAAAACCAAGATGAAAGGAACATTTTATGATGATATCCCAGCCATTTTTGTTTTGTAACATTAGCACACTTTTTCTTTTTTGAAACAGCTGTAACTTTCACATCTACCATCCGATTTACATGAATTTAGGTCCGTTTGAAAAAAGATAAATGTATCTTTTGCATCTTTTGCAAATTTTCAATAGATGGCGCTACATGTTGTCTGCCGAACCATAAAGTTCGGTTATTTTTGGGACACACCGTGTATTTGCTCTGTTGATTGCCTACACCTCTACACAAACTTTATTGATTATTTGGAATAATATTCCATATAATAAATTTTTAATGCTTCAACTGGTAAATATATTTGTGACAAATTGAGACAATACCTTATGAGAGTGCTCGTACAGATAGTAAAGTACTAAATACATCGAAAACTATTGATCAAACCAGAATAGTGAGAGTTCTGATATTAAATGCTCATGATTATATCTGAACAAAAATTTTTACATTTTTTGGTATAAAAAAATTCCAATTTTTTTTGAAGTGTCAAAAATTAAAATTGTTTTTTTTTCGCAGTCAATTCAATTTCGAAATCTAATAATTAAACAAAAACATTTTTTTAATAATTTCTACTGATAAGTATTTTATATCCTTATGAAAGGAAAAAAAATAACTTTTTATAAATATCCTTATGAAAGGAAAAAATCAAAATATATGAAAACAAATTATTGACATTATAAGAGAAATTATAAAAATTATTCACACTATAAGAGAAAATTAGCTTATGTTTCAGAATCCCAATAGCAGGAGTCAAGCATATCGAAGCAGTGTTTAACCGATGCATTAGATTGGCTAGTGGAGCAAACCGGTCATCTTCGATGCGATCAAGCTGTCATAGAAACTTTTCGGAAATCCATTTTACACTATTTACAATAATCTTTGTTTCTCCGATTTTTCTCTCTACCATCTTTTAAAACAAGTTGGTTCAACCACATATGCAAAAAAAAATATTCTCACTTACACTAATAATCTCTGAGTTGGAAAAATATTCATCCACTTTTTCAATTGATTTTTATTTATCCCTCCTACACCCGGAATGGAGTTGAGATTTAGGAGCGGAGTTGAGGTTGTATAGGACACTACGTAGAAGTAAATTTCCAATTTATTTATATGTAGGTAACTTCTCCTGGACTTTGCATAATCGATTAGGTGATCCCACATTTATCTTCAAACATTCTACTGCCAAAGACCATACAACATCCCTTGCTGTCATCTAGCTTATTGGCGGTGAATATCGCGAAATCAAATCTTAAAACTTACCTAATAAAAGTTTTAATTACCATAGGGAACTTTGGGTAATAAGAGCGACAATTGAGACTAACCTTGGAAACCATTTGTTGCGCTCATCAGTTGACCTGGTTCTTAACTGCATTTAATATAGATTGTTGAACAAGCAAAACGTTGAATTGCGTTGGGTCTCATATGATACTAGTATTCTCGGCAATGAGTGCGCTGATCAACTAGTAAAGAGGGAGTAGGGTATCGATTGTCCTATGCTTACTATGACTTAAAACTTCCCGCACCTGCTGACCAAATAGTAGAACAGAAAGCTCCAGATCCGGATGACATGGATGTTGAAATATTCAAAAATGTTTTCCTATAGAAACTACGCTCAATGATAGTGATATATAAAGGAGAGTATAAAGATAAATCTGTCTTTTGCAGAAGCAGTACTCGAGCGCCTTATAGTCTACAGATTATAACCGATGCTGAGCTCCGAAAAATATCCAGCGAGAGGCAATATGGATTTAAAGCCGAGAAGGGTACAAGCGATACTATGTGCGAAGTCAGACAGCTAGTGGGTACTATAGAAAGCAAATATATTCAATATCAAAGAAGCATTTGACAAACTGTGGTGACCAGCAAGCTTGTACGAACTACGAAGAACTATCCAGCATTACCTCTTTATATCTTGACAGTATCATCAATTTTCGGTCTTTGAGGAAGTTACCTCAAAGACCGAAAATTGATGATACTGTCAAGATATAAAGAGGTAATCATATTGGTAACCAAAAGATGCCCACAAGGATCAGTACTTGATCCTAGGTTTGGAATCTTGGCTTTGATGACCTCATTTGAGGATTAAAAAAGAATAAAATAACACCGGTCGCATATGCAGACGATATTGTTGGCCTTGTAGAAAGCAGTAGAATTCTGGTAAAAAATGAAAGAAGAGCTTTGCAAGTTGCACATGAAATAGAATTGTGGTGTTACATGCGATAGCTTCAACTCGCGAGCAATAATACGCAGACGATACTCCTTAAATGAAAGCTAATGCGATGCCCTGCTATAAAACTATAATTAAAATCTACCAAAGGAAGAGATAGTCTTAAATATTTAAGAGTATGGCTTGAACAAGACAAAGCAACGAAAAGAGACACCGCACAAAGGGCAGCCAAAGTCAAGAAAACATATAACTACCCCGCGGGAACATCAAAAAAAAATGAATGGGGCTTAAACCACGAACTCGGATGGATCATCGCACCGTATGTGGAGAAATTCATATAAGACGCATATCTCGAGAGATAAGGAGCGCCTCAATTAATGGGCCTTGACATTGGCGTCAGATTCGAGGTAGCTGTGGTAAGGTAAAAAAACGACTAAGTAGAGTCGCAACCCTGAGGGTGGGTATTGAGACAATGTGCACACTGGATTGCCATCTGGCTCAGATATTTCTAATGGGCAATACGAAGTAGCATTATGTAGCAATAAACAAATGACGCTACTACGTATTGCCCAATTATATTGGGTTGTTCGGAAAGTAATTTCGTTTTTTCCTAATAGAGGAATTAATTGTATTTTTTCACAACCAACTTTACATTTAAGCCGCATAATCATATGTATTTTAATAGCTGACATAACAAGGCTTGCGTTTAATTAATGCGTATTATCACTGAGGGCGAGAAATGAGTTGTTTACAACAATGTTAAGTGCAAAAGATTCTGTAGTAGCAAAGATGAACCGGCTCAGAGCACTTCGAAAGCCAATATTCATTAAAAAAAGGTTATTCTATCTGTTTGGTGTGATTTCAAAGGAATCGTTTATTTTGAGTTTCTACCGAGCATCACAACGATCATTTCTGAAGTGTACTACCATCAGTTAAACAAATTGAATGATTCACTCAAAATTGGTCAATAGGAAAGATATAGTCTTCCAACAAGATAATAAAACGAAATTACTTTCCGAACAACCCAATATATAGAATTTAGAATTGGCATACCGCACTTATTCATGCTAAGTAGTAACCAACCTCGCCGTTCATGCCATCCTGTGGTGTTCAACTCAATGTCTTTTATAATCTAAACGAATACCATTTACTCCAGAATTTTTTTTTAATAGAACTGCTTCTATTATGGGGCTTCTGGACCCAACAATTATTTTTCCAAGTTCTCTATTTAATTTTCTAAAAGAATTTAATATTATTCTTATTGCTATTTCCGAGTTCCGTTCGGTCAGTTCTATAACGTAAGGTGACATTGTAAAAATACACATTACATGATATCGGATAATGGCTTCATAGTCGTGGTGATATAAAATGGCTCTTGTCAAGGGTCTTAAGGACACAAAGTGCAAAAGAAATAAAGGAACACTAAAATTTAGCAACGAAAAGTTGAAAAATGACACCAACAGTTGTTCAAAATGAACACGTCAGCAACGCATTTCTGTTCATTTTCACAATAGTTTCAGTAAATAAAAATCAAAATAGTTAAAATAATCGAACAATAACAAGAATACAAACAGAAAAAGAATTATCAAGAAAAGGGAGCATTTCGTATTCTAGTTGCATCCACAAAACAAAGTCATGCACGTACCAACAATGTTAGGCTTTTACGGGTACAAGTTGACATCAATACTTAAGTTCAGAATGGTAGACACTTTTTTAAAGATACGTTTGTGTAGACTTTAACAACAATGCTAAGAAAAATAAAATTTAGATAGAAAAAGATGGAATTAATACTACTCGATTGAATATTGAGTATATTATTGCAGGTTAAGTAGACTAAAAATAAAAAAATCCGTTAAAGTGACGAATAGAAAACAAAAACTGATACCAATTTTAAACTAACCAAATCATTTTATCTTCTTATTTAGCTATGATAATGTTTTAAAGCTTTTAGAGCTTCCCATACCTTAAATCATGATGTAAAGATCTCCTAAAAAACATATTGCCAAGACATTCCAAAATGACAAAAATAGCTAAACATGATGTTATTTAGTAGCTCATTAGAAATTCAGCTCAAAGTCAGAGTTACTGTCAGATATGCGGCGACCGAAAACCAGAACCATCGAACTTGACATTAATTTATGAGGGGACTTATGGCCTCGCTAAAAGACAGACCATGCCATTAGATTTTTACAGGGAGTAAGTACTATTACAGGTGAACATTATTTTTTTGTAAAAAGTATATTTTTGCTACCTATAGAATAGAAACGAATAGCAGCTGGTAAGATAACAGCAGAAGAAAAATATCAGGTAAAAGAAGTATTTTTTTTGTACTTTTTTGGAATATATGCTTTTGTGTCGTTTCTGGAAATTGACAAAATCTTCAAGTCTCAAATGACACTATTTGACATATTTTTTTCTAATTTTTTTCCCCTTACCTATCATACAACCAAACTAAAAAATTGGAAGCAAAATAGTTTGGTTTTATTTTGCACTCACGAATTCCAATCATTTTAGATAATTTTCTGGTAAAACGCTACTCGTGTTAGAAAATTTGTCAAATTACACGATTTATGTTAACTATGGGGTCACTACGAATGCCAAAGAAATTCAGTGACGGAATAACGAAAACAATGTGGAGAATCGCCAAATACTCATACTCTCATATGTATGTACAATACATACCTGAGAGGGAGAGCAGAATGAAAATTGCGAAAATGGCATTTTACGATTAAGTTGTTACCATTTCAATATCAACAGTTTAATCGCAATGCGCACGTACTAATTCGAATGTGCGCTGTTCCCATTTAACCTTGTTTCGGTTTGAATTACTGCTAAATACCAACTGGACGACTTATGAACGTACGGGCAACTACGGAGTATAATATCGGATCACTCTATTCCCATGGGCACATAGAATTTACCATCGTATCGTCGTTGCACAGCGAATAGTGGTGATCAAAAATGGGTAGCAGTGCACGTCTTTGGAGCACTTGAAATATCCACCAACGTGATTATGTGGGGCTAAGTTAATGGTCGGTATTTTTGCGCAAATTAGAACTGAAATGGACACGATCAGTGAAGGTGAGGCAAATGGAATTACTACAGGCTCGTCGAAGAGACGGTAGAGTATGGAGGGAGGCGGTGAGATGAAGACAGAAGGAAGCCATACGAACATTATTCGTTCTAATAAAATTGCTGTCCGATTGCCAGTTAATCAAGCTAATTTATAGACTCGCATTTCCTGAATAATAAAAAAAACCCATTTGGAATGACTTTATTTTCAATTGGAATTTTGAAATGTTTTTTTCTTAGCATTTTTTTCATCTTAATTATTTTTACTTTTTTTTCAATACAAAATACAAAACATAAAACTAAAAATATTTCATTGAACAAAATTTTAAGTGCAATAAGTTAAATAATAGAATTAAATACGCATAAGGAGCAGAAATAAAATGCACTCTTATATATTGTGAAGTTTTCCCTTATATGATAGCTTTATACGAGGTCTGTTCCAAAAGTATCGCGAATTTTGTGTTTTTTTTTAAAATAATTTATTTATTCATGAATATCTATTTTGTCCCCTTCAAAGTAATCCCCACCAGATATTATACGATTGTGCCAACGTTTTTTCCATTCCTCTAAGCACTTCAAAAAATCATTTTTTGTGATCTTGTTCAGCTCCTCCTTCCATGCCGTCTTTATCTCCTCAATCGTAGCGTAGCGTTGTCCTGTCATGGGGCTCTGCAGTTTCGGGAACCAGGAACAGTAACAGGGGTCCAGATCTGGGGAATACGGTAGCTGCGGCATTATTAGTGTGTTGTTTTTGGCCAAAAATGGCAAAGGCCAATTTTTGTTCTTCCAAAAATCCCGTCGTTTGTGGCGGATTTCTCCGCGCAACTTGCACATAACTTACAGATAATGTTTCTTATTGACCGCTCTACCCTGTGGCAAGAACTGATGATGCACCACAACCCCGCAATCGAAGAAAACTGTAAGCAAAACCTTCACATTCGACCGAACTTGGCGCTTTTTTCGGTCTTGGCTCGTGCTGCAGCTTCCATTAGGATGATTGAGCTTTGGTTTCCACGTCATAACTATAAACCCATGATTCCTCTGGAGGAAATTTTGATCGTCGCGGACAGAGTCTAACAGCTCCTTAGCAATGTTAATGCGATGTTGTTTTTGGTCGAAATTGACAAAAATCGAAGACGAGCCAAAACACATGCAAGCAAAGCAGCTGTCAAAAATTAACTGAACATTCAAAATGACCGAACTTGTCGGCATAAGCGAGCGACATGAGTTCCAACATAACGCCATAAAAAAATCAAAAATCGAATATACGTAACTCGCGGAATTTCAAAATTCGCGATACTTTTTGAACAGACCTCGTATAATGGGGTTTACTAAAACGGTAATAGCCTTGAGGGTGAGCAATCGAGTGATCAAATAGGTAACATTTAGACATATCTTATTTAGCAATAAAATTATTGAGGTCCGTTAGTCGCCTGAGCATATATGAATTTTGGACAATGAAAGTGCTGATACATGGGCTGGAGATACATTCCATCGCCCAGTGCTTACAGTCATTCCTCAAAATCTCATCAGAATCTGACAACCGTCCTGTATGTCAATGATAAGAAAATCGGTTCACTATTATTTACATATTGTATAAATATAACATGATCAAATATGAAGATTTATAGATCGTAAAATTTGCTCTATAAAATATAACAAAACTAACTATAGATTAGGGCGGTTGATAGTACAGTCGTTAGCATGCTGGACTAACACCCAAGGGGTCATGGGTTCGAACCACTTTCATTTACTTTAATATAATTTCATTGTATTTCACTTCATTTCCTTATCCGTTATTGTCTTCTTGTGGCATCTCAATGAACTCTAAGTGTGTCCGACTGAAATAGCGGAAATATAGCTAGCTTTCCATACTTATGCGTACATTGAAGTTACTAAATGCCCTATATGAAACATTACATTTTTCTTTAAATAAAAATAAAATCAATATAAGAGAGTTTAGAGTTTTTAAATAAAAAAGCTTCATAAGGAATAGGTTAAGAATTATGCAAAGAAAAATTTATGGATTCCGAGAACTGGCCAAAAAAGAATAAAAATAAAAATAAGAGCAAATGACGCAATTTATTTACGCTCTAGCCTTTAGATTTTATTTTTCTTTGAGTCTTTTGTAATAGGCACCCCATAAGCATATGACAGGGGTCACTATTTCAGCACCACGACCTTGAAGATCATATGGCAATACAAGAGATTGTCAGAAGTTTATATGTCATAAGTGGATCCATTAGCGAAAATTAATTGGAATTTAATATAAAGAGCTCGCAAAATAAAACAGTTAGTAAGGTACAAATGAGAGTTTAGTTTCACTAATTTTGTTAGTTAGACTTAGGAGTTTATGAAAAGAGCTTGTGTGTTAATAATGAAAGGATCGTCCGTGAGTAGGGAAATAATGCGGGAAAATATGGAGGCTATTTTTCTTCAATATTAGGACGAAAATAAATATTAGAAGGGAGGGTTTGATATTAGAAAGATTGTTAAATATTACTCGGATTGCCTTAGTTTACTTAATTAATAGAACGTTTAAGATTAATATTCCACCTGCTTCCACAAGAGATTATTGCTCCTAGGACACATAAATAACCTTCGGGTTGGATGGATATGCTTTCTTCGAAGAAAATGGTACTGTTCCGGCAATCCGCTTGCGGCAAACATGCAGACAAGGTTCGTTGTTGATGTCGATTATAGCTGCACTATTGCTGTACCAGAATTAACTTTTGTTGCAAACTGTTTTAACAACATCTTTCGGTCTTACATTTATCGTTATTAAAAGAGAGAACAAAAATTTTATCAGCGTAGATAAGAAAAAACTATTTTTGTAAGGAAGGAGAAAAGGAGTTCATATATATGTTGAAAAGGGATGTGGAAAAGGAAAATCCCTGAGTGATATAATTTTCTATTTTACGCTATTTAGAAAAGTGGCCATTAACTTTCACAGTAAGGGTCCTACCGACCAAGTATAATCTAAAAAGGCATAAGGTAGAATTGTTCACACTGATCAACAGGTAGACATATGCATATCTTTACGAAAACAGGTACTTCCAATGACCTCTTTATTTACCGCCGCTAACTGGATGGTTTGCAATCCGTTATCTTTAGTATGCTCATTCAAGTTTTAGGTGACGATGTATTGCCTGAATACGGGCTTCCTCTTTATCGTTTTGTTAAAGTCCCGAAGTATGATTTTTCTGTCATACTTGGAACAGGTGTCGAAGACTCATTCTACCTGTTCGACAAATTGTTACTTTTCCGCATCAACAGACTCCTCCAAAGAGGCATGAATAATTTTGAAGAAGGTAATATTTTCTTTGACTCTCACGTGACATTTTGAATGGCTACTGTAATATATATTATTGTTGCACTTCTCCAAAATACTAGTCCCTGTCCACCATATTTTCTGTAATGCTGTTATGTCAGCTTGATACTGGCTCAGTTACCGTTGGTTGCTTTTGCTCTTTTCGTTATTCTGTTTTTTAATTATAATTGTTTTTACAGGATGGCGGAATCCACCACATGCTATACTGCTTCAAAAATATCATTTCCAAAAATATAGCTGGTTGAGTCTTCTAGACTTTTGAAATTGATCGGTAAGCAACAATAGTTATACCGCCTTTACATTGCGCTATTTTATGGCTAGCCATAAAAAAGACTAACGACTAAAACGGTCAGCGCCTACCCTATAGGAACCACTCTTCATCCTCCTTTTATATCCGGGCGTGGTTCCCTTATTAGCGAAGTTTTTGAAAATGATAGTAATAATAATTATTTATTTTTGGCATTATAACGTCTTGTGGGTTCGGCCTCGTCAAGAAGAGTCCGCCAAATTTGTCTGTGGATAGCTTTAAGTCCTTCTGAAAACAACTCTATTTAAGTGCTTCTTAGCATAGCCTTTCAATCTTTTGTACAATAGGTTTCGGTAGTTAATACTTTTACGGACTTTCCAATAGAGGAATTAGCCCAATCTGCCTTTAAGTTTTCAGGTATATTCCACCTTTGCTAGCATATTACTTTAACGTTTTAAATAACAACGCTGTAATTTTTAAACGCTCTTTTTTTGCTATACCTCTTAATTTAATCATTAACAAAAAGGCGTTACAAACGCGTCAACATATTGCAATCTCACCAAACTCCAGATTTCGTAAAAAAATTATCTTCAGCAATGATGGGCATTTTCGGCCGAATGGGTACGTAAACAAGCAAAACTATCCGATCTAGAATGAAATGCAACCATAACAATTCCATGAGCTTCCTTTAAGTCCAGAAATATTAACCATCTGGAGTGAATTTTGTTCGAGGAGCCGTACTGGCTTCGAAATGAGGCTAGCGCCAATATAACTGTTAATGGTTAAAGGTTTCTAGCGATGTGAAGACACTTTTCTCGGCCTCAATTGGATGAAATGAACTGGTTTCAATAGAATGGACCTACTTGCTACACACCAGTTGAAATAAGGGACTTATTGTAGACGAAGTTTCCACGTAACATTATGCGATATATGCTGATGTCAGCTGGCCACCAAGTTCGTGTGATTGGACGCCCTAAGACTATTTTCTACGGGACAAATTTAAATCATTGGTGTGTGCAATTAATCGATATTACTTTTCAAGCTAGAGAACAAGATTATTCAAACTATCGGTGAGATTCAGCCCACTTTAAACGGAAGAGTCATCAAAAATTGGATCTCGGAGATCAACTCCTGCAAACAAAGTTGTGGAGACTATTTGTCTTTTTATTTAATTTTACAGATGAAGTGCCCTCAATGAAAAAAAATGTTTATTTTCATTTAGTATTCTCATTAAAGCCAGTTACAATTTTTTGAATATTAGCTTATAAACGCGTGGCCAACTTATTAGCGGTTATTTGAATATGTTTTAAGAAAGATCATCCCGTATAAAGAGTAGATACTCTCTACTTAGCTAGTAGCACAAAAACAAATACCAGATTGTTGTCATCATTTGTTACCACAGAGGAAGGATCTGTAAACTGATATTGGAGAATTGTCTTCGACTAAAATTTTGTTTGTGCAAGGTAAGTTTTGCCACGAACGGAGAAATAGTAGCCTTTGCTTTGATCAAACTGAAATCATCTCCTTGCGGCTGTTGATTCGTTTTATTAAGTTTATTATATAAATCATATCAAAATCGTATATCATTCTGAAATTTCAATATATTCTTTCTTGACAGAATGATATTTTTTTTTAAAAAGATTATTACTGAACTCGAAGTGATTACAGTCGCGAAGTTCCGGCAAGAACTTCCCATAAATACAGTCCTTAACGCGCTTACATTTCAATAAAAATTATTATTTTATTTTATTTTGTTAAAATTTTATTTTAAATTTATTTTAATTACCAAATATATTGCACTCCAAAACGCAAAAAAAAACACGGAATTGAAAATGATGAAATCAAAATAAATGTCAAACGTCAAATGGTAGCGCGAACAAATTCTGACTGGGCGAACTTTGATCGACCAAATATACAATCACTGCTCAATTCAAAAAAACTATGATCGAGACATTTTCATTTTTGTTCCGAAGAATCGACCAAAAACGCTGTAGCTGACACAACAATTTGAGCATTTCTCGAAAGGTATAATCGTATTATCCCCCTTCATAGCCAACTAAATTTTACATTTATTTACTTAATTAAAATAGATAGTTATTTAATATTTTAAAAATTGCGCTATGACCCAAAAAAGTTGGAAAATTATTGATTTCAAAAACGGCAGTTGGTGAGTTTTTTCTGAAAAAGGAACGGTGTGTATTTTTGTTTTGAAAAGGAGTCGGTGGTGGCTAGGAACATATACTCTATACCTTTGTACTAAAGCCTAAGAGTAAATCAAAGAAAAAATATCGAAGATACTAAATTCCAAATAAACATGTAAAAATACGAAAATAGTTTTAAGATTTTCCATAAGACGACTGACTGACTACATTGTAAGCAAAATTGATTTTCATTTAGTAAAAATATATCCAATTTTCTATAATTTGAAATGCTTGATTTTTTTCGAATATGAATATTTTTAGTAGCAATGGTATTTTACTACATCAACGAGTACATATCACCAAACCTCATTTTAAATATTTATTAACCTTTTTTTTAAAATAAAAAGTACATCATATTTTTCACCTCAAAAATACACCTACCAACATAAAAAAAAAATGAAAATAACCGAAAG
This sequence comes from Atherix ibis, assembly GCA_958298945.1. Taxonomy (NCBI): domain Eukaryota; kingdom Metazoa; phylum Arthropoda; class Insecta; order Diptera; family Athericidae; genus Atherix; species Atherix ibis. The sequence goes on along the minus strand of OY282606.1, from coordinate 77,370,581 downwards.
ATAACTGGCCTATCAAATTGTATAATTAATTCACACATTAAAATAATATTATTAATTATTCAATTTCACATGATCATTGTGGGTACACATATTATGAGTATATTGTACTCTACTTAATTGAATAGGATTCACCCGCTACCCTCTATGGCTTTTTATTCTTCGTGCTTTTTCCTTTTCTAAATAGTATTACAATTAGCATAGAGACTATAACTTTTTTCCAAAATAATAAAAACGTCTTCATTTTCCAGAAGTTTTATTTTCTATTTTATGTAATTTGGTTGATGGTAAGTTTTTTTTAGGAAAATATATTAAATACATTTTTATACCCAAAGAGACAGCACAAATTTAAAAAAAGAGGTTATATTTGAGATTCCTTCTATTGCATGTACCATAACAATAATATTAACCTTAATAATAATAATAACAATTTTTTCAGTTATTCATTTGAATTTCTAATAATACAACTCATTTACAGTTTTTATTTTTATTACCTAGAATCGTTTATTTTTTTTCATATTTACTAAGTATTCATATTTTGATGATTTTTCGTGGTAAAATTTTCATGTATTTTAATCTAAATAATAGCGGAGATTTAATATAATAAATGGATGACAGGTTACACCTATCCACATAGTAAATATCTACGAATTGTTTAGTAAAAATATTTTCACTGAACTTTTGTGCAGAATAGCATTAAAGATGGTCGGCAAAAAAAAAACTAAAAAACAAATAAAAATTATAAAAAAATAACTGAAAAATAAGCGGAAAATCTGACAAGAAAAAAATATAATTAAAACAAAAACTTTATTTAAAGATATTCACTCATATATATGGGGCATTTGGCTTAGGTTAAACAATATCTAAGTGAGTATTTAAGATAAATAATGAGTAAAATATGATTTTGCATAATTAAAATAATAATAAAAGAGCAAAGATTATGAAAATAAAACAATCTCCACAATTAGTAGGATTATGACTCGATGGCATGTGAATATTTTTGTGATTATTTCTCGTTAGTATGAAGTTAGCAATGATGAGCCCTAGAAGTATTCGCGGATTAACATGGAAAATTATTTTTTATTTTGAAGATGACTTTGGTATCATTTTTATTTTTTCTTATTATTTATTGTTTGTTTTTATGATTTCTATTGTTAGAATTTCTACTCGTATTACTTTCCGTATTAATACAGGAAGTGGAAAAAAAAACTAATATTTACTCTTTTAATGTGTAGAAATTTCCATTTTTACCGGTATTTTTTAAAAAAAATTATTATGATCGCTGAATTGGAAAGAGATTTTTCTTGATGCTCAAATATTATTCCTGTACCTGGTTTCGATGGGCAGAATTGAGAGTGTCTACGGTACTAAATATATGCAGAAAGGTAACTACCGATCTACCTATGTGAACGAAACATTTCTTGGAAAAGGATGTTGTGAGGTCATTGGCCACACAACATCCCTTGCTGTCATCCAACTTGTTGAGATGAACATCGAAAAATTAAGTGTGAAATCTAATCAAAAAGAAGGTCTCCTTTACATTACAAACAATGGCCAATTAGGACGGTATCCATACATTGCACTGTTAAACTTTTAGTGACGATGTCCGAGTCTTGAAGGTCATTTGTTGCTCATCAGCTTACCTGGTTCTCAACTGCATTTGAAATGTGCTGCAGAACAACCAAAATATTGACATTTTTTTGCTCAATAAAAATGTGCTTAACAATAAGTTTGCTCAATAAATAATCTAAAATTCTGGTCAAAAAAACTGTTCAAAACTCGAACTATTCATGCCGCACCTACCCATGATTTGTTCTTCGATAACAAACCTCATTCTACACTCCATTCTTGTTATGTTCAACTCACTATCTCTCACATCCTAATCGAAGGTGACTTAATCCGGAATTTTGTTGTTGAATAGAACTATTCTATTGTAGAGCTCAAGACCTTACAACACTGTTAAAATTAAATCAAATATTTGTCTATAATATTATGAAAGGACCTGTCAAAGAAAATAAAACTAAGTTGGTAAAAATGTAAACACTATGATTAAAATCAAAACAGAGTTGACGGTTTATTAGGAACTATTTTCTAGTTCTAATTAACCTCAAAAGTATAACTTAGAAAGAAAAGTAGACGTGAGATGTGCTCCAAATTTGTAAACAATTGATACACGTATTGAAAGATAATTGTCAATCCACGACAAAACTTTGTTGAGTTTTGCTTGTCAAAACAAGCTGATCTGAAAGAACAAGAAGACTGATCTACAATTCATTGGAGATATCCCGGCAAATCCCAACAGGTTATGAGCCCAGGAATTGTGATACATCATCTCCAAAGAAAAGTCAGTAAATAAATAAAAAAAAAAAGCACACCGAAAGTAACTCTGTGAATAAAGATCGACACTTTGAAAAGTAAATTAAAATTAAAATTGTACAAGTTGAAAAGTCAATTTTGAAAGTCGAGTCAAAACTGTCAAAATGGACACTGTAAAGTCCCACAAGGAGTATTAAATTATGTGGCGTGGAGGTTAAAATTAGATGCTGTCTTGAGAAATAAGAAATTGTATGATGTTGCAACCGGTATCAAAGTCAAGCCGGAAGGAGCCGAAGATGTCGCTGCAGTCGTTGCCTGGAATGATAAGGACATGGAGGCTCTGCAACTAATTGTATTGAATGTCAGTGACCAAATTGCATATAAAATTGCGAACTGCAGAACGTCGAAAGCAATGTTAGACAGACTAGTTTGCTTATATGGCACAAAGCCAGAGATGAACATGGAAATTATGAGAAGGAAACTTTTCACCTTTACATTTGATGAAAGCAAATCAGTAGCTGAAAATTGCATGGAAATTTTGTCCATAGGTGATGAATTGTCCAACGGAGGAGAACCAGTGCCTGAATCCTGGATGATGTCCAGTATTTTGAAAATGTTGCCATCGAGACTCGCTCATTTTCGAACATCGTGGGATAACGTGCCAGCAGTCGACAAAAGCTTGACCACCATGATTGAAAGACTGAGACTCGAGGATGATCGTCAACACGATGAGACTGGTGAACCGGAAGCAAGCTCCAACAACGCATTAATGGCGAGGAAATGCAAAAAGCAGCAAGGAAAGTCACCGAACAAAAAGGACAAAGGACAGGGAAACTGCTACAAATGTGGTTTGAAAGGACACTTCAGGAAGGACTGCCAAAACAAACCCTGTGCGAAATACTTGGCGTACTGCAAGAGAATGTACGCATGCAACTCATGTGGGCAGAAGGGACATTTCGCAAAGGACTGTACTCAACGGCGAGACGACAATTCGGATTCGCAAAGTTCGCGCAAACCTCCTGTTGTCTGGATGACAGCAAGCTTGAAAACAACCGACCTGGACAACCTCACAAACTCGAAGGAGAGGATGTCAGCCTGGTATCAGGACAGTGGCGCAACGCAACACATGACCTCGCATCGAAGTTGGTTCAAGGAGTACAACAAGCTGGAAAATCCTGTGTCCGTTCTCTTGGGAGATTCAACCACAATAGATGGCGTCGCAGTCGGAACTGTAGAACTGGAAGCATTTGATGGGAAAGAATGGAATCCCATTGTACTGAAGGATGTCCTGCATGTACCTGAATTAAAGTTCAATTTATTTTCAGTGAGTCACATGCTTGATCGAGGATTTAAAATGAGATCCGACAAAGAAAAGTCAGAATTTATAACGGCTCATGATGGGTCTACTGTTGGACTGGCGAAGCGAGAAGGAAATTTGTACAAGATGATGATAAGGAAGGGAAAGCAGCAGCTGAGTCTGGCCGCAGTGTCAATACGAACTTGGCATGAAAGATTAGCACACCAGAACGTGAACTATGTACGTATATGAGAAGCATTGGACAAGAAGGGAATAAAGTACGTGGACGATTGGATCAACTACCTGTGTGAGAGTTGTACGAAAGGCAAACAGCACCGTGGCTCTCACCCCAACGACGGGAAAACAGCAAGTCAACCACTGGAGTTAGTTCACATTGAAATGGGTGAGATGGACGAACGCTCGCTAGGTGGCGCCAAATACTTTCTTCTATTTAAAGATGATTTCTCTCACTTTCGAACCGTTTTTTTTATGAAAAGTGTCCTTGCAGACGAGGCACCTGAGCAACTGGAAACGTTCGTAAAATTGGCAGAGAATCAACTAGGAAGAAAACTGAAAGTTCTGAAATCCGACCAAGGAAAGGAAATCAAAAATGTAAGGACACGAAAATTTCTTGATGACCGAGGAATATTTCATACACACTCAAATGTGTACACGCCACAACAAAATGGAAGCATTGAACGAGAAATGAGGACCATCAAGGAAGCTGCAATATCAGCTCTACTTGCAACAAGCCTAGACTCAAAACTTTGGCCCGAGGTGATCTACTATGCAGTATTCACCATAAATCAAACCGGAACCAGCACAGTGAAAGGAAAAACGCCTGCAGAATTGTGGTACGGAAGACAAATCGACTTGAACAAACTGAAGATCTTTGGATGTGAATGCTATGTATTAACTCAAGACCACAACAGAGGCAAATTGGATCCGAAGTCGGAAAAGGTATACTTTGTAGGCTACGACGTGGAGTCTCCAAGTTACAGAGTGTATCTTCCACGCACCAGAGAAATTGAGAGCTCAGGAAATGTGAAGTTTGATGAAGAAAAGGAAGCAAATTTGACCGAAGTTGAGACTGTGATAACCGAGGAGCAAATTGAAGTGAAAAATGAAGAGGCAGAAGAATATGAAGATGCTGAAGAAGGACAATACACAGACGAAGAACGAAATGAAGAAGATGTAAGAAGAAAGGAAGAACGGGTCGAGACACCGAAGAACTCACCGGAGAAAAGACAACTACGAGACCGGAGCAAGCTGAAAGCACCTCAGAGGTATGGCTATCATGTCGCTGGCTATGTGAAAGAAGGAAGTGATGAAGAGTTGGCTCTCATAGGTGACATCGAGGATATATCTGTTGAGATGGCACTGAAAGACGAAAATTGGAAACGAGCAATGCAAGATGAGTATAACTCACTGGTCGAGAGGTAAACGTGGAAGCTGGTGGGAAGTCTTGAAGGAGTCAAGCCTCTGACCTGCGGATGGGTTCTTCGCGAGAAGGTGGATGGAAAGATGAAGGCAAGGCTGGTAGCTCGAGGTTTTGAACAGAGAGAAGGCATCGACTACGAAGAGACGTTCAGTCCCGTTGCTCGCTATGCCTCCGTCCGACTCATCCTGAGTCATGCAGCATCTGAGAAGTAGAAAGTGATATCATTCGACGTGAAGACCGCATTTTTGTATGGCAAACTGGAGAAAGCCCTCTACATGAATCAACCTCAAGGATCGACGACGGTTCCGGACAAGTTTGTCAGCTATTCAAGGCAATTTATGGGCTGAAACAAGCGCCCAAGCAGTGGAATCGTGAAATCACCGGATCATTTGAAGAAATTGGATTGTTCAGCACTGAGGACGATCCAAGTGTCTTTTACAACAAAGACAGAACCATCATTGTTGCATTATTTGTCGACGACGGCCTGGTGCCAGGAAAAGAAGAGAAAGAGATATTGTTAGAACAAATCAAGAAAAAGTTTGAAATTACCTACTGCAAGACCATCGCGAAGGAGTTCTGTTATCTTGGCATGGAGATAAAAATTGAATCGGACGGCATCTCTATGAGTCAACCAAGATACGTGGAGAAAATCCTGCGTAGGATGAACCTTGAAAATTGCAATCCAGCCCCAACACCGATGGAACCAGAAATGGTAACAAACACCGATCGCACGTAAGTTTATTCAACAACATGTTGACGTCACTGTGGCAGTTGAACATGTTGAAAGTGCAAAACAAATCGCCGACATTCTCACGAAACCTTTAAATAAAAATTTGTTTATGAAATTCTGTAATTATTTGATTGAGAAGGAGTGTTAAAATTAAATCAAATATTTGTCTATAAAGAAAATAAAACTAAGTTGGTAAAAATGTAAACACTATGATTAAAATCAAAACAGAGTTGGCGGTTTATTAGGAACTATTTTCTAGTTCTAATTAACCTCAAAAATATAACTTAGAAAGAAAAGTCGACGTGAGATGTGCTCCAAATTTGTATCTAATTAATATTGAAAGATAATTGTCAATCCACGACAAAAGTTTGTTGAGTTTTGCTTGTCAAAACAAGCTGATCTGAAAGAACAAGAAGACTGATCTACAATTCATTGGAGATATCCCGGCAAATCCCAACAAACACCTTCACCAAATCCTCTCTTTTTTACTTTCTTAAAGAATCTACGAGTTTTATAATATGCTCCACTAAATCTTAGCACTTATAATAGTTCGCCCCAACTTAAGTTTAAATTCCATCGCTAAATAGAACAAAAGGCACAATTTGATCCATAGAAGGGAAACCTCAACCGATAATAATTATATCATCCTGAACATTTGGATTTTTGTACAAATAATTATAAGAATTTGATATCTAATGTTATGTTCTTGGAAAGTAGAACAAAATATTGAAATTGTGATGGAGTATCAAATAGTTAAATTTAAACTCTCTTTCACTTCACATCATAAAAAAAAATTCTTCCCAATTTTAAGGCAATTTTAATAACAAATTGTATCCTTAGTTCCATAGATGTATTCATATTATGAACTTTTTTATCTCAACACACTTAAGAAAATAATCTACATTTGTAAGCTGCAGAAAATCATAGTCACCTGTGTGAATGTATCTTTTCATTTATTCTTTGATATTCCTTTCATATTTTGTATGCTTTCTTTTCTGTGGGCCTTTTTTACTACCAAATATGAAATCATATAAAATGAAATGATTTGCATGAAAACAGCCTTTCTCCAAAAATTTACCATACCTTTGCGCCTATCTACCATCCGCCTAATAAGGAGAGATCTAAAATATGTTAGGTTATTAAGTAAAATGTCAACTCATTTTGCTTTTCAATTACCCACCATATTGGTCTATTCAAACAGGATATAACCATTATACTGTCGTAATTTAAAACCTTATAATCGAAGAGGATTCTTTTTACCCTTGGTCGATGGCAATGTGTATTCGTCCACATCTAGGAAACAAAATATTGTAGTTAACTATGACACCGTTTGAGCAGTATTGTACGAAACAAATGCTAAATAACAAAAATAAACTACAGTAAATGAAAACAGATGGCGGTGAAAATGGAAAATGAAAAAACTGAATGGCTTTTGTATCCTTTCGAATGGCATTGGATGATGCTCCCCATATTTTCTATGTCAACAGTGGTTGGTGATTAGAGAAAAAATTGAAAAAACGTAGCAGCAGTGAATGAACGGAAATCAAATAGCAAGTTAAGGAACAAAATGAAAATTTGAAAAAAAAAATTGCAAAAAGGAAAGCAAAATTGTTACCTACAAAATAACCGCCCCACAAACTTAAAATTGACAGAGAAGATCCTTCTGAAATCGTAGCCTAGTCAAATAAGTAACCAACATGAATAGCTTCGCTATGATATGTCGCCAGAGATGCTTTACTGTGATGTGCACAAGAAGAAGGCATAAAAATGACGTGTGACAGCGGAGGGGTGGATGAACCAATACTATGGTCTGTTTGGTTGTCAGCTAGTAAACCGAATAACAGGTTGATTAAATTTTTTGAAATCAGCTCTTATTATCCGCCAACGAACTCAAGGCCACCCTTCTACACTTTCATCCTTCTACTCTTTCATCCATTTAGTATGCTTTGAAAGCTAAGAGTTGCAAACCATGTAATCCCCAATATCGGAAAGGATTCATGAACTAAACCATGTGAAACTTCTAGAAACCACATGAATCCATCGCCTACGTTTGGCCTGTGTTTGTATGCAAATTTTTTGTTTATTCATCTTGAATTGATGCTGCAATTCTAGACGCCTATGTTTGCGAATGAAAATCCACGACTTCTTTGGATGTGGGAGGCTTGTTGCCAGCTACGATTTCTATATGAGGATCTGTCGTTTGTTTTGCAATTTTTTAAATGATTCTATATAACCATTTTAGGGAGATTTTTTTTATGCATTTTCATTTTATTTTTCTGGAGACTCTAAAGAAGTTGAACCGCAAGGATTCGAGAATAAGGATACTACTTGAAAAATAATATTAGTTACTTACACTATATGAGTGTGTAGTAGGTATATATGCATTAGTCAGGAATATTAAAAATATCATTGTTTAAAAGCTATCAACGCACGTTGCTATAAATAATCTGCTGAGATCCTTGCTCATGCTTTTAAGTTTCCAACAGCTTAAATATGGGCCTTAACTTGTGCACGGCGGGTGAAGTGAAGTAAACGTCAAATTATCTAAAAATTCTACGAAAAAAGCACTAAAAACGAATACATTGTTATCCCATCGTCTACACCTAAGATATTTGTTTGCGTTTTGAGTAATGTTCGTGACGATTTTAGTTTGAAAATTTTGGTTTCCTACAGTCTAACTGCCTCTTTAAAGCTTGAACTCGAAGAGATGATTATATACCGTAAAATGATGAAGTGTATCTATTCATAACTGGTAAGAATAACAGCATATTCGGTACAGAAAACGTAAATAAATATTCTGAGTTTGAATTGCGAAAAAATATTGCTAATGCATGCAAATTAAATGTACTGCAGCTAGATCCCCTGTTCACCAAATACACTTTATCTCTCTGCATATATTTCTCCGCAACAAGCGAAGAGGACCTTTTCAATATTTTTCATCAACCTTCCACCTTTTCCATCTATTCCATCTAATAATCCCTAATGCTATAACCAATGGATGATGCTGTTAGTACAAGTATCATCGCAATTTCTTTTAATTTTTTTTATGTACACTTTTTTTTAAATCCATATAATCATGATCGTCATTCAGTTATATTCCATTGGAATGAGTCATAATCATTGTGCTATTTCTGGTAACATGAGTGTTATGCAGAATCGAGGCTCCTCTCCTTTGAGCTTCTCAGCTTCTCTTTCTGAATTGCTGTGCAAAGAAGTTGTTCATAGCATGTCCTCAACAATTTCATTTAGGATACATTCCCACCTTATTCATTTCATTATATTGTTTTACTCTACCATTTTTTTTTGCTTTTTTTTATGATTTCATTTTTGTCTTACACATATTTTCATTTAATAAAATTTCCAACTGAAAAGCTCTTGTAGATAGTCATCCCTATATCTGCAAGAGGGAACACGATAAAGAGAAAGGAAGGAGAAAGTGAGCTAAAAGGTAGTTGAAAATTATTTTTATCTAGTTGCGTACATATTTTATTAAGAAGAGACTCGATTAAATGTTTACTTTATGCATAATTTTCGTTATCTTCACAATATTCAGTAATACTCGCCCTATCATGCGACTTTCTTGGAATTGTCCAAAGGCTGAGGGGATATTCGTGGTTAAGTTTAGGGTGAATTGCAATATTTTCAACATAAAAATATAATAAAAACAAAAAACTGTTCGAAAAAAAACCATTTTCTCTTTTTTAACATTATTTTTTTGTCCTTTATTTTAAATTATTTTCACAATAAAAATTTCCACCCCCATATTTAGTTTTATTATTTTTTCTCGAATTTTTTTTTGGAATTTTTTTTCAAATCAAAAATATTTTTTTTTCTGCGTTGAATTGATGTTAAATTTCTGTCACAAAAAGATAATTTAATATCATTTGATAGCATAACGAGGAGGTTATGTGAACTAATAAGGTTATGTGCATTTTTGGTGGTTATTATGATAAACTTGAGATACTAGGTAAAGGTAGAACTAATAAAAAAAACATATATCAAATAGGCTGAAAACAAAGATAAAATAAAAAAACACACAAAATTAAAATAATAAGATTAAAAGAGGAATTTTGAATGAATGTTCATTTAAATATCAAGGTTGAGAGTATAAAAACAAATAAAATTAAATTAAATAGAAAATATTCTTGATTATGCATTTATTTCCACTCGTAATTTAATTAAATTATAAATTTTTAGTATTGCCATAAAAAATTTCTGGTTTATATATGGTTTTTGTTATTATAAATTATGGCTTAATAACTTTGTTTCCATTTTTATGGTATTTAGTCACAAGTGCATATTTTTGTTTATTAGTACCTGTATACGCATTAGTAAAATTAAAATCTCTACTCTTAATAAGCAACTCTATATAATTATAATAATTAATTAATTTTTTAAAATAATTTTTTTAATAATATGGTATTTAATTAATTTTGCCAAAAGTGAACTAATAAATCATGTTGTTTGTCAACTAAATTCTTCTAAAACCATGATTGAATACACAATTTTTGTTTGTTGATTAATCAGTAATACCATAATTTGAGCTCTATTATTATTTATAAATTTATTGTGAACTATTTTTGGAAAACTATTTATTTTTTCAACAAACCAACCAAAAACTTTCTTAGCTAGAAAATGATTAATTTTTCGATCAGTTTCATAAACTTATATACTGTGAACTATTATAACTTTTCTTAGTAATGTTGTAAAAAAAACAACGGACTTTTAACGAAAAACTGATGAAACGTGGGCCGAAAGATATACTAGACAGGATCCACTGTACTAAAATTGAGACAGAACTGACCATTCTGTTACCCATCCGTCTTTCCCAAAAGGCCATTCCTCCTTCCAAAGTTGCCAATTTCATCAAACTCTTTACCGAAAAAAAATTCCCGACTATTATTTGATTACCTCTAATATACTCAACAAATCCTTAAAAAAGCAATCTACTTCCTTGCTTCTTTATATCAATCCATCCTTCGAAAAATATATTCCCCAACCCTATGAAAATTCGTCATTTTAAAAATGATCCTAAGCTAAATAAACTAATAAACTATTCCAGTTCCTATAGATCAATTAGTATCCTTCTAATCCTTTTAAAAATCTTTAAAAAAATAGTCGTTCGTCGTTGACATCCCCTAGTCGAATCATCCAATTTGAAATCCAACCACTCATTTAATTTCCGCTTTGAACACTATACTACCTCTAGTCGTCGGTATCATTGCATCCTCATTAGAAATAGGAAAATACGAGGGTCATTTAACAAGTACTTAGCCTACAAAAGAAAAACGAAAATTTTGGAAAGGTGGCAATTCGACCAATTTGGCCATGGCGACGGCGGAGGTGTGAGCCGGCGCGTTGTCGTGGTGGAACAGCACTTTTTTCTTCGCAAAGCGGGCCGTCTTTTTTTTAATTCGACGTCAAATCGGCCAAATAAGTCAGCATAGTAGCGCCCCGTGATTGTTTTACCCTTCTCGAGGTAATCGATATGGATCACACCTTGTGAATCCCAGAAAACGGTGGCCATCACCTTTCCGGCCGATCGAACAGTCTTCGCCTTCTTCGGAGCACGTTCGCCGGGTGAAGTCCACTATTTCGACTGTTCCTTGGTCTCTGGTGTGTACCAGTGAATCCATGTTTCGTCGACGGTCACGAAACGATGCAAGAACTCCGCTGGATTGCGCTGAAACAGCGCCAAACACGTTGCCGATGTGGTCTCACGGTTGCGCTTGTTTTCCGTATGAGCAAAGGCGGCACCCATCGCGCCGACAGCTTTCTCATGCCCAGTTCTTCGTGTAGAATATGATGCACCGTTCCTACTGCGATGCTCACAGCCTCAGCTATCTCGTGAACCTTCAATCGGCGGTCTGGCAACACGAGATCGTGGACTTTTTTAACGTTTTCCTCCGTAGCAGCCGTTTTCGGGGCACCTGGGCGTGGCTCATCAAAAACCGACGTGCGGCCACGAACAAACTCGTTGAACCAATTCTTGACGGTCGCCATCGAAGGAGAAGAGTCACGATACACAGCATCCAAGCGATCTTTGATTTCGCTGCGCATTTTCCCTTCCAAAAAAAAGAATCTAATCACCGAACGATATCGTTCTTTTTCCATTTTTGTGCAACCGACCGACACGCTCGCTTTCAAAGGCTCTCAAAACAAAACTTATGCAGGGAATCGACTGAAACTTTGACTGTAGGCTATTAAAAGAATGTACTGCGCGATGGTAAATTTCTTTTGTGACAGCAGTTCCATCGGGCGGTGAGGCTAAGTACTTATTGAATGACCCTCGTACTTTGCTGGTAAATTCGTATTTCAAACTTTTGATAGAGTCTGACACCCGGTCTTGCTCTGAAAGCTTAAGATAATCCTACAGTCCACCTATTATTTGATACTGCTGGTATACAAGTAAACGAATCCGTTATTTACAAGTAAACGAATCCAATGAACTCTCCAATATTTCCGCCATATTGGTTAATGTTCCACATGGAAGTATGCTTAGTCCCATCCTCTATAAGATTTATACATCCGATATTCCAAACTTTCCCTGCACCTTCTTTGCAATATATTGAATTGCGTCTAGCCAAAATCTCCAACATACTGCCGAAATTCTCCAAACCTAAATCAAAACCTTCCAGTATTGGTTTACCAAGTAGGAAATAAAAGCTAATGCACGTAAATTTACCCATGTAACTTTTGCTCTCTGCCGGGAATCATGTCCTCCCATATGTTATGGCAGCCCTGGTTAGATGATCGAGTAGTTCAGTTTCGGCCGACTAGTGCCAATAATAAAAAAAAAAAAATAACATGTGATATTAAATATTGATTTGATTACCTGAAACTTAATAGTTGTGGATATAAATTCATATACAGAAAAAAAGAGAGAAAAAGAAAAGTCTGGTTCAAATACAAGTATAAAAAAATTACATTTAAAAAAGAGAGAGAGAAAAAAATTGGGACATTTTCATTTAATGAAATAATTTGTAGAAAAATCAATTAAAAAAATTTAACTTTCACCAAAGTTAACGTTTGAATTAATAAAAAGGATAAAGGAAACAATTTAATATAAAAAAAACCAAAGTGGTCATACGATTAGGGGCACGTCCTACATGTGATCAGTGCCAAGGGAGGAAAAAGAGATGGCTAATAGGAATCGACCCCATATGATCTCCTCGATGGCTGACGATTGCCTCCTCCCTTGCATACGGCGTCTCGTTGTTGGGTATGCCATTTGTTTTATTTTTATTTTCGCTGAAGCGTTTTTTATTTCAACTTTATTTCTTTCCCACTTTAATTCCCATATCAACCGCAAACGATACTTTCGGTTAATTATAGTAGCAATATTATAAAAATAAGGTTAGTTATAGTAGTAATTTTTTAACCTTATTATAGTACTACTCCCTCTAGCGAAAATACTGGCCATCAAGTGTTCTTGACACTCCCTTGTCTTCTGAGTAGATAAGCCACTCCTCTGGGACTTCACGTCCAAAAATATGTTTCATCCCAAAAAAAAGTTGCCCCTTAATTGCAGTACCATATCACAATACACCGAAGTTCAATACTTAGAACTAAGCATAAACAAACGCTTGACATGGAACTAATAAAGCAAACTTAAAAGAAAACAACTAAACTGATGATATCTACAACTACTTTGACTTCTAGACAAACGTTCTAAACTTACAAGAAAGTACGAGGGTCATTCAACAAGTACTTAGCCTACAAAAGAAAAACGAAAATTTTGCAAAGATTATTTTTCCACATAATCTCCTTCAAGCTCGATACACTTGGCCCAGCGATGCTCTTACTTTTTTAACCCGTCCAAAAAATACATTTTCTCGAGGGAAGCAAAATAGGCCTCCGTGCCGACGATGACCTCCTCATTCGACCCAAATATATTCCCGGCGAGTGATTTTTTCAGGTTTGGGAACAAAAAGTAGTCACAGGGGGCCAAATCTGGAGAGTACGGTGGATGGGGCAGCAATTGGTAGCGCAATTCGACCAATTTGGCCATGGCGATGGCGGAGGTGTGAGCCGGCGCGTTGTCGTGGTGGAACAGTACTTTTTTCTTCGCAAAGCGGGCCGCTTTTTCTTCAATTCGACGTCAAATCGGCCCAATAAGTCAGCATAGTAGCGTCCCTTGATTGTTTTACCCTTCTCGAGGTAATCGATGTGGATCACACCTTGTGAATCCCAGAAAACGATGGCCATCACCTTTCCGGCCGCTCGAACAATCTTCGCCTTCTTGGGAGCACGTTCGCCGGGTGAAGTCCACTTTTTCGACTGTTCCTTGGTCTCTGGTGTGCACCAGTGAATCCATGTTTCGTCGACGGTCACGAAACGACGCAAGAACTCCGCTGGATTGCGCTGAAACAACACCAAACACGTCGCCGATGTGGTCTCACGGTTGCGCTTGTTTTCCGGTGTGAGCAAACGGGGCTACCGTCGTGCCGACAGCTTTCTCATGCCCAGTTCTTCGTGTAGAATATGATGCACCGTTCCTACTACGATGCCCACAGTCTCAGCTATCTCGTGGACTTTTTTAACATTTTCCTCCGTAGCAACCGTTTTCGGGGCACCTGAGCGTGGCTCATTAAAAACCGACGTGCGGCCATGAACAAACTCGTTGAACCAATTCTTGACGATCGCCATCGAAGCAGAAGAGTCACCATACACAGCATCCAAGCGATCTTTGATTTCGCTGCGCGTTTTCCCTTTCAAAAACAAGAATCTAATCAACGAACGATATTGTTATTTTTCCATTTTTGTGCAATCGACCGACACGCTCGCTTTCAAAGGCTTTCAAAACAAAACTAATAAAGGAAATCGACTGAAACTTTGACAATAGGCTACTAAAAAAATGTACTGCGCGATGGTAAATTTCTTTTGTGACAGCAGTTCTATCAGGCGGTGAGGCTAAGTACTTGTTGAATGACTCTCGTACTTTATAATATCGCTCTACTAAAACTAAAATGGACTTACACAATAGCACTCCGGGGCTCTCCCAGATTTTCAATTCCCATCAAATTCAATCCCTTCAGTTAAAAATACTAATCCACGGTGATTTTAAGGTACTTTTGTTCATGATGTCACTGTTTCTCGTTATAAAAAGTTTCAGTATCATCTTTTCAATCTTAGTAATCCTTTTGTTCAGGTATTTACTTTCCATAATCCTGTACTTGAGTTATTGTTATTCTATTATATAAATCTCCTTGTTATTATGTTGTAGTTGGAAATATCTTTAAAAACATAAAGAAATAATATCTTAGCTTATTATATTGTATATACATAACATTGATAGCTTTTCTATTTAATAATAATAAAACTAATTTTAAATAGAAGAAGAAGAGCATTACTTGTGATGATAAAATTTTCGGTGTCCTGAACTGGTTTTGTTTAATTTTAAAGTTTTCAACGGTCCATTTTCTAATTGGTGCTTTGACCTAGGAGCAAAAAAAATCTACTCTCGGCAGTCTGACCCAGTTTATTACTTTTAAAGTTTTGAACTGGCCATTTTTTTGGTAGAGGTTTGATTCATTGATCAAAAATATGTCTTCGTGGCGATCAGATGTATATGTTTATCATGACGCATTTTCGTATTAAATTATTTTTATTTTTATTTGTTACGGATTTTGCAACAAGTTGATGATGAAATACCAAACTTAGCATTTTTGACATATTTTGTTATTTTACTTCCATAAAATTAAGAACGCGCGTAAAGCTTCTGAAAAGTTAAGGAAAGTTTACGGTTACAATTTTGTACAAGTGGTTCACGAAATTCCATGCTGATAAAATTGATCTAAACCATGCTCAGCAAGGCCAGGCCAGATTGATTACGAAAAAATACAGGCATTAATTGAGTCGAATGATCCTTACATGACACTAGAGATTGCAGATCATTGAATAGCCATAATTAAACTATCCACGACCACTTGAAGAAGCTGAGATACATAAGCATTCTTGATATTTGTCTTCTCCATGAAGATGTAATTTGACGTCACGTATAAATATCTGCGACATACTCATTATACGTGAAGGGAACGATACTTTTTTACAGCAATCGATAATCCCTTGCAATAGTGTAGTATACAAACGGACTTGAGGAATCGTCTCAAATATCCCGACGTGATTGGCCACAGAAAGAATATGCGCTGTGTGGTGCTATTTTAAAGGTGTCGTGTTTTTGAGCTTCTACCAACAAGCCAAATTATCAATTTAAAAATGTATTTTCTGCACAATTGATTGTTTTGAATGAATCCATTATATTTCTTTCGGTCTCTTTAAAACTCCTTAATTCATATAATCCTATAAGCCAGTATTTTGTTTAGCTTTTTGCCGATAAAGATAGGAAAAGGTTAACGAGCAAAATGGGCAAAATATCATTGATTAATCTTTGTTTTTTATATAAATAAATAAACTTTTGAAAACATAGAAAAGATGTGTAATGACTTTTTCGATGATTCAAGTTTTAAATAGAAGCTAAAGTTATATGCGAAGTATGCTTTGTGACGATAAAAATTTTTCGGAGTTACTAAGTCTTGTGTTCAAATTCTTCCTATTTACTTATTGTGAACTT
This sequence comes from Atherix ibis, assembly GCA_958298945.1. NCBI lineage: Eukaryota > Metazoa > Arthropoda > Insecta > Diptera > Athericidae > Atherix > Atherix ibis. The sequence continues at coordinate 77,354,227 of OY282606.1, read as the reverse complement.
TATTTTTTCTTCCTATTTACTTATTGTGAACTATAAAGTTCTACAATCATTTTTATTTTGAATTCATTTTTTTTTTAAATAATTTAATGTCTCCTTTTTGTTCAGTGCAATATACTAGTTTTCTTACAAGTTTTCGTATTTATTTTACTAATAATTAATTTAAAAGAAAAAACTAAATGTTAAATTCATAGACCTTTACTCAAATTGTACATGATATAGTATTAAAATTTTGATTTCATTAATGGCGCTGAAATAATATAACTAAATATAATAATTAGTTTATATAGAAAATTAAAGCTACATTATATAAATATTATTTTCTCTACCTTCTGTTCATAAAATAGGTAGTGTTTTTGATAGAAAATATTTGGTAGTTTTTTCGATTGATCGAAACATGGCCATTGAAATTCTTGAAAAAAAAATAAACTTCCAAACTCTTTAAAAAGATGTAATAATAAAACAATGTACGAAAATCAATTTAGAATTAAAATAATGACGTCAATGGAGTATTTTCATTCTCTTTTAATATACTCAATTCATTCTTAAAATAACTAAATAGCTGCGTACATATGGCGGCTAAAGTAAAAAAAAAATATTTTAACCAAGAAGTGATGATTATTCAAAGGATCATAATAATCGGCTATTTGCAACAGTTGGCGTTTTGGACTTTGGAAATAATGTTGGTGGGTTGAATTTTTAAAGCAAATAAAAATGATTTAAGCACGTATTCTACATAAAACATACCAACAATAAAAAAACAATCAGAAAAGTAATATCAACGGACTATTATTGGTAGTAATAACAATAAAGATTGGCAAAATAAAAATGTAAACTTAAAGTTTATATACAATAATAAAAAGAAAGTCTAAAAAAATTTACCAAAAAAAGACAAGACATGGCAATATATACATTTGGTTTGAGACAATCATACACAGTCAGTAGAAACAATACGAATGATCCAATGGCCAGTTCGTAGAATTTTCCATTTGTTCTGTGGAGTAACACAACTAAAAAAATTAAAAGTGAAAAGTGACAACTTTTAAGAGAGAACGATTGTGATTTTAACATAAAAAAATAAATGATATCCAATAGAAAATCGGTAGAGCAATAGAGCGAACTGTTTATTATCAGTATTTATTGGGTTTCCCATTTACGTGCTGCTTTAGAAAAACTATAAAATCTTGTAACACTATAAACTGAAAATAGTTAAAAATAAATTCCAAAATGATCAAATGAGTTATAGCAATTTTTATTCCCTTCATTAAAAAGCACAACCGAATTTTTAATTTATGTCAATTGCTCCTCAAATGTTTCTTATTTATTGTATTATGTTGTGCTACTCGCAACTTAATATTCCACAACAAACACGTTCTAATGTGGTTTATAGCAAGTTCATATTCCACAATAAACACGTTCCAATGTGGATATTTTTCCAAAACTCAACGGTCGAATTGGCAAAAAATTATTTAAAAAAATATATGCTCAAATCTTTGAAATGCCAATTAGGTTAATCATAATTTTAATAACCGGATAATATTCAAATTTAGCTAAGAACCAATAATATGTCCACTAAATAATGAAATGCATAATTACTGAAAACCCTTTTTAAAAGAGTTAGATTCAGGATTGATACAAAATTAATTAGAAAATTTTATTTAATAAAAATTAAGTTTAAAAATAATGAATTTTAAAATCAGTTCCATTTCTTAAGTCGGTATATTATCAACAACATTTGTACTGAAATTTAAATTTTTAACTCTACGAAAAGTAGGACAATTAAAGAAGACTCTGGCTAGCTGAATTTAAACTTAAGACCACTGCGTACTTCACGCAGTGGTCTTGAAGTTGGAATACCGGGCCATATCACCCATGAGCATTTCATCACCTATAATTTAGGTTTCTATAATTTCCGAAGAGTTTTGTTTGGGTGAAAATCACAGGAATGAATTTTTTGGTAACGAGAAATTTACAAAGGAACCATTTAGGGCATAATGTGATATATTATTACAAACATAAGATCTTAGATCAATTGGATCATATATTTGAACGCCAAAGTTAAATTCCATTAGTCCAAATAGTTTAGTTTTAAACCCTTTTAGTCGAGTATTAATCTAGGTAAAGCGGATTATAACGCACTTTAATAAATTGCGGAATCATGTTGCCTTTAAGATATAAATAGGTAGTAGCTAGCTTTTGGAAGAGTGAAAGTAATGTGATCACCATTCTCGGCATTTACTTATACTCACCATCTGGTGAATGGGCTTGGAGATTATGCATGTGGAATTAGAAATTATTGGAAGCTATTTTAATATTTTTATGTGTAGTAAGTATGGCCGTATCATCTGCATAAGTAGCAATTATAGCCTTAGGACCAAATGGCATGTTATGGGTATAAATATTATTTTAAATAGGACTAAGAATGCAACCATTTTAAATCTTGTGGGACTCCAGCTTAAATAGGATATATTTCTCACGATTCTATATAAAACACTACTTAGGAATGACGTGTGGAAAGATATAAATTTTTGATAAGGTAGATTATTGAGAAAAAAAAATCATTGGAAATATTTAAGAATACTACTAATATTCGTTTTTATGTTTTTTAAATGATAAAAGTTATATTTATAATTAAAGTTATTATAATTGCAGTATGTTGTCATAGTTAAAAATTTTATTATTATTTATTGCCAGAGGTTTTTAGAAATTTTTCGTTAAAGACAATCGAAAAACAATAATAATTTTTCTTTAACTGATTTTTTGGTAATTTCATTGACTATAGTTTTTATGTCATCAAAAGTAACATAATTTGTTTGTTTGCATTTATGTTATGGAAATTTATAGTATTTAGTGTGAAAGGTAGATATGTAGTTGATTAATAAGGATTTACTATACTCACGTAAACATTGACGAAACATGGATTCATCGCAGCACACCAGCTGCGATGAATCCATGTTTCGTCAATGTTTACGTGAGTATAGTAAATCCTTATTAATCAACTACATATAGTTGATTAATAAGGATTTACTATCAAGGTTCCATTGCGAACCGACGGCCAAGAAGATCAAGGTGATCTTATCCACCAACAAAGTCAAGGCGGCATAAACCACGAAGATTACTTTAGAAAAGGAAATATTATGAGGAAAAAAACGTTAAGAAATACTATACTGCAAGGGAAAACGTCCTTGTATGGAAAGGATAAAAAAATGTCTTTCGTAAAGACAAAACGGGCGTGCGCCCTTGTGTCATCGCTATGGCAAAATTACATAAGTTAAGATACGAATTGCTTGTGCATCTACCATAGTTACTAGATTTAGCTGTCCACAATTATTTCCTATTTACAAATAAGAGTAATTACTCGGGAAAAATATTTGGCTCAAATAATGAGGTAATTTTTCAATCACTACTAAAAATTATATAGTTTAATGTTATTCTACAATATATTTTATATCCTATCTAAAAAATACGGGTTGGATATATCGTATTTTTCAGATAGGATAAAAAAAAAATATATTGTAGAAAACATTAAACTAATGGTATCGAATAGAGCTAATAAAAGTTAATGTTGAAAAGTAGAATGAATTTCACACATAAAAATGTATATTTTTTGCCAAGGCCAAGTATTAATCATACAATCCTCGAACGAGTTCTACTATTTCTAATAAAATAACTTTGAAAAAAAAATTTCTTTTGGTTAAAGAAAGTTACACTTTCTTTTTACTTTTTTTATGAAATAATTTTTAATTTTGTTCTTATACAGAATGTCGCTTATTAAAAAACAAATCAAATAAAAAGAAGATTATTTATTAATAACTATAGAATTTTTCCTTCAGCAGCAAATAGGTATATTTATTGTATACAGATAAATTTTGAACATTCAATATTAATATTTTCTATACTTTTCAGATAATTTGAGAATTTCTTGTGAACTGAAATCTAAATACATTATCTGATTATTTTACTGATACTTCTTTACTCTTCTTAGATTTGACTTAAAAAAATAGCAATTTATATAAGAATATTACAGAATAGTATTGCTTGGTACTCGTAGTTTTATATTATAATATATAACAAGTTATCTGCTTTATGCCACCCAGGTTTTTTTTGTTTCGACAAATGATTAAAAATTTTCTTTTATTTAGTTTTAGTTGGATATATTTGAAATGGTAATATCTTTCTTTTCCATATCTGAATAAAGTTTCAGTTGAGGAATATCCTTTATATAATTATTTAATTTAAATATTATTGCTTTTATCCAAATTAGCTTTTAAAACTTAGAAATTTCAACTAAGCTTTAAGTAAATCCGAATGGTAAAATAAAATACATACATTTACCGAAAAAATCAATTAATATAATGACTTTAACAAATAGAATGACGACTATTAAAAAAGGAATAAGGAAAAAAAATTTAAAAACTTACAGCAGCTCTGATTTTATGTACACGAAATTATATATTTTTATACATATGGTAATATTCTCAATAATATTTATTAAATAAATAAGAATTATTATTATAATAAGATATATTTGAATAAATTTAGAGGAAAGAACATTTTCAACAAGTAGGAAATTTTCCAATATTAATCTTTGATTTCTAAAAAAAAGTTATTGTGATAATTAGAAGACTATAAACTCAATGTGCTGTTAGATCACTGTTCATGTTTTTTACGTATATAATTAAAAAACAATAATTTTGCTAATCTATTTAAAACTATTAAGTTTTATAATTTTTTGACAAATAAAATAAATTATTCTATATTTAGAAAATAGAAAAATTAAATTCAGATTTCTTTTTTTAAGGTCTTCAATCATTGAAAGTAAAATTATGGTATAGTGACAAAATTAGGATCATATAATAATTGACATGGAGAACAAATAAAATACTTTATGTAGAATTTAAAATTTCTTTACATGCTAAAATTTACCTAAAATGAAAAACCCTTAATACATAATATATTTCCATTCTACTATAATTTTGTTATCCAGTTAACCTTTCGCCAAATGGCCTTTAGTGGCTTGGCGCTTAGAATTCACATTTTAGTACTATTTTTACTTGAAATGATAACAACAAACAACAACCAAACACGAAACCAAGCAGGTAAAATTTATATACTTTTTCATGAAATTGTGCGTAAGTATATTGAGTTCAACCTTGTTACATAATACCAGTTAACTAAATATTATATATTAGTAATATTACCAAGCTATTAGAACTATTTTTTTTTAATTTAGGCGAATTTATAGATAATGTGTATAAGAAAAATGAAGTTATCCGATAGTGAGTGCTGAAAGCATTTAAATGAACATCAGTACTCAATTGGTAATAGATTTTTAAATTAAAGTCGTTGTAAATTAAAACACTATAACTTTTTAGGGAAATGTTTGTAGAATGAATTTGAAAGAGAAAAACTGAACAATTTTTATACATTTACCCATACTGTATATACAAATAATTTTTTAAAAGTGCCTAATTAAAAATTATATGATACCGATTTGTAATAGTGCAAACTAACCTATACATTTTCAATTTCGTGCTGAAAACGGGATGTAAAATGGTTTAATCCAAAAAAAATGATTTTTTAATGGAAAATATAAAAAATTCTATGGAAATATTAAATATTTAACGACATATTTAAAAAAAAATTTCGATACATCATAAACTAAACATGTATTTTAAAATACAAAATAACATAAATTCCTTTTGATGTTATTCCATTATTAATTTTAAGAATATTTATTATTTCTGCTAATATTGAGATAATATTTTTGGTAATTTCTGCTCATACTTTGACCCAAGACAAAATCCAGCTATTTTTGCAAGGAAGTTGAATATTTTTACTTTATTTTTGTATTGAACTATATTATTATTTAATTGTTGATAATATTTTTAACAAGTAATTTTACTTTTGGAGATGTTATGTATTTTCGTATTGAAAATTTTTCATCGTGTTTATTCGTATAGCATATATGTTTAATCCAAAGAAAATGACTCCCTCAATACAAGTGGAGTTTGGTATGCCTCCTGCAAACTTTATATGGCTAAATATATATTATTTTATTTATTTATTTGACAGGTTTTTCATTTCTACGTTATTGTACAATTTTTACATAACAAATATATGCATTTTATACACATAGACATGAGACACAGTCGCTCCTATGGAGCATATAGCGGCACTAGAGACTCTGTGAACCTTTTTCACTTCCGACCATAACTTGCCAATTTGTTGGTGTTTATTGGTTTTCGCGCTCGACTGATCTTCTCCAAGTGATCCTTGGTCGTCTTCTGCTGCGATTGCCCTGTGGGTTCTAATCTAGTGCCATCTTTGCTATGTCCGTAGGTGTTTTTTTTTTTAAATATATATAGACTAATTTTAATAATTTCTTTTATTTAAGATAATCATATTTTTCATAAATGCAATTTTAAAATTATTTTTCTAATTTTGTATTGATTTGAGTTGATTTGATGTTACAATTTTTGTAAGAATATCATAGAAATAGTACCCATTACTAGATTTATATTGTATTATATAATGGGTGATTTTTGAAGTGTTCGGCTTTTATATTTCCGCACAAGCGCAGAAAAATTAAATTTATATTTAAATCGATAAAACAGTGCTTGGCCATTTACTTTGTAAAGATTATTTCATATAAATGTTGGCCACGACTGCGTCTCGGTAGGTATACGAGGTCTGTTGTATACTAAGTGAACCACTTTTTCATGCATCTCGGTAGGTATACGAGATCTGTTGAAAAAGTATCGCGAATTTTGAAATTCCGCGAGTAACCTATATTCGATTTTAGATTTTTTGCAAAGCAGCTGTCAAAATTTAACTCAACATTCAAAATGGCCGAACTTGTCGGCATAAGTGAAAGATATGAGTACCAATATAACTCCAAAAAAAAATCGAAGATCGAATATACTCGTACGTAACCCGCGAAAATTCAAAATTCGCGATACTTTTTGAATAGACCTCGTATCGCTAATAACACGTATAATGTTGCCTTTCAAGGATGCAAGTAACGGTGGCTTATGAGCACTACCGAGTGACTTTACGTAGCCCTATAAAAAATAGTCTAAAAGCATCAAATCACGCGATCTAAATTGATCACCGAACTCATCTCTCAATATGTCTATTGTTTCATGTGCTGTTCGAAATCATCGAGCAATAGCAGGCGCCATTGACGCTAATGTAATGGGCAGCATCATCTTTAAAGAAATATGGACCTTTAGCAGGTCGTTTAGCTTCATTTCCTATATGAGCTATATTTTATATACTTTCAGAGCAAGATCCTTTCTTAAAGTCTACCACATAGCCGAGTAACATAATCCCAATTTCTGTGAACGGCGACGGATCGACAAATTACGACACTAAAAAATCTTCACCAACACTGGACGATACAGCAACAATATTTTCCTCTGTATGCACTCTACACACACTGGTTGATGGTTTGATGTCCAATAACGTAAAATTGCAGCGAATTTGTCCATAAAATAGTCGAGGTGTGCGAAACACATTTTTCACAGAGCACTAAATTTTATAATAAAGTTCAAAAAATTCTAAGCGTTGTTCGGGTGAAAGTCTTTTTATAATAAAATATCAATGCTAATTAAGATCTATTGACTTTAATACATATTACGTTTTAAACGTTATTTATTAAAACTAAAAATTTTAAAAAACCAAACAGCCAAAAAATCACCCGATATATCTAGACAACCGATTAAATTCAAAAAAGCTGAATTTTTTCGCTTAGATAAATGATAAAATATCTTATTTTATTTTATTTTCTACGTTGGCTATAGTTACAATTGTAATATATTTTTTCAATATCTGAACAAAGTTATAGATAGGTAATGAATTTACTTTATAATATACCTTTTTATCAGTTTGTTTCTTTTGGCCGGAGTAACATATAAAACCTAAAATTTCAACTGTACTTATTATTTTTTCATTTATCGTATACTACAAAAATAAATTTATAAAACTTTTTTGAGATACATTAACAATAAAATCAAATTGGTACAGCAATTCTATTAAAACTTCTAAAAGAAACTATACCAAATATCTATAATTGAATGAAAATGTAGTTAAAATCATATTAATTTTGTAAGAAGTTTCACTAATCCTTTAATTTTAATTTTGCTAATAAACTATTTGATTTCTGGAAAAACCATATCGTATTGTTAATTTACATTTACATAATTGAAATAAATTCTACAAAATCTGATAAGAAAATGTATCTTCTTTTCTAAGTAATATTAGTTCACTGAAGGAAAATTTCCAAACATGATAAATTTTTATCACAAAAAATGTTTATTTTAATATTAAAGAATCGCAATAAAAATTATAAGGCGCCAACTATTAATGCTATTTTATAAAATCGATGACAAAACAATACATTTTGTTTGAATTTCAATCAATTAATTTCTAAGTAAAATCATCAAGTATGTGTGCTACATTTGAAAAGAATATTTGCTACCACCATGAGAGTTTTGAGAAATAAATACTTACCACCATCGATGAATGTAATCCTTATTAATCAATTTGCAAATTCTTATCTATAAATAATATCATATGAAAATTGAATACGATTTATGAGCAAAATTGTGGGTGCTATTCAAAACAGTCTACGATCATATAAATAGGTACAAGTGAAATTCTGTTCGCAACACTCTTATTTCGTGGAAATATTTCCCTTTTATTATTACTTGCGGATATTTGTAAGAGTATATGCCATCGACAGTTATATTTTATTGAGTAGATATAAAAGTATTTATTGTTTGAGTAATATTAGAAGTAGAAATCATAAGAAATTCTAGTCATAAGAAATATGAATTCTATCCAGAAATCTGTGAATTCCAATCAATTGATGAAGGGCACTTGTAAGTCTGCTTATTGCATATGAAGTGCCAATATCAGTATTGATATCGTGTAGGAAAAATATCTGAATTATCATCAAAGCGGGTTTCTGCATCCTTGTCTCAGTTGTCATGATAATCACAATCTCCGTTATGATCATCTTTAACATAATCATCGTAAGGAGCATAACATGCTTACCCATAATCATTAGACTTACCGCCAAAAGAAAAATCACTAGAATCAAGCTGACAAGCAAAATTTTTCACAAATCATATTATGATAGGTAACCACGTCGACATGTTGATGTCTTATATCATTTCTGTCAGTAATTTTTATCATCTATCCACCCACAAACGCATCAGCATACATCAAATAACACGATACGTTCATAGAATAGATACAAAAAAACTCTAAGGCCTAGCAATCAAGATGGCAGAGAAAAAATAAATTTAAAAAAAAACCAATCAGAAAAGAAAAATTTACTGTTTATGAACATTCCGTGAATTATGATGATTTTTATCTGAAGAAATCGCATATATCAGAAAAAAATATCAAAGGGAACTTGTGTGGCTATGTGGATAGGTGGGGTTTGCGTTTGGTATAAAATCCTTCACGATAAGGTGGCCCAATAGAATGATGATGAATATCGACCGACTAGAACAGGAGGATTTGTTTGTTTTTGCTTCAATATTTGAATTGCAGTTTATTATTTGGCTATATCATTACTCATGTAATAAACACAATCATCGCCATCATCATCATGGCCATCATCATCTTCGTATCATCATCGTCATCTAATATGAGAGTACCTTCATATATAAAAATGATCAAAGCCAGCAAGGGATCGGGATTGGAAGAACGAAAATTGAAATGGGTATTTGAGTCTGAGAATCTGAATTAGAATTCAGTCGTCAGTGCCAGAATTGTCGCCATTTTGCAAAACTACCAGTATTATTGGCAGCCATCGTTAGAAAAAGTCATCAACAATTTCTGCACTTCTCCAACGTTTACGCGTATCTTCATATGTTAGAGATTCACACGACAACCATACACCTTGGACTCTAATGAATGCCTAACATCACCAAAGCCTTAAAAGAAAATTTATTGTCAACCATATTCGCACCCCTGAGTTCGTTTGGCAAAAGTTTGTGAATAGATGGCTCCATTGAAGGTAACAAAAAAACCCTCAACTCCACTTTGCTATATGGTATACAGGAAAAAAATAGTCGGAAAAATCTGGCGATATTTATAGTTTTCTGAGGGGGCATGGGAAATTTTATCATTTGCTATCACCATCTAAGAATTATCGAATACGATGAACATTGTGTTACAGAATTCGAGGGCAAACCTTACTGGGGTAAGGTAACTAAAAAGATAGACTGACGGTTTTTAACTGCTCCTGACCACCCTGACTATTCCGTGGTACCCTGACTACTTCAACAAAAAGAACAAGTAAAACAGTCAGGATGTCTGGAAGATATTTTCTGAGTTGTTTTTGTGTGCTTCCCACATATGTGCTAGGCACCCTATTGCAGTCGTTATTAGAATAGAATCGTTTCTGACACTGTTTTTGTTCAAATCATGTTCGTCTCTTATGCGCCTGCACATGATAGGTGGTAATAATACTCGAATAGAATACAGTTTTGTCGACTATTATTATATGGGATGGTTTCGTTTATAAGATTCGAAATGTAGCTCATTGTCTTGGATTTTGTAGGATATAAGCGCTCTTAAGATTACTTAGAATGTCCTAAAGTTTCTTTTAGATTATACTCCTTCTCAACGGATTCGCTTGTTTAGCTTTTCAGTTGTTGTTTTTGTTTTTTCTTATCCCACATGCATACTCATACTTTAGTCCACAGTTTTATTGAATTTGTTCTTATGCCAGGATACACTTTCCTATTTAGGTAGCACAACAAAACCACCTCAAAGCATTTACTCTTATCTACAATACTCGTATTTATTCGGTAGAGTGTAATAAAATATTATATAATATCCGTCTGTGGAAAATTATCTGGTCGTATCTCTTCTTATACTTTTGTGTCAAGTTACAGTTACAGACAGACTCAAAAATTTCTTGAATTGTTTCGCATCCTTAAGACCATCAAACTGTCTCTTCTAAGAGGACAGGAGATAGCTAAGAGGTGTTCATGTGCAATCATATTCGATTGCCAAGGACTTTCTATTGCCCAACTTCATCTTATTGGACGTAGTATATGTAGCATAGTCGTAGCATTTGTATATAATGTAAATCTGCTGAATATCTATAAACCTACAGCAAACAAAATTACTATTCCCGCATAAGCACTTTAAGGAGGTGGGAAATTTTGAATACAGGTCCTTCAAGCTGCACTAGGCCATACCAAGTCATACCAAATGATAGCAGACCATAGAAACTACCCCACTGTCTAACCCCAAAGAGCACATTCATTCTCGTACATTTACCGGTGCCACTATTTTCGCAATGAGGAGTACATTATTCTTGCAGAATAGACCTCCAACCGTTTCGCATATTTTTTTTCCCTCGGCGATGCTACTGTTTATCTTGTATAATTTTCACATATATTCCCAGCAGCTATTATACACTTAGTCGATTGTAACACTTCAGCTCTTCGAAAATAGTAACGAAGGCCACAACAAAAACAACGACAGCACACAAAAAAAATACCAACGAAAATAAATTGGAACCTTTTCCCCATTATTTTTCCTTTACTACAATACGTTTTTGGTAAGAAATTGTTGTGGCAGTGACTCTTCTACTGATGACCGTATTAAATTCGAATGGTTTTTTGTTTTTTACTTTCAAACTTTTTTCAGATATACTCTTAACTATAAATAACTACTTTTTCTGTATTTTTTTTTTTGGTAAATAACTTATTTTTAAAAAACAAAGTTTTAATGAAAAGTAATGAATTTTCATTGAGAAATTTTTTTAGTTTCTTAAAGGATGAAATTGAAAATAAATTGTAAAAAATACTAAAGGTAGTTATTAAAAAAGCTTGTAATTCTACTTTTTAAAAAGCTTGCAATATTCAAAGTTATTCTTGGTTTTGTCGTATATATGCGACCTAAGAAAAGTCAAGACATAACTGTGCATATTGATTAGAATTACTTTTAATCAAAAATACAGAAAATTTGGGATTTCTCAAGATCAATTTGATATTTTTGTCAATAATTAAAATAGAATTTTCTGCATAACTAATTGAGAAAAAAATGCTTTGTTAAAACAAGAAAATAATTAGAAAAATCTTTTTTTAAGCCTTTTGGATGGAAATTTTATTTGTTTTTTTTTTCAATTAAAATTGTCCAATTTTTAAGACTCAATTTTTGCCATTTTGGATTGAAGATCTTAATCTACTGTTTAAATCAATATATACTTATACTTTTAAATTGATACAGATTAAACTTAATGATAATTATAAAACTTCAGCAAAATTTCATATTGTTTCGGAGGCTCTAATATCCCAAATTAAATAAACAGCTTCCTAAGGCTTCTTGGTTTTGCTATTAAAACACCTACAATTTGTTTGTCTAAAATTTCTACTCTAAGAAATACTATATGAATATTTATGAAAACTGTTATATTTAAAAATTAAAAAGTAAACATTTATAATGGTAAAAATATGGATTTTTAAATTTTTTTACGGATGAGTTTCAAAGACGTTAATTGCTTAATGTTATTACGAGGTCTGTTCAAAAAGTATCGCGAATTTTGAATTACCGCGGGTTACGTATGTTCGATTTTCAATTTTTTGTGGCGTTATGTTGGTACTTATATCTCTCACTTATGCCGACGAGTTCGGCCATTTTGAATGTTCAGTTAATTTTTGACAGCTGCTTTGCTTGCACGTGTTTTGGCTCGTCTTCGATTTTTGCCCATTTTCGACTAAAAACAGCATCGCATTAATATTGCTAAGGAACTGTTGGACTCTGTCCGCGATGACCCAAATTTGCTCCAGAGGGTCATAACTGGTGACGAATCATGGGTATATGTTTATGACGTGGAAAACAAAGCTCAATCATCCTAATAGAAGGTGCCGCACGAGCCAAGACCGAAAAAACTCCAAGTTCGGTCGAATGTTAAGGTTTTGCTTACAGTTTTCTTCAATTGCGGGAGCGTGGGGAATCATGAGTTCTTGCCACAGGATAGAACGGTCAATAAGGAATATTATCTGAAAGTTATGCGCAAGTTGCATTTAGTAAGAACTAAAATTGGCTTTTGCACCATGATAACACCCCTGCTCACGCAGCGTTGCTTCTTCCCGAAACAGATTCTTTGATTCATTTTTTGGCGATACTTTTTGAACAGACCTCGTACATCTTTAATAAAATTGAATTCGAGTTTTTAGATGGTTCTAAAATCTTATGATTCATAGTTACACTTAAAGAATATTTCGCCAAAAAATTAAATCGAGTATTTATATATAAGTACTCCTGCTATTACACGGTAGATAGGTTCCTATGAAATTACGTGTTGTATGAAATCGTGTTATAGAAAACTGAAAGTCAGTCCGAAATGATGCGATGCGTTCCGAAAACTTCTTAGAACGAAATAATTTGTTGTAAATTCTATTAAAAACATAAATAAATAAAAAAATTCTGTGCTCATTTAACTCAAACTCCTGTTAATAAATGTTATTCCTCATTACTGCTCAACATAATTAGGCGCGAGTGTTTTCTAGGTCGAACGACATCGTCACTTTCTGAATCCATTTCTTCGGTAAGTTTAAAAAAATATGTTCTTTGAATCTTCTTGATGGCTCTCACAAGATTGTTGTAAATCTTACTATGTATAAATAGGGAATTTTCCAGGTTTCATTTGAATTTATGGATTTTTTCTGCGCAAGGATCTTCAATGAAGAATAATTATTTAAGCGTGTTAGCTAAAATTATCCCTTTCTGTAACTTTTTAAGGGAAAATTATTAGCTTTACAATTCTCATCAGAGCTGTTGTCTTCAAAATCCTCCTTTCTAAACACTTATTCTAAACGAATCTCAGTGTAAGATAATTTCACCGAATTTTAATTTATTTTCTGTATATAAATTGGCACAAATACAATTACATATTATGTACTACATACACACTATGAGAAACCTCCAAAATGCGACTGAATTTTATGTATGATTCCGGAAGATCTGCACTACGGCATAGTTAGTGATTTAATATTTTTGCTGTGGAAGGGTTTACCTAATTTCATTAAGATAATAGCATTGACGACAAAAATAAACAACAAACGATTTTATCGTCGAATTGAAGTAAGCATACAATATAAACTGATCAGATGACATTTCTTTACTCATTACAATTGTGCTTAATGTATTGAATAGAGCGAAATGCGTTAATTTTTAATAGAAATGGAATTTGTCATTTATCGTTGTAGTCTGACTTGTGTTCTAACCTTTACTGTATTAGAATGAAACCATGTTGTAGGATACTGTATTGTACCACGGTTACCTGTACTTATTTCCTCAATATGAAATTATTTTAATAATTCAATTTTATAATAAAAATTCGAATAAACTGCTTTTATTTATAAAGTAGATTTATAAAGTAGAATCGAATTTAAATCGAGTAGGCGAATTTTGAAATATTAATAGTGGCATGTATAGAAAGCCCGCTAGATATTGAGATGTGTTGATATGAGGGGTCCCTCAAATTTAGAATCTACAACAATAAAAAAATATTGATAAACAATATATTTTTGTTGTTGGAGGTTCTAGATTTGAGGGACCTCTCGTATTTTTGTTTGAAAACTTTCAAAATAAAGAAATTAATCAATTATTAATTTTAATATTTACTCGTTTTTAAGATTTTTAATATAGTATTTATTATATATATGGGGTTTTTCAATAGGGGTAATATTTTTTCAAATGGATTTGTGGCCATATTTGAAATGTCAAAATCTTTTGGTACTGTCAGTTGTATTCTGTAAGGTTTGGAATTTCTATATGGAAAGTTATCCATTTAAGAAAATAATAGTTATTTTATTGCTACTTATCATGCACTTTTTTCAATTTATATGCATCATAAACGGCCTGGTGTGCTCGCTGTTGGTCGAACTGTGGAAAGTTTTCAGCGCAACTTCTCTTTACACAATATGTGCATACTAGTAAGATAAATGTCAGGTAGAAGTGCCAAGAAAATTGTGTTTGTTCAGGCAAGTGTTGATGAAGATTCAAATTTATCGACTGCAAAGCGTTCAAAAAATTTTGGAATTCTCTGCCACAACAACATGGCGTATTTTATGGTTGGATTTAGGATTAAAATCATTACAAAATTCTTAGCACGCAAGAATTGAAACCGTTGCATAATCAAAAACGCCATAAAATGAAGAAAGAGTTGCCATTACTGTCATTGGTGAGAGGTACAGATCGATAATAATGAACAATTTCTGATTAAATATTATTGATTGCCAAATATGTGAAATAAGGCTGGAAAGTTGGAACCATTGTACTAGTATTGATAAACGGATTAGAGGCGATCATTTTAATAATGTTATTTTCAGAATATAATTTTGTGGATTGTACTTCAAAATAAAATATTAAGCTTAGCCAAATTTCTTCTTTATTTTATTTAAAAACTAAACACACCACTCTTATTGAAAAGCCCTGTATTATGGATTAATAAAAAAACAATTGATCCTTAATTAATGTATACGCGAAACCAAGAAAAAAATTTAATATCCGAATAACCATTACAATAATTAATAAAAAAATTAATACTATACTTATACGTACTATGTAAACACTGAGAGTATTACTGGGAAGCTTATTGTCATGGTCCTAGATAATAATAATTCCTTGGTCCAAAAATATTATATACGAAACTCAGTCACGGTTATTTATAAATTAAAGAAAAACTATTAAAAGATAATTTCCACAATATTAATTATCGATATCTATTTTTATAGAATTATTGTTTAATTTTTTGTTTATATTTAAATTTTTTTGGATATAAGCCAAAGAACCATGATGCAGCACCTCGACCATAAGATCATTTGGTGATCTGTAAGTGTTGTTGTTCCAGGATTTGGAATTATTATTGAAGGATTATAAGTTCCACAATAAAGGGAATCTCATTAGAAAAGAAAAAAATGAGTGATAGTCGCAGGATGATTTCTGAAAAGCGTTCGTACCTTTTCTGAGTAGTTTTTGCACGCAAAATTTTAGTAAGGCGACAACTGATTGCCTTACTCCAGCTGCTTGTCAGCCAAAATTTCTTCATCACGTGGAACCCAACGGAATTGGACACTCCTGCTGTTAAACAGGTTATATCAAATATTATTGAGGACTGGTCACTCGATGGTCCATCAATGGCTCCCAGAGCTGTATGAATGTCACCAAATATAAAAATATTACGAGGTTGGGAGTGCCATCCTGATTACCCACAGGTCACCATAATGCGGAGCTACCCTTAAAGGAAAAATTCCACAATGAAATTTACAGATATGAAAGCCATCTAATTCAATTGCTATATAGGACGAGGTGTTATCGAAAACAGGCGTATCCGTGAAAAAAAGCAAATAATTATTAAGTTTGTCTAACTGAAGTATGGATCAATATATGCCTTATTGAACTATTTATAAGTTCTTAATTTTAATCTATATGATCTGACATTATCATTATGTTAAGAAATTCTAAAGTTATTAATTTAAAAATTGTAATTTACCGGAAGTTCATTTATGAAAGTCCAATTTGAGCCTGAAAAATTTTTTTTCTATCGTTAGTCAATTGCCACACCATCTTAGTTTTTAGATAAATTTTCAGTCATGTGAAAGATATTAAAATGAAAAATGTGTTACGGTATTGTAAACAGTTAATAAGTTTTTTTTTGCCAGAAGAAAAATGATCAGTTAAGGAAGTGTAAGTTTGTCCATGCAACAAAATCTTAACCAAACATACAGAAATGATAAATGACCAGACAATGTAGGATCTTATTTGTAATTTTTAGATCCCATCTATTTTTTCTGCTCCAAATTTTTTTCTTATAATATTTTTTATTACGAAACATTTTCTATCCAAAATCATAATTCACCCGCCATGAAATTTGGAAAACTAAAAAAAATTGCTTATAATCTGACAACAAGTAATGAATTTTGGCTACAATTGGCTACACTCCATATTCATAAGGTTATGTTAATTTTTATCTTGTATTGAATTAAGTTTGATACAATTTGATAAGCACATAATAAGCAGAAGCATTTAAAAACTTTTTGAATAAAAAAGGTTTCTTTAATGGTGCAAATGTTTAGGAGAAATGGAGCAACGCTTTTATAGATAGTAGTGAAAGTAAGGCCACATTTTCTGGACATATCTAGCTCTAATGATCTTTTTGTAGTGCAAATTCTTAAATTATAATTGAAATAATTTTCATCAATACGTTAAAAGATACTAAAATATATGAGAAATTAAGAAATCTTAGAGAAATTTATGAAAATCATATGCAATGGGTCATAGATATTATCAGATATGTTAACGTTGAGCTGATATAACTCGATGGCTTGTCTGTGATTGAAGGGTTGTAGAAAGTACTCTGCGATAATTTTTCAAAATATATGAACTTTTCTAGTTTACCATAGACTTATAACGAAAATATTTTTTCAAGAAACTATCAATAAAATTCCTTAATTATTTTGAAATTTTGAATATTTGATTTCAAAAGAATGTATAAAAATCTTGTATTTATCTAATGATTCAAGTAGAATTCCATTACTAAAGGATAGAAAATAGATTTCGCTTGAGATTTATCGGACTCCTATTTTAAAAATTAGTCTCTACAACACGCATTGGCAAAATATAAAATGCTACTTTATCAGAATGATAAGAAATTTTTTGCTCTATATGTTCGATATAAACCTAACCAGAATGTAATGAACTACCCAATAAGTTATATAGTGAAATACGTTCTTAAGAATATCATTCACAGATATTATATGGGGTTTTTCTATAAGAGTGATATGATTTTTTTTTAAATGTGGCAGAGCTAAACTTTTATTTTATTTTGAAGTATAATCCATGCGATTATGTTTTAAAAATAACATCATCAAATATATGCCTCTGATCCGTTTGCAGAACCTAGTACTCAATATAAGTGGTTTATTGACATAGTCCAATGATTCTAAATAACCCCACAAGAAAAGTCCAAAAGTGTTAATTCACAACTTCTTAGATGACATTGCATACCTGTATTTCTTAATATTGTCGGAACGCCAAACTTTTCCCGCAATAAATCGACTGTTGTATGGGCTGTGTGGTACGTAGCGCCGTCTTGTTGAAATCACATATTTGCTTAATCAATATCATCCAATTTAGTCTACAAAAATTTTATTATCATCGATATGTATCGCTTACCATTCACAGTAACGGCCAGTTTTTCCTCATTTTAGGGACATTTTATAAAAATAAGTGACGACAATTTAATATATTCACCGATCCAAAGAGATAAAAATGCTCCTCATCTGAGAAGATAATTCTTCTGGAACCGTCAGCATCATTTTCAAGTTGTTCAAGAGCAAAATCAGCAAATTTACGTAAAATACGCCATGTTGTTGTAATAGATAGTTCCAAATGTTGAGAACACTTTAAAATCGAAAAATATATAATATCATGTAAAAATAGATTGCGGTTTAAAGTTTTCACATTTCGACGAATTGCAAACATACTAAACCGTTTATAACGACCATAAATTGGAAAAAGTGCACGATAAGTTGCAATAAAACAACGATTATTTTGATAAAGGAATTGGATATTTTTCAAGCATTATTGAAGCGTATATCTTTCCATGGATAAATTCCAAACTTTACTTAATATAACTAATATTGCCAGAAAATTTGGATATTTCAAATATGATTACATTGTCAATTTGAAAAAATATTACCCCAATTAAAAAACCCCTTATCGATAAAATAATCAAAAAAATAGATATCTCATATAGATCATTATTTTTTTTTATTTGGTCTTTTTAATTTCAAGATCTTTGCGCAAAATCAAATTACAAATTTTACTTTTAAAAGTCTATCTTTGTATAGCCAACTATAATTGATAATAATTTCGATAGACTATAATAGGAATTAAAATGCAATATAATAATAGTAAATTAAAAATTAACTACCTCGTTTTTTTAAGGAATAATGACAAAGTTTTGAATTATAATAATTAGAAGAGTGACCTATTAAAAATACTAAATATTGTTCACTGATTTGATATTCTTCTACTTTATCAGTAAACAATTTTTTTTAATATGTCCTTAATTGATTGTTAATAAAACAAGAATTATTTCCGCCTTAAAGATAATAAAATTAATGAGCTAGCAAATATAGAGTATGTCAAATTTATTTAATGACACCGCTAATGTTTTAAACATTCTACCTATACAAAACTGTACAGGTAAGAATACTCAAATAAATCGTAAATGTACAGAAAAGTGTTAAAATTAATTTAAAGGAGACTAATAATTCTTAAATAAGTACTAAAAAGTATACTAGGAAACCCTTTAAAATAAAAAGATCACAAATTCACTTGCTATTAAAAAATTTAAAAGAAGCATAAAAATACGAGTAGTAGATCAACTCAGCCCTAACTATTAAAAAAATTCCACATTACTCACACACATAAAAAAAACAATTATAGCAGAATTAACATACTTTTTTAATAAATTACGATATTAATTATGGTTTTTTTTCTACTTTTTGATTAATTACTCTCTGATGACTTAAGGTAAACACTTTCAAGATAATGAAAATAATAATAAATTTTCTATTCATTCAAGATTAAGTTTTTGTTTTTGTTCGGTTTTTTTTTTGGTTTTTATAATTTACGATTCAATATTTATATATTTTGATTAGGCTTTGTTTGAAAGTTTTTTTTTCTTAACGCATAGAACTCACCAAATTGTCCTTTGTAGTATTGACTTCCCATAATAGGTACGAATTGTATACGCCCTCATAACTCCCTATAATTGTTTGTTTATATTGCCAATAAAAATAAAAATAAACGAATAATTTCATAGTAAATTAGTAAAAAAAAGAGTGTGAAAAAATAATATTTTATTAATAAAATGAGGTGGGAGAAATGATTGAAAGAAAGAGAGGAATAATCATAAAAATTTTCATAAATACATCGTTTTACAGGAAGGGCGATGTTCACATAAAATGCACTATGCACGCAATGTTTACTCAACCGGAATCCGTTAAACATGGCTAACCAAAAAGCGTATTCGTTAATAGAAGTTTGAGGTTATATTAGTATTTTGGCCTATCGTGGAACTTTAAATCTACAAATTTACAATCAAGGCGGAGTATGGAAAGAGGGACCCGAGAAAAATGAGAACCACACTAAATACTAGAGGAGAATTCATGACAGAAAATATTGTACAAAATTCACGAAAAACTGTTCATTTCCGTTATCGTTAGGGATGGTTATAATATGGAAAGGAAAAATGGCGGTTTAAGATTGATGAATCTCTGAACACATACTATCGTTATGCTATCGAAGTGGACAACTAATCTTTCTAATAGTAATTATTCTCAATTTTTTTTGGATATACGAGTAGTTTTGTACTTTTTTTATAATTTCCTTCTCTCTGACCATAGTTTAAAAAGTTCTATAGTAACAAACGTTCTTTTACTTATTCTATTAATCACCCACCAACCAACGAATTAACCAACCAGTAATCGTTTATAAATGTAACAAGAGTGATTCTATATGATTTTTATGTGTTTGTTTGTTTATTTTATTTGAACGAATAGAAAAAAAAACCAAACAGGAAAGAGAATACAAAAATATTTGTGGAAATAATTGACGAATGAAAAATGATATGTGCATGAACATGCAAACATTTATCTTGAAACATACACTCACGAAGCTATTTAGAAGAAGATAAGATCTTTAACATTGACATGACTAGAAAACAAAACGCCGAATAAAAAATTAAAAAATAAATAAAAAATCCACCGAGTACCTGTGGTTAAAACATCAACTTATCCATAGATGCCTGCAATAGCACCTGACACATTGTACATCCTTTTTTCCACCCCTAAACTACGGCTTTGCTATAAACGGCAAATGACAATTAAATAATAATGCTAATCATTACCGCTTGGGGGTATTTTTAATTTTTCTAATTAACGAATGTGTAGGAATATCACAAGTTTTTCTTTAATAATATTTTATCAACAAATGCATGTGCGTGGCTGGATGAAAACAATATAAAAAATATAAATAGCGCTGATGTTGTTAGGTGTGCGCACCAAAATGACAGTGCAGACTTTCGAACGATAATTGTTCGTCCTGTTTTTTTTTTAAATAAAAGTAATAATGTTGGCATTTTTATTTAAATTTTCAAAATACCAACAAAAATATACCCATACCTTTCTTTTCGAAAATTATGTTTAAAAAAATCCTCAAAAATGCATAGAAAATCATGATTAGAAGGCATAATTTTGGTTATTTGCTGGTTCATGCGTGAGCAGGTCACACTTTGTCTAATTGCTTCAATAAAATTTCGTAGTTTCTTTTCTTTTCTTCTCTAAAACAGCCACTTTTATAATCCATCCTACTATATTGTACCAATAAAATTATTATTCATTAATATACACAAAAGAAATAATTATCGTTTAAGTTAAAAATTATACAAATTTTTGATAAAAACAAAAACGAAAACAAAAACGAATAGTCAACAATATGGGAAATTTTATGATAGGTGAGATAGGGGAGAAAATATTGTGAAGTTATAAGAATACTAATTAAGAACAATATGCTCGTTTTTAGTTTTAGGACATAAGCCAAACCACCTACATACACTATTTTCTGGTAATACAACACATTAAATTTATTTGAATAATTATTGTGAATGTACAATGCTCACAAAATTCATGTATAAAAGAAATTTTTACTATTTAGCAGTTAATAGTTTTAAGGGTGAGAAAAAAAGAATAATTTTAGGGTACACAAAATAAAAACTGAACTCGTAACTATTATTACTTTTGCAACCCTAAAAAAAAAAAAAAAAATCTACGAAAAGTAAAAACAATTTAACCACATCAGGTGTAATTCATCAAGATTATAAATTATACCTCACACCTTCTTGACCATATAATTTTGAACTATTTTCAGTTTTTTTTTCTAGTTTTTTCTACCATTATTTTTTGAAATATTTTCAAACATAGCAAAGTTTAGTTGTTTGTAATTATAAAAGTTAATTTTTTGTTCACACACTAAGGATTTTTATATTTATCATATCCTAATTTAGGATAGAAATTAATTATTTCTATCCTAAATTAGGATTAAACATAATAAGTAATGTTTCGGATTTTTTAATACAATAAAATTATATTATGTCCGAAATATTAGAAAATGACATTAAATTAATCAATAAGACCGGAAATATATATGAACATATTAGAATCGAAGTGCACTTGTTACTGTAACTTTACACAACCAAGTTTAAATAATCCTCGGTCTATCTCTATATTTTGTTATAGATAACATAATTTATAATTAATTTCTGATTTTTCATTAAAATAAGTACTTTGCAAATTAAAAATACTCACTCACACGTAGACATGGTATTAATACTTAGGAATCTCCAAATTTAATACTCAATTAAGTCTTTCAGCTTCCATAAAATTTAATCCTGATAGTTTTTAATTTTTATAAATATGTAATTTCCTTCATTCGCAATAATGTGATGATACATAAATTATTTACTAAAAATGGTACCAATAATCAATAATGAAGATATTGCGCCGTAATAAGAAATCAAGGATGACTCTAGAGAGTTGAATGACAAAATAAAAGCGCATGAGAGTAAATACTCTACTTAAGATGTTATTTTTATGTTTCAAGTAATTTTTTGGCCAATTTCTCTAAAGGTTAATTAGTGTTTATGAGAAAAGTAACACAGAAGAGTTTTTAAACTTTTTATAACGAGTAACTCATTTATCATAAACAAAGGGAAGATTTAAGTTATGCTGAATAATTTTTTTATAAATATAGAAAAAAGCATATACAATTCTTCGAAGGATTTTGTATTGAAAAGATTGAATTCGAGAGGAATTGCAACGTTTACTAGAATCTCAGAAATTAGTTTCAAAATTGTATTGTGAATTAAAAGTTTGTTGTTTAGTTTCTAGTTTGATCGGTTGTCCAGTAGTCGAAGTAGTAGTCGGTAACGTTTTTGTAACATGAAAGTTACATGAACACATTTCTAATCATTTACTCTAAATCTCTACCTCGTTAGCCAGGGTTAGTAATTTTTTATATGGAATTGTAATACACTGAAAGCTATTTAGATATTTGAATGAAAGCTAAGAATAGTAATAGGTAGCTGTTATAGTTTTGGGATTAGTTTGTTGTAAAAGTGGACCAAGAAGACTACCTGGAGTAACATCAACTCTAATAGGGGATATCTCAGAATAGTCCGCGCTAACTGATATTTGAAAATGATGCTGGTTAAGGTATGATTTGAAATAAGATAGTTTAAGGAGAGAAGAAACTTCTTAAATTTCAAGAGTAGGCCAGGAGAAAACACTTCTAGACAGTACTTTTTTCGCTCAGGAAACGACGCAATCTACTCAATTTTTAGACGTATCAATATTTAATGAAAATAATCTTTCTGATTTATTAAAAATCCAATAAGATAATATGATAAATTAAGGAAAATTTTATCACTAACAAGTCTAATAATAAGTATGCCTATACTTTAAATTTAAATCGCACCAGTTTTTTAATCTTGAATTTTATAACTTTTATGTATAAATGTTTATTTTAAAGTAAGGGTTTTATTAAAAAATGACCTAATAAATACTATTCATATCCATTCTGCACCTTTTTATTCCACTACATAATATTTTTTTCTTTTTTTCTAGGAACTCTAAAGTTTCTTTTACCGAAGTTCTAAACTAAACATGTTCCATTTAGGTGGATTTATTGCCTCGCGACATTTATTACAATATCAATTTTAGGAAAAGAAACAAAGTAAACCAATGGTAAACTCCTACATGATTAAGATTTGTCAAACACGAATCTTCTATTTCAAGAAAGAATTTTCCAACATTGCCATTTGTCCAATTTCTCAACTCGAGTGTGGAAAAAAATGCATTTCAAATATTTAAATTCGTGTCACTGAAATTTTTCCATTTATTGTTTACCTTTGAATTGAACACAGAAAATTTTCCAATTTACATAAATACTGGCACATACCAAACAATACAAAGACCATTCGTTAGGTTTCATTAGAGGATAGAAAAAATGCCTACTTCCTGTTCACTGGCGTCCTATTAGCATGTCAAACTAGCATCCATAAAGGAAAAATTGCTGAAAACTAGAAGAATGAAAACTGCTCGAATAAAAACAATAAAAGCGAGAAAAACTAGAAATAAAAGAATGCAAGGACGTTTATACCTATTAAGTAGGAAAACGAAAATAACCAAAAAAGGCAATACTTAATAAGAACGAAAGAAAATCAAAAACCAAACAGTCAGCAAAAAAATTCAAATCCTATTTAAGGTCTTGCCATTCGTTTTAAAAGGTATATTTATTAGAGAATCCTTTGGAACTAAATTTTTTAATGGCTACCATTTTTACAGTTATTTCCTGAGAAAGGATAAAAACCTTTTAAATTTCTTAACGGACAAGTTTTGTCATTTCCTATAATAATTTTTCTACTTGACTTTCTTTTTAGTTGTACTGATGTTGTATAAAGATCCTTTTATGACACCATTTTGTAAAGCTTTTGCCAGCAGTTTTTTTTATTGTAAAATAACACTTGAATTAATGTAACTATTGGTGAATTATTGTAATAGTAAAAGTCTAATCATATCTTCAAGAAATTTAAGATATCAATAAAAGTTCTCTACTTCAAATTCTTAGGCTTGATTTTCCAACAGGATTTTTGTTCTACATTTATGAACAAGCAAAATTCATTATTTTATTATTATTTAAGAAATGCGGTTTCTAGGATTTTTTATTTTTTTTTTATTTTAAATGATATCTACAACTA
Source organism: Atherix ibis (assembly GCA_958298945.1). Taxonomy (NCBI): domain Eukaryota; kingdom Metazoa; phylum Arthropoda; class Insecta; order Diptera; family Athericidae; genus Atherix; species Atherix ibis. The sequence continues at coordinate 77,329,368 of OY282606.1, read as the reverse complement.
CTTCTGCTAGTAACAAGCAGATTTTTTACGGGAGTATACAAGGACATGAAGACATGTGGAGGAAAACACCCATCGATATTACCTCAGAACAGGGTAATTTTATTTTATAATTTTAAAGAATCGCTCGGCCATCGCCGTTTTAAACGTCGATGGGTGTATACTGGAAGGGTGGGAGTGAAAAGTTTACTTCCTAAAGGATTAGGGTGGAAGGATAGGTGCGAATGGAATTTTTTATATCGGGAGATGCATAGTTCACGAACAAATGGAACATTTAGGTCACGGTGGATAACAGTGTTTCGCACATAAAAGGGGGCATTGACGATTTTACGAAGGATTCGGGATTGTAGGGATTGGATTGGAAGGGAGTTGGAATGCTTAGTCGAACCCCAAAGTTCTAGACCATATGTCCATATTGGTTCTGTAGGATGCTAATGGCTGTGGATTTCTAGGATTTATTATTTTAAATATACCTTGCTTGTTTTTCTAGCAGGCTTGCTCCAGTGATGGCGGAGTAACTAACTCGAGTTAGTGTTAAGATATTAATTATATTTGAATATTCTTATGTTAAAAAAAGGTATTTATTAATTATCAGTAGGAGCTGATATAGATTACAAAGTACCTGACTAATAATGAAAACAATAATATTATTAATTTTCGTCAGGTATTCTTTAATATTAAATTATATGGATTTACTTGTTTTAAAAAAAATAATAATAGAAAAACACATTTTTTTTCTGTTCATGTACAAAATCATACAATTCGGTTCGAGATTTGTTATGATCACTTCCTAAATAAGATATCGCGCAAGCGATTTTATGGTATTTTCTATCACATTTTCAAGTATTTCATCCGATAATGCACTTACTTCTTGACGGTTATTGGTGTTAAGTTCATCTAAGGTCCTTGGCTTGTTGATGCACACCTTTGACTTTAAGTAGCACCACAGAACAAGTTCAGCGGCATCAAATCGGGTGAAAGCGGAGACCAGTCTAAATCATCATATATAAAAATACTAGGGAACAATGGCTTCAAAAAATCGATTGTGTGGTGGAGCGCCATCTTGTTGAAACCAGAAATCCATACCATTTTCACGAATAGTTGGCATAAAACATTTCGTGATCATAGGCCAATAACGCTCCTGATTGACGGTTATTGCTTGACCGTGTTCAGTAACTTTTTGATCATCAATGGAGGTACCTCTTCAATAATTTGCGAGTTTTCAGGCCCGTAAAATCGATAATTTTGTTTGGTTCTGCTTCCGTTTAACGTGAAATTCACTTAATGATGTTTTGCCAAAAAATCTTCCACTTTCTCGGCCATTCGAATGACAAATTTCCCATATTCTAAACAACAAATCTTATCGGCTCGTAAAAGTTGTTGAGCCAATTGAATTTTGTACAGAAACTATGTGACATAAAGAGGTGTAAGGTATGGCTGACCTGCACAGAACGAAGTTGAAAAACAAATATCTTTATGTAAACGCTTTAATGTCTTCTTTGACAGCGCACTTTTTGCTCAATTTTTTTCACAATTGAAAAGTTATTTTGAATGTACAGCTGAACAATTTCAGCGCATTCTGGTGGCGTACACTGCCACAAGGCAAAAATCTATTTGAACGAAAGTTTCATAAACATACTGTATGACAGATGTCAGATAAAAACTGTCAAAATTATAGTGTTGCCTGGTAGACCCATTTAATATTGCTGACCTTTCTAGTGAATATGGTTCTTGATCGATGATATTTTTCTGGTAAATACGATGCCAAAAATTAGTGTATAATCGATGCTATGGATATCTGGCCTCTTTCGGGAACACTCTCATTATAACCCTCAAAATATGAAGATAACACTTTTTTTTAATAGTAAATATTTCCTTGGAGGAAAACTTCTGCTTCTGTTTATTCTATATATTCTTCAAGTTATTTTTGATACTTACATGAGACGTAAACTGCCGTGCGGAACCAGATATTGGGAAATATAGTGGATAGAGCAAGATTTTCCATCTTACTCCTAAATATTTATTAACCAGTTTAACAACTTGGACCTAGTATTGTCGTATAGAAGAATCAGCATCACATCTCTCTCATCCTATTTCGGTATATTTTTCACTCAGTCAGTCTTATTAGCTGCAATCGATAACGATCACCAGCGATAATCTCGCATGGTTCCAGGGATACATGATAAATAACACTCCTTTAATCCTATACAGCATGACGTTTGAACCATGGATATTGCGTTTGGGTTCAGAATCTCCTAGATTTTCACATGCTTTAAATAGTTTAGTGTTATCATAGTAAATCCATTTTTCATTCCTTGTAATAATAATAATAATTGTAGAAAACCCTTTCTTTTCTGTCACCCAAGTAGCATCTCGTACGTGACCATATCTCTCATTAAATTGATATAGGTCTCAATTTTCTTCTTTTTGAAATGTAAACATTGAAATGTAATCCCCATTACATTTCAATGCTTACTGATCGTAGATCTATGAACATTTAATGCAATTTACAACTTCTCGAGCGTTTGCATTGGAACTCCATCAAGTAATTCTGACAGATCTGTGTCTTCGAATATTTTCAGTGTCCTTCGCGGTCTTTGCCAGTCATGTCAACATTATGACATGTAAAAATTTGAGACGGCGATCTTTAAATCGCCGTCTCAAATTTTTACATGTTCCATTCGATGGGACATGATCACCGTATATTTCAACCAGTAAACTTTACGAATAGCAGCTACTACGTTTAAAAGCTTACACATACACCCTTCAAAATATAAGTACAGATGTTTCATTGGGGACATTGATGGCACAGGCGCACCTAATACCAAACCTTGGAGGACTCAAGCAGAGTAGAAGGACCCTGTTGGCGATCGTGGTCAGATCCATCCTGCTGTATGCTGCATTAATTGAGCTAATGCCTTGAGTAGAGCAATATTAATACGTTGAGTTGTCTCAGTCTCGCGTAGGAGCGTAATGATGGTAACCTGCACATTGTAGACGGTACCATACGAAGCCTTTTGCATTATGGCCGTTTAAAATACTGGCAGATGTGTGGTGGAATCTGTACCGCCGGAGAGCTCGGTATAACGCGATGGCAGGTTCCGAGGCTCGTTCGAAGAAAATAAATGAGTCCAGTGGCAAAATCGTTGGAATAATGCTCCGATGGCAGATGAACTGACTATTTCATCTTGGCGATGAATCCGTAGATAGATCAAGGACATGGTGATGTTGGCTACTACTAGTCCCAATTTTTGACGGGTCAGATATGTTTTAGCCTTATCAATATCATTTTGAGTTGTATTGTAGCCAAATGTACCCTTCTTGTAATGGGGTGGCGAAAAAAACGGAGTGCGGATTTTTTTACTGCACTCTATTCAAAATGAAAAAAGAAGAGGCATGAAAGTGCCTAATATAGGACTCGAGGAGGGCTTTGGAGGTTTTTGATGCCTTTGCGACAATAGTCCTAAAAAGATCCATTCTGGATAAGTGTAAAAGGAAACGGTAGCAATAATTCATCAGAGTAATGATTCAATCCAATTCCTGCCTCACGAAGAAATACCTGGTGGCTGTTCTATGGGCGGTTCTAGAATTGTGGTTTAAGTGGGTTAAAGTACCACACTTTGTCTTTCGATGATTTTCACCTTACTATTGTATAATATCAAGAGTGGTACTAGGTTCGTGATCTTATTTCATAGAATACGAACCTAGTACCACTCATGATATTATTCTAAAAAGCCTAAGAACTTATTTCCATTTCAATAAAAAGTAAAACTTTATAAGAATTGCATTATTTAAAGTTTTACTTTTCGCAGGAAAAAGTACGTTTATATAATTGGGAAAATTTTATTAAAATAATAGTATAATCCGAAATATATTTAGTACAAGTTTTTTCATGATTAGAACAAGTGACGTACGATTTTTTAAAAAGAAAAGCAAAAGTCAAAAGGATTTATCAACAGGATTTCGGAGAATTGTTATGGGTCCGCCAAATTTCCTTTCTAATTATTCAAATTTGATTTTAAATATTCTTGTTGTTAGTATATAACACTGCGCTTAATCTTTCCTATTATAAAATTCCTTTTTATACGTAGCTTTTCTTAACCGAATAGAAATTATAGAGAAACTAAATTTTAACTTCCATAAAACTCAGTTAAAAGTAAATGTACATAGAAAAAATATTACGAAAATCTTTGATATGCTTTGAAATACAACCTTTATAAAATATTTAATTTTATCCAATCTTGTGTACTAAGATTACGAAATAGGAGAAAATGAAAAAGAATAGAAAATTTTTGTATTTTTTTTACGTATAATACTTAAAAGTTTTTTTTAGTCTATTTTAGATTATAGCTGTGTAGAAATTCATCAACGAAAGAACATTTTTAAATTTTTTTAATTTCTATTTTAACATAAATAAAACTTAAAGGTACTGACTGTCTTTGGACTTAATTTAAAATTAACTAAAAGTGTGCAATAATTGTAAGAGTCAGGCTTACATTGAAAGGTAAATCCTGTATATATGAGTAGCAGAAAAGTTAATTAAACTTGAAAGTACGACTTTGGTGAGTTCTTGCGAAACAATACCGAATAAGAAACAAAGACGATTATTTAAGATGGTATTGTATAAATCTTATTAAATAAAATCTTTGCAAAAATCATTTTAAAAGTAAAAGAACAAATATTTCGGGAAAAATACAATGATAATGAAATTGATGTCCAAATAGACTGACGACCGTCTTTCATAATAAAAGCTGACAAATCCTGAAACCTAAAAAACAAAACTGAATAGACAAACGAACTGAAAATAATGTTGGAAAAACAAAATATGATAAGTCAAATCTCCTGGAGAGGAAGGATATCTTTAGGATATTAAAAAAAAGACAATCGAATCATCTTACCATAAAATGGAATATAAATTAAGAAATACTCTAAAGATATGCGAAATAAAAACAGAAATACAAATAAAAATACAAGGGCACTCAGATATTAAAATAGACACAAATAAGGGAGAAAATTAAAATTAAGGATCATCTAAAGTGAGTAAAAGTTATTTGAGATTATTTGGTGAGGATTTGGGATTAATGACGGTGAAAAGAAAATGTGCAAATATTACGAGTAAGAAAGGAAACCGGGACAGATGATATAGCAATAAATGAAATATTTTTCATAATCTATACTTTTTTGTTCAATTAAATTTAAGAACAAAATGCTAGAATTAAAAGAAGTCCAAACTTTATCATTGGTTAAATATTTCTAAAATTTTACGGTAAAATAAGGGAACGTTTTAGAAAGAGAAAAAAATCAATATTTTTTCATTTAACGTAGGTGAGTTCTAATATATGCTAACGGATATACTCGCATAAAATGGGATGTAATTAGTAAGTTTTCTTTTATATTATAATTTTACTTTCACCCTCTCAGAAAATGACTGAGTTAAAACGTCGGCAATAACTTAAAATCAAAGAAAATTTCCAATTCCGTCTCAATCAGTAGAGAGATCTATGGTCAGTAGAGAGTTGTTGCAGCCACTTCTCACCATCAACCATTATTGTAAATTAAATGAAAAACAAAATACCACCAGAAGCATAGTAATAAAAAATTTCAACAATATAAAGGACGAACCTCTTCTAGTATTTTCAGCTACTGTCAATTGAAAAGTTTAATTATTGGACTTTGTTTTGTACCCTCTTTGATGGGATTCGAGCAATGTTCGTATAAATGGGAAAAAGTCCAAAGGATAAAAAGATTTGTTTGTTTTTAGAAGATTTTCAAGTGGAACGATGGGCTGATACCTCGCCCACATTAAAATTTCAAGTATTAACGTAGTTGGTCCTTATAGTAAAATGTGGAATTTATTTTCAAAACTAAGGCAGTTTCTCACAAAATGCCGATTGGGGAAGCGTTCATTGAATACACGCCATTTATTTATCGACTCTATGGTTCTATTCGTCTATCGTCCGATCTCGTTCCTTATACATAATCCTGTCTATCTATTTACATTTTTATGACTGTAGAATTATTGCTACCTCGCTCAACCGTTGAATTTTTTTTAATTTTTTTTAAGGGTGCCTTCATTCTAACTTTGATGCGTGGAATAATCAAAAATGGAATATTTTATTAAAAATGCTCTGATTGGTTTCAAATATTCGCTCCTGTTTGATTCATTCAACAATTAGCTTGCACCTATCCTCTGCTCTATTTTATTCCATTTATAATCACTTTAATTCTTATATTTTCTTTTTTGTTCCTTCTCATAACAATATTTTTTTCTTTGAAAAAAATTGATTTTTCTTCTTAAAATAATTTTTTATTTAACTATTACAGTATTTAAAGTATAAGCTGTAACTAGAAAGTATCATAATTTAATTCCTTTTATCATTAACGAATGATTGTAAATTTATTTTAAATGATGGGCGTTCAAATTGAATAGTTGTAATTTTTTCTCTAATCTATACGAAAATCTTACATTGACTGAGCCTTATATAGGGTTTTCCAAAAGGAGTGATATGATTTCTTTAAAAAAAATACACTAATTGTTAAGGAAATTGAAATGTTTTTTATTTAATGTAAAGCATAATCGATACAATTAAGTTTTGAATAAAACGTCATTCAAATGGCCTCCACGACTTCTTTTGCAGGAACGAATTCGATGAAGCCAATTTTCGAGCACTTTTTCCACTAAATCAAGTCGTATGTCATGAATAGCACGTTCAATATTGACTCCTAAAGCTTGAAGAGAGTCTGGTTTATTGCTAAAGACCAATGATTTCAAATAATCCCACAAGAAATAGTCTAATGGTGTTAAATCACAACTTCTTCAAGGCCATTCAATGTCACAATTTCTTGAAATTATCGAATCTCCAAAACTTTTCTTGCAATAATTCGGTTGTTGCACGTGCTGTGTGGCACGTAGCCCCGTCTTGTTGGAACCAGATATTGTCAAGATCAACTTCTTCCAATTTCGGCCATAGAAAGTTGGTTATCATCGATCTATACCGCTCTCCATTGACAGTAACGATGTTACCAGCTTCATTTCGAAAGAAGTACGGACCGATGATTCCACCAGACCAAAAACCACACCAAACTGTCAATTTAGGTGAATGTAATGGGTGTTCATAATTAATTTGTGAATTTTCTTCGCAACAGAATTGACAGTTTTGTTTATTTACAGCACCACTCAGATGGCAAAAGCGCACGAAAAGTTGCAATTGGAGAACGATTATTTTCATAATAAAATTGAATAATTTGTAAACGTTGTTCTTGCGTATATCTCTCCATGAAAAAATTGTAAACATTACTGAATACAATTAAAAAAAATGACAGATCCTGACATATTACAAATGGCTGAAACGTCACTTAGAAATCATCTAAGACATTTTTTAATAGAAGTAATATGTTTTCAAAAAAGTTATGTAGCCATATTTGAAATGTCAAAAATTTTTGTCACCGTCAGTTGTAGTCAGTAAGGATAGCAATTTATTCAAAGAAAGATACAAGCCCCTAGAATGCTTGAAATTATCTAATTTATTTGTCAAAATAATCGTCCTTTTATTGCAACTTATCGTGCACTTTTTCCAATTTATGAAAATCAAAATTGGCCTAATGTGCTCGTTATTTATCAAACACAATGTTTTCCTGCACAATGTTCATATTCCAGTAAGACAAAGATCTGGTCGAAATGTTGAGAATATTGCTTCTCTTCTAAAAAATTATCTTCTCAGATAAGACGCATTTTAATCTTTTTGGATTGGTGAATAAACAAAATTGTCCTTAGTTAGCTAAAGCCAATTTACAAATAATTCACGAGGAATCTTTACATTCCAAAAAAAAATAGCCATTTAGTATAGTTTTATGGCACGGTGACGTCATGGGGCCTTATCATTTATGGCAAGGATTTATCGTTGCCGTTACTATTAATGGTGAGCGATACAGATTGATTGAAAATAACAAACTCTGTGTGTACTGAATTGGAAGATCTGCATTTAACCAATATGAAGTTTCAACAAGACGGCGCTACATTCCATACATTTATAGCGAGAAAAGTTTGGCAAGTCGACAATTTAAAAAAATTTAGATGTGCAATGGCCTTTAAGAAAATTATAGATCCAAACTTGTAACAAATAACATATCCTGAAGGTATCATTGGCGTATGTAGCAAAGAAGGTATTAGGGCAGATTGGGATGTCGGATGTGTAAATGTTGTAGAGGATGGGTTCAAATATGCTACCCTGAGGAACCCCAGCCAATATCGGAGAGATGTTGGAGAGTTCGTTGGATTCATTTACTTGGAAGTATCCGTTGTAAAGGAATGATCTTAGGATTAGGAAATAGGTGGAAGGAAGGATCCTCTTGAGTTTCTAGAGTAGACCCGGGTGCCAAACTCTATCAAAAGCTTGACTTATATCAAGAAACACACCGGGACAGTACTCTTTTCTTTCTAAAGAGGATGCAATGAAATCGACAACCCGATGACACTGCTGGGTAGTGAATTGTTCTGCGCGGAAACCAAATTGGTGATTAGGAATTAAATTTGAAGATTCGAGTAGAGGATGGAAGCGGCGAAGAGGGATTTTTTCAAAGATTTTTGAGAGTACTGGAAGGAGACTTATTGGCCTGTAGGAAGTGTGGCGGTTTATTTGTTTATTGGGCTTCGGGATAACTTTATTGATGTCAAATTTCCAGAGGATTGGGAAATGTGTTGTTCGAAGGATGGAGTTATATATTGTGTCAAGGAAACCTATTGCTCTTTTAGGAAGTTGTTGGAATATATTGGAGGTAATCAGATCATAGCCAGGAGCTTTGTTTTTGGGAATACTCATATATAAACAAAAAATGTAAGTAAAGAAAACATTTAATTCAAAATAATTTTTAAAAATTCCTTCTTTATCACTGGTGGTAAGTATTATGAGGTGAGAGTGTTTTTCCGGTCATCACTTTTTGAACCTATTTCTTTAAAAAATATGTCATAATAGTTAGTTTACGGGCCCTTCTAAGTTTGTGCTACATCTCATTATACTTTTCAGCTGCTTTTTCAACTTCCGGCATCTTTCAGTACAAGAGTCTTCAGTCAAGAGAAATTAATCAAGATTTTTCGCTAAAGTAAGTGTTTCCTATAATTTTTTTGAGTGATACTAGTAACTTCACCAATTTCGTTCAGAACTATTATCTTCAGAATCGATTTGATTAATAACTTCAGACGCCATTTCCAATAAATCCGCTTCGCCAATTTCTTCTTCCATTAATAAATCGATTTAGCAAGTTGTAATATTTCCCACCACAAAATATTGGGACACCCAGTTTTTGAATAAACCTCATATTATCCTAGCTGTTGCGTTGGATCTCTAATGTACTGGTAAAACCTTTTTATTTACGCCTTAAAGCGCACGAGAATTTAAAGGTTTACAAACTAAAAAAACCTTTGTCATTAATTATCTCGAAGCATTGCTGCACAAAAGTTACATTATGCGATCGCCTTAAAACTAGGTGGAGTTTTTTTTTCTTTTGGTAGAAAGGCCCTCTTAAGCATATATTTTCAGTAAACCTCAGTCTCATGGGTGTCATGTTTAGTTAGCTTTGACTATAAAAGATTTAGCAGACTAGGTGGTGGTATGACAAATTTTGTTAAAATGTGGACGCGAAGTCTTGGAGGGATGGCTCTGATAGGTTAACCTGAACTTCCAGAAAATGAGCGAGTGGTAGAGTATGCTGATAGGCTAGCTTTGAAAGAAGCGGCAGGTTTTTTATCATAACAATAAAAGATTCATGCCATAAGGTAAATTTAAACTATACGAGGTCTGCTCAAAAAGTATCGCGAATTTTGTGTTTTTTCAAAAATAATTTATTTCTTCATGAATATCTATTTTGTACCCTTCAAAGTAATCCCCACCAGATATTATACAGTTGTGCCAACGTTTGTTCCAATCCTCGAAGTACTTCAAAAAATCATTTTTTGTGATCTTGTTCAGCTCCTCCTTCGATGCCGTCTTTATGTCCTCAATGGTAGCGTAGCGTCGTCCTTTCATAGGGCTCTTCAGTTTCGGGAACAAGAAAAGTCACAGGGGGTGGCTACGGCATTATTAGTGTGTTGTTTTTGGCCTAAAATTCCCGCACAAACAACGATGCGTGAGCAGGGGCGTTAACATGGTGCAAAATGTTTCACGCAACTTGCGCATAACTTGCAGGTAATATTCCTATTAACCGCTCTACCCTGTGGCAAGAACTCATGATGCACCACGCCCCTGTAATCGAAGAAAACTGTAAGCAAAACCTTCACATTCGACCGAACTTGGCGCGCTTTTTTCGGTCTTAGCTCGTGCGGCAGCTTCCACTGGGATGATTGAGCTTTGTTTACCACGTCATAACTACAAACGCAAGATTTGTCACCAGTTATGACGCTCTAGAGCAAATTTGGGTAGTCGCGGACAGAGTCCAACAGCTCCTTAGCAATATTAATGCAAACCTGTCACACGCCAAATCATTGGTAAAAATCGAATGGCACGAGCGAATCGATATGCTTAAGTTCTTAGCAACTTCTCTAACGGTGATTCGACGATTGACCAATACTATTTTCTTAACTTCATCAATGTTTTCGTCTGTTGTTGACGTGCTCGTTCGTCCGGCACGCTTTTCGTAGTTCACATCTTCTCGGCCCTCTGAGAACATTTTGTAACACCGATAAACGTTGCTTCGATCCAAGGTAGCCTCACAATATGCCACAGTCAACATTCGGAATGCATCCACGCAATTAATTTTGTTTTTCACACAAAATTTGATATAGATTCTTCGATCAATTTTTTGGAATGGGCAAAAATCGAAGACGATATAAAACACGTGCAAGCAAAGCTGCTGTCAAAAATTAACTGAACATTCAAAATTGGCGAACTTGTCGGCATAACTGACAGACATTAGTACCAATATGACGCCACAAAAAATCGAAAATCGATAATATACGTAACCCGTGGAAATTCAAAATTCGCGCTACTTTTTGAACAGACCTCGTAGACACCAAAAGTATGAACTGCTCCAGGAGAAAACGAGGTAGGCTAACTTATGGGAAGGTGAACATAAAATCGAAATAAATTCGGTGGAAAAAATATATGACAGGAATTGAGAAGAGAGATCTATTTCAGAAGGAGTTTGGGTGTAAACATTTTTTTCATACCTTTTTTAGAGTTAAGCCCAATAAAACATAATATGGGCATTAAAAACTTAATGTGGTGTTTCGGTTTTAAATTTTTCCTGAATACATTTTGGCAGCTTCATGATCAGTCGATGCGGATTCTGCTTGAATTCTTATGCTATGAAATGCATAACGTTTTTTAAATTTCTCAAACCAACTCTTATTTTCCAAAGATCTGAGTGGGAATGAGATTCTACAAATTCTGATGATGACATCATCATCCAGTGCCTTTCATACAACAATCTTCCATCCAAATACTGAGTGCTTTTTCCATTTTCTCAATAATTCTCGCGGAAATGGACTGGTTATTTGGCAGACATCGAAGATGCTGCGGTTACTGCATTTCTAATTATTTTATTGGTTCAAACTGTTGCCTTATTTAAATTGAGACTTTTTGCAATGTTAGATGCCTTTTTTTGTTTAACTAATGATTCAAAATTTGTATTTTTGTCTCCAAAGAAATAATTTTCTTACTTTCAGACATATTTTTGGATTGAAATTAAATTTGCCTAAAACTATTCCTGAATAAGAAAAAGCTCATATATCAAATATATTTTCATTCAGTCCTTCATTGTAGACACTTGAAACGTAAGATACATACTAAATAGTATGCATTATTTCTATTTGAAATGAATTTCGCTGAATTTTACTTTCTTTCTGTGTCTAAAAATTGGTATAAATACAATTAATTACATATTGTGTACTCTATACATACTATGCTGAAGCCTCAAAATTCAATTAAACTATATTTCTCATTCTGGAGGTTCCGCACTATGCCATAATTCGAATTTTAGTTTGTGTTATGCGAGAATTTCCGCAATTTCATTTCTGTATTATAGGAGATTTATCTGTAATGACTGCAGATTTGATAAATAATAATTATATTAACTTAAGTCATCTTCCGATCTGAACACTTTACTATCCAGCAATGCTATCGCATTGTTGATCATATTGCACGACAGAGTATTGCCCAGGAGTGTTTCTAGATATCTCCCAAGCTTTTGATCGTGTGTGGCATCCTGGACTCTTTTGGAAACTCAAGAGCTTTCTTCCTTCAACATACTACCTTATCATAAATTCATATCTCTCCTAACGATATCTCCAAGTTGCAATTAACTCAGAATCCTCGGAAATATATCCTATTCTCGCCGGAGTCCCACAAGGCAGTATCCTTGGTCCCATATTATATAATATTAATACCCATGACATCCCAGCTTATCCTAATACTATCATTGGTACTTATGCAGACAATACGTCCATACTTGCTACCCATCCAAATCCTGACATAGCTTCCAACAATTTACAATCCCATATCCACAACCTTCAATCTTGGTTTAAGGGATGGAGAGTGAAGGTAAATGAACAGAAGAGTGCTCACATTACTTTCACACTTTGTCAAGGTAAACCTACCCCTTTATACCTTAATAGCAACATGATACCGCAATATGATAAAGTGCGTTATTTGGGACTTTACCTGGACAAGAGACTAATATGGAACCCACATACTATATTAAAAAGAGCTGAAGCTAACTTCTTAAACTACTGGACAAACGCTCGAAACTATAATAACAATTAAAAGTAAACTTCTAATCAACAATACAATTATAAAACCAATTTGAACATATGGAATTGAACTTTGGGGTTCAACGAAACGTTCCAATTCCTGTCGCGTCCAGGCCTTACAATCCAAGATCCTCCGTAAAATTGTTGATGCCCCTCTTATGTTCGTAACACTGTAATACATCGTGACCTAAATGTTCCCTTTGTTCATAACCTGTGCATTTCCCCGCTATCAAAAATTTCATTCCCGTTTATCCTATCATCATAATCCACTTGTAAGAGAATTGTCTTGTACAGCCCTCCGCGGAAACACTCATCGGAGACTTAAGAGACAATGGCCTAGAGATTTTCTAGAGGAATCTAACTTCCGTTAGTTGGAGAAACGCCGATGGGTGTTTACTCCCACTTCATGATGCACAAGATTGTTAATTAAAATGTTATGTAAATCTGCTTGTTACAGTAAATTTGTAGTTGCAGATAAAAAAAAAAGAAAAAAAAAAAAAAATTCAGTTAGACTTACAAATGTAAGGAAATAGACCTTAATTCTAAGTAATGCGTAGACGCATCAAAGTTTTTGGTTATTATTGTAACATTTTTCTTTAGGGGAGGGAGAAGAATCAAGGCAACATCATATAAATACATGAGTAGGAAGCTTGCCAATTTATTTATAGTAAAAGGAAAATTAGAAAAACTTCTATTATTTTAATTCTATCAGATTAAATTATCCAACAAACTATCTTGATATAATACATCCTCGCTAGGATCTTTAGATAATCACAGCTAAAAAGTTTGCGTCACTTTTTCAATAGATTAATGTTGTGAGCTATTACAAAGTAAATACAGTAAACTTACTAAAAATTTACCAAAATTAAAAGTTTCGAGTAAAGCCCACTTTTCCTGCTTGTTTATACGAGTATGTTTACTTCCTTGCTGTTTGCGGTGCTATAAATGGCGTCACTGCTTGCTCCGCTGCTTGTTTACAAGCTGAATTTCATAATTAGAATCGGTTTTGCTTTTCGTGCTTGGTTTGCTGCTTGTTTTAGCTACATGAGCAAATAACACGTACGTTTGTTGACGGCTTGGAAATTAACATAATATCTGCATTTAGTGGAAGATAACATAATTCCAACTAAAACTGAAACTTTCGAAGTTTCATAGGAATGCACAAAACTCTGACTATTTTATTGCCAAAAAGGATCTTGGTTAGATTTTTCAATAATAGTTTATATATTGCCTTACTATTCAGTGTTTTGTAATGGGAGAAGATTGTTATCTGAGAGTTCAAAATCAGCTAGAAGTTTAATTTTAAAATAATTATAGTTATTAATAACCAGCACAAAGCTAAGCGGCACCGGCAGCCTGAAAACAAGCAGCGAATTCAGCAGGCAAATAAGCACAAAAACTTGCGTTGTGTGCGGAGGGCTTAAAAAAATTTTTTTTGCTATCATCCAGAATTGCATTTAAAATTTAATGGTCCATTTACCTTCTATTACTTAAGAATTCTATAATGTATTGTATACTCGTATGAGCCCAATTCAAATACAAATGGAAAAATATTTATCAAAACCAATTCTTCCTTTTATAACTGAGAATAATATCCTTTTTTATTCAATTTTTTCTTTATACCAAGAACTTTTTGATCAATGTAATAAAAAGGATAATATAAAGGAGAAAAGTTTTTGTCAAAATAAAAAATTATCTATTTTCTAAATATACTAAGAAAAATGTAAGAACAAGGACACCCTAAAGCAAACTTACTTTAGATGATCCCGAAATAAAAATAAACTAAAAAGGCATCTTGTCAAAAGAAATGCTAAAAAAGGAAGTGAAGCATTTCTTTTGATGGCTTTTAGATGAAAACTATGAAAATGAACTACCTTCGTAAAAAGTTAGCACTGTTAGGATATACACTTAGGTATACTTGAGTATAGACGATTGTTTGTCAATCCATCATCAGTCATTATTAAGGATAGTAAAGTAGCATAGTTATCAAGCGTTCACTATCAATATACGAGTGCAGGGACTGTAAAAGATAGCAGGAAAAATGAAAGAAAAATAACAACTTCTGGTTATCATTTTTTGGTCAAATGACTGGTTTTCCTTCAATGATTCTTGGTTAATAATTCGGAAAAGGGATAGGATACGAAAATGAAATAGAGTCTCTAGGAGTTTGGCATTTAGTGGAAGGACATTTACTTGAATGGAACGAAGCAGAATTATTGCATTATTCATGAGAATATTTTATTGATGTGCTTAGAGATATTCGAAAACCGAAATCCACAAAACGATAAATGACCACATAGAGTGGCCATACATGTAATGGGGAGAAAAAAAAACTATGAGAATGACTATCATTTCTATTCGTCTTCTTAATTTCCTTTACTTTTAACCAAAAAGGATGATTTCTATATCATTTTAGCTGACCAACCATCGTATTATCCGAACGAATATTAATAATATTTCCACAGCTGTTTTAGGATTTCATTCCTTTCTTCTTACAAATGAATGATAATCTTTCGTGTGTGCAGAAATTCGGATGAATAATGGTGAAGACTTTATATTTTATGAGTAGTTATCCGAACAAGTAGATTCTTTTTTAAGTTCATTTGTTTTTCCCTCATTTTATTACAAGAGTATTTTTTGTTAAATTTCCTTAATAAGTTTAGAGTTAAAAGTCAAAGCCAATCAACTATAAATTTTTGATCTTTGAAGTATTCAGTAGCATTGAAAATTACTAGGAGCTCAATGACAAATTTGTACATTTTACTACGAAAAATAAAAAAAATCTACCTTTTAAATTACTTATCATTAGGGTACGTTAAATGGAAAACTAATGTTAAGTAATTTGAAAGTTTATCAGATATCAAATTTACAAAGATATATAAAGTCTGAATAAAATAATATCCATTTATAATACGAGTATATAAAAATTATTAATATTTTATGATCTTTTCATACAAACTTATTAATTCTAGATTCTCTTAAAACATGATCAGAAATCTTGTCTTGTTCTAATAATAGTATTTTTGGTACAATTTTTTCTATATCAGCCTATTGATAGAAAAATATTTTACCATTTTTCCATTCTTGAAATAGATTTTGAATGTACAAAATCTTTTTAAAAACTTTTACAGAAAAGTTTGATAAAAAATTGTTTTTTTTTCTTCACATATTTAACATTTACACATTTGCAATCTTTGATCACTTTAATCAATTAATATAAATATCAGCACTAGTCTTTTGATAATCACCATATTTTGTCTTGGCGTAGCTCAGTTATTCGGGTTAAAGTTTATGGCCATCAACTCGAAGTTTTTTTTTTGGAAAAAACTGTAATATTAATAAATCCTATATACTATTCTAGATCCTCATAAAATATAATTGCAACTATTAAGTTTTCTGTAAGATAAGGATTTTCCATAATCTTCTTAATGAATTTCTAATTATAACTGAAAATAAATAGTCCTTCAGCTGAGAAATATTCTTCCTCAAATGTGTTTTATAATAAAAAATTAGTGGATCACTCTTTAGCAGGAGTACAACTTTCTAACTAGGTTTCAAAACGGTCAAGATCATAAAATATTTTCAGATCCTTAGAATCCATATATTCGTAATACGGAAGATGATTCCTTATTTTATTCTTATAAATATCATAATTTGTTGTAAAACTTAATTATGACGTTACAACAAATAATCTGATTTGTCATGCTTAGTATATTTTATTTTGGAAAAAAAAATCTTTATTACTGAAATTGAAATTATTTCTTATTTTTATTATGCTTAAATTCAAAATTTAAATTTGTATGTTAAGAGCTTGCAAATAAAGGGGCTTTTCTGTAAAATAGATACATTTTTCTATGATGTATACTAGAATATATTTGTTAATGTTTTATTTGCTTTCTCTGCAATTATCAGAAAAATAAAAATTTTTAGTGCCAAAAGATAAGTTGTCGAAATTTGGGAAAAGGAATCCGTGCCTATAAAACTGGTACCTTGGAATTACTTATGTGGTACCTTAAAAAAAGAGAGATATAACAGAATGTAGCATTATCGACAGGAAAGCTGTCAAAATTTCAGCTCGATCCATAGCGTAGGTCAATTTCTATCGTCGATTAAAGCTAACGACATTTATTTGTGCATAACAATGAAAAAAAGCAAGTTTAGGGCTGTCACTTAAGCAAGTTTAGGGTTGTCAACATCTCCATTTGAAAGGCTTAAGCCCGAAAGAAATCAAAGCCAAGTTGGATGCAGTTCATGGCACATCTGCACCTGTGTTTGCGACGGTTTACAATTGGGTGAATGAATTTAAACGTGGCCGTTCATCCACAAAAGATGAACATCGTTCAGGACGCCCAGTTGAGGTGTCTACTTCTGAAATCATCGACAAAATCCACGATCTGATTTTGAACGATCGGCGAATTAAAGTGCGCGAATTAGTTGAGGCCACGGGCATATCACAAGGTACAGTCGCTTCAATTTTGCATGAAAAATTGTCTGTGAAAAAAATTTCGGCAAGATGGGTGCCGCATTTGCTCTCAGAGGAGAATAAACGCAATCGTGCAGTGGACTCTGAGGCTATGTTGGCACTCTTTCATCGCAATCCTGCCGAATTCCTTCGTCGATATGTCACTGTGGACGAAACCTGGATACACTACTACACTCCAGAAACGAAGAGACAGTCATCACAGTGGATTTTCAACGGTGAACGGGCTCCGAAGAAGGCAAAAACTGTGCCACCGGCCGGCAAGGTGATGGCCACGGTCTTTTGGGATTCGCAGGGCATTATTTTTATCGACTACTTGGAAAAAGGAAAAACAATAACAGGAGCGTATTACGCGTCGTTATTGCAACGGTTGAGCGAGGAAATCAAAGAGAAACGCCCCCATCTGAAGAATAAAAAAATCCTCTTGCATCAGGACAATGCGCGTGTGCATACCTGCGCTGTTTCCATGGCCAAAATTGTGGAATTGAGAATGGAATTGTTGCAGCATCCCGCTTATTCACCAGATTTGGCCCCGAGTGACTATTTTCTTTTCTAAGGAGTTATTGAACGACCCTCGTACCATCTATAAAATATTCACTGCTATTTTACTAGGCAGAACATTTCCATTCATCCAAACAATTATTAGCCCATATCAGAGAGGCATCACTAATGTGAAATCAGTAACAGATAAGGTTATAGAAAAACTCTTGGAATATGGTGTACAGATCGACTAATTATAGTATTGCCAGAGTCAAAATCCATAAAAGAGTTTAGGATCCCAGAAAAATTTAATTATTTTGAATAGGCTGACTAGTGTGAGAGAAAAAGTAAAAGCAGCTGAATTACTTTAAGAGCTATTAACATCCACAATGGTATCCTGCAAATAGATGCACTATAAAAGCGTTTTCTTTAACCTGGCTCTGGAAAAAGTAATTTAGGATTTAGAGGTAAGCATTTAGGGTACAATCCTCATTAAAAAATCTGCCCAGCTCGTAGCATACGCCGACAGCATCAACATTATGTACCGATCAGAAAGAGCTGTACGAAGGTCCTTCATCAAGATTGAGTAGGTGGCCAAAAATACGAGTGTCCTTCATCAAGATTTAGGCTGCATATAGATGAAGGTAAAATAAAGAACATGATGAAAGCTTCAGCATCGAGAATAAGACTAGTTAGCACTCGTTGTATATAGATATGAGAATATAGCTTTGAAAGAGTTAAATCACTTTTCTATTTAGGATCAAGGGTTACAACTGACAAAAACATGAAAGAAGAAATCCAGGTAAGGGTACTGTCAATCAACAGAGCATATTTCAGTTACTCTAAATTATTTAGTCCCGAAATTCTGACAATAACACCAAAGCTACTGTTTGAAAGTAGAATAGTTGTACAAGACACTACTCTTGCCAGTCCTCATATTTTCTTTAAAAACTTGTTTTGAATTTCATGAAATATTAGTTTGAAGAATTTTTGTTTCTTTATATGAGGTTGAACGATTGTAGAGCTTACTTAACGATGAGATACTGGAAACTTACCAGGTGTATAAGTTTAAATCCGCTGTTTTTTAGTAAAAAAAACACGTTTTTTTTCATAGATAGCAAAAACAAATTTATTCAAAGTACTTGTCCTCACTAGCTACACATTTTTCTCATCTCTCGGGCAAATTGGTGAATACCACCCCAAAAATTCCTTGTCTTTCGAGGCAAACCACTCATCAAGCCATTTTCGGACGTCTTCGTAAGAATCGAAATGCTGCTCAGCGAGCGCGTGGCCCATCGACGAAAACAGGTGATAGTCGGAAGGGGCCAGGTTTGGCAAATAAGCGGGGAGGGGTAGTACCTCCCAGTTGATTATCTCCAAGTAGTTTCGGAACATTTTTGACGTGTGCGATGGTGCGTTGTCGTGAAGGAAAATCAGCTTGTCATGTCTTTGTTGATAATCCGTCCTTTTTTCACGCAGAGCACGGTGCAATTTGATCAGTTGTTGGTGGTAGCAGTAGGCATTGGCAGTTTCACCAGGTTTCAACATATCATAGTAGACGATACCCTGCTGATCCCACCAAACGCACAGCATCTTCTTCCGTCCGAAGCGATTTGGTCTTGGGGAATATGTTGATGGTTGGCTGGGATCAACCCACGATTTCTTGTGTTTAGGATTCTCGAAATATATCCACTTTTCATCGCCTGTAAAAAACCGATGCAGGAAGAACTTTCTTTTTTGTCTGGCGAGCAAGATTTTGCATGTGTTTTGGCGTCGCTCCAGATTTTCCGATCTTTTCAATCTTCCGCATGGCACGCAAACGCATGGAAATGGCTGGTTGAGTAACACCCAATTGCTCGCGAGCATTTTTTGTGATTGATCCCAGAAGACAAGGTAGGACCTATCATAGTTGAAGCATTGGCGGTAGCCAAGATGCCAAAAACTTCTGGGAGTATTGAACTGGAAGCTGGGTCGTCTGGAATTATTTGATTCAGCAGAACTACACCGGATTTCCGGTTATCACACCGTTGATAGGGATATTAAAAAAATTTGAACGCAAGTAATCTACTTATTTAAGTTCGGCAGATCTTAAAACAAAATCCAGAAATCTATTTACTTTTTCCGGATTCTGTTAGCACTTATTTACTACTGCTCATATGTATTTGAATACTTTCATTATCTTGATTTAAACACGAAAGTTATGGTTTTTAATTTGACTATAAAATAAAAATTTTTTTATATGTTATTTTTTAAAAATTATGAAACTTAAAAATATTTCTATACATATTTTTTTGACATAATTTATCAACACTTGTCAATATAACAGTCTTCTATCTGCATAACGATTTTTTAAAGTGAATACCTGGAATTTTTTAAATCAAGTTTTTCAGAGCTTGTGGAGTAATTTTATTCAAACTTTGAAGTTTTTACATTCTTTGCATTAGTCTTGCAGTCCAACTCGTTCTGGCAATTTTTAATGGAAGAATATCTGGTGAGTTTGGTGGTTATATCAGCGTATTGAAAGATACTTGAAGCGCATGCTTCTTTGAGAATGCTAAACACTGGCGAGTCTTGTGCTTAGGATTATTATCTTACGGAAAGATAAAGACAATTTCTCAAACTTTTGTTCTGCGAGGAATAGCATATATTTCCATACGTTTTCCTCTGACTCCAGTAACATTTGCTTTTAAAAGTCCCGGGAGTATCCCCAAACCATAACATTCCCTCTTCCAAAAAAAATTGCACCTGTGAAACTCAGAAATTTTAAATTTAGAATTATTATGTTTTTACTGTTTGAGCAACCAATGTTGCGATGATACTCGCCCCATTAGGTATCTCTATGAGCATACTGGCGTTTTTCTGGACTTACGCTAACTGAATTCGGTTGAGATATATTGGATTTGCGCATCATTTCTGGAGCCGTTAGCATCCTTTTCCATCCACTCGTAAGTGCAATAAAGTTATTTTCGCTTCACGAGTTTTTCATTTTGGTCCTAGTATTTTTTTTCTTAATAATAGTTTCTATTTCAGTTCTCTTGTTTTTTAAATAAATCAATTTTGTATACTTTGTAATTTCAAGTTGTCGAACAATTTGATCTACAGAATTACGTTTATCTGACAAATTATAAATCTTATTTTAAGAAAATATTCTGTGATCTTACGGATTTTTTATTTTATTGACTTTATTACCTATTTGGAATATAAAACTTAGATTTACTGAAAAATTTATTTTCATATTCAGATAAATCAAAAGGAAAGAAGAAAGAATATAAATAAAGTAATGACCCTAATTACAAATAAAATTCATTGAAAATTAATTTTTCTCAAAATATTCATATTGTACAATATATAAAGGATTAATGGAAGAGAAAATATTTTTACTGTAATGGAAGTAAAACATATCCTCAAAATATAATAGAACTAATATATTACGAGTAGTATACATGTGCATGAAATCACGAAAATCCTAAAATATCATATCATATTCAATTATTTAGGAACAAAAATGTATGTATTTCAAAAATTTGCAAACACAAAAATATTATGTTTAAATTACGAGTACATCTTAAAAAGTAGAATTTCATATGATCACCTTCGGAAAATTCCTGAGAGAATCAAGTTAAAGAAGTTTGAATTATTGAAAGCTCTAATTTAAACAGTTCTCAATTAATTTCAATATGTTGTGAATTTTCGTATGGTTTTGTAAGATGATTAAATGACAAAAGTTATAACATTAAAAACTTGTCAAGAATAGAAAGAATTAATTAAAAATGAAAAATTCCAGACTCGATTTCATTTCATTTCAGTTTTTGGTAGTTGCGTGTAATTTTACAGTGTGGCGAATCCAGCTGCAATGGAATGACGAATAATAAAACCAAAGAAAACGAAACCTTAAATTCGATCGTATTTTAACCCGTCCGTTCTGTTTTACTGTATTCAACACGCATTTGAACGACATTTTTACGCAAAAGTAAAATAAAAATAAATATTTTTTAAAGGATAGAATGGATACACGAATTGCTGGGAATTTTATATGAAGGACAAAATGGTATGGAGTTGATCCAGACGTGTATGACAGTTGGTCAATTTCTGGTCTACTCGTACTCGTCGTACCAGTGTGCATATGCAATTGGTGGACAGTAACTGCATTCCCATTCCCACCATAATAAACTGCGCTATTCATTTTTATATTAACTGTTTTATATCGTTGCAATTTAATCGTAGAATTCGGTAAACGAAAAAAAAAGAATTTTAAGAATTTCTGTAAAGACGGAGAAATACGAAAAATATTCGTAAATGAATGTAACGAATTGAAAAAAAATAAAAGTAATAAAATCGAGTCCGTTGATTCGTTGAATATTCATGAATTCAAAAATTTACACATGACTGAACCCTTCCCTGGACCAGGTTACATGCATTATTCCCCAAGCTTCTACCTATACCCTTCCATATACTCGACTATATAGTGCACAGTATCTACTTAGTTATATTGTACATAGATAGATACTTTCGTACAGCTGCGTGTGAATATGTACTCATATGGTCAACTTTTTAAAGTCAGAAAACTGGTCAGTCTTACGTAGTTTCCTTGTTTTCACCACCAGAATAGAGAATTTTTATTTTTCTGGAATAACTATCAACTATGGACTGTCAGAGCAGCCGCCATATTTACCACATCCACCTAACATTGTCTGTTTGTCTAAGCATCAAAATTTCTTAGTTGGTCAGTCAATAATTGTCCGCGATTTTTCCAATTTTTCATTTCACACCTTGAAGATAAGTCCTTTCCTAAATATAACCGCAAACAGGATCGATTGAGTATATGATTTCTTTTTTTAATAAAATATACTAATTGTTAAGGTAATTCAAATGTTTTTTATTAAATGTGAAGTACAATCGATACAATTAAGCTCTGAATAATATGTCATTCAAATGGTAAAAGAAGTGGAGGAACGAATTTGATGAACCCAATTTTCGAGCACTTTTTCCACTAAATCAAGTCGTATGTCATGAATAGCACGTTCAATATTGACTTCTAAAGCTTGAAGAGAGTCTGGTTTATTGCTAAAGACTAATGACTTCAAATAACCTCACAAGAAATAGTCTAATTGTGTTAAATCACAACTTCTTGGAGGCCATTCAATGTCACAATTTCTTGAAATAATCAAGAAAATTGAATGGTGTTAAATCACAACTTCTTGGAGGCCATTCAATGTCACAATTTCTTGAAATAATCGAATTTCCAAACTTTTTTCTCAATAATTCGGTTGTTGCACGTGCTGTGTGAAACATAGCCCCGTCTTGTTGGAACCAGATATTGTCAAGATCAACTTCTTCCAATATCGGCCATAAAAAGTTGGTTATCCTCGAGCTATACTGCTCTCCATTGACAGTAACGGTGTTACCAGCTTCATTTCGAAAGAAGTACGGACCGATGATTCCACCAAACTAAAAACCACACCAAACTGTCAATTTAGGTGAATGTAATGGGTGTTCATGAATAATTTGTGGATTTTCTTCGCACCAGAATTGACAGTTTTGTTTATTTACCGCACCACTCAGATGAAAGTGAGCCTCATCCGAGAAGCTGATGAGCGCACAAAAAGTTGCAATTGGAGAATGATTATTTTGATACAATAATAAAACTGAATAATATGTAAACGTTGTTCTTGGGTTTATCTCTCAATGATGAAATTGTAAACATTACTGAATACAATGAAATGACAGATTATGACATATTACAAATGGCCAAAACGTCACTTAGAAATCATATCACTCTTAGTGGAAAACCCTATACTAACAAAATTCACTAAAAATTATGGGTTCTGTAAAGACAGACTCTTAAAAGCGTAGTTCCTCTTATTTTAGCTAAGTTAGAAAAATTCCTTCATATCAACGTACTTTGAATTTATTTTCTACAAAAATCCCTTTAATTTTTACAGTTTTATCAAAATTTCAATTTTTGTTAGAGTTTCAAATTAGCTCAAAAATAGAATCCCAAACAACAGTGTGTTATCTTCTAAACCGATTATCTAAAGTTCATTTAAAAAAAATTACATTCCAAGCACACCGAATTTAAGAAAAAAATTCTACCACAAAATTCTTAAACCTAAGATTTCTAATTTTTTCCTTCCAAAAAAAAAGAAAGAGACTTTGAGATGGCAGACTAATTTTTTACTGATGCAGAAGAAAAACTTTTGAAAAATTAGAAAAAAGTACATGAAAATTGTGAGGACAGAAAAGTTAACCTTTTGGAATGACTAAAATGAAAAAAAAAATACTGTATAGATAAATAGATTTTAAAAATGACTGGAAAAAACCAGACAATCGACAATCGCGAATCAACAACTAACAATTCGAGAGTGTGTACTCTTCAGAAAAGCAGCAACAAAAGTGAGAATTGACACCGGAATACACCGACGAAACTGAATTATGACTACAGGACGCGACGGGGTTAGAGATCTTTAATTCTGATACATCTCATTTGAATTCGTTTAGCATTCATTAACCTACTAGCCATTGTAGCCACCGTGGCCACCGTTGAATTCCAGCCAATGTGTCTTATGTAGACTCGTTCCAGGTTCCATTTCAGCTACACGGCCACATGATAACCCTGTCGGCTGATGGGGCTTTTTATTACCGGTGAGACGATTTGGTTGGTGGTTATCGATACGGTTGGACCGTAGCTGTAGCTGAAGAGGTTACTTCCATGCACTCTGCACCATAGCACCGAACATCGTAAATAGAGTGCACCGTGAAACGCATTTTCCTGTAGATTGACATTTGGCACGACATGAGCAACATCGTCTTCGTCAATGGTTAACACCAAAAAATTATGCTCACCTTTCGTTGAGGTCTTTTGAAAATGCAAGAAACGCACATTCACTGATTGCCGCTTGATGTTATATAAATTTTTTTTATATTTATAATAGTTGAAAATAATATATTTGCTGTTTTACTTTATGCAATTGAGAATGTCAGCGAATTGATCCTTAAATTCGTGGTGAAATGATTATTACTCTTTAATAGATATTATTTGCTAATTTAGTTAATTTTCATTATCAGTTCCATAATAGATTAAAATTCACTTATAACATATTTATTGGAGCTTCAAAAATATTTGTATCAAAAACCCTACCGCATTTAAGGATGAAAAAATTGATAAACGCCCGAGCAGGATTGAAGCACACAATTCTCGTCATGTTGGAAATAATTTCCAATATTTCAGACAAATCAGTGATAACAGTTCATTTGACTATGGAATGCATACGGATATCCCCTATCCGATTCTGTTTCAATCTTCCAGTTCTTCCTGATCCACCTTCAACATTTGTACACGGGCACGAACCGCACTATTCCACCATTAAAAAGTCAAGCGGAATAGTACGCAACAATCAGGAGAAAAAACGATGAAGACATAAATTTCAATGGAATTATTATGAATCACCATTGCATTTTGCATTTGCATTGCGATTCGGGAACGTGATTTTAGCTTATCTAGGAGCGGCGGTGGTTTTCGATAGTACCATATGCACCTGCCACCATCGGACACTTCTGCCTACACGGAAAGAGCAGGAAAAACATTCCTTCGCTTTTCATAATTTTACCAATTTGTTTTTTTTCCTTTTCCTACCGCTGGAAGGTATCACAAAGTAAAATTCCTTTAATCGAAAGACAATTGATCACACGTAACTATTCGAGCCAAAGTCCAATTTGTTGAAAATTATGCAATTCAGTTTCTGGTTTGCGGATAGAATTTTTTTACGCTTCTTCCTTATTTAATGTACGAATTGTTGAACGGAGTTAGTATGTACCGTAGGTGTATCCAGAATAATTTGAATACTCTGCAGTTGCAGTATTCTTAATTGTGAATAAAAATATATTTTTTCCATGCGCCTGTAACTTATAAAAAAAGTAGTGACGGATTAGTTGAAGAAGAAGACAAAGATAGGAAGAAGCTTGTACATGGTCATTCTTAGTTTTTTATTAATTTTATTATTTATATTTTGCTACCAGAGCGGAGGAGTGTTGTGAAATTTTTTTTAATATATTATTTAAAGCCCGTGTCAATTTGAATAATCATTAATTGTCATTCGAAACGCGGTGTATTCATTTACTTACTTGAGTTACGTTACTTGAGTGTGATTCTGACTACTAATTTTATTAAATCTAATGTGACTCATTTCTATTGGAATTTACTATTAAATGTTTTTAAAGTAAATGTTGATTAGAGTTTAGAGAATTGGAAGATTTATAAATGAATTTTATTCGAAATTATTTAATAGTAAATTACTTTCCCTGAAGATAGGAACAGAATACAAATCTTATTCTAAATATATTTTTTCTCATTTTCTAAATAAGTTCTGAAATTGTGGGGACTATAAAATGCTTGGTTTTTGCCAGGGATAATTCAGCGAATATAAAAAATAATGTTACTTTGAAAAGAATTATGCAGAAAAGGATCTACAAGAGGGAAATTTTTCATTTAGAGTGATATAAATTTTTAATTTGGGAATTATTGTATTTTGCAAAAAGTATAGAACATATTTTTGCAATCTTATCGATATCTTTTTGAAAAATAAAGTACTCAGGAATTTGTAAGCATATACAAATATATATGCAATCCAAAAAAAAAAAATTCGTATACTGTCAAAACGATTTTTTATTATTAAAAAAATACTTGTTTTTAAAGAAATTATTTGTTTTAACATTAGAGAAGGGTAGTCTTATTTATTTGGTGAAACCATTTACTCTCTCATCAATGGTGTGATAACCGGGAGTCCTGTCTAGGGCTGTTGAATCAAATAACTCCAGAAGGTTCCGCGGCGCGATTATCCAGTTTGACATTTCCAAATATTTTTTGCGTCCTTTATTCATAACCGCGCGGTCGCGGTCACGCTCCTGGGACATTTCCAACATATTTTTTGCGTCCTTTATTCATAACCGCGCGGTCGCGGTAACGCTCCAGGGACATTTCCAACATATTTTTTGCGTCCTTTATTCATAACCGGGCGGTCACGGTAACGCTGAAACCATTCTCAGTTTTTCCATGTACAACAGTTTTTCCATCAAGTGCCATAGAGAGAAGATCTGATCTGTGGTAGATTTTGCTAGAGTAAAGCCACCCTGGTATAATTTTTAGGGCGAATAAGGCTATATTGCGTACTAAGATAGCTGAGAATATCTATTTTTGAGTATGGGACAGGAAATGCAAGTCATCGGGTATTGATTTGCTATTCCATACTTGGATCCCTAATGTATGAACCGATTTGTGCAGTGTGTTGCCTCATGTAAGCTTCAGGTACTAACGTATCGCCTGAATGTGGTCTTTTTCCTGTCTTGCTATAAAAGATCCCAAGTATGATTTTCGTATCATACGTGGGACAGGCGTAGAGAATTCGTTCTATCTCTTCGAAAAAAGGTGTTCCTTTCCGAATAGACAGACTACTCCGGGCATAAAATCAATAAATCTGACGTTATTGAATTTGCGTCCTACACAAAGTGTCGATTACCTCGCATAATAAGAAGCTTCATTTTTCATTCTAAGAAGTCTGTTCCAAGCACGCGATTTTTTGGATGGCAACTGTACCATTCCTTTCCCACCGTGGGGGAGTAGTAGTAATATTATATCAGACTCTTTTCCAAAATACGAGTTCCTTTCCACCGTGGGGGAGTAGTAGTGCTTTTATATCAGTCTGATACTTAGGCAGAGTATCGGTTAATGACTGACCAGCTCCGTATCTGTAAGGGAACAGCACATTCTATAGGAAAATGGACATTTTTTGGCCACGTCAGTTGTGATAGTTTTTGTCCGTTATTTTTTATATTCTGCTTTTTAATTTTAATTGGTTTTACTGGATCAGAGAATCAATCTCAAGCCATATCTGTCTAGAGGATAGGATTTTCGTAATTTCAACTGGTGGAAGTAGTTCAGCTTTTGTGACGCTATCTTATAGGGAAACTATCTTATAGACCTTTTCACACATTTTACTTCCTCTTTTTTCAGCCGGGCTTAGGACCGTCCTTTGGTATTTCGAACTATATGAATCTTAAACATTCAATAATATCTGTGTTTGTTGTTGTTCGACTCGTATTAAGCAGCATATATTTGCCGATTTTGTATAACACAAGATATTTAGTACTATTTTCTGCAACGTTTATACATAAAATATTTTAATATATCCTTACTTCTTCTTTGTTACAATACATATGCAGATGATCTAATAAAATTCTGCAAAATACTTCCGTACTGCTTCAAATCCAATTCTAAATTTGTTGCCTTTAGCGAATATCTCCAAAATGTATCCGGAAGTCTTTAAACCAAAATCTACCTGAACCAAAGAATAGAAATGAACAAACTCAAAATGTGTCTACGTGACCTTTATTCTCCTCCATAAACTATAAGAAACTAAAATTCTATTATTACAATTGTAGTTGGACGAAGGTTTGACATTGAATCAATATACAATGCTTTAAAGAATATAACTCGACAAGTACTTCGAAATCTGGACAATCGTTGTAAATTTACTATAGCCAGTAAAGTACTCTTATAATTTGTGGTAATAAAACCTTTAAAGACTTATGGACCATAACTGTGTGTTTCTCCTAAGCCTTTGAATTCCCGCCAAATCTAGTCTTTTTAATCCACAATATTTTGCAAGACTGTTGATGCTCCCTGTTATGTTTGTAAAGTATCTAAATTTTCATGATAGTCAAGTTACATAGTGTTGTAATGACGTCTCGTTATAAAAAGTTTTATTCCCATCTTTTCAATCATACTAAACCTTCTCTTTAAGAGCTATCCAGTATAATGGAAAAGTACCTAATTAATATTTAGGAGTTCGTTAGTTATTGTTTCTTTGAATCTGAAATAAATTAAGAATTTTAATCACTTTAAGAGCAAAAAAAACATATATCTGTTTTTTAAAAAGATGTTTTTTGCAATAGATAAGAAATATCAAAATATAATTCTAAGCAAATTTACGACTGCTAACAGTTCGGCTGAAAAGCTTAGAACGTTGACGTCTAGATGGCGCCTCTTGCAAAATTATCACAAAGCACCATCCTTCAAATGATTTCTGTCAAAATTTGACAGCAATCGGTCGATTTGTTCGTGAGATATAGCATTTTGAGTGGAGCAACTTTTGTTATTGAAAAAAAAATGGATAAAGACGAATTTCGTGTATTGATAAAGCATTGCTTTTTGATGAAAAAAAATATACAGTGGAAACCAAAGCATGGTTTGACAAACGTTATCCGGACTCTGCTCCAGCTATTTCAACTGTGGAATATTGGTTTCGTCAATTTCGAACTGGTCGTACGAGCACAGTTGATGCAGAACGCAGTGGACGCCCAAAAGAGGTGGTGACGGCAGAAAACATCAAAAAAATCCACAAACTAATTTTAAATGACAGTAAAGTGAAGTTGAGCGAGATAGCTGAGACTCTGAAGATATCGGAAGAGCGTGTTGGACATATCGTGCATGAATATTTGGGCATGCGAAAGCTGTGTGCAAAGTGCTCACTGTGGACCAAAAACAACAACGTGTTGATGATTCTGAGCAGTGTTTGGAGCTGTTCAAGCGCAATAAACCCGAAATTTTGCGTCGATATGTGACAATGGATGAAACATGGCTCCGTCACTACACTCCAGAGTCCAATCGGTAGTCGGCAGAGTGGAGAGCAAGCGACGAACCGAATCCAAAGCGTGGAAAGACGCAACAGTCGGCTGGCAAGGTGATGGCGTCTGTATTTTGTGATGCGCAGGGTATAATATTCATTGACTATCTCCAGAAGGGACAGACGATGAACAGCGACTATTATATAGCGTTATTGGATCGTTTGAAGAAAGAAATCGCTAAGAAACGGCCTCATTTGAAGAAGAAAAAAGTGTTGTTTCACCAAGACAATGCACCGTGTCACAAGTCGATGAAAACGATGGTCAAACTCAATGAATTGGGCTACGAATTGCTTCTCCATCCACCGTATTCTCCAGATCTGTCCCCCGGCGACTTTTTCCTGTTTGCAGACCTCAAGAGAATGCTCGCTGGCCAGAAATTTAAGACCGATGATGAAACTGAGGCCTATTTTGAGGCAAAACCGAAAGAGTACTATAAAAATGGTATCGAAAAGTTGGAAGATCGCTATAATCGCTGTATCGCCCTCGAAGGCAACTATGTTGAATAATAAAAATGAATTTTGCAAAAAAAAATATTTCTACTGTGTTACGTTCTAAACTTTTCAGCCGAACTGTTATAAGACTGTGTCATATTCTGAGCAGTAGAATTATTTTAAGTTTGTATGAATGAATAAAAAAATAATTCGATGCAAATCGAGACTATTTTGCAAAAAAAAAAAATTAAAATATATTTTGGATCACAAAAGTTGTTAGTATATTATTTCCTTGAAAATTTTTCAGTAACCCTTGTATTCTTTCGGATACTAATGTATGGCTTTTAAACACTTAGTCAGCAATTAAAAAGGAATATAATCCAATATTATTACTGTAGTTAATATTGCAGGTATAATTTAACCAGTGCTGTCATAATTTTTCTTGAATGTCAGGTAAAAAAGTAAAACCGGCCTTAAAGTAAAAGAAAAATAGTTTACTTAAGCCGTAAATTCCCTTCTGCTAAACAAAAAGTGACCCAGTCTATTGAGGCTTTGCTTATTATTGGATTACATACTTAAATAAAGTCTTATTAGTTTCAAACCATATTTTCTAGATGAAGTCCTCTTTAAGGGAAGTACAATAATACCTTTAAGTAAATTGAGTAGCCAGTAGGTCTGTCAATTTTTTTATATTTTTTATTACGGTTTTTGTAAAATCTGGAATGAAACTTAATATTCTTTGGAATATAAAAACATTCTTTGATTGTTGAATTTGTTAATCAGATAAAATAAGGAAGACATGTTATTTAAAGGATAAATTTATTTCTGCTAAGAAGCCTTTACGTTTATAGGTTCCTTAGTGGAATATTTAGAAATGATTAAAGAGACTTTTCCCAAAAGAATAATAAATTATGATAGCCCATATTGTTCAAACACTCAGTAATATACGCACACATCTAAGTCTAGACCTAAAAGTTGCCTTGTGCAGCAGCTGGAACCACCAAACTGAAGAGTATCCTTACTTTGATCAACTTTATTATATGTCCACATTGTATTCCCCAAAACTCAAGGTGTTTAAGGAAAAAGACCAGTATGACATGAATCTCTACGTTTCCTCCAAATACAAAATATGAAAAAAAAAATTGGGAAATAGGAAAAACAGGGAGAAAAAAATTAAAATTTTAATATCGAAAGCGTGTTGTTTTTAAAAATGATTAGCATAATTTGGATTGGTTTCTATTAAAGAACGTAACTTGTATTGGGGATGATTTAGAGAAAATATCGCAGGAGAATCAATTAGATAGAATTGGGGATACAGATGAATAAATAAAATGCATGAAAGACGCTGACTAGATTTAATTCTCAAGGTGAAAAA